>JANAVB010009599.1:10925463-11090463 GCA_029216955.1 Iris pallida
TTATTATATCATGTATATCTATTTCCATATATCGTGCTCTCTTTTACAGTCTCATTTCTTTATCAGCAGTTCATGTATATTACTATAGCTTGTTTCATATTTCCTTTCATGTTTTGAAATGTGAGAGATATGTATTTGTTCCTGTCCTGACTGGACCTGTTAAAATCTTACAGATGATGAGGATTGCTGCGACACTTACTCTGGAGCAGGCCTAGTTAACACAGGTGACCTGGACCCTCAGCAGGATCCAGTAGTCCCTGAGGACTTGCCATGAGTTAGATTAGACTAATATTATTACCTAGTTATGAGACATTGTGATTGTATTGAGATTTTATTATGGTGTGGTTTACACCAGGATTATTATTCATATTGTGACTCTCTGTTGAGATTATCTTTCTTCTATTCTATCTTAGTTATTGTGATTGAGTTGCACCATATATTATTATCTAATTGGAGCATATTCTAGATTGTGTTAGATGTTGGACCTAGGACAGCGTTCTACCGCCGATACTACGGCGTAGGCTAGATGTACCCACGTCTCGTGCCCTTATACCGGGTGCGGGTCGTGACACAGTGTATCTGCACAATCCTTATGCACATCGCATATGTGCTTCCCCTATAAATAGAAGAAGTTTTCCTTCGATAAAGAGGCTTCGAAATCATCAACTTCAATATCCTTTTGATTGGTAACCCTAAAGTTTCTATCACCAGCACCAGAAAGCCAAAGCAAGTTCAACTCGTCGTCAGATCGTCAACGGACTAAATGAGCCGCTGCAGTGTCCGATCTCCACCGTCACACATTTTAAAAATTTTGTACTTAGATCTCCTATTTAGGAATCAATTGTACTGTTTTAACGTTTAATATACAAAAAGTTTGTATAACCTTTTGTCATGGCAAACACCATTGTCTTAATTGTATTTATACAGGAACTCAATTCTCATGGATACCTTTATTATTGGCATTTTTAACATATAAAAATAAATAAAAATCTCAAAAATAAAATATAATTTTCAAGGTTTACAAATCTACCCCCTAGAAAAAGTTTGTCCTCGAAATTTAAAGATGGGCAGAAGATAGAAATATACCTCATGGTTCAAAAATATTGGGTAACACTCGTGCATCTCATCATCTCTCTCCCATGTGGACTCGCCCGGAAAGTGATGTCTCCATGCGATGAGAACCAAGGGAATCATCTGATTCCATAGTACCTTCTCTCTGCGGTCCAAAATTTCCACAGGCTGCTCCTGGTATCTAAGGCTCGGTCGCACCTCAATCTCTGAGTGATCTAACATATGGCTAGGGTCCGCCACGTATCGTTTCAGCTGCGACACGTGGAACACGTTGTGCACTCCTTCCAATGCAAGCGGCAAGGCCAATCGGTACGCCACTACATCGATTCTCTCGAGGATACTGAATGGCCCAATAAACCTTGGGCTGAGCTTATCGCCTCCACTGAAACAAATTGTGCCACGTATCGGTGATATCTTCAAGAACAACAAATCACCAACCTCGAACTCTAACGGTATCCGGTGGTTGTCGGCCCAGTATTTTTGTCTATCATGTGCCACGCAAAGTTGCTCTCTAATATTCTTTATTCTCTCTACAGCATCCACTACCATCTCGGGCCCTAACGATGCTTTCTCCCCTACGTCATCCCAAAATAATAGGGTACGACATCTCTGGCCGTACAACACCTCGAAAGGGGACATCTCGATACTAGCTTGGTAGCTGTTGTTGTAGGATAACTCCATGAGGTGAAGGTGGTCCTCCCACAAGCCATCTAAATCTAGTACATATGTCTGCAGCATATCCTCAAGCGTCGGAATGGTCCGCTCGGACTGTCCATCCATCTGAGGGTGGTACACAGTGCTAAACTTGAGCTGTGTACCCAAACTAGCCTGCAAACTCTTCCAAAAGTGGGACGTGAATCTTTTGTCACGATCATAGACGATACTCATTGGGACGCCATGCAACGTGACAATCTACTTCACGTACAACTCTGCTAACTTCTCCTGTTGGTCCATTAAGCCATAGTCAAACCGATTTCAATAATTGACTTAAACTCCGAACTTGATATTTACAGAATTTGTCTTCATAATTCTTTCATATTTATTCTGTATTTTCCTTTTATTGAGTCTAGATTGATTTGTGCATCGAGATCACTGGCATCTAGAAAGATCATCCTAAAAACTATCCTGATCTATTTCTCCTAAACCAAAACTTGATTCACTTGATAAACTAAACCAAACCCATCCAAAACCAAATCAGGTTGACCAGAAACCAAGGCAACCGAACTCGGCCAGAGTTCTGCCCGAACTCGGACCGAACTCGGACCCTGGGATTCTCCTGGTCAGTAATATTACCTATTCTTTTGGATCACCAACGTTCAAAATTATGAACATTAGGCTACCAAGTTCTGTCCGAACTCTGTCCTAGAAAAACCTATAAAAAGAGAAGAAATTCATATTTTATTCACTCACTCATTCTATCTTCTCTATCTATTCATATGCTTTCTATTCAAGTTACAAAGCCTCAATCTACAAATCTCCAAGAACAACCCGATTCTTCTAAGTACCGGTGGTTTCCGATTAAGAGTATTCGAGTTGTACAAAGCTTGGCGTATAAAAGCTTTTCTCAGAAAAGGTGTTGTTGAAGTTTGATCGTGGGCTTCAGATAAAAACACGATGGTGTTGAAGTTGGCGTGTTCTTCGGAGTAAAGCATGCGGTGTAATCTCTATTCAAAATAGTGGATTATAGCGAGAAAGAGTTCTTACGAACTAGACTAGTCCTCTCAGAGGGAAACTAGTATAAATTTGTCGTGTCTGCGTATTAATTTCTTACATCTACTATTTTACTGCTTTACTTGCATTACTATTTGATTGATCATTTTATTTCACCTGCTTAGATAATTTTTACTTGGTAATTATTTTCTGCTGCACTCTATTCACCCCCCTCTAGAGGTGTCATCGATCCTATACTCCGTGGATAGTCCCACTTTGAATGGTATAAAAGTGAGCCGATTTGGTCAACCTGCCAACGATGACCCAAATCGCGTCCTTCCCTCCTTGCTGAGCATGGAAGACTGAAAACAAAATCCATGGTGATATGTTCTCACTTTCACTCGAGAATCTGTAATGGATGTAGCAAACCTGCTGGTCTCTGTCTTTCGGCTTTGACCTGTTGACACACAAGGTCACCTAGAAATGAAGTATGCTACCTATCGCTTCATAGGATACCACCACAAGTGGGTTCTCAGATCCTTGTACATCTTGTTGGCTCCTGGATATAAAGAATACTGGGAACGGTGCGCCTCTTGCATGACCTCCTCTCGAAGCTCTCTACTAGGTACACATAATCTCGTCCCGTGCTTCAACGAAACACTCTATGTAATAGTGAAGTCTTCTAACAAACTGGCCCATGCCTAGCTATGATACTCCTTAAGTCCTCATCCTGGTGTTGTGCCTCTCGAATCCTGTCCATCAGTCCGAACTAAATCTGCATGCCCATTATCTGCGTCTCGGCTCCTGGAATGACAATCTCAATGCCCAGACTCTCCAAATCTGCTAACAAATATCGGTCTCGGGTCAACAACATAGCTACGGGATACCTGATTAAAGCATCCGCAACAATGTTAACTTTTGCTGGATGATACTGTAGAGCAATATTAAAGTCACTCATCAGCTCTAGCCATCCGTGTTCACTCATATTCAACTCCTTTTGTGTGAAGACGTACTTCAGGCTTTTATGGTCAGTAAAAATTTTAATCCGCTTTTCGTACAAGTAATGTCTCCACAACTTGAAAGGCAGGAGATCACGACTGCCAACTCTAGGTCGTGAGTGGATAGTTATTCTCATGCAACCATAATTGTCGAGACGCCTAGGCTGTCACTCTCTTGCTCTGCTCTAGAACACATCCAGTCCCTTACCCGAGGCATCACTGTAAATGGTGAAACCACCTGATCCTGATGGCAACGTAATATAGGAGCTGGCATTAGCCTCTTCTTCAGCTCATCGAATGCAGTCTGGCTGTCCTCTGTCCACACAAACTCTACATCCTTCTGAGTGAGCCTAGTCATCGGCTCTACTATACGAGCAAAATCCTGTATGAACTTCCTGTAGAACCCTGCCAATCTTAGAAAGCTTAGGATCTCTACTACAGTAGTCGGAGTAGTCCAAGATTCTACGCCAGAAATCTTCTTTGGATCAACGGATATGCCGTCACCTATCACCACGTGTCTAAGGAACTCCACCTTGTCCAAGAAAAACTCACATTTTGAAAGCTTTCCGTAGAGTTGCTCCTTCCTGGTGGTCTCTAGCACGATCCTCAGATGTTTCTCGTGCTCCTTCGGTGTTCTCGAATAGATGAGTATGTCATCGATAAACACCACTACGAATTTGTCAATATATGGATGGAATACCTTGTTCATCAAGTTCATAAAGACTATCGAGGGCATTGTCAACCCGAATGACATCACTGTGAATTCGTACTGCCCGTACTTGGTCCGGAAAGTTGTCTTCCGTATATCCTCATTTTTCACTTTCAACTGATGGTAGCCCGACCTCAAATCAATCTTCGAGAATACCCGTGCGCCGCTCAACTAATCGAAGAGATCGTCAATCCACGGCAACGGATACTTGTTCTTGATG
This sequence comes from Iris pallida, assembly GCA_029216955.1. Classification (NCBI taxonomy): domain Eukaryota; kingdom Viridiplantae; phylum Streptophyta; class Magnoliopsida; order Asparagales; family Iridaceae; genus Iris; species Iris pallida. The sequence continues at coordinate 10,930,112 of JANAVB010009599.1, forward strand.
GTGAGATTATTCAAGGCCCGATAGTCGATGCACATCCACACCGTCCCATCCTTATTCGACACAAAAAGAACCGAGGATCCCTATGGTGACAAACTCGACCTGATAAATCTCTTCTCTAGAAATTCATCAAGCTGCTTCTTCAAGTCTCTTACCTCCTTGTTGTTGATCTGGTATACCGCTTGTGCCGTTGGTTCTGCGTCTGGTACCAGATCAATAGCAAACTCGATATCCCTATCAGGCGGCAATCCCGACAACTCCTCAGGAAAGACGTCCAGGAATTCTGCGATGATAGGATGCGGTATCTCCTTCTCGTTAATCATAGTACCACAAATAGCCTAGCTATGTTGTTCCAATGCTCCTCTAGCAAATTCCAATTCAGACTTCCCTGGAGGACTGAATACAACACATCCTCGATGGTAGTCTATGCTGGCATGATTCCTACTCAACTAATCCATTCCGAGAACAATATTGAAACTCGATAGTGGCATTACGAGTAGGTTGGCACACAATTCTCTACCTCCCAAGGTGATACGATGCCAAATACAAATATCCTTGACTAGGATAACGCCTCCGTCCATCATAATTTTACAACTACCATATAAGGATTCAGATACTATGCTATGCTTGAACACAAAAGCTACAGAAATAAAATAGTATGATGTACCAGAATCGAATAGAGCTATAGCTAGAAAAGAATATAGTAGTATGGAATCTGCTATCACATCTAGGGTAGGCTCGGGCTCTTTGATGGCCATGGCAAAAGGTCTGCCCTGCTGGGGTGCTCCTCTCTGCTGGTGATGGGCGAACCGCTGCTGAGTAGGGAGTAGTGGACCTCGTAGTTGTGGACTACGGTGGTCTAGCTGGTCCTCTCTGTGCTGGTGTCGCCTTGCGTCCTAGCCGATTAGGGACCAGTAGCAATCTTTCAGTTGGTACGAAGGTGATCCACAGTATAAACATGCTCCGAGCCTCTGTCTGTAATCGTCCTAGACATGTTCTGATCTTTTCGCAGTAAGTACAATACGGAAGCCTACTGTAACTACCTTTGTGGCTGTGGTGTCTATGCTCTAGTCGGAGCATGGTTCTACTGATGCTTTGGAGCTTTACTAGTGGGCTGGAGCTACTGCTGCTGATGATGGATGGTCCTCGGTTGGAATTGGGGACGCTTCGTCGGTGCTGATTGGTTTCTGCCTCTACCAAATATATCTCGATTCCTCTTTAGCCTGTAACCCAGCACTTCTTCTACTGCTTGTGCAACCTTCAGGATCTCCTCGTAAGTAGTAGGCTCGACAGGTGGAGATGACTAGGAGAATCTCGTGAGATAATCCCTTCTTGAATCTTCGGGCCTTGTTCTCTGGGGTCTTGACCATGCTCTCTGCAAAGCAGCTGAGGCCAGAAAACTCCGAGGTATACTCGTCAACTGGTGAGGTTTCCCGGCTCCAAGCTCTCGAAACTAACTCACCAACGCCTCTCGAGCTACATCGGGATGCAATTTCTTCTTGAACAGTTGTTTGAACTCTTTCCAAGTCACGCCTGGCACGGAAAGTCGGGGCTCATCTCTAAACCATGTCCGAGCGATGTCGAAAAGCTGTATGCTGTCTGATTCGATCTTCAGGTCATTTAGGAACTCAGGCGATCCGCAAAAATTGCTCCATGTTCTCTAACCACTCATCAGTGTAGAGAATCCTTTTCATCCCATCGAATTCCTTCGGGCCTGAGATTCATGAAGTCCTTGGAATTTCCTGGGCGCATTTGGGGAGCATCTCTAGTCTGTAGAGCCTCTCTCAAAGTATGCAGAAGATGTTAGCTTACGCTGTATGGGAGGTGATGAGCTGCTGGAAGATCCCCAGGAGCGTAACATTGTCCAGTGTAGGTGCCGGAGGTAGGACAAGTACTGGGTGCATGGCAGGTGCTGGATGCGTGGTAGGTGCTAGATGCATGACAGGAGTTGGATGCATGGTAGGTGATGGTTGAATGACAAGTGATGGATACATGGTAGGTGTTGGATACATAACAGGTACTGGATACACAACAGGTGCTGGATACATAACAGGTACTGGATACACAACAGGGGGTGGTGTGATGTCGTCTCTGCGGAACCTCGAGGCATGTGGCTGTGACTGGTTGCCCAGATGAGTAAGCTGGCCTCCCTGCATCGACGGGGTCCCGTATGAAAAAAATCCTCCTGTAGTCAGTGGGGTGTTCAGGGGAGCGTTGTTCTTGTCTTCGTAATCTATTGGCTGTATGTAACCCCTCTTCCCGAATTTTCAAATTTTTATTTTTATTTTTATTTTTATTTATTATTCTTTATTCTAAGTATTGTTTTTAAAAGGAATTTTTACTAAATTTTGGGGAAGATATTTCGTGATTAATTCTAGTATCAAAAACTAGTTTTAAAATTTAAGATCTTGGAGATACTAGTTGTGGTAATAAAAGTATTTTATCTACATTCTAGAAATTGTTGGTTATTATTTAGACTTTAGAAATTGTTGACTTCGAAAGTATAGTGAGAGAAATCATATCCATTTTATCAACAAGAAGATTTTGTTTTTGTCAAATTATTTTAGTAAGATTTGAATTAATTAAAACTATACTCTAAAATTATTTTGATAGCATTAAATGTATTTCAAAAATAAATAAATAAATTATTAATTACGTTGATCACTTATTTAATTTGAATTTAATTCATACGATTTGAAATATTTATAATATAGAATGATAATTTAAATTATTACTGCAATCATTTATAGTATTGAGATTAAATCAGTTAGATCTAAATTCTATTCTAAGTTGCATGATTCAACATAAATACTACAATGTCGGTTTAGAAAGAAGGTCTTTGCATCAGTACATGCGAGGACGAACGTACTGATCCCCCACCAGCTTTCATGCAGGGTGCAGAGAATGGATGGCTCGCGGCGAAGTTTTGCTTGAATGCGTTGAGGCTTGGAATGCCGAAGCGTATTGAAGCGTGCGATCGCTTGACGCTCAGACTTGCAACAGGATTGATGCAGCCGAGATATAGAAGGCATGATGTATGGAACGGTGAAATCCTTTGTGGGAAATAGAGAACCTGAGTGTTGTAGCCAATCTGGCATATATTTTTGGGCTATCAAAAGCCTTTGTAATCTCAGTTTCGAATATCAATGAAGTGAATTGTTTCGTATACTCTGTTTTTCTTTCGTTGTTAATATCAAACTAAAGATAACCATTTGACAACTTGTCATCATGCCTTGCACGAGTGCAACTCCAGGCTCGTGCGGTATTACGCCCCCTGCGAGGACGATGATTCGGGTGATTCCGGGTCGGGCGTGACAAATTGGTATCAGAGCACTAGGCTCAATTTTCTCAGGATGTTTGCTTTGTTTCAATTCCAAAGAGTTCCCCACCACCACTCGAAATCACTCTTGACTCTACTCGATGCCGTACTGGATGTTCCATACAATAAGTCTAATACAAAGCCGGGTAACGTTGTCGCAAGTACTTCGAATTTACTTGATGTTGTGGAGAAAGTCGTGAAACGCTTCGTTGCATTGAATGCACGAGCCGTAAAATGTTAGTTGCTGCAAGTGCAACAAATTATAAAATGTGATTTGAGATATTGTTGTTGCGATGTAACATATTGAATGAGAAATAAAATGATGCACGAAGTGCAACGAGTTAATTGTGAATATGCGTTAAAATGAAAGTAATAAGTCAATATCGAATGTGTTGAATGGATTTGGGCATTGACTTTGAAAGTCGGGAATAAATCGTTGTACGAGGTGCAAGGAATATCGGAAATAAGTCGTTGCACGATGTGCAACGCCTGTCGGAAGTAGAATTTTTTTCACGTGGTGCAACGCATATCAAATTAATCGTTGCACGGAGTGCAAAGCAGATTGGAAATAAATCGTTGTACGAGATGCAACGTAAAGGAACTAAAATCATAAATCGATAGAATGAATCGTTCGGTTGCACACCGAACTTGTGTTGGCAAATAAAACATTTGTCGAGTTGTGTCGGATTTGCTTTAATCAAAGTTACGGTTGTGATCAAACATGATCACTACGGAAATCGTAAGTCGGAAGAGATCGTTGGTTCGTAAAGAGTATATTGCGAGGGAAATGACTTGATTTTCGAGTGGTATATGTCATACCACGTATGCGATGAATGACTCGATTCCGAGTGGTGTATGGTATACCACTTGTGCGATGAATTGCATTGACGCGTTGTGAGAATTGCGGAAGGTTTGTCCATAACGGATGGGAGAGTACCGAGACTCGATTAGAAATTTGTACGACGGTATGTTGATGCAAGTGTTCTTCGAAAATCAGTTGGAACGATAAGGCGAGACACGTATCAATGAATGATACGTCGGACGAAAATTTTAAGTCGGTCAGACGACCGAGACTAGCGAAACGATTATGCCTTGAAGCAATAATCGGATCGACGGGAAAGGAAAAGTCGAACTTACAAACAAGTCGCACGACTTGTGATCTCGATAGAAATGTTGGACGAGACGAATCAAATCGCACGACTTGTGATCTTGATAAAAATGTTAGGCGATGTTAATTATAATCGGATCGCACGATGTGCGACTTCGGTGAAGAGTTGGTTGATGAAGGTAAATAGTGCCTAAGAGATAGTTGGTTACGTTATGGCAAAACTCATTTGAGTACGACTGAAAAACACGCGAAACTTAGAGGGCGAGATCGTATGACTTGAGGGTTCGATGTTGGATAATCGGTAACTCAGTTACGCGATCAAAGTATAGCGGGATGCGACGAATCGGAAAATGAGTTGCTGTGTATGGAAAAGTTCGTTGCGAACTTGGATGTATGCGATGCGAGTTAAGTTATCGTTGAAACGGAATCAAAGTTGACCCTTACGCCATCAAAATTGATACGACGTATCGAGATCGATACGTAAGAAAACGCAAGCACGATGTGAGAATACAAAATGGAGTGTACCTCACGCTATCAAAATTTTGTAAATAACAATGCGAGAATGAACGAACTGGTTGATCATGAACTTGGTGATTGATCAAAGCGAGACTATAAGTCATCGATGATTGTTCGATGCATATAGCATCTCGTGTGTCGACCTGCAAATAAGATAGACTCGAACTCAATCCGAGTAGATGTGTCGTGAATAGCAGAAATCATCGACGGCAGTGCATGACTTTACTCGGAGGATAGTTGTGCATAAGTTGCGCCGATAGAAACAATTTTGTCCGAAATTGGGTAGTCGCATAGAATCGTCGGAACGTTATTTGGCTCTAAAATAAGATATAGCATGGTTCGTAGTAAAACTGTCCTTTGGTGATGATCCACAATTATCGAGCGTAGCTTCGGGGCAGCTGACCCTAGAAACTTGACCGCTAAATCAAATCGAATGTGCAGACCGTAAGATGACCCATGCGATATCGCATATGAGATTGCATCGGTAACAAATATAGTGTGATGCATGTTGACGATAAGTCTAGGCGATCGAGAATTATTGGAACAACTTTCGATTGAGAATGATATAGTTAGATTTGAGTATTCGTCGAATGAATACTTGAATGGTTATGTTGATCGGCGATCGAACAAGAAATTCACCAACGAACTTGGTGATTCGGATAGGCGATTACGAGAATCGTGCTATTCATGAGAGAGAACGATAAGAGAATGACTTACGAGTCATGTCATTAGATTCGGATCCACCTTGCAATTGAGCTTGCGTGAATCGAACTTATATTCGATATTGCAAGACGGATAAGTTGAAAATTTGGCTAGTGAATTCCTACTCGTTAGGAAATCGGATGTAAGATGCATCGTAGAGCCTTCGTGTCAAGGCGATCGTTGCCTTGAGCACCGTCGCCTCGATATAAACTGTCGTGTCAGATAGATTGTGGCCTTTGTGTAATGTTAATTTAAAGTTGCGTCGAGAAAATTTGAGCACGGTGTCTAGGTAAGTAACCTAGCAGACGTAGTCCTGAATGTTGATGCATTTGTAAGTCAACAAAGGAAATCGTATCGAGATAAGTTGCATAGCCAGACTTCGAAAATAGTTGGGTGGAGACTTCAAACGCAAGGCTTTGCAGAGGATCGTTGCGATCGGATGCGCGACGGCTTGACACGACGTATAAAGTTGATAGTCCACACGAAACATACGAAATGAGGAATGCAATTTTTGAATCACGTTGCGTGCAGTGACTTTATTGAATGAATCACGTATGTACCGAATATACGTATGCGATAAAATTTCGAGAATAGTTGCTAAAGATAAATCCGATCGAGAGTACGAGATGACAAGCATAAGATTGAAATTTATCTGCTAGCTTTATTCCAATTTGCTACCGCTGGACTTGGTCAAAATACATATATCTTCGGGATGCCTTGAATATAGGTACAGATCCAAATCGAGTTGTATACAAATTCAAATCGAGCTGCAGGAATGACTTGAAATGTTAATGAAAAGCTTGCAAGATAGTGTAAAAATTGAACAATATTGGTGGGACGAGATCGTAAAACGATCTATAAAACACTTAATCAGAGTGTTGGTTTTGGTTTTGGTTCGAGGACGAACCTTGTTTTGAGTGATATATTCTGTAATGCCCCGCTCCGCACGGTGCATTACGCTGAGACGTTGACTCAGCGAGTCGCGTTGACCGAATAAAATGTATCGATGCGAATCGATACGAGGGTTACGTTGTCCCGAGCAACGCATCGAATATAAGTCGATGTGAAGAGTTGCATTGTCCCAAAGAATGCATCGAGTTGAATCGATGCGAAGTGCTGCTTTGCCCCGAAGGATAAGTGCGTTGAGACGGCTCGAAGATTCTAAGAAATCGAATCGACCAAGGCGCAAGCCCGGATCGATGCAAGTATTGATTTTAGTTGTTTTTGTGTGCAGGCTATACGTTGACGCAGAAATATTAGAGGTCGACATTTTGCCTTATTTAGTAAGGGGTCCGCGAAACCAAATCGTCGCCTTACGACGGGCTGAGGCGTTGGCACGGTAAGCCAAATTGGATGTATAATTCAATGAAGCACGAAATGATCGAATGGCTAAGTCAGGAGAGTTGGCCGCACAACAAAGTTAGAAAATCGAGCCACATCGGCTCGGCAAAACGACAAGGCGTATCGACTCAAAGTGGGAGGATTGACTCTTCTTTTTTACTCCTTCATGCCTAAGTCAAAATATATCATTGTATGCTAAGTTAACCTATCGACACCACGGGCATGGTCCGATCGGAAGATAAATCGTAGTGTATGTCGAACACTAGTTAGAACAATTGAAATGAAACGTGCATCAAATGCACGAGTCGCTATGGAACATTGGATATCGCAAAGGCAAGTGCCTCGGTGCGCAAGCCGCAAGAACATGGGATAACTGTATTCGGCGAGTGCCTTAGTGCACGAGCCATTCCGTGTCTTCGTGCACGAGTTAGAAAGACTAGAACATTGAAAGACAATAGACGAGCGCCTAGCGTGCAAGCCACGAACATTGAACACTAAGGCATAGAACATGGATATAAGGTCGAAATGTGCCTACATGCACAAGATCATAAAAGATGGCTTCGTTGCGAAAGGATACAGTTATGGCATGAATGTGGCGAAACTGTCGGATATGACATGATGCCTCGAAAGATGTTCGGGACCTTCGGGTCGTTCGGTTGACGAACATTGAGTTGAGGTATGATGCCATTGAAACGAAGTATGAAGCGTAAGAACATAGAAAGCTAATGAAAGAAATATAAGTTGATAAGGTAAAGTCTGAGTCTCGGACTCAAGACTATGCTTGGTTGTTTGAATAATAGTGCGTTGCATGGTCGAATGGAATGGACTTGAGATAATTGAGATAATAACCAGTGCACGGGTGTTCCCTCGAACGGTTAAGTGCCGGAGCACCCCGGAACCGTTTGGCCTAGAAAAGAATGTATCTTTGATAGGCGCACATCCATAAGACGATTAGCAACCGCTTAGCGAGATGTAAAAAGCTACAAATTCGGGAAAGAAAAGAAAAGAAGGAGAGAAAAGAAAGTAAAAAAACTAAAAGAGAAACTCCTTTAGTCCATTCCGGCGCGGATACGCCAACGACCTTCATATAGTTAAGGAACGATGGATCGAAAGTGCGGGCACGTATGTGTCCCGCACACATAGATCCTGCTTAGAGATGCACTTATAACATGACAGGGAAGGAATGGGGCGCACTCACCTTGTGTCGGTGCAAGGGCGAGTGCGTCGACTTGGTAAGAAGTCGTACCACAAAACAAACACGAGATTGCTTGTCGGTTTGCCTATTCAATTTGAATAACATGCTTGCCATGATAACATGCTTTACTTCTTTCGAATATGTTATGAAATCGACCCAAAGGATAATATAGCAAGATCATAAGCTAAGTTGCATGATTCAACATAAATACTACAATGTCGGTTTAGAAAGAAGGTCTTTGCATCAGTACATGCGAGGACGAACGTACTGATCCCCCACCAACTTTCATATAGGGTACAGAGAATGGATGGCTCGCGGCGAAGCCTCGCTTGAACACATTGAGGCTTAGAATGCCGAAGCGTATTGAAGCGTGCGATCGCTTGACGCTCGAACTTGCAACAGGATTGATGCAGCCGAGATATAGAAGGCATGATATATGGAACGGTGAAATCCTTTGTAGGCAAGAGAGAACCTGAGTGTTGTAGCCAATCTGGCATATATTGTTAGGCTATCAAAAGCCTTTGTAATCTCAGTTTCGAATATCAATAAAGAGAATTGTTTCGTATACTCTATTTTTCCTTTCGTTGTTAATATCAAACTAAAGATAACCATTTGAGAACTTGTCATCTTGCCTTGCACGAGCACAACTCCAGGCTCGTACGGCATCATACCCCCTGCAAGGACGATGATTCGGGTGATTTCGGGTCGGGGTGTGACAAATTGGTATCAAAGCACTAGGCTCAATTTCCTCAGGACGTTTGCTTTGTTTTAATTCCAAAGAGTTGCCCACCACCACTTGAAATCACTCTTGACTCTACTCGATGCCGTACTGGATGTTCCATACAATAAGTCTAATATAAAGTCGGGCAAGTTGAAACTTCACAAATCACATCAAATTGAGACGTAGTATGGAAAGATAGAAATATGCTTTTTCATTCATAGCTTGCAACGAAGTGCAAGTCGTAATTACATTGGATACTGTTGCGGCTACATTGATTAAAAACAAAAGAAAACATACTCGACAAGCTACCTGAACTAACACTTATCATTCCATACATTCGCCCCTTTATACATAAGTCGTCGATTGAATTGGCTTCAAAATACTTCAGCATAGGAAGAGCTTCAAAATGCCTCTCTGCACTTCAGTTTCAGTTTAGAGCGCCCGCCGCACCTGGGGAATTGGGGAAGGGGATTAGCACACTTGCTAAGTGGACGAGACGAACCCACTCGTCTAAACCTACTCTGATTGTTAAGGTAGACATGCTTTAGAGTTGTCTTTCTATCTAGAACTAAATAAATTTAATTCATATCGATAGCCATCTTTGAGTAATAAAGCATACAGCAAAACATAGCAATTTATCCCATTTCTTACCACGGCCGTGCTCGTCCCTGCATAAAACACAGATAATATTTACTACCTGCATAAGACAATAGGTGAGCATGCTCTATCTTATGTGTGCGGTCATTGATGCTATGCATCACGAGAGACTTTTATATGGCATTACGACGTGCCTGTCAGCTTGGGTTGTAAGCCCTGCTGCAGGTCTCGCAATGCCTCATGCCGAAGCACGAATTTGATTATTCCTCCTAGCTCGATTCGGTTTCGATGCCCCGGATACCACATCGAGGAAAGTTTAACTTATGCACAAGCTGTCCATGACTATGCCAATGCGTAAACTGTTTAATATGTGCGGACAGATTTGTATAGCACGGACAGTGTTGAGTGACATTATCATTTCTCCCAACTCATGCAACGAATTATTTTCTCCAAGGCCGTACTTCCGATTTAATGTCCCGCAGGCACCAAATTGTCCGAGGTATCATAACCCAGGATTGACGATTCATATTATTTTGCAGCACTTGAAATAGTCTATCTTTTTACTAGAACCTTAAACTTTCTCGTTTATGTGCGAAACTTATATTTTCAGAGTAAATTACTCTAAATCGATACGTTTTCCCGAGTTTTTGACCTTAGTGAATTGGCATGCATTTAACTTGGCATCGTCGATTTGAATGAATTCGAGGCAATGAAAATTCGTTTACGGGACAAAGTAGAAAAGAAGGCCGAATCACCCACCAAGTCCTATGATCGTGCCGACCGTCGAAGCGCTTCGCAACGTTCAAGCTTTAGTTACGCGAGCTCCTGCAATAGCACCAATACTTTGTTAGGATTCCTTCTTTTTCCCTTGCTTCGAAATTTGTAGATTGTATCCAGAAAAATAACGCGAAAGCACTTTATCAAAACCCAGCGGCAAAAGCTCCAAGAAAACTATACATCGGTCCGGTCCCGTCGAAGGGACTCTTATATAGAGCTCACTCGCCGAGATGCAGCTCGCTGCATCTAGGACTTATTCCAACAGAAGTCGTTCCATTAGTTGGATCGATTCTCGTAACATCCGTCCAAATCGATTTGATCAATGCCGCAAGGTGTTATCGTTTTCTAAGCTCAGCGATCGAGTCAGATGGCCATCTAAGTTTCTGACCGATCTGACTCGGCGCTAGCATATTATGAAGTCCGTCGCCTATCGAAGCGGGGCACTACATAATATACCACTAAGAAAAAGTTTTGTTCCGAAACTTAAGAACAAGGGTCTGACCTTAAATTAGGCAAACAACGAAGGGTACTTCTCCTTCATCTCCGCCTCCATTTCCCACGTCGACTCTTCAACTGAATGGTTCTGCCAAAGCATGCGGACCAAAGACATCGACCAATTTCGTAACACCTTCTTCTTACGATCGAAAATTTGAATAGGCTCCTCCGAGTAAAACAAGTCAGTACGTAGCTCCAACTGGTCGAAGCTAACCACGTGACTTAGATCGTGCACATATTTTCGAAGTTGTGAGACATAGAAAATATCGTGCACATCAGCTAAGGCAGGAGGTAGTACGATCCGATAAGCAACCGTTGTAACTCGCTCGATGATCTCGAAGGGGCCTACAAATCTTGGACTCAACTTGCCTTTAACATCGAACCGCATCACACCATGCATGGGCATCACTTTCAGAAACACATGGTCCCCGACCAGAAACTCTAACAGTCGTCGACGAAGATCTGCGTAGCTCTTTTTATGACTTTACGCGATACGGAGTCTATCTCGAATCAAACGGACCTTTTCGACGGCCTGCTCCACTAGTTCCGGTCCAAGCACTTGTCGCTCTCCGACTTCATCCCAGCATATTGGTGAATGACACTTCCTCCTGTAGAGCGCTTCATATGGAGCCATCTGAATGCTCGACTGATAACTGTTGTTATACACAAACTCTACAAGCGGCAAATGCATATCCCAACTAGTATTTAGATCGATCGCACACAGACGCAACATATCCTCTAAGATTTGGTTTACCCTTTCCGTCTGACCGTCTGTCTGGGGATGGTACGCAGAACTAAAGTTTAGTTTGGTCCCTATCGCCACTTGTAGGCTCGTCCAAAAAAGCGACAGGAATCGTTCGTCACTGTTCAAAATTGTTGAGGCCGGTAGCCCGTGCAGTCGAACAATCTCATCAATATAGATTTACGCTAACCGATCGACGCTCCATCCTACTTTAATTGCGATAAAGTGAGCCGACTTGGTCAATCTATCAACAATAACCCAAATCGCATCATTCCCCCGCGGCGTCTTCAAAAATTCCACAATGAAATCCATTGAGATGTTGTCCCACTTCCACTCGGGAATGGCAAGGTTCTGCAACTCTCCGCCTGGCCTTTGGTGTTTCGTCTTCACTTGCTGACACGCCATACACTATGACACGAATGTAGCCACGTCTTTCTTCATGCCGTGCCACCAAAAGTTTGTGCGCAAGTTCCTGTACATCTTGGTGCTTCCAGGATGTAACGAGTACTTCGTATGATGTGCCTCCGTTAGAATTTCTTTTCTGAGTTCGGCAGTTTCAGGAATACAGAGCCTTCCCTTTAGTCGTATCGTCCTGTCTTCGTCTTCCGCAAAGTCAGTCGCCCTTCCTGTTTAAATCAGCTCGTGTATATTCTTCAGGAATGAATCGTCCTTCTGTGCGGTCTTTATTTTGCTAAACAGGCTCGATCCTAACTTCAACTGAGCTAGGTGCAGGTGTCGATACTCAATTCCGAGTTCGATACCCATCGCTTCAAGGTCTCACCGTATCTCTTTATTTATGGCCTGTGATCCCATAAACATTTTTCTAAGCGCGTCGGCTACAACGTTTCCTTTACCCGACGTGTACTCGATCGTTAGCTCGTAATCTTTTATGAGTTCGAGCCAACGTCGCTGCCGTAGGTTGAGTTCTCGTTGCGTAAACAAGTATTTCAGGCTTTTATGATCTGTGTAGATTCTGCGCGCCACACCATAGAGGTAGTGCCGCCAGAGCTTCAACGCAAACATGATCGCCGCCAATTCTAGGTCGTACGTCGGATAGTTTTTCTCGTGCTGCTTCAACTGCCGTGAAGCGTAGGAGATGACTTTATCTCTCTGCATGAGTATGCACCCGAGGCCAGTTCCCAATATGTCGCTTAATATCTGAAAGCCTTCTGGACCATCTGGAAGTGCAAGGATTAGAGCTGAGACGAGCCGTTGCTTCAACTCTTGAAAGCTGGATTCACAGTCGTCACACCATTCAAATACTACTCCCTTCTGGGTGAGGCGAGTCAGAGGCGATGCTAGTTTTGAAAAGCTTCGTACGAATCTTCGGTAGTAGCCCGTTAAGGCCAGGAAACTCCGAATATCGCTAGCCGAGGTAGGTCGTTTCCAATCTACCACCACTTCAATCATCTTTGGGTCGACCGCGACACCTTCGACAGAGATTACATGTCTGAGGAATGTCACACTACTCATCCAGAACTCGTATTTACTCTGCTTGGCGTATAATTTATTTTCACGCAGAATTTGTAATACCGTCTTCAAGTGTCCTGCATGCTCTTCTCGATTCTTTGACTAGATAAGGATATCGTCGATGAATACGACTACAAATTTATCTATTTGGGGTCGGAAGACTCGGTTCATCAGATCCATGAAAGTGGCTAGGGCATTTGTCAAACCGAACGATATGACTAAGGAATTCGTAATGACCATATCGAGTGCGGAAGGCAGACTTCGATATGTCGTCAGACTTGATCTTCAACTGATGATAGCCTGAACGAAGATCGATTTTCGAAAATATTGTCGTGCCTTGCAGTTGGTCAAACAGGTCGTCAATTCAAGGCAAAGGATACTTGTTTAAATCATTGATAATATCGAATATTACTTTATACAGTATTATCCCAAACATATTGTGATAGATGGGTTTTTTTTGCTTAAAAAGTTTATTGAGTTGGAGTTGAAATTATATGCTTTAAATTGTATTGATAAAATTAAATATTATTATCTACTGGTAGATTTTGATTAAATTAAATTATTTTAAACGTTTATTTGAATTTAAACTAAAGAAGGTTTTATCTAGTAGGACTTGTTATCCTTATCGGACTAGGCATTTTACACTCCTATATAAGGAGGTCTCTTCCTCCTAATTTTTCCATCTACCACAAACCATCATCCACCACCCATGTGCATCTTGTCTATGTCCATGCCATTCCATTATCGTTTCTATTTTCTATTACATTTACACAATCCTCTTCCATGTCCGACAAATCCGGACACGATCTCTCCCGTGTCTCGCAGGACATGCCAATTCCCAAAACCCTAATTTTTGAAAATCCTCAACCCAGCCAAAACTCTAGTCCCTAATCTAAACCCTAACCCTAAATTCTGGATTTATCGTTGACCCCGACGACCACAGTTCCCTGGACGCTGTGTCGTGCCACAACCAACCATGTCCACCGCCGTGTCCCTGTCTCGCCACCTACAACCTGCCAGCCAAGCCCGGCCTTTCACCAACTGCTCCTTATCGAACCCGACACCCCTTCTCGTCTCCATCACCACCACTGCCTTTCCACCACCATCGACTACTCCGGTCCACCCTACACCGCCACCATTGTCACCATCGTCGCCTCCTAATCACCGTCAGTATCACCGCCACACCGCCATGAGCCCACCAGTACCACCACACACCAACACTCCGGTCAAAACCTAAAATAACCACAACCGCCATACTGCCATAAACTTCTTCGACCGAGACACAGCTACACTGTCCGACGTCTTTCACTCCCGGCAAACACCCAGCCTACCACCTTCAACTCCAACAACACAAGAAGGGGGAATTCAAAAGTTCAAAACCCTAACGCTCTACTGGACCGCCGTGACGACAGTGTGTCTCTCCTACTTCCAGAAGTCCCAACGCCGCCACTACCTCCCTCCGACGCGGTTCCTTCGTGCCTCGCCACGCTGGAACAGTCGCTGCTATGCCTTCTGCGGCCAGCCAGGTGATATCGACACCGACCCAAGACCGCCACCGCCGTCTCCTTCGCGGGTGGTCGTGCCACCGCCGACTCCTTCGCGGGTGCTCGTGCCACCGCCCATTCCATGTGCCGCGGGCCAGTTCGAGCGCCGCCCTAGCTTCGCCGTATCCCAGGCGCGACCCTCCACCTCCGCTCACCTCCATCTTCCGGCGGTACCAAGCCGTACCGACGACCCCGGTGTCACCACGCCGCAGTTGACTGCGTCGATCCCTCCCCACCGAGCGGCACGCCCCAAACTCGAGCCCCTCTCTGTGAGTTTCCAAACATCCTCTCTCTCACTTCCCTCTTTCCTTCCATTATTTGTTCCTCTCTCTCTCTATATCCATTAGAGTTGGAAAAGAACAGCTTTTAATGTTGTTGTTGTGGTTGTCTTCACCCTCTCTCTTCCTGAGAGATGAGCTGGGTGTGGTTTTGTTTTGTGTCCGGTTTTATTTTATTTTAGGTATGGTATAAGAAATTATAGTTATATGGAGGTATCAGTATATTTCATGTATATAGGTATGTAGCATATTATTGTTATTATTATTATTATTATTATTATTATTATTATTATTATTATAATTATAATTATTGTTATTATTTTGTTGTTGTGATTTTAAGTTATATAGTGAAATGGATTTGGGTCCTTAGGTTATAGATATAATATTAATATTATTAATAAATTATTGTTATTGGTATCATAGTTATTTGGTACCTATAGATTATTTACATCATTGGTTTTACTAATAAATAAAATTGTTCTTTAAGTATATATTCAAAATATCTCCAAATATATTATGGTAATTCTAGCTACTCTCCAAAAATATAATTTTCACCAAAAATTGTATTTTGATTTTAGTCCTAAAAACGATTTCTGGATTTTTACCTTGGCAAATAAAATATATAGTATTGGTTAGCCTTACATGTAAATTCAAATGTATTCTTATATTATTTTGTGGTATAATTACAGTCTTGACCTAAAAGCATAGATTTTCATGTTTACAAATATTTACCTAGAAACTATTTTGATAATTGAAAATATAGTTTCAAGGATGAAATATATTTTCTAAATAGATTGTTTCTCTATATAAAGACCTATTTTATAAAACGAATTTCCTTCGAAGATTAATTTTGATTGTGATTAGTCATACGTTCCTATATTCTGTGATTATGACTATCTTATATCGACCCTAGGCTAATCGGACCGTTCCGGACTCGATGGAATAGTCTGTTCCATCAGTAGAGGTCGACTTGCGTAGTTATGACATCCGTGACTACCTTGGACCCAACGAGATTACCGTTTTCACAGCAAAGAATCCCAGGCAAGTACACTTTTTGATTGCTTTCGATTCATAGTAGTCTTTACATTTCATGTTTATGCATATGTTATTATGCTTGTTGACATATTGTTACACGGATTAGTGTCATGGATCTCTATATACATTATTTCTTGATTGTCGTGTTTTCGTGTTTCGTGACTTGTTTGAGTCTATGAGTACTAGTCGGGAGGGGAAATATCTTAGCAGACATGTGAACTACCCAGAACTATCCTCCATGTCTTTCGTGGAGAATAGCAGCTGCACACAACACGTGCAGGATGACGAATTTACCCCTTAGCCGTTCACAAGTCGAAACTGATATTTCAAAACACATAAATAGTTGTCCTTTATTTGTTTCCTTGTTTTCTTCACCCCTTGTCGTGACATCAATTACTTTCTAGTTTTCATCTCACATATGTTATTTTCATGTCTTGTGATGTGTTTTCGATTTATCGTGGTTTATGTGCTTGTTCCATTCCTGACTGGAAACTAACATTTTTCAGGTTAGCTGTGGCTTTTCTTAGCATTGGGAGATACGGGTGTACTTGCAGGCCAAACCTAGACTTTAGATAGATGTTGTAGCCATTGCAAATATGTGTAAGAATTTTGTATTCTCTTTCAAATATAAATGTTGTAAATGTTGTAATCAATTTAGAAATGTGAATGAGCAATAAATGTTATATTTTGTGATTTTGAGCATCTTGGCCGTGACAGCGTTCTACCGCCGACTCTGCGGCGTAGGCTGACTTGGACACGTCTCGTATCCCAAAAGCGGGTACGGGTCATGACAAATTTTTGTGGTGGCCTATGCAGGTCAGTTTTTGTAAATTATGCGAACTCGTGGTAGTACCATATTAGTCGTACTACTGCGAGCGTGCGACTAGGAAATGCTCATTCACAATTAGGATTGAATTAATTTAGGAGAATGACTAGGAATAGGAGTCCCTTATTAATTTGATTATTCGGTAGTTAAGTATTAGGCCATGCAATTTATTAAATTTAGATAACTTAGAAGATTTTTATAGATCCACTATTACATTTTGATACGATGATATGACCTAAGGTGGGTAGACTATTTACTCATCAACTTAGGCCTTCCTGGAATCCAATTCTTGACTGTAACCCCTCTTCCTGAAATTTTTTTAAAAAATAAAATTTTATTTATTTGTGTTAAACTATGATTTTTGGAATTTTCTTATAATTATAGAAGGGTTTAGTCATGGTTAAGATTTAGAGTACAATATGACTAGAAATTATGGCACGGATAGTGTGGTTGTGTGCCTTGACTAATGTTCTAGCCATGGTAGAAAAGGTCGAGCCATAGGTGTATCCTAACTAGAAAAACCAGGCTAAGTTACGACTTGACCTCTATAAATTAGTTATTTATTAATATTATGATTTTTAGGAAATCTGGTTGTACCAATTCAGCCCGGACTGGACCCGAACCCAACTTAAGCCCTAGTAGTCATATATTGCGACCAACGACGTCCATATAGACATATAGATGTGTATATATATTGGTACTCCATTTTAGTCTCGTGAATAATTTTCATAAACATATATAATATATGTATTATTGCTATTTAGATTTATATTTTTGTAAATAGGAAAAACCCTCTCTTAGAATGATATTTTGGGGATTTATTTAGGCTACGCATATATATTTGTGTATGAATATAATCATAGTAGATAGACATAATGCCTTATACATATTTTCCTCGATCTTGAATTTTATATCTCTCTTGTCATCGGACATTCTCCCTGATCAA
This sequence comes from Iris pallida, assembly GCA_029216955.1. Classification (NCBI taxonomy): domain Eukaryota; kingdom Viridiplantae; phylum Streptophyta; class Magnoliopsida; order Asparagales; family Iridaceae; genus Iris; species Iris pallida. The sequence goes on from JANAVB010009599.1 coordinate 10,947,721, forward strand.
TCGTCTGAAAACTCCAAAATCGATACCGCACTTCAAAGACAAATACTTGCATTCTTTTTTCTATTTTTATCAACTTGTATGACTTTTGAGACTCCTTTGAAATTCTTGGGGATATAGTTGGAATAATTCTAGATGACTCACAATGGCAAAGACAGCAGCGCACTGTCGTCATTTATTTGAATTATGGAGACTACGGGTTCACTGCAGCCAGCAGCGCACCGGCAAGGCATGATCCCTAAGTTGAAGTAATTTCAAGTATGTGGGAGTCGTCAAATATTATTAAAACTATGTCTTGGTTGTCCTATTTAATCCTTAAATTATTATGTCAACATTGGATAGAGTTGGTAGAGTGTTCGATACCATATTATGCTTAAGTCATAAATCAAGAGTTTACTGCAGCCAAAAGTACACTGGCGAGGCATGGATGCTTGGTTAAACGATTTTGGATATACTTGTGGTTTTCGAATATTATATCATTTGGCATGTGACTGTTGAAAATTTTATGTTCCACAGCTTCATAAACTCTCGATTAAATTTTGATTAGTTCTTAACCTTTCATTTCTTGAACCCTTCCTTTTATCTTTTTACTTTTCGTACCGTTATTAATCTTCCTAGAAATCATCTAAACCTATCCACTATATTCATAAACATACCTAGATCATGATTCAATGTTCATGCCTACCAAATTGATCGTGCTAAAGACGATTTCGATTTGAATCGTCCTTAACGACTTTTTGCAACCAGACCATTTGATTGTGTTTCGATCATGTCCACTCGCATATTTTTAGATTCTGAGTCTATGATCGTGCCCAAATAATCTTGCCTAAACAGTTAAGCGAGTTAATCATGTCAAACAAATTTTTTTATCGTTCTAAACAGGTTTGCTCGTGATTAAACTATTTTGACTATAGTCGTGCCTACATTTCAAACTCTATTATTAGTGCTTAGATTTTAGTCCATAGTAATCATGGCTATTTTGATCATATTCATACGCGTGCCAAATTTTAATCATGCTTGGATGACTTGTATGATTAACCTCGATCGTGACTGCATCTTAGTGTATCAAAGTGATTTAACCTAGTTTAGATTTTGAATGTCGACCATGCCCATATAAATCTAATAGTAGTTAATCATGCCTAACGACTTTTCTTGTTTAATTAACCCTATTTTGATTATGTCCTTGACCATGATAACTAGGTCCTATTTACTATACTTTAATCGTGCCATGTGGTGTCTTTTCTTAAAAATTCGATTCCATTCACGATCTAACTCCAAATTGATCAATGATCATATTATTTCTTGATTATGTTTTTAAAATTGTGTCTAACTACGTCCTTTGAAGCTTCGATGGCCAATTTTCTAACGTGGGTAGAGCCTTTGATTGATGAATTGTCCTTGTGGTTATTTTTAACTTTTATCAAATTTTTGAAAACAATTAGAGCATATTTCAAGATCATAGCCAAAGGTTCTAATACCAACCCATACCTATTTACCCTTCCATTACCACACTAGCTGGTCAATGCTTTCATTATAATTTTATTTTATTATGAGCATTTTTTTCTTTCTTTCCTCTTCCCTTCATCTATTTTTCAATATTTTCGTTATTATAATCTTAGCATACCTTTTCGCTGATCAATCAAGTCCATCTATCTTGGTAGTCTTGAAATTCGATGACGAATTTATTTTTAAGGTGGGTAGATTTGTAACCCCTCTTCCCAAAATTTCAAATTTCTATTTTTATTTTTATTTATTTTTCTTTATTCTAAGTATTGTGTTTAAAAGGAATTTTTGCCAAATTTTGGGGAAAGATATTTCATGATTAATTCTAGTATCAAAAACTAGTTTTAAAATTTAAGATCTTGGAGATACTAGTTGTGGTAATAAAAGTATTTTATCTACATTCTAGAAATTGTTGGTTATTATTTAGACTTTAGAAATTATTGACTTCGAAAGTATAGTGAGAGAAATCATATCCATTTTATCAACAAGAAGATTTTGTTTTTGTCAAATTATTTTAGTAAGATTTGAATTAATTAAAACTATACTCTAAAATTATTTGATAGCATTAAATGTATTTCAAAAATAAATAAATAAATTATTAATTACGTTGATCACTTATTTAAATTGAATTTAATTCATACGATTTGAAATATTTGATAATATAGAATGATAATTTAAATTATTACTGCAATCATTTATAGTATTGAGATTAAATCAGTTTGATCTAAATTCTATTTTATACAGAGACTTATCTATTAGACTTTAAATCATTGATAATATCGAATATTATTTTATACAGTATTATCCCTAACAGATTGTGATAGATGGTTTTTTTTTTGGCTTAAAAAGTTTATTGAGTTGGAGTTAAAATTATATGCTTTAAATTGTATTGATAAAATTAAATATTATTATCTACTCGTAGATTTTGATTAAATTAAATTATTTCAAACGTTTATTTGAATTTAAACTAAAGAAGGTTTTATCTAGTAGGACTTTTCATCCTTTTCGGACTAGGCATTTTACACTCCTATATAAGGAGGTCTATTCCTCCTAAGTTTTCCATCTACCACAAACCATCATCAACCACCCATGTGCATCGTGTCAGTGTCAATGCCATTCCATTATCTTTCCTATTTTCTATTACATTTACACAATCCTCTTCCATGTCCGACAAATTTGGACACGATCTTGTCCGTGTCTCGCAGGACGCGCCAATTCCCAAAACCCTAATTTTCAAAAATCCCCAACCCAGCCAAAACCCTAATCCCTAATCTAAACCCTAACCCTAAATTCTGGAGTCGTCGTTGACCCCGACGACGATGGGCGGAGGGTGGGCTGGGCTAACCCGGGCTACAGCCCGGGGTCAAAAAAAAAAATTAGTTAAGCCCATGTGCAAGCACAGCTGCACAGCAGCCCACTGCCCACACTTTCCCCACTTTGACTCTTTCCTCCCGAGAGTCCCGAGTAAACCCCTCTTTCCCCTCACAGCAAGTAAATCCCTCTTTCCCCTCTTTCTTTCCGAGTCCCGAGCGCAAGCACTGCTCCACAGCCCCTTGGCGACTCCGCGGCTCCGCCCCTGCGCCGTCCACTCTTCTCCTCCCGCCGGCACCAGCCTTCTGATTTTCGGTCAGCCCTCTGATTTCCGCCCCGGCCTCTGATTGAATCAATCGCCCCAAAATTTTAGGGTTTTGATGGTCCTGCGAATTGGTAGCTCCCCATCTTTCCTTTATTTTGGATCAAAATTTTAGGGTTTCATTTAATTTCGATCTGATTTTTTTTCTAGGTTTTCTCGTGAGGACAACGCTGAGACAGACGATTTAATTAGTACTTAATTTTTCTCGTGTCCTCCACGCTGAGACGGGCGCACGGGACGCAAAGGCCAGAGGAAGAGCGGCCGTCCTTCAAGCTCCCCAGGAACCGAAGGTGAAGGTCTTTCTTTTTCTTTTTTTTTGTTATAGACTTATAGTGTCTCCCTGTCTGGGTGGGTAGTATATGTCAGTATGTGCTAATTTTACATATCAATGTGCTAAAGTTTTATGTGATAAATTGCTAATGTTTGGTATATTACTCTAAATTCTCTAATAGGTTATACACTATAAAGTCTATAATGGAAACTCAAGGAAACAAGAAAGAAAAAAATATTTTTTCGTTGTTTAAACCGAGGGACGCCAATCTTGATATCCCAGATAGTATCGACCAACATCCTTCCAAAGTTCAAAGAGTTGAAATTGATATTAGTTCTCTTGAACGTGATCTGGGTATTCGTATTCCGATATGGCAACATCCTGTCAACCAAATAGATGAAATCAGACGGGCTTATATAAAAATGGGGCCATATCAACCTAATTTGGATGTGTACCCGCGATCCGAATCAGGACACCAATCATTAATTGTAATTTGCTGATAATGACATGGAAGGAATAAGATTCATCAACAGTAACAAAAGTATAGTAGGTTATGGTCTGATTTCAAATATATATGGAATTGTTTGAACAAAAGGAACATTTACTTGGAACTATAGCCAATAGAAACTCACAAGTTGAGAGCTCTATTATTTGCTTGAGATTTGAAAGGAAAAGATATATTAATAATGCACTTATTCTCCTTTGGCAGAGATTGCTAGAAACTGTGTGCCCATTGCATTAGCATTTATATTTGAAGTTGATATGGATCAATTGTATGTCCGTACCTCCTTTACAAGATAAATTGGTAAGTATATTAGTAAGCAACCCCCTTGTTCAATGCTGAGGCATTGCTTGAATGAGCATGTAAGAAGAAGCTTATTCTATCCCTCCTTTTCCTTCTTCTCCATGTTAGAGAAAATCAGCCATTGTGCCAAAAGCAAAATCCGAGAGAATACCTCTGAATTTCTATATGTAAGATATAGATAGTGATCACTAATCAGTTTGTGGATATTTGGTCCCTGGGAAATAAAGTTGCAGCTTGTTTAGATTTGTTGGAATTATTACGAGTTTAATATCACTAGAAGTACCTAATGCTGGTGAACCTTTTTCTGAAAATCCTGGCAGGTATGTGGGGTATTGCTCAAACCCTGCACTGCACCTGGCATACATATCAGTGATCCACACTAAAGGGGGCAAGGGAAGGGTAAGAATCCTGGCAGGTATGTGGGGTATTGCTCAAACCTTTATAGTGGTTTTACTATTAATACTTGATTCTTTTTGCAAAAATACCTCTAGTCCCCTTGTTCTATTCTGTAGATACTTGATTCTTTTTGCAATTATAAATTGGTAATTTTAGCTTATGTTAGTTTACTATTAAAGTTCTTTTGTGCACTGTCAATTTTTAAAAGAAGAATAAACTTGATACTTGGTTTCATGAGATTTTGTCAAGGGTTGTCCCTGTTAATGTTTACAGGCTAATAGGTATTAAATATGATTTGTCTTATTGATCCCAATAGGCTTGTTGGAGCAATGTGTTACCAGACATCAAAGAGATCCCACAGAAGCTGTTCTTCGATTTGTAAGTATTTTGTTACAACTTTCTTATATTTGCATTTCAATAGGTATTAAACATGCTAGTATTTTTTTCATTTCATTTGCATTCCAATGTGTGTGTGTGTGTGTGTGTGAAAGTTCTGAACAAATTTGATACAAATGGTTTTCTGCTAGAATCTTTGGATACAAAGTAGTAACTAGCAAATCACATGAGACCCACCATACCAACTTGGCCTTTCCTTTGCTGGTTGCATAATTCGGGTTTTGTTATCGTTGATGGATTTCCAGGAAAAGAAAATTTATAAGGTTATTTTAAGTAGCCCCCCCTCCGTGATAGTCCTAGCTCCGCCCTTGCCGACGACCACAATTCCCTAGAAGCTGCGCCGTGCCACAACCAACCATGTCAACCGTTGTGTCCCTGTCTCGCCACCTACAACCTGCCAGCCAAGCCCGGCCTTTCACCAACTGCTCCTTATCGAACCCGACACCCCTCCTCGTCTCCATCACCACCACTGCCTTTCCACCACCATCGACAACTCCGGTCCACCCCTACACCACCACCATTGTCCCCATCGTCGCCTCCTAATCACCGTCAGTATAACCGCCACACCGCCATGAGCCCACCAGCACCACCACACACCAATACTCTAGTCAAAACGTAAAATAACCACCACCGCCATACTGCCATAAACTTCCTCGACCGAGACACGACTGCAGTGTCCGCCGTCTTTCACTCCCGGCAAACACCCAGCCCACCACCTTCAACTCCAGCAACATAAAAAGGGGGAATTCAAAAGTTCAAAACCCTAACCTCCTCTACTGGACTGTCGTGACGACGGCGTGTCTCTCCTCCTTCTAGAAGTCCTAACGCTGCCACTACCTCCCTCCGGCGCGGTTCCTCCGCGCCTCACCACGCTGGAACAGTCGCTGCTACGCCTCTCGCGGCCAGCCAGGCGACGCCGACGCCGACCCAAGACCGCCACCGCCGTCTCCTTCGCGGGTGGTCGCACCACCGCCGACTCCTTCGCGGGTGCTCGTGCCACCGCCCATCCTGTGCGCCGCGGGCCACTTCGAGCGCCACCCTAGCTTCGCCGCGTCCCAGGCGCGACCCTCCACCTCCGCTCACCTCCATCTTCCGGCGGTACCAAGCCGCGCCGACGACCCGAGCGTCACCATGCCACAGTTGACTGCACCGATCCCTCCCCACCGAGCGGCATGCCCCAAACTCGAGCCCCTCTCTTTGAGTTTCCAAACATCCTCTCTCTCACTTCCCTCTTTCCTTCCATTATTTATTCCTCTCTCTCTATCCACTAAGAGTTGGGAAAGAACAGCTTTTAATGTTGTTGTTGTGTTTGTCTTCACCCTCTCTCTTCCTGAGAGATGAGCTTGGTGTGGTTTAGTTTTGTGTCTGGTTTTATTTTATTTTAGGTATGGTATAAGAAATAATAGTTATATGGAGGTATCTGTATATTTCATGTATATAGGTATGTATCATATTATTGTTATTATTATTATTATAATTATAATTATTGTTATTATTTTGCTGTTGTGATTTTAAGTTACATAGTGAAATGGATTTGGGTCTTTAGGTTATAGATATAATATTAATATTATTAATAAATTATTGTTATTGGTATTATAGTTATTTGGTACCTATAGATTATTTACATCATTGGTTTTACTAATAAATAAAATTGTTCTTTAAGTATATATTCAAAATATCTCCAAATATTTATGGTAATTCTAGCTACTCTCCAAAAATATAATTTTCACCAAAAATTATATTTTGATTTTAGTCCTAAAAACGATTTCTGGATTTTTACCTTGGCAAATAAAATATATAGTATTGGTTAGCCTTACATGTAAATTCAAATGTATTCTTATATTATTTTGTGGTATAATTACATTCTTGACCTAAAAGCATAGATTTTCATGTTTCCAAGTATTTACCTAGAAACTATTTTGATAATTGAAAATATAGTTTCAAGGATGAAATATATTTTCTAAATAGATAGTTTCTCTATATAAAGACCTATTTTATAAAACGAATTTCCTTCGAAGATTAATTTTGATTGTGATTAGTCGTACGTTCCTATATTCTATGATTATGACTATCTTATATCGACCCTAGGCTAATCGGACCGTTCTGGACTCGATGGAATAGTCTATTCCATCAGTAGAGGTCGACTTGCGTAGTTATGACATCCGCGACTACCTTGGACCCAACGAGATTACCGGTTTCACAGCAAAGGACCCCAGGCAAATACACTTTCTGATTGCTTTCGATTTACAGTAGTCTTTCCATTTCATGTTTATGCATATGTTATCTTGCTTGTTGACATATTGTTACACGGATTAGTGTCATGGATCTCTACATACATTATTTCTTGATTGTCGTATTTTCGTGACTTGTTCGAGTCCATGAGTACTAGTCGGGAGGGGAAATATCTTAGTAGACATGTGGACTACCCAGAACTATCCCCCGTGTCTTTCGTGGAGAATAGCAGCTGCACACGACACGTGTAGGGTGCCGGATTTACCCCCTAGCTGTTCACATGTCAAAACTGATATTTTAAAACACATAGATAGTTGTCTTTTATTTGTTTCCTTGTTTTCTTCACCCCTTGTCATGACATCGGTTACTTTCTAGTTTTTATCTCACATATGTTATTTTCATGTCTTGTAAATTCTATTGTATTTTTGATTTGTCGTCGGTTTGTGTGCTTGTTCTATTCCTGACTGGAAACCAACATTTTTCAGGTTAGTTGTGGCTTTTCTTAGCATTGGAAGATACGGGTGTACTTGCAGGCCAAACCTAGACTTTAGAAAGATGTTGTAGCCATTGCAAATATGTGTAAGAATTTTGTATTCTCTTTCAAATATAAATGTTGTAAATGTTGTAATCAATTTAGAAATGTGAATGAGCAATAAATGTTATATTTTGTGATTTTGAGCAACTTGACCGTGACAGCGTTCTACCGTCGACTCTGCGACGTAGGCTGGCTTGGACACGTCTCGTATCCCAAAAGCGGGTACGGGTCGTGGCACTGCAAACAAGTAAATCATTAGATGGTGGAAAGATTCAAAACAGGATGCAAATCAAGGAGTAATTGAAGTCGAATATAGAGATCAATAACGTGTTAAACTGTGGGGACGGTCCTTAAATCCTAATCCTATTCGCCAGCCCGCAGCAGTACGACTAACTTAAGTACTACCACGGTTTCGCAGTCTTTACAAAAATGACCTACATGGGCTATCATAAAAATGTGTCACGGCCCGCATCCAGTATTTTGGCATGAATCGTGCGCACGCCCAGCCTACGCCGCAGTGTCGGCGGTAGAACGCTGCAATCAATATATGATGAACAACCACGCAGTATAAATAGATTCTACTTGGGAGACAACAACACAAGATCAAACAACTCAGCTCTAGATGGAATAGAGAAAATATATAAAGTCTCAGAATATGAAATGTATGAAATCCAAAAGATGAACAAAATCCCAACTACATGTCTCAAAGTCAAATGTCAAAATCCACTACATGTCTCAATGTTAACTAAAGATATCTTAAGCATGCGCATCAGGGTCAGATGCTGCGAACTCCTCTTGAAAGGCAAAGTTTGCCTCGGCTATGTCCCCCATGTACGGACCATACTGGTCAGGGCACACGACCTTATCACATTCACCTAAAAAATTTATCCATTCAGGATGGAACAAGTACAATTCATTGAGTGTAGTTCCAATATATGATAACGACTATAAAACAGAGGTTGGCCATAAAATACATGATGAGAGAATCTAATATAACATGGTAACACAATAAACTAGAGACAGAAAAATGTATGATACATATAAAAGGGTGAAATGAGGAACATAGCTATCTAAGTGTGTTGAAGTACTCCTTTCGATGTGTGATCGGTTGGGACTACATCGCACGGTCTACGAGGTCTACATTACAGTAAAATAAAGTACTGTCTACGATGTCTACATCGCATGAAATAAAACAATGTCTACGAGGTCTCCTTTGCATGAAATAAAACAACGTCTACGAGGTCTACTTTGCATGAAATAAAACAATGTCTACGAGGTCTACTTTGCATGAAATAAAACAATGTCTACGGTCAGATCACACATCTACTTTGTACTTCCCCTTCCCGACACGACAAGTAAGAAACACGATAATATAGGAAAGAAAGACAAAATATGGTATCCGTATGATGAGCGTGCCTAGAATCAAATATTAAATGACTAACAATGAAATATAGTAATTAACAATATCGAAAACAAATAACAAATGTACTCGCTTGTCGTCCTGGGCTGAAGGCACTAATCAGAGTCCAAATCGAGGTCCAAGTAACCTATTTGTGAATTACAATGTCAATATACAATTGGATTCAAAATTGCAATCAACTTAAATATTAGTCTTCTTGGTCCATTGTCTAACCCCTTGGTTTAGATTCTATAGACTACAGTTTGGTTCACTACCCTACTTGTATATTCTTCAACCCTTACTCATAACCAATCTATGGTATTTCCTGTAACTAGTTATGTTATTACTATATAATTTGGGTGTTTAATCATAGGCATTTTAGTAAACTGGTCATTTCCTTCTAGGTATACTGCTAGACACTTCTACCGTATCCAATCCTGCTTATTGCCAATAGCCTACCTTCTAAGTGTTAATATAGTTATCTCAATAACCATATAAGGTACTGTAGTTGTAACCCTTCCTATATGTTACTGTATGCTAATGTGGACTACCCAAACACAGTACCCAGGTGCCTACATAGCTTCATGTTTACATTGACAATCTACCAAATACAAACACTTTCAACACCTGGACTTGATGTGGGTCTTTGCACACACACAAGTACCTAGTCATGTCTCCTATCTTTAATGATATATATACTCCAGGAATTTCCCCTTGTGCTTGCATCCCCTTTTGTGGCAATAGCCCTTACTCACGACTAACTACCTAACATGTTACCCTTTGTACATCAACCTGCAACTCCTGTTGTTGTCTAACATGCTGCAAATTGTAAGCATTGCTGCCTACATCCTTGTATTCAACTGACACTTATGCCAGAGCACATTGACTAATACCTTCTCTTATGGCTGACACTCACCCCTATGCCCAGGTCCATCTGCACCTGCAATTACCTGACAGTCTAATTTCCTAGGTACTCTTAGTCCCCCCTTGGCTTTACCTACCAACTCAGCCCTACTGTAGGTAGTCATAACACTTGGATGAATTCTTATTACAGTTGCTACATTGTTAGAACTTAGCCTATGGGTCATGTTTCCCCCCAATGGGGTTGTTACATGTGTAATCAAAAGATGGTATCCATCTCTTATATATGCCATACCTGGCGGTTTCACCGATATGGGTTGTAGGCAAACCTTCATGTCTATTTGTCCATCAGAGATGAGGACTTGATTTATCCTTGTATACTTGGATCAGTTAGCTCACTTAGGTCTTATGGGTATTGCCTACAAGACGTTACTCCTATACTGCACACTACAAGAAAAAAGGCTTTTCATGACGGATTTTTTCGGTCAAGAAATGGGTATCTTGACGGTTACGGATCCGTCAAGTAGGCCGAAGTCGAAAAAAATTTCCACCTTTTCTTGACAGTTGCTGGCAGGACTTTTCTTGACAGTTTTTGGCCGTCATATGAAGTAATTTTCTTGACTGTTTTTAGCCGTCAAGATAGCAATTTTTAGAAACCGTCATTGTAGGTGGAAACTTTTCTTTACTCCGGCCTAGATGACGGCTATTAGCCATCAAGAAAACCCTTTTTTTTACGGACAAAACCCGTCAGGAAAAGCATTTATTCACAGACTATTATGCAGCATGATTTGAATTAAAATTGACGTTTGACAGCCGTCAAGAGAAACTTGTCAAAATGCCGTCAAGAGAAGCTTGCCAAAATGCCGTCAAGAATTATATAATATTAATCAAACACACATAATATCAATCCAGAAGATACACATACATCAAATTACTATAAAACCTAATTTTTATATTAACAAATTGTATTGTTCATACACCAAAAACTTCCAACACGTCCCACCACAAACATCTATCACTTGTCCAACCATAAAACATATACCCAACCCCAAAGTACACATATACAACATCTGTATGTAGTTTCCACACCACTTAAAACATCCAAACTGTGATAAATATACAAATGAAACAAAAAAAAGTAGCAAACCAGACTGGAGCACATCCCTCCCACATCCACAGCATTCCCCTATTCACTGCATGCACCTTCATTTTTTAGCGAGTTCCTGAGAGAACAAGTACACAAATTATCAGTACTTCCCTACATGTTCTTACATAGACATTGAACTCAGTATTACAGAATTATCAATACAGTTTAACTTTATTGCTGCACACACAAGAACTCAAGACAATTTGAATCACTGGACAAGAATCTTAAGGCTAGTTATACTGATAACGTGTAAAAGATGGAAGAAAATAGCTCACAAAAACTTCTAAGATGCACTAAGATATCCTTGTTTGACTTTTCCAAAGACTTGACCGCAAAAACAATTTCGTATATAGTCGAAAAGCAACAGTTACTCAGTTCAACATACTAACTAGGTTCCCACTACCCCAGAAATAATTTCTAATATAAACAGTGAAGCATGATATCAACCAACTGATGTTTCATATATATACTAAGCAGCAAAGTAAAGCTAAGCCATGAAAAGTCCTATACAATTTTATGAATCTTTTAGCAACTTCCACTTAAATTGACATTATTATTCTCAACTTATATATTATGGAAACGAATATCAAGTAGCTAGTAAAATATCAATTATATAAGACATGACATACAGATTGGGATTTTTACAAACAACCAGACTCGGGTGTGTCCATTCGAAGGAAAAGACCATTGATGATGGTGGCACCAACTTCAGAGGCACGATACCGAAGGTACGTATCAAGGACCTTGATCAAACAAAATAGCCATCAGTAGGGTCGAAAGAGATTAAATAAGGGCGTCAACTGTGTGGCACATTTGGAAAGAAGGAGAAAAATATTTCAGCAAGAAGAAATTCATAAAACTGTGCTATGTAAGAGAATCCAAGAGGACGTAATTGTTATCGAGGATCAAAAATTTTCTTTGAACAATAATTCAATACAAAAAATTTACTTTCAGAGACGATGAGGCAAAGAAGCATTACATATAGAGCCCCAAGCCATTCTGGTCAGAGTTCAGGTAAATATACATCAATTTCACAGTAAACCATCCATTTGGAATCAACAACGGAAGATAAGGGAATCGATTTGAGAAGATAAAAAATTATGAACTTCTTAAGAGAATTTCTTAGTAAGAAATTGTCTAAATGTAGGACCTAAGACCAATTTTGGTTGGGCCATCTTCTTTGCCTCGACACAAAATGATAGTTTGGAATAGCTTATTGTTGAATTTAACGTATAAAGTAGAAAAAGGTACTCTAGGAATGAAATTGCTAGCTAAGCCAAAGTATAGATGAAATACCAATTAAGGTGCATCCATAAAGATTAAAGCAATCTGACAAATGAATCTAGTATATACACTACATGAATCATGAATAGCAATGAAATTTCCTAGCTGACTCACGTTTCTACAACATATCAATGGCAATATACTAGGAACATGTACTAAAGGTCCCAGAGAGAATGTTGTTCTTATTTCATGACGCCTGAGCATGTTATAGAAAGGAAGACTTTCCCCTAGCAAGTCATACAGAGTAGATGGAAATGGCTAGACAAAGTATTTACATATAAGCTAATGGTAACTTCAGGATTGAAGCCTTAAAAAGTTGTTGCGGATAATGGTAGATGTAGTTCTTACAAAAGATTGACTCTCACGAGGTGTAGCAAGAAGTATAAGCTTCTTACTAGTTAGTTTTCATACAAAAGCAATATTCATGTGTGAAAAAAAAACATCAAGGTAAAAATATTAATATTATATTTGAATTTATTTCTAAAAATCGCAGGCCACAAATTGATGAACTGCTCAAATAAGACTGAACAGTTTAGTTCAGAAGCCAAATGACATTGGTTGAACTATGCATAATTTCGTTGAACTTGCTAAGAAGTTTTGTTGTACATATTACCCTTTAGTCCTAAGATAGTGAGAGAAACCTAGTTCCTCTCTAGATGCAAATAGACACTAGAATTATGCTTATCTAACATAAAGACACCCTACAAAATGATATCCCCATAATATACAATAAAACAACATCGTAATAGCTAACAGTAAATAATAAGTATCAGATAATGACAGCATGTTCAAAAACATAATACAAGACAACAGGAATCTTCAGAACTAAATTCATTGCATAGCCCTTTCCATACTTCACAACATCTGGGGATAAGATATGTTTTGTCTTCAACACCAAGAAGTGACCATAATCGTGAAGGCTGATTAAAGCTCAGCAGGATGTATGTTTGTTTGTTTACGAAAGAAGAAATATAACTGACCTTGCATGGAGAATGGTTCCCATGCATCCTATCTGGGAAACCATGACCTGAATTGACCATTCGAGTATGAGTGCCCTAGGATGAATGGTATCAAAGATGAATTTTAACTTACCAAAAACTTATCATCAGGAAAGTAACATAAATGTGAGACCTTGACATCTAAGGATATCTTCTTGTGCATCACTCCCCGATCCCCAATGCCCACAATGAAATGTGTGTGATCCTCCAAGTCCAGGTAAAGCCAAAACTCAATCAGCTCAGGGATCACCTCCTTTAGTTTCTGGAACCATATATGAAAATATAATTCATCTGCAGAGTGCTTACAATAAGTTTTGTAACAACAAAGTAACATGTAGTTAGCTCAAAATATATACACCACACCATTAGATGAAAAAGCAAACCTTCTTTATTGTTCAATCTAACAAATTAGCATTCCAATGAAGCATATGCTAAACAAAACTCACCTACTTAAACTTGTCGTAATAACAATCTACTACTAAGCAAGGGTAAAGCATGGACTTGAGCAAAGTTTTTTTTCCAAAAGGAAAAGTCTCATAAAATGGATAAATAATACGAAGAATCACTTAGGGCTACAACTTGGCCAAGAAAGACTATATTGATAACCTCATGAATATAGCATGTGTGTGTGTGCTTTAGGACAATTGTGTATCCATATGTATCAGTGTAGGGAACACGTTTTTGGGTGCGTATCAGTAGGTGTATCAGTATACACTGATTTTGGAAACCAGTGTGGGTGTATCTGTGTGATTTAGTACGGGTGTGTCCAAGTGAATAAGTTCTGGACTAGTAGTAGTGAGCAGATACTCAGTGACCATGTGTAATTTAGTAAACTGTAGTATTTTGGACAACAGTATGGGGGTATCTTGATACCAGGTTCCTATATACATGTAGAGCAGTGTGTGGGCTAGGTGTCAATTAGTGTTAGTACCTATGAACTGTATTTCTCCTTTTGAATTAAAAGTTTTAAGTCACTAGTAAGAAGAATCAAATTAGTAGCAAAATCTAAAAGAAAATTTGGATATCATAAAATCTATAAGAATCTTAAAATAGCATGTTGCAAACTGGATAATATATAATTCTGCCTAACATGCATAGGTAGTGCATCTTCATTGTTGATATGAAAATGCAAGACAATCCTTCTTCGAACCAAATTTTCGGTTTGGCTAGTAAGAACATAGAAGTGGTAAGGAATAAATTCATGCAGACGAACAATAGAATGAATTCTTGCATGAATGAATGAGTAAGAATCATTCAACTAATTAGTATCAGTGTTTAGTTTTTGGCCTATTCATTTAACAAATCACCTTCAGTCTATTCATTTCTGCTAGTGATTCAGTCTCTCACTGAATGAGTAAATTGACACATGCTACTTGAGGATTCGTTTCAACAAGTGATACACCAACATATTGACTGTGCTGCCATTTACCTGGAATCGCGTGAAAATTTTAAGTTATGGAAAGAATTTACTACAATATCGTTCATGGAAGGATGTTTCAGATATAAAGCTACTGGAAGGAATTGTTTTAAGCTAAATTTTGCTACAAAATCTATTGTAAGCTAAAAAAATCATACATATTGAGGAAAGATAGCATTTTGAGTTGTATACCCAGAGAGGCAAGAATTGGAACACTGCTAAATAATATAGATTTCCTTCATACCCAAGGCAACATCTAGAGGTTTCAGTCAAGCATAAGAAATAAACATGACTATCTTTACACTTGGTATTTCCTTGTTCTCCCGTTCTCTTCTTTGGAGAACACTTAATTCAGTATAATATACTAGTATCTGAATGTTATGAAGTGTATTCAGACAAGGCATCTTTTATCATTGAAAACATTGCAACCCAATACAACATCGTGTACGTATGCTTCGAAACATATGTTGCACAGCCACGCCCTTATCTAAAAAGAAGAAGATGTTTAGTAAATGACTCATGAGAATACCAACATTTTAGAAAGGCAAAATAAGCAATATATATATATATATATATATATATATATATATATATATATATATATATATAAAACCTCAGTCCACATAGCATTACTTGATTATAGGAGATACTAGGAATCTTAAAAGTTGAAATGACTCTAAGCAATGTTGATACATGGATACGACATGTCAGGATACAAGCACAACCTTGGTGCCGACTCCTTTGAGAGTAACCTACAAATTTTGGTTAAGGATAGGTGTTTTACCATCCACTTCTTAACCTCAAAACTTCAAATTATTCTTCGACAAGTTACAGTGCTAAAAGTAACAGTAATTTCCTCATTGCTGCAAACAGAAATTCAATTGCTTGGGGAAAGATGTTAAATGATGACTCCTTTGGATGGAGATAAAAGTTCTTCTTAGAAAAGTTGTTTTAGAGTAATTTGTTTTAGGTTATTACATAAGTATTGGCCCAACGTCACCTGTACAAATTTAACAAGCCATTCAATACTGTTAGTAACTAAGTAGCAAAAGCATTATTCCTCACCCAAGAAATGCACATCCTAACCCGACCGAAAGACAACAACTACACATAGCAAGCGAGCAAGCAAGCACAAAATAATAGTAACAGAATTGAGCAAGCACAACAACTACACATAGCTACTGAGCCATACGGCAATCAAGTAGAGACAAGTTATTCTAACCTCCTTCACAACCTCCGCCAAAGAGAACAAGGCACCCGGAGACAAAATTGAGGGAGAGGGAGGCACTTGGCCGAGGAATGATCCCATCTTTACTCGACAGCCGGTGGCAGAAGAGAGAACCCAGGTGGGAAACCTCCCTGTAGAGCCTCATCCACGAGATCTCTCTCCTCCCCTGGGAGGAGATGGACGCCATGCTGAAATCCCTCTTCGTCCCCTTCCTATAAACAAACAAAAATATCTCCAAACTCAAAATCCAAACAACACTTGACCAAAACCCTAACCCTAAATTAAATATAATGACTCACATATCAAAGGAAGAAGCTTCTCCTTCGTTCAAAATTTTAGGGTTAGGGTTTGGGAGTTAGGGTTAAGTTTGGGGAAAGGAGGAGGAGAAAATTTGGGGGTGAGAAGAGGGGAGGTCTTAGGAAGCAGGCGAAGAGGAAAGGGAACAGAGGAATCCATTGTTCTGGGGAAGGGAAGAGAAGGCGTACCAAATCGGAGTCGACGGCCACATCGTCGAAGAAGTAGAGCATGCCATCGTGCCTCTTCTTCTTTCTACTGACTTCTCATGGTCTGTGTCAGATCTAGATGGAGGAGTTGAAACGGAGGAGGTGTGAGCGATGCACGCCGACTTCTCCAGGCCAACATCTCCTCGCCGACTTCTTTCCGTGGACTTCTTCTTCCCATCGGCGACTTCTCTAGAGCGAGGTGGAGAGGGCAAGGAGCGGGAGGCTATGGAAGTAGTAGTCAAAATGGAGGTGGAGTGGGTGATGAAAGAACTCAAAGAGTTTTTTTAAGGAGAAGGAGAGAGGGCTTTTGTTCTCCTTGTAGAGAGCCCCGATCAAAATAATCACGCAACCGTCAACGTAAACGCTGTAATAAAAGAGTTTTTAAAAAAATTACTAAAATGGCAGTCAAAATGTGTACGTCAATTTTTTCACACATATATTAGTTGACAGTTATCACCAAACCGTCAATAAATAAAATAATATTTTTTGACGGATCCTCTAAAACCGTCAACTATCATATTATAAAATTGCTAGATTAACATAAAACGTGACATTTCTTGACGTAAGGCTAAATCCGTCAAGATAATCCATTTCTTTGACGGTTTTTCATGACCATCGAGGAATAAACCGTCAAGAAACATCATTTTTCTTGTAGTGGCATTTCCCTAAGTACCTGTAGGCACAAGTCTGACTTGCCTATGTGCAGGGTACAGACTTGAGGAGTATGGCCTATATTAACCAAGGTTCATTGTTATTTGTTAACCAATTGTACTCACATATTCTTGATGCACCTCTTATCTGTGCATTGGTTCACACAGGCTTATTTAGCATACACAAGATGTTTATCCCAGCCTGTGTTAGCAATTGACTGTCCTGCACAGGAACATGGTTTCTACTGCATATCCCTTACTTGGTACTTACTGATTATAATCTTGATACCTTAGTGTTTCCCTTGAATACTCTACCCCTATTGGTTCGACCTATCCCTGGTGTCAGGTTCAAGGTCCCTATCTAGTTCAATCCTTGATGTCTCCACTAATTACTCCTATATTGATGTATCAAAACACATATCCATATTTCCAGTTCTTATTACTGGTCTTAATAATGTTAAGGTGGCTTATAGGTGACCACTATGGTTACGTATGCATAAACAAGGAATCCCTTGTTCCAGTTGTACTACTGTCCTAGGTTGCAGGCATTAGGACAGTCTATTCCTATAACCATAACACCCATATCCTTTGCGAGCCATAGTAAATCAAAGGATTTCGCCTACCTTCGCCATCCCTATTGCAGCCTAGTGTAGACTATATATAAAACTGTTACCAAGGTGTACCTTTTCTTGATACCATTCGATCCTACTGTAAATACCTATATTATCCATTGTAAATCATAAAACTTCATATATCTTGATGTAGTATCCTAGTCTCCTTGCCTGCATCATGGTACAGGGACTTCTTATGTCTCGACCTAGGAATTACATCAAGCATCTACCAATCCCCCCTCTAGTGTTTTGTAAAAGAAAGCAGTAATTGACAAGTCTAAGAGTGGACAATCTTACCTTTTTGGTTTGAAACAAAAACTCGATTGCTCCTTGGCTCCTATTCAGTTGTTCCCTGTGGCAAGGATGATGTGGATTGTTTAGGTTTTGTCAAGAATTTGGGGTGGCTGCCAACTCCCTATTTATTCACTCTAGTTCTAGATAAGTTTGGAATTCTTGAAGAGATTTGAAGGAATTTGTAACGCCTCAGTCCCAAAATACGTAGGACTAGGAACGTAGACATGCCAGCCGTATAATAAATATACGTAAGCTATAAAATGCAGTAGAAACCATGACAACTAATCTCATCCACAATAAAGATCAAGCTTTTATAGAATTTAAGCAAGAATTTGTCTTTGTACATGATGTTGGGCGGATACAAATCTACTACCAACTAGTAAAAGAAGAAAATACATAAACAAAGAAATGACTTGGCAAAGAGTGACATGGACGATCCAAGAGAAATCATCTTCGAAGGAATAGAGAAGATCACGGCCTTAGCTAGAACACCTGCGAAGAGACAAGAACACACACCTGGAGAAATCACCAGGTCCTTAGAGAGATGTAACAAGATACATAATATCATGCTATAAAACTGAATATAAACTGCTCAATAATAAGTCAGATCGGATTATAACATGGTCCAATACTCCACCATTGAATTAGCGCACCATCCCTCCAACCAAACAAGGACAGGAGATGGCACCCTAATCCACGATAAAGCATCTTTCCATGCCATGGATCCAATATGGTATTCGGACCACAACAAGGTTCAGTACCTTCTCATCGAAGTAGTACCCACACCAACAACCAAATAAAGACAATATGTGACAAACTAGTCCGCGACAAGTTACTGTTCCAAGCCGCGTTCAGATATAGATACCCAAACCAGAGGTACCTATACCTAACGGATAAGGTAGCCTAACCGTTCTAAGTGAATGCAGTTTAAGAACACACCTCCAACGCATGGGCTCTCTATCTAAAATGGGATCGGTATGGTCCACCCTTGGGGCACCAGAGGCCCAGTAATAAGAGCATAACATTTCGTAGAACGTCAGTGGCCGTTAGTATCCATGGGTAATCTCACACGCGTCTCCGGCAGAGCTCACGGGTTACAAAGGTAAAGTGTATAGTAGCTCATACGCTAAGAAAATGTCATCCCCACCCCATGCCTATATGTTGTCTTCACAATACATAACCTCTATAACCGCTACGTCAAGCTAATCATGCAATACTATTAGCGGTTAATCCTATCGCACGGCTTATACGTACCGGTGGCCAGCCAGTCACGCATGTCCGAGTCTATATGCGACTCGCAACTTCGTGGCACAAACATGTCAACGCCTATGAATGAAACACAACAAAAGGGTGGTCCTTTAAATATAGGGTTAATGCATATAAAAATAAATAATGGAAAATAGAACTACACAGTATAATGTATCTACTTTATGACAATGTAGCACAGTTTAATTTACAGAAAGAAAACAATGAATAATGCAAGAAATATGAGCTAAAGTATATAGACATCAAATAGCAAGGTATCTTGCCTGGAGGTGGTGTGCAGAGAAAGTAAGTCCAGTCACTCAGATCGTCAGAATTAATGGCAATGAGAAGTCGAGTCTCGCAAACGTCCTCGGATGCTAAAATAAACATCACTGATATTTTTGGTATAAAAGAAATGCCTTGAAACGCCTGTCCAAAAGTCCAATTCTAGATACAGGGGCAAAATCATAATTTCGGATCAACACGATGTTCGTCGTTGGACCCGTTTTGCACTGAAAAGCGTGCCAGTACCTACTGTCTGTAAAGTCGTCAAACTATTTGTCTACGGATCCGGTTTGATGAAACGAACCCAACCATATATCCAATGTTGGATTCGGATGGGCCGTGCACAATTTCATCCATTGGAACGGGTCACGGACCCGCCAAAAAGGCGTTCCGGTCGACCTTCTCATAATCGGACCAAATTTGGTATGCACGACCAAAAAAATGATACGGTCCTGTTGGCGCAAGTTTCGTCTCGATACGACGAGCGTACACAAAGTTATGACCTAGTTTGTAAAGTGGCCGATACGGGGTATCTCGACGGATACGTTTCGATTTCGTCACGCACGCACAACGAAATCGAGTTCTGTCGATTCCGACACGTCGACAACATCCATATGCGTCTTTCAATGCTCATGGGTTGCGACCACGTCGCCCGGTTTATCGGGACACATTCCATATCGAGGAAATTTTCCAAAATTATAGTTTTTGAAAACGGGTTTTTCTTGATTTTTGAAATCGAATAACTTTGCACATAGTAAATGAAATCAGGATCTACAGAAAGGGTTTTGCTCTCATATATATTGTCAATAACTGTTTGAAATTGGCAGTAATAAGTCCAAAAAATGTCTTCCAAGTAGGGGTTTTTAACTGCTATAACGCTCTGTTTTCAAACAGATTTCTCTCGACTTCGTGTCGATTTCATGGGCAACCTGATTATCTATTACCAAATCTAAATGCTAAGGTTTACAGGGGGTCATGTCAACTTTCAGTAGGAATTTCTAGATCACGAATTGATAGAATAAATGGGAAGAAATATAGCAGCGAAGTTGGGTACCTGGAGTAGGTTCGAAAACAGAGGTATCTTTGTTTCTCGAAGCTCCGGTGATCGCCGGCGACTTGGGCTCCGTGCAGGCGATCCAGGCGACGAGGCTAGGTCACCAGAGGTTGGGGGTCACTCCGGAGTCGTCACGAGAAGTCTAGATGTGTAGTTTGTTGGGTTTTTCGAAAGAAGAACTTTGACGAGTAGTTTATGTAGCCGCAATCTAATCGTATTAAATGCAAATTTTCCTTTGGTTTTTAAACAAGATTTAGGGAATACTTTTTGGAGATTTAGATTAGGATCATGCATAAAAAATTTCAGAAAGATTTGGCAACGAATTGGTGTAGTTTGAGTTCATTCGGCCTTATCAAAATAACCCCAACCGAGCTTCTGTTGCCAGGGGGAACTCGGGTTTTTGTGTGTACTGTTCCGCGAGGAACAGTACTCCCCTTTATATATATATATATATATATATATATATATATATATATATATATATATATATATATATATATATATATATATATATATATATATGTATATATATACTTATAAAAATCAATTAAAATCTCTGTAAAACCCTAAAATCAAAAATACCTTTTTAGGTAATTAAATAAATAATTAAGTACAATATTTTACCTAGTATGGCATTACTCACTATATGCCAGTAGTAAAAATCATATCCTAAACACAAGTTATTAAAGTAAAAAAAAATAATTTTCAAGAATTATTTCAATCATCAAAATAACAAAAATAAAATAAATTTCCAAAAATATAAAAATACTTTTCTGAAATATTTAGCACATAAATTCATATAATTTATATATGTATGCATATAACGTAGCATTTTACTTGCTACCATAATATTAACAAAAATCTAGAATTAAAAGTCAAGAAAATACTAAAATACTGTAAAATATTTTAAAGAAGAAATTATAAAAAGCTCTAAAATTTAGGGGGGTTTACAGAATTGCTTGTGAATCAGATTTGAATTTTATAGGGTTGGGCTTGAACATGGGAAAGGTATACTTCATCTCCGAATCTGTTTCTCAAACAGATTTGAAACGATAGGATTTTCAAAAAAAAAAAACCTTGTCTTAATTATTTTTACATAGGAACTCAATTCTCATGGCTACCTTTATTATTGGCATTTATTAACATATAAAAAAAATAAAAATCTCAAAAAATGAAATTTGATTTTCAAGGGTTTACAGACTTCTTCTACGATGTTTATCCGAGGAAGAAGCTAAACTGGCCCTTCGTGAAGCTCATGACAGTACTTGTGGTGACGACCAACCTAAAATTACAGCATCAACTAAGGCGTTTAGGTTATTATTGGTCCACTATGGTGTTTGATGCTATAGATTACTCAAGAAGATGCAAGGCTTGTCAAATTCAGATTTTATACATCAACCACTACACCAAAATAGACGATTGCCAACGGTTATTACCGTGACAAAATTTTTTAGTAACGCTTATAATCGTGAAAAATTAGCCGTGACAAATTTTTGTCACGATAATCGTAACGATAATAACTGTTACAAAATATATTTTCGTAACAGTAATAACCGTTATGAAATTGTCATGCCCCAGTACCGAAATACGGAGACGGACTAGGCCAGCTACTCCATATGAGGTACGTAACGTCATACGGCGATCGTGGCTGTCGAGAGACTAGGGGGTACATGCTCCAATCAAGTCTCCTATGGTCCCACAGAGTTCTATGTCTCAATCAAGTCACATCAGCAATTAAATGAACATTAAAGATAAAGCAGTAAGGCGTCCCCAACGCTTCATCAAAATGGTCATGAGAGACTAGCTTTATAATTTAGCTATCTCAGAGAGTCAGAAGTACAAAATTATACACAGCTGCAGTCTGTTTAATTACAATTATGTACTGACACAAAATATCGAGTAATCCGGCTAACAGGTGCCGGTGGCTAAATGCCGCAAAAGTATAAGCAGGAGTGGTGGAGAAGAAACCCACTTGAGTCCCCGAACCGCCATGCTCCTAGTATGCACCATGGATGTCAGGAAGGAAGATCGTGTCCTCCGACTCTGCTACGAGATCTGGCCAAACAAAACCAGCGGGGTCAGCCCCGAATAGCAAGTACGCCAAAGGGGCACAAGAGTTAAGATTAAAAACCCAGTTAATAGAATGATTGATAATAGTAATACTTATGCTACTATGATAGGGTAGCGCAACATCTTCGAACCCATATGGCACCCTTATAACCAAACAAGGACAAAAGGTGCCGCATGGAGTCGGGACGTGACGTACTCTATAACTTTCACATAAGTTAAACGGTATAAACAATAAAATCTCCTGATCGTGACTTCGGTCGATAGCCTATCGCAGCACAATAACCAACCCAACAATCAAACAAGAACATGGGTTGGATCATGTACCACGATAGACCATGTTCCTCAGTCATTCACAGAAGTAACACTTCACAACCATAATAAGTCTTCCGTTCATAACTTTGGTCCACAGCCGGTCATAGCACGATAACCAACCCAACAATCAAACAAGAACATGGGTTGGATCACGTACCATGACAGTCCGCTTCCCTCAGTTATTCACGGAAGGTAATAGGATACAAGCAAGTCGTTTTCACGGCCAATCAAGTCTACGAGTTTCTAGTGGGACGAGGTTATCCTCGCGTCATGTTATTAGAAAAATCCTCAGATCGTATCTTTCCAGCAAGACTAGCCAACCCAGGGGTTCGCGTAGACATGTATGGTTGAACACAGGTCCCTCGTAAGGCCACCTTGCTAAAACATATAATATATAGCAGGAATTAATCGGATACAGTCATCCACTCGTTGCAGATGACACAGTATCCGTGGAGACCAGCCGGCACGTCGAGACAATAACTCAAGGCGGCTGGTGTAACACGATCTCGGGATTTTGCCCTCTCCATGCATCTAGTATGTTTAGTTGCCTAATTTAACCCTAGGTGAAATCTTGGACTCACATGCTGTGGCCTGCATGATTATCCTCCTAAAGTCGTACTTTAGTACGAGTACCCCAAAGAGGACCCATGTTAATCAGTATGTCAACATGTGCTACCTTCCTTAGTGTAATGCATCATTGCAAATACGCCACGTGGAGTTACGAGTCATTTGTCGAGCATGAACAAGAAATGGGACATTCAGGTGCAGGTATCGGGTAGGAACACTTTGTTCTCCGGGGTCTCATTAGTGCTCATATCAGGCTCGGGACAAAAGGCGTAAGGATATAAAATGGGCATATAATATCTGATAAAATATCAAAAGCGTACGCATAAAAGCACGCACGCTCAAGGGGAGCTGCGAGCGCGAAAAGTCACGCAGGCTCACTCAAGGCAGCGTGCGTGAAAAGTCACGCAGGCTCACTCTAGGCAGCGTATATGAAAAGTCACACAGGCTCAAGGGGAGAGCTGCGTGAAAAGTCACGCAGGCTCAAGGGAAGAGCTGCGTGAAAAGTCACGCAGGCTCAAGGAAGAAGCTGCATGAAAAGTCACGCAAGCTCAAGGGAAAGCTGCGTGAAAAGTCACGCAAGCTCAAGGGGAAGCTGTGTGAAAAGTCACGCAAGCTCAGGGGAGAAGCTGCGTGAAAAGTCACGCAAGCTCAGGGGAGAGCTGCGTGAAAAGTCACGCAGGCTCAAGGGAGAAGCTGCATGAAAAGTCACGCAAGCTCAAGGGGAAGCTGCGTGAAAAGTCACGCAAGCTCAAGGGGAAGCTGTGTGAAAAGTCACGCAAGCTCAAGGGGAAGCTGTGTGAAAAGTCACGCAAGCTCAGGGGAGAAGCTGCGTGAAAAGTCACGCAAGCTCAGGGGAGAGCTGCGTGAAAAGTTACGCAGGCTCAAGGGAGAAGCTGCATGAAAAGTCACGCAAGCTCAAGGGAAAGCTGCGTGAAAAGTCACGCAAGCTCAAGGGGAAGCTGTGTGAAAAGTCACGCAAGCTCAGGGGAAAGCTGCGTGAAAAGTCACGCAAGCTCAGGGGAAAGCTGCGTGAAAAGTCACGCAAGCTCAGAGGAGAGCTGCGTGAAAAGTCACGCAGGCTCAAGGGAGACACGCTTCCAACAGGAAGCGTGCTCAAACAGGAGCACACTGCTCACTGTCTTCTCCAAACAGCAAGAACACCATGGATGATCCCAAAACTTCAAAGCATCATAACTTGGCCATCCGAACTCCAAATTCGGATTTTCAAAGTTCCAACTTGGGTGAAACTGAATGCTCTTCCTCATGGAAGCATCAAAAACCCATAAAATCCAACTAAAGTAGATCAAACCATGCAAAATCCAAAAATGATTAAAACTTAGATCTACAAAAATTAAAGCTTCAAAATGGAAATTTCCAAGTTCTAAACTAGTATAGATTGAGGAGAAGAACATGTTTTGGCAAATAGTTTTGTAAGAAATCATTGACAAAATTATGGATCCATCTCTTGAGCAAGTTGGTACTTGCCTTGGTTGGTGGAGGAAATAAATGAGAGGAAATAATGAGAGGAGAGAGAAGGAGTTGAGTTATTATATAGAATCTTGAACCCATGGGTTCATGATGAACCAAAGGGTTCATGATGAACCATTGGTGGACCAAGAATAGGTTACCCAATTGAGC
The DNA here is from genome assembly GCA_029216955.1 of Iris pallida. Classification (NCBI taxonomy): domain Eukaryota; kingdom Viridiplantae; phylum Streptophyta; class Magnoliopsida; order Asparagales; family Iridaceae; genus Iris; species Iris pallida. The sequence continues at coordinate 10,973,052 of JANAVB010009599.1, forward strand.
CAAAACTGTAGGCCCAAATGCAGAAAATATATTAGGAAATAATATTTTGTCGAATATTTTTGGGAAATACATGAAGAAATACTGCATAATAAATATCATATAAATTCAAGGTAAATATAATTTATCGGTTTACGTATTAAAATACGTATTCCAGGATTGGGGAGTGACATCTCTACCCTTCTTAGAAAAATTTCGTCCTCGAAATTTCAGCCAAGACATGATAGTGAAATCAGGGCAAGCAAGGCATAATCATATACAAGTTAACTATCATAGCAGTTATTATCATACATCACAAAGTGCAAACATGTAGGCGCAGATAAGCATGGAATCGTGTCAATAAGGTTCAAAAATATACCTTATTAGTCAAACAAATGCGGATACCGAGATCTGATCTCGTCCTCGCGCTCCCAGGTTGACTCTTCCGAAGAGTGATGGTTCCAAGAAACACGGACAAGGCTTATCGTCCGATTCTTGAGTACCTTCTCTCGCCGGTCCAAAATAGACACGGGTTGTTCCTCGTAAGTTAGGTCGGTACCAACGACTAACTCAGAATGGTCGAGGACATGACTCGGATCCGGGACATACCCACGTAATTGGGACACATAAAACACATCATGTATGCCAGTTAACGAAGACGGAAGGGCAAGTCGATAAGCCACATCGCCTACCCGAGCGAGAATCTTAAAAGGACCAACGTATCTTGGACTAAGCTTTCCTCGGGTTCCAAATCTGATGATACCCCGAGTAGGCAAAATCCGCAAAAATACTTGGTCGCCAACTCTGAACTCTAGAGGCCTACGATGCTGATCTGTCCAATGACGATGTCGGTCCTGGGCAACTCGAAGGCGCTCTCTGACCAACTTAACTATCTCCACAGTCTGCGTGATCATCTCTGGCCCCAACAATTTTCGTTCTCCGGCGTTGTCCCATGCCAAAGGGGACCTGTACTTTCTTCCATACAATGCTTCGAACGGGGCCATCTGAATGCTAGCCTGATAGCTGTTGTTATAGGAGAACTCCACTAGATAAAGGTGATCCTCCCAAGATCCGCCAAAATCCAAGGTGCACGTCCGTAGCATATCTTCTAGCGTCTGAATGGTTCTTTCTGATAGCCCGTCAGTTTGTGGATGATAAGCAGTACTGAATCTTAACTTGGTTCCCAAACTTTGGTGTAAGCTCTGCCAAAAATGGAAAGTAAACCGCGTATCCCGATCTGATACTATACTAACTGGAACACCGTGCTGCCTTACTATCTGCTTCATGTATATTTCTGCTAACTGCTCAGTAGTCTGTCCAACTCGGAAGGGAAGGAAATGAGCGACCTTCGTGAGTCGATCTACTATTACCCAGACTGCATTCTTACCAGTCGGGGATCTAGGTAAACCGGTCACAAAATCCATCGTGATGTGCTTCTATTTCCATTCTGGAATAGGAAGCGGCTGTAGCAACCCTGCTGGTCTCTACTGCTCGGCTTTCACCTGCTGACATACCAGACACTTGGATACAAATCTTGCTATCTCTCTTTTCATGTCATTCCACCAAAAGTACTGCCTGATATCTCGATACATCTTCGTTCCTCCTGGATGAATGGAGTAAATAGAACTATGAGCTTCGGACATAACTTCTTGTCGAAGGTCTCCACTCGGTACATAGAGTCTGTTTCCAAACCTGAGCGTACCATCTTTATGAATCACTAACTCCTTCCTACGGCCTGATTCACACTCCGACCGCAACTTCTGAATCTATGGATCTCCTGCTTGTGCTGCCCTTATCCTCTCTACTAAGGTTGACTGAATCTGCATACTGGTCATTCTTCCTATATCCCTTGGCAAAACTACTTCGATTCCCATACTCTGAAGGTCTTCTAAAATATGCTTCTGCGAGGTCAAGATAAAGGCACTGTCTCTCCTACTCAGTGCATCTGCAACTATATTCGCCTTGCCTGGATGATACTGAAGATCTAAGTCAAAATCCTTCAGTAGTTCTAACCATCTTCTTTGCCTCATGTTCAAATCTCGCTGCGTGAATACGTATTTCAAACTCTTATGATCAGTATAGATCTCTACCCGATCTCCGTATAAATAATGCCTCCACAACTTGAGTGAAAACACCACAACTGCTAACTCCAAATCGTGAGTCGGGTAATTCTTCTCATGGTCTCGAAGCTGTCGAGACGCATATGCTATCACCTTTCTGTGCTGCATCAATACACATCCAAGACCCTTCCCAGATGCGTCATAATATACTGTAAAGCCTCCCGCTCCTACTGGAAGCGTCAAGATCGGGGCTGAGATCAATCTCTTCTTCAATTCTTCAAATGATGCCTGACAGCTAGCTGACCAAACAAACTCTACGTCCTTGTGCGTCAAACGCGTTAAGGGCGCAGAGATCTTGGCAAAGTCCGCCACGAACCTTCTGTAGTAACCAGCTAATCCTAAGAAACTTCGCACTTCTGCAACCGTTCTCGGGACTGGCCAATGCTCTACGGCCTCAATCTTCTTCGGATCCACTGACACTCCTGCCCCAAAAATTATATGCCCCAGGAACGAAATATGATCTAACCAGAATTCACACTTGTCGAGCTTCGCATAAAGTTGATGCTCCCTCAATGTCTGTAAGACAATCCTAAGATGTTTCTCATGCTCCTCTTCACTGCTGGAATAGACAAGAATGTCATCTATGAACACCACCACAAATTTATCCAAATACGGCAGAAAGATGCGGTTCATTAAATCCATGAATACTGCGGGGGCGTTGGTTAGTCCAAAGGGCATTACTAAAAACTCATAATGCCCATATCTAGATCTAAATGCTGTCTTCGGTACGTCTTGCTCCCGGACTCTTACTTGATAGTATCCTGACCGAAGATCGATCTTGGAAAAGACGCTGGCCTTGCTCAATTGGTCAAACAGGTCATCAATCCTTGGTAGTGGGTACTTATTCTTCACTGTTACTGCATTCAGCTTGCGGTAGTCGATGCACATCCTCGTCGACCCATCCTTCTTGGGAACTAAAATCACTGGCACGGCCCAGGGCGATTTACTGTCTCGGATGAATCCCTTAGACTTCAACTCTTCTTCATGTTGATACAACTTATCCTGTTCTGACGGTGACATTCTGTAAACTCTGTCTGCAATAGGCCTCGTTCCAGGGTTCAACTCAATGCTAAATTCTACCTCTCTGACTGAGGGTATCCCTGGGAGCTCATCAGGGAAGACGTCAAGAAAATCTTTGACCACCCTCGGAATCTGTCCTGGCTCTGACACTGCTGCTGAGATGACGCCTCCGGCCTGATTCTTCAAGGTTCGAGTAAAGATGAACTGCTCCATCCCAGGAACGCTGAATATGACCCTACCTCCTCTACAATCAATTGTCGCATGACTGTCTCTCAACCAGTCCATGCCAAGAACGACATCAAAATTCCCCATAGGTAATTCAATCAATGTTGCGGGCAGTAAATGCCTACACACCTCCACCGGACATGAAAAGCGCGCTCTGCTAACTTCTACGAGCCCATTGCCGGTGAGTATATCCATCCTCTCCGGCAATGCCTCAAACTCTAATCCAATCCGTGTAGCATATTATGCAGAGATGAATGAATGAGTAGCGCCTAAATCAAATAATGCTACAGCGGGAAATGAGGTGACGAGAATTTTACCTGCCACCACGTCACTAGACGCCAGAGCCTCTCCCAAGGATAATGTGAGAGCCTGTCCCTGGCCCCGCTGAGCTTCTTGTTGCGGCCCTCCTCGACCATGCTGTTGCTGCCTCTGAGGGCCTTCGGCTTCCTGTGCCTGGCGGAACATCTGAGCCTGCGTTGGTAGACGCTGGGCTAGGGGCCTTACTGCTAATACTGGCCCTCCACTCGGGGTTGCCACCGGAGCTGGCAATGCTGGAAACTACTGAGCTGGCCCTCCTGGCCTCTGCATCACAGGACAAGTAGAGATACGATGGTCTGAACTACCATACCTCAAGCATAAGCCATTCGCTGACCGACACACCTCCCTCGTGTACCCTGCCTTCCCACAGAATGTACAGCCCTGGGGTGCTCCCTGACGCTGTTGTTGGTTCCTCGGCTGCTGATGCCGAACTGGCGCTGTATTAGTTGACACGGCCGTCCTCCGCGGCGCTCCTACATCATGAATACGTACACCGGGTGCTGGTGCCGATGCTCGCTGCATTGCTCCTCCTCCAACCTGGGAATGAGATCTCTTCTGACCTCCTGTCCTTGATGCCAACCTCTGCTGGGTAAGCTCGTGCCTCCGAGCGGCCGTCAAAACAGCGTCAAACGTCTGGTAGTCGTGTCCTTCCACAAGCTGTAATAGTTCCAGATGAAGTCCCTGCTGGAACCTCATAGCCTTCTCTGGCTCCGTTGCTACCATTGCTGGTGCGAAACGGCACAATCTGTAGAACTCTGCTGCATACCCGTCTACGGTCTTGCCTGCTTGCTTGAGACTGATAAACTTCTGCTGGAGCTCATATCGAGCTACTATGCTAAAATACTTGGCCGTGAATCTGTCACTGAAGGTGGTCCAACGAACAGGGCATCTTGCACCAACTTCTTCTGATGCCCACCAGTCGCGGGCAAGATCCTGAAGTACCAGTTTGACCTGATCAACCTTCTCATCATCTGGAACCTTGGCTGCCACAAGAATGGCTTCGATGTCTTGAATCCAGGCATCCGCAGTGATGGCATCCTCCGTGCCATCAAAATACCTCGGGTTCAAGCGACGAAACCTTCCTGATGCTCCCGAGTCAGCCCCGACACTCCTCTCAAGAGCTAACTGAATTCCTTGGTTCAGCAACACGTTCTGCTCCTGCTGCCGAGTCTGTTACAGTTGGTTAGTGGCAAGAAACCCCCGGATAATCTCCAGGAGTGCTACGGCGTCTGGTACTGCCGTTGCTGCTGGTGCTGCAGGAGTTTCAATAACCAGCGGCTGCACTGCCTCTGGTTCCATTTCTGCTCGTGTCTGCCCTGGGGAAGGTTCTCTCCCCTGCTGGCGCCCAGTCGAGCCATGCTCTTGCTGCTCTTCCTCATGGGCCTCCCCCGCTACTGAGAATGAAGCGCCCCTATAGAGAAAGATATAAGATTGTCAAGTCCGAACGAGAAAGATTTCGAGGATGCAAGTCAGGTTAGAGATCAAGGCAAGGACAGAGAATTCGAATCAAAATTTCAAGGGGAACAAGTTTTGATTGAGACTCCTAATAATTCGCAATACCCCACAAGTCTGAAAAAAAGAGACCTGTATGGGCCACCACTAAAACCTTGTCACGCCCCAGTACCGAAATACGGAGACGGACTAGGCCAGCTACTCCATATGAGGTACGTAACGTCATACGGCGATCGTGGCTGTCGAGAGACTAGGGGGTACATGCTACAATCAAGTCTCCTATGGTCCTACAGAGTTCTATGTCTCGATCAAGTCACATCAGCAATTAAATAAATATTAAAGATAAAGTAGTAAGGCGTCCCCGACGCTTCATCAAAATGGTCATGAGAGACTAGCTTTATAATTTAGCTATCTCAGAGAGTCAGAAGTACAAAATTATACACAGCTGCAGTCTGTTTAATTACAATTATATACTGACACAAAATATCGAGTAATCCGGCTAACAGGTGCCGGTGGCTAAATGCCGTAAAAGTATAAGCAGGAGTGGTGGAGAAGAAATCCACTCGAGTCCCCGAACCGCCATGCTCCTAGTATGCACCATGGATGTCAGAAAGGAAGATCGTGTCCTCCGGCTCTGCTACGAGATCTGGCCAAACAAAACCAACGGGGTCAGCCCCGAATAGCAAGTACCGCCAAAGGGGCACAAGAGTTAAGATTAAAAACCTAGTTAATAGAATGATTGATAATAGTAATACTTATGCTACTATGATAGGGTAGCGCAACATCTTCGAACCCATATGGCACCCTTACAACCAAACAAGGACAAAAGGTGCCGCATGGAGTCGGGACGTGACGTACTCTATAACTTTCACATAAGTTAAATGGTATAAACAATAAAATCTCCTGATCGTGACTTCGGTCGATAGCCTATCGCAGCACAATAACCAACCCAACAATCAAACAAGAACATGGGTTGGATCATGTACCACGATAGACCATGTTCCTCAGTCATTCACAGAAGTAACACTTCACAACCATAATAAGTCTTCCGTTCATAACTTTGGTCCACAGCCGGTCATAGCACGATAACCAACCCAACAATCAAACAAGAACATGGGTTGGATCACGTACCATGACAGTCCGCTTCCCTCAGTTATTCACGGAAGGTAATAGGATACAAGCAAGTCGTTTTCACGGCCAATCAAGTCTACGAGTTTCTAGTGGGACGAGGTTATCCTCGCGTCATGTTATTAAAAAAATCCTCAGATCGTATCTTTCCAGCAAGACTAGCCAACCCAGGGGTTCGCGTAGACAGGTATGGTTGAGCACAGGTCCCTCGTAAGGCGACCTTGCTAAAATATATAATATATAGCAGGAATTAATCGGATACAGTCATCCACTCGTTGCAGATGACACAGTATCCGTGGAGACCAGCCGGCGCGTCGAGACAATAACTCAAGGCGGCTGGTGTAACACGATCTCGGGATTTTGCCCTCTCCATGCATCTAGTATGTTTAGTTGCCTAATTTAACCCTAGGTGAAATCTTGGACTCACATGCTGTGGCCTGCATGATTATCCTCCTAAAGTCGTACTTTAGTACGAGTACCCCAAAGAGGACCCATGTTAATCAGTATGTCAACATGTGCTACCCTCCTTAGTGTAATGCATCATTGCAAATACATCACGTAGAGTTACGAGTCATTTGTCGAGCATGAACAAGAACTGGGACATTCAGGTGCAGGTATCGGGTAGGAACACTTTGTTCTCCGGGGTCTCATTAGTGCTCATATCATGCTCAGGACAAAAGGCGTAAGGATATAAAATGGGCATATAATGTCTGATAAAATATCAAAAGCGTACGCATAAAAGCACGCACGCTCAAGGAGAGCTGCGAGCGTGAAAAGTCACGCAGGCTCACTCAAGGCAGCGTGCGTGAAAAGTCACGCAGGCTCACTCAAGGCAGCGTGCGTGAAAAGTCACGCAGGCTCAAGGGGAGAGCTGCGTGAAAAGTCATGCAGGCTCAAGGGAAGAGCTGCGTGAAAAGTCACGCAGGCTTAAGGGAGAAGCTGCGTGAAAAGTCATGCAAGCTCAAGGGGAAGCTGCGTGAAAAGTCACGCAAGCTCAAGGGAAAGCTGTGTGAAAAGTCACGCAAGCTCAGGGGAGAAGCTGCGTGAAAAGTCACGCAAGCTCAGGGGAGAGCGGCGTGAAAAGTCACGCAGGCTCAAGGGAGAAGCTGCGTGAAAAGTCACGCAAGCTCAAGGGGAAGCTGCGTGAAAAGTCACGCAAGCTCAAGGGGAAGCTGTGTGAAAAGTCACGCAAGCTCAAGGGGAGAGCTGCGTGAAAAGTCACGCAAGCTCAGGGGAGAGCTGCGTGAAAAGTCACGCAGGCTCAAGGGAGACACGCTTCCAACAGGAAGCGTGCTCAAACAGGAGCACACTGCTCACTGTCTTCTCCAAACAGCAAGAACACCATGGATGATCCCAAAACTTTAAAGCATCATAACTTGGCCATCCGAACTCCAAATCCGGATTTCCAAAGTTCCAACTTGGGTGAAACTGAATGCTCTTCCTCATGGAAGCATCAAAAACCCATAAAATCTAACTAAAGTAGATCAAACCATGCAAAATCCGAAAATGATTAAAACTTAGATCTACAAAAATCAAAGCTTCAAAATGGAAATTTCCAAGTTCTAAACTAGTATAGATTGAGGAGAAGAACATGTTTTGGCAAATAGTTTTGTAAGAAATCATTGACAAAATTATGGATCCATCTCTTGAGCAAGTTGGTACTTGCCTTGGTTGGTGGAGGAAATAAATGAGAGGAAATAATGAGAGGAGAGAGAAGGAGTTGAGTTATTATATAGAATCTTGAACCCATGGGTTCATGATGAACCAAAGGGTTCATGATGAACCATTGGTGGACCAAGAATAGGTTATCCAATTGAGCCAAAACTGTAGGCCCAAATGCAGAAAATATATTAGGAAATAATATTTTGTCGAATATTTTTGGGAAATGCATGAAGAAATACTGCATAATAAATATCATATAAATTCAAGGTAAATATAATTTATCGGTTTACGTATTAAAATACGTATTCCAGGATTGGGGAGTGACATCTCTACCTTCTTAGAAAAATTCCGTCCTCGGAATTTTAGCCAAGATAGGATAGTGAAATCAGGGCAAGCAAGGCATAATCATATACAAGTTAACTATCATAGCAGTTATTATCATACATCACAAAGTGCAAACATGCAGGCGCAGATAAGCATGGAATCGTGTCAATAAGGTACAAAAATATACCTTATTAGTCAAACAAATGCGAATACCGAGATCTGATCTCGTCCTCACGCTCCCAGGTTGACTCTCCCGAAGAGTGATGGTTCCAAGAAACACGGACAAGGCTTATCGTCCGATTCTTGAGTACCTTCTCTCGTCGGTCCAAAATAGACACGGGTTGTTCCTCGTAAGTTAGGTCGGTACCAACGACTAACTCAGAATGGTCGAGGATATGACTCGGATCCGGGACATACCCACGTAATTGGGACACATAAAACACATCATGTATGCCAGTTAACGAAGGCGGAAGGGCAAGTCGATAAGCCACATCGCCTACCCTAGCGAGAATCTTAAAAGGACCAACGTATCTTGGACTAAGCTTTCCTCGGGTTCCAAATCTGATGATACCCCAAGTAGGCGAAATCTGCAAAAATACTTGGTCGCCAACTCTGAACCCTAGAGGCCTACGATGCTGATCTGCCCAATGACGATGTCGGTCCTGGGCAACTCGAAGGCGCTCTCTGACCAACTTAACTATCTCCACAGTCTGCGTGATCATCTCTGGCCCCAACAATTTTCGTTCTCCGACGTCGTCCCATGCCAAAGGGGACCTGCACTTTCTTCCGTACAATGCTTCGAACGGGACCATCTGAATGCTAGCCTGATAGCTGTTGTTATAGGAGAACTACACTAGATGAAGGTGATCCTCCCAAGATCCGCCAAAATCTAAGGTGCACGTCCGTAGCATATCTTCTAGCGTCTGAATGGTTCTTTCTGATTGTCCGTCAGTTTGTGGATGATAAGCAGTACTGAATCTTAACTTAGTTCCCAAACTTTGGTGTAAGCTCTGCCAAAAATAGAAAGTAAACCGCGTATCCCGATCTGATACTATACTAACTGGAACACCGTGCTGCCTTACTATCTGCTTCATGTACATTTCTGCTAACTACTCAGTAGTCTGTCCAACTCGGAAGGGAAAGAAATGAGCGACCTTCGTGAGTCGATCTACTATTACCCAGACTGCATTCTTACCAATCGGGGATCTAGGTAAACCGGTCATAAAATCCATCGTAATGTGCTCCCATTTCCATTCTGGAATAGGAAGCGGCTGTAGCAACCCTGCTGGTCTCTGCTGCTCGACTTTCACCGGCTGACATACCAGACACTTGGATACAAATCTCGCTATCTCTCTTTTTATGCCATTCCACCAAAAGTACTGCCTGATATCTCGATACATCTTCGTTCCTTCTGGATGAATGGAGTAAATAGAACTATGAGCTTCGGACATAACTTTTTGTCGAAGGTCTCCACTCGGTACACAGAGTCTGTTTCCAAACCTGAGCGTACCATCTTCATGAATCACTAACTCCTTCCTACGGCCTGATTCACACTCCGACCGCAACTTCTGAATCTGTGGATCTCCTGCTTGTGCTGTCCTTATCCTCTCTACTAAGGTTGACTGAATCTGCATACTGGTCATTCTTCCTATATCCCTTGGCAAAACTACTTCGATTCCCATACTCTGAAGGTCTTCTAAAATATGCTTCTGCGAGGTCAAGATAAAGGCACTGTCTCTCCTACTCAGTGTATCTGCAACTATATTCGCCTTGCCTGGATGATACTGAAGATCTAAGTCAAAATCCTTCAGTAGTTCTAACCATCTTCTTTGCCTCATGTTCAAATCTCGCTGCGTGAATACGTATTTCAAACTCTTATGATCAGTATAGATCTCTACCCGATCTCCGTATAAATAATGCCTCCACAACTTGAGTGAAAACACCACAGCTGCTAACTCCAAATCGTAAGTCGGGTAATTCTTCTCATGGTCTCGAAGCTGTCGAGACGCATATGCTATCACCTTTCTGTGCTGCATCAATACACATCCAAGACCCTTCCCAGATGCGTCACAATATACAGTAAAGCCTCCCGCTCCTACTGGAAGCGTCAAGATCGGGGCTAAGATCAATCTCTTCTTTAATTCTTCAAATGATGCCTGACAGCTAGCTGACCAAACAAACTCTACGTCCTTGTGCGTCAAACGCGTTAAGGGCGCAGAGATCTTGGCAAAGTCCACCACGAACCTTCTGTAGTAACCAGCTAATCCTAAGAAACTTCACACTTCTGCAACCGTTCTCGGGACTGGCCAATGCTCTACGGCCTCAATCTTCTTCGGATCCACTGACACTCTTGCCCCAGAAATTACATGCCCCAGGAACGAAATGTGATCTAACCAGAATTCACACTTGTCGAGCTTCGCATAAAGTTGATGCTCCCTCAATGTCTGTAAGACAATCCTAAGATGTTTCTCATGCTCCTCTTCACTGCTGGAATAGACAAGAATGTCATCTATGAACACCACCACAAATTTATCCAAATACGGCAGAAAGATGCGGTTCATTAAATCCATGAATACTGCGGGGGCGTTGGTTAGTCCAAAGGGCATTACTAAAAACTCATAATGCCCATATCTAGATCTAAATGCTGTCTTCGGTACGTCTTACTCCCGGACTCTTACTTGATAGTATTCTGACCGAAGATCGATCTTAGAAAAGACGCTGGCCTTGCTCAATTGGTCAAACAGGTCATCAATCCTTGGTAGTGGGTACTTATTCTTCACTGTTACTGCATTCAGCTTGCGGTAGTCGATGCACATCCTCGTCGACCCATCCTTCTTGGGAACTAAAATTACTGGCACGGCCCAGGGCGATTTACTGTCTCGGATGAATCCTTTAGACTTCAACTCTTCTTCATGTTGATACAACTTATCCTGTTCTGACGGTGACATTCTGTAAACTCTGTCTGCAATAGGCCTCGTTCCAGGGTTCAACTCAATGCTAAATTCTACCTCTCTGACTGGGGGTATCCCTGGGAGCTCATCAGGAAAGACGTCAAGAAAATCTTTGACCACCCTCGGAATCTGTCCTGGCTCTGACACTGCTGCTGAGATGACGCCTCCGGCCTGATTCTTCAAGGTTCGAGTAAAGATGAACTGCTCCATCCCAGGAACGCTGAATATGACCCTACCTCCTCTGCAATCAATTGTCGCATGACTATCTCTCAACCAGTCCATGCCAAGAACGACATCAAAATTCCCCATAGGGAATTCAATCAATGTTGCGGGCAGTAAATGCCCACACACCTCCACCGGACATGAAAAGCGCGCTCTGCTAACTTCTACGAGCCCATTGCCGGTGAGTATATCCGTCCTCTCCGGCAATGCCTCAAACTCTAATCCAATCCGTGTAGCATATTGTGCAGAGATGAATGAATGAGTAGCGCCTGAATCAAATAATGCTACAGCGGGAAATGAGGTGACGAGAATTTTACCTGCCACCACGTCACTAGATGCCAGAGCCTCTCCCAAGGATAATGTGAGAGCCTGTCCCTGGTCCCGCTTAGCTCCTTGTTGCGGCCCTCCTCGACCATGCTGTTGCTGCCTCTGAGGGCCTTCGGCTTCCTGTGCCTGGCGGAACATCTGAGCCTCCGTTGGTAGGCGCTGGGCTAGGGGCCTTACTGCTAATACTGGCCCTCCACTCGGGGTTGCCACCGGAGCTGGCAATGCTGGAAACTGCTGAGCTAGCCCTCCTGGCCTCTGCATCACAGGGAAAGTGGAGATACGATGGTCTGAACTACCACACCTCAAGCATATGCCATTTGCTGACCGGCACACCTCCCTCGTGTGCCCTGCCTTCCCACAGAATGTACAGCCCTGGGGTGCTCCCTGACGCTGTTGTTGGTTCCTCGACTGCTGATGCCGAACTGGCGCTGTATTAGTTGACACGACCGTCCTCCGCGGCGCTCCTGCATCATGAATACGTACACCGGGTGCTGGTGCCGATGTTCGCTGCATTGTTTCTCCTCCAACCTGGGAATGAGATCTCTTCTGACCTCCTGTCCTTGATGCCAACCTCTGCTGGGTAAGCTCGTGCCTCCGAGCGGCCGTCAAAACAGCGTCAAACGTCTGGTAGTCGTGTCCTTCCACAAGCTGTAATAGTTCCAGATGAAGTCCCTGCTGGAACCTCATAGCCTTCTCTGGCTCCGTTGCTACCATTGCTGGTGCGAAACGGTACAATCTGCAGAACTCTGCTGCATACCCGTCTACGGTCTTGCCTGCATGCTTGAGACTGATAAACTTCTGCTGGAGCTCATATCGAGCTACTACGCCAAAATACTTGGCCGTGAATCTGTCACTGAAGGTGGTCCAACGAATAGAGCGTCTTGCACCAACTTCTTCTGATGCCCACCAGTCGCGGGCAAGATCCTGAAGTACCAGTTTGACCTGATCAACCTTCTCATCATCTGGAACCTTGGCTGCCACAAGAATGACTTCGATGTCTTGAATCCAGGCATCCGCAGTGATGGCATCCTCCGTACCATCAAAATACCTCGGGTTCAAGCGACGAAACCTTCCTGATGCTCCCGAGTCAGCCCCGACACTCCTCTCAAGAGCTAACTGAATCCCTTGGTTCAGCAACACGTTCTGCTCCTACTGCCGAGTCAGTTGCTGTTGGTTAGTGACAAGAAACCCCCGGATGATCTCCAGGAGTGCTACGACGTCTGGTACTGCCGTTGCTGCTGGTGCTGCAGGAGTTTCAATAACCGACGGCTGCACTGCCTCTGGTTCCATTTCTGTTCGTGTCTGCCCTGGGGAAGGTTCTCTCTCCTGCTGGCGCCCAGTCGAGCCATGCTCTTGCTGCTCTTCCTCATGGGCCTCACCCGCTACTCAGAATGAAGCGCCCCTATAGAGAAAGATATAAGATTATCAAGTCCGAACGAGGAAGATTTCGAGGATGCAAGTCAGGTTAGAGATCAAGGCAAGGACAGAGAATTCGAATCAGAATTTCAAGGGGAACAAGTTTTGATTGAGACTCCTAATAATTCGCAATACCCCACAAGTCTGAAAAAAAGAGACCTGCATGGGCCACCACTAAAACCTTGTCGCGCCCCAGTACCGAAATACGGAGACGGACTAGGCCAGCTACTCCATATGAGGTACGTAACGTCATACGGCGATCGTGGTTGTCGAGAGACTAGGGGGTACATGCTACAATCAAGTCTCCTATGGTCCCACAGAGTTCTATGTCTCAATCAAGTCACATCAGCAATTAAATGAACATTAAAGATAAAGCAGTAAGGCGTCCCCGACGCTTCATCAAAATGGTCATGAGAGACTAGCTTTATAATTTAGCTATCTCAGAGAGTCAAAAGTACAAAATTATACACAGCTGCAGTCTATTTAATTACAATTATGTACTGACACAAAATATCGAGTAATCCGGCTAACAGGGGCCGGTGGCTAAACGCCGCAAAAGTATAAGCAGGAGTGGTGGAGAAGAAACCCACTCGAGTCCTCGAACCGCCATGCTCCTAGTATGCACCATGGATGTCAGGAAGGAAGATCGTGTCCTCCGGCTCTGCTACAAGATCTGGCCAAACAAAACCAGCAGGGTCAGCCCCGAAAAGCAAGTACCGCCAAAGGGGCACAAGAGTTAAGATTAAAAACCCAGTTAATAGAATGATTGATAATAGTAATACTTATGCTACTATGATAGGGTAGCGCAACATCTTCGAACCCATATGGCACCCTTACAACCAAACAAGGACAAAAGGTGCCGCATGGAGTCGGGACGTGACGTACTCTATAACTTTCACATAAGTTAAACGGTATAAACAATAAAATCTCCTGATCGTGACTTCGGTCGATAGCCTATCGCAGCACAATAACCAACCTAACAATCAAACAAGAACATGGGTTGGATCATGTACCACGATAGACCATGTTCCTCAGTCATTCACAGAAGTAACACTTCACAACCATAATAAGTCTTCCGTTCATAACTTTGGTCCACAGCCGGTCATAGCACGATAACCAACCCAACAATCAAACAAGAACATGGGTTGGATCACGTACCATGACAGTCCGCTTCCCTCAGTTATTCACGGAAGGTAATAGGATACAAGCAAGTCGTTTTCATGGCCAATCAAGTCTACGAGTTTCTAGTGGGACGAGGTTATCCTCGCGTCATGTTATTAGAAAAATCCTCAGATCGTATCTTTCCAGCAAGGCTAGCCAACCCAGGGGTTCGCGTAGACAGGTATGGTTGAGCACAGGTCCCTCGTAAGGCCACCTTGCTAAAACATATAATATATAGCAGGAATTAATCGGATACAGTCATCCACTCGTTGCAGATGACACAATATCCGTGGAGACCAGCCGGCGCGTCGAGACAATAACTCAAGGCGGCTGGTGTAACACGATCTCGGGATTTTGCCCTCTCCATGCATCTAGTATGTTTAGTTGCCTAATTTAACCCTAGGTGAAATCTTGGACTCACATGCTGTAGCCTGCATGATTATCTTCCTAAAGTCGTACTTTAGTACGAGTACCCCAAAGAGGACCCATGTTAATCAGTATGTCAACATGTGCTACCCTCCTTAGTTTAATGCATCATTGCAAATACGCCACGTGGAGTTACAAGTCATTTGTCGAGCATGAACAAGAACTGGGACATTCAGGTGCAGGTATCGGGTAGGAACACTTTGTTCTCCGGGGTCTCATTAGTGCTCATATCATGCTCGGGACAAAAGGCGTAAGGATATAACATGGGCATATAATATCTGATAAAATATCAAAAGCGTACGCACAAAAGCACGCACGCTCAAGGGAAGCTGCGAGCGTGAAAAGTCACGCAGGCTCACTCAAGGCAGCGTGCGTAAAAAGTCACGCAGGCTCACTCAAGGCAGCGTGCGTAAAAAGTCACGCAGGCTCAAGGGAAGAGCTGCGTGAAAAGTCACGCAGGCTCAAGGGGAGAGCTGCGTGAAAAGTCACGCAGGCTCAAGGAAGAAGCTGCGTGAAAAGTCACGCAAGCTCAAGGGGAAGCTGCGTGAAAAGTCACGCAAGCTCAAGGGAAAGCTGTGTGAAAAGTCACGCAAGCTAAGGGGAGAAGCTGCGTGAAAAGTCACGCAAGCTCAGGGGAGAGCTGCGTGAAAAGTCACGCAGGCTCAAGGGAGAAGCTGCGTGAAAAGTCACGCAAGCTCAAGGGGAAGCTGCGTGAAAAGTCACGCAAGCTCAAGGGGAAGCTGTGTGAAAAGTCACGCAAGCTCAAGGGGAAGCTGTGTGAAAAGTCACGCAAGCTCAGGGAAGAAGCTGCGTGAAAAGTCACGCAAGCTCAGGGGAGAGCTGCGTGAAAAGTCACGCAGGCTCAAGGGAGAAGCTGCGTGAAAAGTCACGCAAGCTCAAGGGGAAGCTGCGTGAAAAGTCACGCAAGCTCAAGGGAAAGCTGTGTGAAAAGTCACGCAAGCTCAGGGGAGAGCTGCGTGAAAAGTCACGCAATCTCTGGGGAGAGCTGCGTGAAAAGTCATGCAGGCTCAAGGGAGACACGCTTCCAACAGGAAGCGTGCTCAAACAGGAGCACACTGCTCACTGTCTTCTCCAAACAGCAAGAACACCATGGATGATCCCAAAACTTCAAAGCATCATAACTTGGCCATCCGAACTCCAAATCCGGATTTCCAAAGTTCCAACTTGGGTGAAACTGAATGCTCTTCCTCATGGAAGCATCAAAAACCCATAAAATCCAACTAAAGTAGATCAAACCATGCAAAATCCGAAAATAATTAAAACTTAGATCTACAAAAATCAAAGCTTCAAAATAGAAATTTTCAAGTTCTAAACTAGTATAGATTGAGGAGAAGAACATGTTTTGGCAAATAGTTTTGTAAGAAATCATTGACAAAATTATAGATCCATCTCTTGAGCATGTTGGTACTTGCCTTGGTTGGTGGAGGAAATAAATGAGAGGAAATAATGAGAGGAGAGAGAAGGAGTTGAGTTATTATATAGAATCTTGAACCCATGGGTTCATGATGAACCAAAGGGTTCATGATGAACCATTGGTGGACCAAGAATAGGTT
The DNA here is from genome assembly GCA_029216955.1 of Iris pallida. Lineage (NCBI taxonomy): Eukaryota > Viridiplantae > Streptophyta > Magnoliopsida > Asparagales > Iridaceae > Iris > Iris pallida. The sequence continues at coordinate 10,989,354 of JANAVB010009599.1, forward strand.
ACCCAATTGAGCCAAAACTGTAGGCCCAAATGCATAAAATATATTAGGAAATAATATTTTGTCGAATATTTTTGGAAAATGCATGAAGAAATACTGCATAATAAATATCATATAAATTCAAGGTAAATATAATTTATCGATTTACGTATTAAAATACGTATTCCAGGATTGGGGAGTGACAGAAATATATTGTTGTAATGGTAATAATCGTTACAAAAACAAGTTCTTCCGTTACTACTTTCCACTTTTGTAACAGTTATAACTGTTACAAAAAAAATTTGAAAAAAAAATTGAATATATTTACACTTGCCAATTACATTCTCCATTACACCAAAAAAAATACTGTTTGAATTTATCTTCCAATAACTCATCATGTTGTTCACATCTCTCTATAAAGACAACCAACTTCAAGTATCTGAAGGTGTACAATTACCAAAGACCAGATAACAAAGACATAAAACTCATCTCACCATATAAATAAACTCATTTAATCATAGATATCATAATATTGTTTACGAGTCATCATAATATACAATTAAAATCCCACATCAAAATTTGTGTAATATACTTATGATAACATGAGTTAAATCACGCTAATCCAGGTTGCTCTCCCCAGCGTTCATGAGTTTGTCTTTCTTGCTCAAGCTTCATGATCCAGCACCTATACAAAATCAACAAAGAAAGACTGTCACAACATTGAGGGGTAAATTGAAACACCAAACATAGTAGATATCCAACTGAGTTATCCGATGGTATATATAGAACTGGACATATAGAACTGGACTTGGAGGTGATTCAACAACCGTGTCTGTATTGGATTAGACTGAAAACTACTACTACAAACCAGTAATAGACTAATGAAGCTTAATTATGAAACAAAATGGAATGTACATCTCATTATATGTTAGCAACTAAAGGTTTTCCAATAATTAAATAATGCAACAAATGGGATTCTAGAGGAAGAATAAGGTGAAAAAAAAATCAATGATATAGACTGCAATACTAGTTAAGAGATTAAAGGTGTCATACTCAATAATAGACGACCATTCTAGAGGCAGACGTTGTCGCATGACCATCTTGTAGGAGATACTCAATGACAGACTGCCATTCTAGAGTTAATGTGTGCAGTCCTTGAATTGCTTCCTTATCCATAATATTTTAATTCGAATGGATAAACAATATGGAATCATATTTAATAATACTTTTCGTTACTCCGTATTACAAGTATCTCTTTGTCAACATGTCACTATTTTAATGACTAGCAAATTCTGGTAAAAGAGGACAAGAGCACTCCTGATGCCACAACACCTGAAGTTGTACTAGCCACTTATTCCATCCAAAATATAAAAACATAAGAAACTGTAAGAATGTAAAGTTCACTTGAACACAATTAAATTATTTATAGATGTAGTAATGTTCTCTAATTAAATTGGCAGAATTCATATAATGCACTTAGCATCCTATCAATAAATAAGTAGACATAAATGTTGCTTGAATAAAAAACCTTTAGAGAACCTGGTTTATTCTTTAATGCTTAACTCATCTGTTCTTGAGCAATACGTTTGACTCCATCTATAGTCATATGCGTATCAGATGAAAATTCTTGAATAAATTAATCCACGCACAACATAAAATTGCATGAACCATAATTCAGACTTCATTGAATTGCACCATACCTGCATAGCAGTGGCAGTCTCCATTGCTAAGGTCTGACTAATAACAATATTATTCTTGAAGAAAGCAATAATTTGATCAATAGTCTTTTAGACAATGTTAAAATTTCTTAGCATTATTGAATGAGCTTCAAATCATATAATAGCAAGAAATCAGTTTCACTAATATAAAGTAACATACAATATGCTTTTGCAACAAAGCTCCAATCCACTTGAGCATCAAAAGGTTTAAGAAAATGGCACTGTGCATAATGGAAACAAAGGATATAGGTGGTTTTAGAAGATATACTCTCATCAAAGACAATGAATTGCACATTTAACACAACTGCATTAGAGGAAATGAGGATACAAACCTTCGCAAGCAAACCATAAGGATATAAAAGTTTATAGGATCCTAATTTCAGGTTGAAAACCTTTGCCTCTGAGTAAATTTTGAGCAAACAAACCAATTCCTCATATGATAAGCCAACAACGCAATCCTGACGCTCAACAATAAGCTTTGATGCATTATGATTCATACGGATTTCTTTTTTTAGCAGCCATCTGGAACAAACACACAGAAGGTATAGCTTGAAATGTCTGTATTTATCGACAAGGGAATGCAAAAATGTTTATCTTGAGCATTTTAGATCAAAAAGAAGGAATGCAAAAATGTCAATATGAATCACGAAGTAATGTCAAAAATATAAATCTAACAACTTCTACAGTTCCGAAAGATTTTCTTTTGTCTATGACAAACGATTCAGGAATTAGTAATATAAGATGTCCTACCCAAATGATTCATGAATCAAGAAAGCGTGGTAATTGCTATATATAGGATTACCCTTGGCTATGAGCCAAAAGAATAAAAAAGAATGCTGCAGACACTATATGAGACTGATACATGCTTTGCCTAGGCAATGGATGATCCGCTATTGATCAGGCATGTCTATCAACTTAAGGTGTCTATATTGATTAAGGTGCTAAGAATGGACAATGCATGTTAGGCCAACTAGGTGATCGAATCAGTACGAAAAAAGAGAGGAACATCACGAAAGACGACGGTTAGATGAGTATTCCGTCCACATTGTATAAGAAAGTTCTGAAATCAAAAAAATTATAATCCAAACAATAGTACAACAATCAACCAAGTTGCGGTTCGAAGCTCAATGTAGTCTAGAACAAATTAGATTCAGGTTTCAAAACTCTATGATAAGGCAGAGAAAAATTGTCTAAAATGTTGACCCATATCATGCAGATTGCCAAACAATACCTTGTCATGCATCGATTGTTCCATATCATAGTGAGCTATGTAATACACAAAATTCATATTTTGAGTAAAAAGAGTTAAATGCTTCTTTATTTTTGTTTGAGAATTGTTACTCAAAATTAGCATTTGCTAAATGTTTTGAAAGTTCAGAGTATCATAACTATAACACAAAAAAAGACTATTAGAATAAAGGAGAGGCAAGTTTTTTTTCTCATGCTAGTTAGTTATATCAAATAAAACTTACATGGTTTTGTTAGACAATATCTAACTCTTACAAATGCTTCAAGTTGGTGGTGAGAATAGTAGATAGCTCGAACAATCAACAAAGCAAGGACACCGAAATTATGTATCCAATGCTATGTTGTAAGAAGCACATGCCATGCCAGTACTTCATCTGCCAAAGTGCATCAGATGCCACAAACAGGAGCCTTAGCGGCACGGCATAGTGTACCAAGACATTGATGGCCCTTGATTTGCATGCATAGTAGCTTTATATCATTATATGGTATTACTACAACCTAGCTTCAAGTCACAAGTCTGACAAGTGATTAGATATAAGTAACACGAAGAATCAAGATCCTAACTCGAGAAAAGAAATCTAACCTGCAACAGATCATGGATGCTCTGCATTTAGCTCCAGCATACAACCCCGTCGATCACCTCCAGCACAGACACCAGCATTGACGTCTTGCAATAGGCCAAACTAGACCACTTTTGAACCACTTCCATCACCAATAGTGCTAACCATTGTGAGAACATTATATCACAGAGCGTTGTGATGTTTGCAAATAATCCAACTATACAATCAACTTCAATACAGATCAAAGAGTATTTGACATGAACAAACCAATCAAAGAACATATAATCCTTCGCAGTTGCAGGTCAGGACCAACTACAATGCAATAGTGTCTGTACTTGGTGTTGCCACACAACTGCCAAAGGTAGATATAAATGTCACAAATAGAAACATCATTTTCTAGTAAATTGCAGCTTGCATCATCATGATATGAAAGTTTAGTCATTTAACATTCAATAATTTGCAACCCAGTTTGAACAATTTTAGCTGGTACAAAAAGATCGAGGCAGAAGTCTAAATATCTACTACAAGGCCAAGCTACTTTTTGATGATTCCACCACAACCTTAAATAAAAAAGCACAATACTAAAATTCTTGGAAGAAAGGGTTCCCTGCATCATTATAAAAAGTGTTAACCAAAAGTTTGAAACCATAAAAATAAATATATTATGTACTATAAAAATATATATATATATATATTATGTAACCATAAAAATTAATATATGATGTGCTCTCTCTCGAACCGGAGTCCTGCATTGGGGAGATGGCATCGACACCGGCAGCTAAGGGGGCAGATGCCTGAATTTACAGATACATTAAAAGATTCGCCAATAAATGAGTATACCTATGGAATATTGGCAGAGATATTTTCGACAAGGAGCCGAGCCGAGCTTCGATGCAACCTACTCCTATGTCATCTGCAACAACAACCAATATCACAAACAGTAAGCTAAACAATTCATAACACTTGAGCAACAACATATCATACTAGAAGTGGTTTGATAACAAGCAGACCAATCATCCAAAAGTTATTAAAATTGAAGTTCCACAAACTTGGTTGTGTTATGAATTTATTACCAACTTATTGATCCAACTATAAGACCATGCTGAGACTGGAAATCTAAATTCCCCAAACTTGGCCTAGCTTTTTTTTTACCAACTTCTTTATCAAACTAAACAATCAGCAAGTAAAAGAACAAGTGAATAATTCCTAAAGACCAACAAACTTCTCAAGCTAGCAAATTATGTAATACCAAAATACCAAAATTAAAGAACACATACAAACCCTAATCAAATCGAAATCTAGATTGCGAGAGAGAAGGAGAGGATGTACCTTCAACTCTTCACAGGTGACGGAGACGGCATCGCGTTGTCTTTGGCGGATTTCACAGGAGCTCTAGAGAGAAACTCGAGAGAGGGTTTTCACAGGAACTCCAAAGAGAAACTCGGGAGAGGGTGTTCTCTAGAGGGGGTTTTTCTATAAAAAGAAACATGAGAGAGTGTTTCATAGGAACTCGAGAGATGGTTTTCTCTTAGATAGAGAAACTCGAGAGAGGGAGGAGCTAGGTTTTCACAAGAAACATGGAGGGAACAATGAAAAAACTTTGCGGGAAATTTTAGGAATCTAAATTTTCTAATGTGTTAATTTGTCACGGTTTTTAGTATGAAAAATAATATAAAAGTACTTAAATTATAGGATTAGAATTTTTGTAACAATTGTTTATTTATCTAACAGTTATAACCGTGACAAGACGGTAACCATAATAACCGTTACTAATTAGAAAAAAATTGTGTTACAAATTACATGTTTTGGTGTAGTGAACCTTCATAGTTTCTGCATCCGACGGTTGCGTTGTGGCCCTTTGAAGCTTGGGGATGGATATGATGGGACCTATCAGTCCTCTTTCTTCTAGGGACATCGATTATCCTAGCGATAATTGACTATTTTTCAAATGGGCGGAAGCTATGCCACTTGTTGAAGTGAAGACCTCTAATGTCATCAGTTTCCTCAAGCACCATATTATCTATCGTTTCGGACTACCTCGGAGGATTGTCCATGACAATGTGTAAGACCACTTCCCAATTTTTTAAATTTTTTTATTTTATTTGATTATGAATAATTTTATGATCACTGGGAAAGATATGGGTATATGTCGAGGTCGACTCTAAAGGACTAGTTAGATAGATTTGATGATCAAGTTTAAATTTGTTGTATTAGATTTTGTGAGACATTGTAATTTATTCAAGTGTAATCTCGAAGTTGTAATTGATTTCGTATTGTGAATGAGCAAATAAAAAAATTATTTTATGAGAAAATATTGTGACTTTGATCATAAAGGTCTCATAGAGGTCTAGACAGTGTTCTACTGTCGATACCACGACGTAGGCTGGACTTGGACACGTACTCGTATTCTGAAAGTGGGTGCGGGTCGTAACAAGTTTTTTGGGTGGCCCATATAGGTCTGTTTCCGCAAAATTATACGAACTCGTGGTAGTACCTATATTAGTCGTACTGCTGCGAGCCTGCGACTAGTAAATTCTCATTCCCAACTAGGATTGATTTAATTTTGAGGAGAATGACTAGGACTAGGAGTCCCGTATTCAAATTGACTTTTGGATAGTTAAGATTGCTATATAGGCTACGTGATTTATTGAATTCTAAACCCTACTACATAACTTGAGAAACTTTCATAGAAGGATATGCTATTGTATTTAATGCGATGGTATGATCTAAGGTGGGTAGACTATTCGCGTGGTAAATTAGGACTTCCTAGAATTCAATTCCTAATCTTGGTCATTTGTGCCATTTTATTTTTTGCCTCTCAAAACATCGTCATATCGTATGGTCCGTATTCCTTATTTATTTTCCATTAGCCGTGAGTAATTATTTTTCTAAGAGTCAATATTCTATTTCCATTTATTGAGTTTTTGTTTCAATTATCAATATATTAGTTCTAAGTCGACTTCGTTCATTTTTCGATCGTTTTATTTTCAAAACTGATACTTTTACTTCAAGGATAGATACCTATACTTTTCCTATCATGACCAACTTGTTGAATTTCTAGAACCTCCTTTGGAATTATTATGGATATAGTTGGAATATTTTTTGATGACTTACAATGGCAAGGTAGAAGCACACTGTTGCCATTTACTAGAATTATGAAGACTGTGGGTTCACTGCAGCCAGCAGTGCATTGGCAAGACATGGCCCCTAAGTCGTAACTTCAGGTATGCGAAGGTTATCAAATATTATTAAAACTATGCCCTAGTTTATAACGCCCCAAAACCAAAATACTAGCAAGTAGGAACGGACCAGGCCAGTTACGTATACCAAAGTACTCCAGTACTCCAAAATAACATATAAGCTGTATAGAAGAGGGTTACTAATACAAGCCAACAATCAATCCTATGTCAAATAATCCAAGATATCTCTATCACAGGTAAGAAAGTAAAGTACAAGAGTATGATCATCAGGCATATAAGGCAGTAAAGTATCCCAAACTATAATATATAGATGATCATGAAGCTAGTAATACAAAAATGAAGAACTAACAAGACTAAGTAATACATGATCAGCTCTAGTTGCAGTCTAAAAAATATACCATCATGTCTAAGTCCATAGGCTAAAAGTCAAGTCCAAAACACGAGCTAAACACGTGCTCGGTGGCTAAGTGCCTCAAAAGAATATACAGAAAAGAGTGGGTAAGAGAGAAAAAAAAACACCTACTCAAGCACCGTGGTGCTCCGGTGGTCACTATCGAGTGGAAGGTTCGGAAGATCCTCGGGCTCCTCAACTAGATCTGGCAAACAAAACCAATGGGGTCAGACCCCCAATAGCAAGTACCACAAAGGAAGCCAAACTATGAATTAAAACCAGCATGCAATTTTTAACAACATAAGTAAAGCAGTAAACGTGACAAGAGTAATAAATTGGTACCAGAGTGTATATGAAAAAAAATTGGAAATATGTAAAAAAAAATAACACGTGAATATGTATGATAAACTAGACATGTGTGTAATGAAGCTGGGACATACAAGCATGTGTATCATGTGTAGAATGTAAGTATTGAAAATGACAAATGACAATATGACTTAGGAACCATTCTGGAACCCGAGTTACAACCCGTTAACCAAACAAGGACAAAGGTTGCAACCCTTCTCCTGAACAGTACCTAGCTTCTAATCAATTGGCGGAATAAGTAAAGCAAAGACAACAACTAGAAAAGTAAGACAAGACTGTAGATGACTGGACTCTATCCACCAATCATGGTCAAATAATGAGTACGATTTGATACACTAGCTAACTAGGGTTATCACAAAACTAACTACTAACAAGTTCAAGTTGAGAAAACCAATCCAGTTACCTGCCCTGTAGACTACCCGATTGATCCAAGCCAAAAGAAAACAAGTATAGCAGACATACCGCAGTAATATACTTGTGTCCTAAAGAAGTGCCACACTCGACGGTTTGCTGGAAGAGTGCTCATCATGACAGATAGCTCCAAATCCCATATATATATATATATATATTTATATATATATATATATATATATAAGACCGTGAAATAATGGGTGCATGTAACCGGGAAAGTCTTACCTCCCAATGATCTAGATAATCAAGCTAGTTGTATAGTTCCTAACATTTTCATTTAGGATTCCGGGTGTGGCATTCCGTAGAATCCATCCTAGACATGAGATATGCGAGACTACACAAGACAAGCAAGAATGTGCACTATAGTAAGCCACAACAGGACATGACAATATTAAGACAGGAGTGCGCTACGACGACCCACTAAGTAACTAGACATGTGCTGGAATCAAGAGTATGCCATGACATGCCACTATCAAGAAGCTAGACATGTACAAGAATCAAGGGTGCGCCATAACAGACCACTATCAAGAAGCTAGACATGTACAAGAATCAGGAGTGCGTCATGACAGACCACTATCAAAAAGCTTAGACATGAATATGTACTGGGTCCAACCAAACATGACAGAGCAAAATAGTAAACTGAGCATAACATGTATAGTAAAGCAATTAGCAAGAAGAAATCAGAAAATCAAATTGAAATCGAAAAATATACAACTTGGATGATGGAACGGTATTCCGACGGTACACACCGGTACACCGTCGGTACGCCGAATTCTATAGACAAAAATATTCTGTCAAAAACTAAGTGCCGTATCGGTGTACCGTTGGAATGGATCGGTACACCGTCGGTATGCCGAAATGTGTCACAACAACTTTTCAACCAAAAAAAGGCTCACAATTCAGTATTTTTTTGGTACACATCGGTGTACCGATGTGTACCGACGGTATGTCGATTCTGACTAAGAATTAATACCAAAGGCTTGAAACAAGTTCCGGAAGCCAAAACTTGTTCTAAAAGTTGTTAAAATCAGTATAACCATGAAAACAATACTAGAGGAAGGTCGTACATAGCATGTATACTAAGTCTCATGGAAAATCACCCCAGTATCGTTTTCGATACGGAGTTTTCCTACTAGAAAATAAATGAACATAACAAGATAACGAAAGCCTAGCTCAAACCAAATTTCTAAAATGGTCAAGACGATAACATTAATAGGAGAAACATATTTAGTAAAGCAAGTGCTAGAAAATACTACACTATTAAGTGTAATGACCCGCTCCGCCTTAGCGGAACGCCGATTCAAACGGCAAGTGTAATGACTCAAACGAGCCGTCGACTCGAAGAGTTGGTATCGACCCGATGAAGTATCGATGAGAATCGATGCAAGGCTTACATTGGCCCGTCAAGATGAATCCAGACTTAGACTTTCAAAGGCGCGCTCGGAGTATCGTTCGGCCGATGCGAACATCGCTAAGGTGGGTGGCTCCGATGAACCCGCCTTTGCTTAGCCTAGACACATAATAATACGAACACTATCACTGAAATCGCTAGGCGATAACACCGCGCATGCTAATAAATGACCCAACGTACCTAGCTAAGGGATTAATCCCATCTTGTATGCTTGTATAGAATATGGAAAAGAACATGGAAATTATGAGAACTCTCGCACCGCGCTCCACGCTCGTGCTAAGGCACAAGCTTACGTTTACGTCTCTGATGCGTTCAAACAATGAAAACAATGAATGGTTTACAACAATGAAACGGGGAGACTATCAACATAGTCGTTCCGAGTAGAGTTTAGCAACATTGAAAGACTATAGGACCGATGGGTCGCCAAGACGACTCCCACACGAGGAGTTGCAAAATGTATAAATGAATGAATGAACGAATAAGTGAATGAATGAATCAACGAATGAAAGAATGAATACGTGAATGAATCGATGAACAAACGGACAAGTGAAACAAAGAGAAGAAAGAATGAATGAAAGATAAGAGAAGAAAGAATGGTTAACGACAGGTGTGACGGGCACATGCAACGGGGCTCGCTACCCGCGCTGCACGGACGCCAACCTGGTCGATAACGTAAAAAGGCTAAGGGTTAGCCTACGGCTCGGAGATAGCCGTTAAGTTAAAAAGACAAGTTAATACGAAATGGTCGTGGACAAACGGCACGAGCGAGGGGTGGCGTATGCTGTGACCGTAAAGAAAAAGGGATTCCGCGGCATGATCAAAGGGGGGATATGCCGGCCTAGACGGAATCAAAAATATGGCTTACGGGCTGCCTGGGTGCGGACTCGGCCACCCGGGGGACGTAAGTGCAGGAGTATTTCAAGAGACTAACGGGGTGTGTGCCAGTCCTCACCCTACACTAGTTGAGAAATACCATGGCTTGGATGTCCAAAATGGCTTGTGGTGCCAGCGACCGGTGCATATAGAGTTAAGTGGGCTTTGCTGGTGGCGATCCACGTGCAAGTCCTTGCATTGAAATCAAAGTAGTCTAAGTTAACAAAATGAAGTGCCTTATGAATATGCTTAAAATGTGACACACCAAATGATAATGAAAAATTCATGCAAGTGTAGATAACGTGCCTACGACGTGCTAGAATCCGAGGCATGGACACGCACTTGACATCGAAAAGTTTATATTGAATTGTTGACTAACTTGGTTTACTTTGGACAGGGAAGGCCGGACGGTAAGTATGGGTAAGTCGTGCATTCATTTCCATGCACACACTTGAATTCGGCAACACGAGATAGGTCATGAAATATGCCATAAAACTGATCCTAAGGCAAGATTAGAAAGACAATGAATGATAGACGGTGCACAAAAGTAAATAGAACGTGTTTGGTAATGATAGCATTGTAGGCGAGCTAGCCTCTCCACCAGTGCATAACAATGTACTGATAACCCCACAGTCTGCTTGCAGGAAGCAGGAGAAGTCGGCGGGTGCAGAGCTTCCATCAAACGTGCTAAGGCGCGGAGCTATCTCTGGAGCCTTGGAGCGTTGCAAGGAGCTGAAGCACCATATACGGGACATAATGTATCGGAACATCGCTATGAATCATTCCATCTTGTAAGCCACTTGGCACGCCTTTTATGTTTCAGAGAGAGAGAGCTTGAGCGATTTGTAATATCGGCCTAGCGCCGCTTGTAAACTTCTTGAAAATTAATAAAGAGTTTGAATTCGCTTCAACTTGTGTTCATTTACTTTCCGCTGCAAATGGGGACACAAATCGAATTCAAACTCTTTATTGATTTTCAAGAAGTTTACAAGCGGTGCTAGGCCGATATTACAAATCGCTCAAGCTCTCTCTCTCTGAAACATAAAAGGCGTGCCAAGTGGCTTACAAGATGGAATGATTCATGGCGATGTTCCGATACATTATGTCCCGTATATGGTGCTTCAGCTCCTTGCAACGCTCCAAGGCTCCAGAGATAGCTCCGCGCCTTAGCACGTTCGATGGAAGCTCTGCACCCGCCGACTTCTCCTGCTTCCTGCAAGCAGACTGTGGGGTTATCAGTACATTGTTATGCACTGGTGGGGAGGCTAGCTCGCCCACAATGCTATCATTACCAAACACGTTCTATTTACTTTTGTGTACCGTCTATCATTCATTGTCTTTCTAATCTTGCCTTAGGATCAGTTTCATGGCATATTTCATGACCTATCTCGTGTTGCCGAATTCAAGTGTGTGCATGGAAATGCATGCACGACTTACCCCATACTTACCGTCCGGCCTTCCCTGTCCAAAGTAAACCAAGTTAGTCAACAATTCAATATGAACTTTTTGATGTCAAGTGCGTGTCCCTGCCTCGGATTCTAGCACGTCGTAGGCACGTTATCTACACTTGCATGAATTTCTCATTATCATTTGGTGTGTCACATTTCAAGCATATTCATAAGGCACTTCATTTTGTTAACTTAGACTACTTTGATTTCAATGCAAGGACTTGCACGTGGATCGCCACCAGCAAAGCCCACTTAACTCTATATGCACCGGTCGCTGGCACCACAAGCCATTTTGGACATCCAAACCATGGTATTTCTCAACTAGCGTAGGGTGAGGACTGGCACACACCCCGTTAGTCTCTTGAAATACTCCTGCACTTACGTCCCCCGGGTGGCCGAGTTCGCACCCAGGCAGCCCGTAAGCCATATTTTTGATTCCGCCTAGGCCGGCATATCCCCCCTTTGATCATGCCGCGGAATCCCTTTTTCTTTACGGTCACAGCATACGCCACCCCTCGCTCGTGCCGTTTGTCCACGACCATTTCGTATTAACTTGTCTTTTTAACTGAACGGCTATCTCCGAGCCGTAGGCTAACCCTTAGCCTTTTTACGTTATCGACCAGGTTGGCGTCCGTGCAGCACGGGTAGCGAGCCCCGTTGCATGTGCCCGTCATACCTGTCGCTAACTATTCTTTCTTCTCTTATCTTTCATTCATTCTTTCTTCTCTTTGTTTCACTTGTCCGTTTGTTCATCGATTCATTCACGTATTCATTCTTTCATTCGTTGATTCATTCATTCACTTATTCGTTCATTCATTCATTTATACATTTTGCAACTCCTCGTATGGGAGTCGCCTTGGCGACCCATCGGTCCTATAGTCTTTCAATGTTGCTAAACTCTACTCGGAACGACTATGTTGATAGTCTCCCCGTTTCATTGTTGTAAACCATTCATTGTTTTCATTGTTTGAACGCATCAGAGACGTAAACGTAAGCTTGTGCCTTAGCACGAACGTGGAGCGCGGTGCGAGAGTTCTCATAATTTCTATGTTCTTTTCCATATTCTATACAAGCATACAAGATGGGATTAATCCCTTAGCTAGGTGCGTTGGGTCATTTATTAGCATGCGCGGTGTTATCGCCTAACGATTTCAGTGATAGTGTCCGTATTATTATGTGTCTAGGCTAAGCAAAGACGGGTTCATCAGAGCCACCCACCTTAGCGATGTTCGCATCGGCCGAGCGATACTCCGAGCGCGCCTTTGAAAGTCTAAGTCTGGATTCATCTTGACGGGCCAATGTAAGCCTTGCATCGATTCTCATCGATACTTCATCGGGTCGATACCAACTCTTCGAGTCGACGGCTCGTTTGAGTCATTACACTTGCCGTTTGATTCGGCGTTCCGCTAAGGCGGAGCGGGTCATTACATCAAGGCAATAAGAGAACAAAAACCACAATAAAGCAATAAAATGTCTAATAGTTCGGCAAGATGTATTTGCCTAATAAAACTCCAAGCCTAACTCTTCAAATCCACCACCAAGAGGGGTTCAAAAATCACAGTATGAGGTTTCGAGACCAAGCTCCAAGCTCCCGAGGAATACAGAGTGGAAACAAGAAGAAATGAAGAATGGAGAGAGAAAGTGAAAAGAGAAATAGAAAAGAAATCTAATCATATATATAGAGAAGGTGAATTAATTATGACCGTCCGATCGCGATCCGTGACTCGATTAGAATTAATCTTGACCGTTCAGAAGAAAATGAAATATCCATTGGATAATAGCTTATATCAACACTATTCAGCAAAATATCTAAATACTATTCATCAAAATATCTAAACGAAAATATCTGAATAAAAAATATCAATAAAGTGGAAAAGCTGTCCGGACGGCACACCGTCGGTACAAACCGGTATGTCGGTGGTATGCCGATTTCACAGAAAAGTTCCAAAATTTAAGTTTTCTCTCGGTTCTCCGGAATCCAAGAAAATGCAGAATACTTTATAAAATATGTATCTGTATCCAAATAGAAATACTGTGGGATGAGTCACACAACTCTCCCCTCCTTAGAAAAATTCCTCCCTCAAAAATTTCTAAAGCCTAGTAAAAGCAGGCAAGAAATACAAAAAAATCATGCTATCAAGATCAAGAAAGGAAACTCATACATCATGAAATCCAACTAGAGTAATGTGCGAGAAATGTAAAAGCAATTAAATATACATAAACAACATCATACATTCCTACATTCACACTCAAACACAAGGTAGAGCATAGAGATACGAATAAATATACCTCACGAGTCAAACAGATATAGGTAACGAGCTCGGATATCATCCTTGTGCACCCAAGTCGACTCGCCTGGTGAATGATGATCCTAGAAAACACAAACTAATCGGATAGTCGGGTTCTTGAGAACCTTTCCCCTTCGGTCCAAAATGGATACGGACCATTCCTATATAATAGGCCGGGTCCAACGACCAGCTTGGAATCATCTAGGATATGGCTCGAATCCAAAACATATCGACGCAACTGAGATACGTGAAATACGTTATGTACCTCGCGTAGCGACGGCGAAAGAGCAACTCGATATGATACATCCCCTACTCGCTCGAGAATATTGAACGATCCAATAAACTTGGACTAACTTTTTTCTGTACGTCAAACCTGATGACACCACGGGCAGGAAAATTCAAAGAAATACGTGGTCGCCGACAGAGAACTCAAGATGACGTCGATGCTAGTCTGTCCAATGATGCTGTTGATCCTGAGCCACTCTAAGATGCTCTCTCATCTGCCTGACTACTCCAACTGACTGAGCAATCAACTCTGGACCAAGCATCTACCTCTCCCCAATGTCAACCCAAGCTAGGGGTGACCTACATCTCCTACCATACAAAGCCTCAAAAGGTGCCATCTGAATGCTTGCCTGGAAGCTGTTGGTGTAAGAGAACTCTACCAAATACAAGCAATCCTCCCAAGAACCACTGAAGTTAAGAGTGCATGATCGAAATATATCCTCCAAAGTCTGAATCGTATGCTCCGACTGACCATTTGTCTAAGGATGGTATGCTAAACTGAAACTCAAGCAGGTACCTAGACTATGATGAAGACTTTGCCAGAAATGAGAAGTGAATCTGGAATCCCAATCTAAGACTATGCTAACTGGCACCCTATGAAATCTACCAACATGCCTCATGTACAGCTCGGTCAACTTCACTGTAGACTGACCAACTCTAAAAGGTAGGAAGTGGGCAACCTTCATGAGTGGATCCAATATAACCCAAATAGCATCTCTACCAGTCAGGGTTCTAAAAGATCAGTTACAAAGTCTATAGTAATATGATCCCACTTCTACTCCAGAATCAGTAAAGGCTGAAGAAGTCCGACCGATCTCTGATGCTCAGCCTTAACCTGCTGGAAAACTAAGCACCGAGAGACAAACCGAGCTATCTCCCTTTTTATACCATTCCACCAGAAATGTTGACAAATATCATAGTACATCTTCGTCTCTCCAGTATGAATAAAATACTGAGAATTATGGGCCTCTGACATAATCTTGTGTCGGATATCTCAACTCGGCACATAAAGACGACTTCCAAACCGGAGTGTCCTATCCTCATGGATGCACAACTCTACTTGTGCCCTGCCACACACTCTGCTCTGAGCCGTTGAAGCTTGGCATCCCCTGACTGAGCTGCTCTGATCCTCTCCACAATGGTAGAAAGAACCTGCAAGCGTTCCATCATTGCTGCCTCACTAGGTAGCACTACCTTAGTGCCCATCTCTTGAAGATCCTCCCGAAGGTTACGTTGCTCCATCAAGAAATGGACTATGGGTCTCCTATTCAAAGCGTCGATGTTTGTCTTCCTGGGATGATATTGAAGATCAATATCATAATCCTTCAGTAACTCAAGCCACCTCCTCTGCCGCATGTTCATATCCCTCTGGGTGAACACATACCTCAAGCTCTTATGATCAGTGAAAATCTCCACTCGATCACCATACATATAATATCTCTAGAGCTTGAAGGCAAACACAACCACGGCCAACTCAAGATCGTGCGTCAGATAGATCTTCTCATGGTCCCGAAGCTGTTGAGATGTATAAGCCATCACTCGACCGTGCAGCAAAAGGACACAACCAAGTCCCCGGCCTGACACATCACAATACACCATGAACTCACCTGGTCCGACGGGTAATATCAGAATAGGAGCCAAAAATAAACTCCGTGTGAGTTTCTCAAAAGAAACCTAACAAGCATTTGAACACGCAAAGCACACATCCTTACACGTCAGCCGTGTCAAGGGTGCGGAGATCCCAGCAAAGTCTGCCACAAACTACCTGTAGTAACCTGCCAATCCCAGAAAGCTGCGTACATCTGAAGTTGTACGAGGTACTGGCCAACACTCGATAGCCTCACCCTTCTTGGGGTCCACCTCAATACCACCTCCAGCAATAATATGACCCAAGAAAGAGACTCGATTGAGACAGAAATCGTACTTGCTGAACTTCGCATAAAGCTGATGGTCCTGAAGAATCTGAACAACCACGCGAAGATGTTGCTCGTGCTCTGCCTCAATACGACTACAGACTAAGATATTATCAATAAATACTATCATAAACTGGTCTATGTAGGACATGAAGATGCGATTCATAAGATTCATGAATATCGCTAGCACATTGGTCGCTCCAAAAGGCATAACAAGGAACTCCCAATGGCCACATCGAGATCTAAATGGCGTCTTGGGTATATCCTGCTCACTGACTTTGTTCTGATGGTATCTAGACCGCAAATCGATCTTCGAAAACATAGCTGCTCCACTAAGCTGGTCGAATAAGTCATCTATCCAGGGTAGGGTATACTTATTCATCACGGTCACCGCGTTAAGCTGACGATAGTCAATGACCATACGCGATGAACCATCCTTCTTCTTCACAAAAAGGGCTGGAGCTTCCCAAGGGGATCCAATAGGACAAATGAATCCCTTGGTCCTAAGCTACTCAATAGACTAATACAGCACCAACAACTCTGAAGGTCATATCCTGTAGACTCTCGCTGACATTAGGCTCTGCTTTCGGAATCAAATAGACGTAGTACTCAATCTCCCGAATTGGAGGCATACCCGGGATCTCAGGAAACACATCGAGAAACTCGCAAACTACTCTGAACAACTGAATCTCCTCGGCTACTGCCATCCATACGACCTCTAATGAAGACTCCACTTCACCTCTAGAGAATGAGAATTCCTCCTCATCCGAAACATAAAAGATAACCTTGTCAGAATGTCAATCTATCGTAGCGTGTCGAGCACTCAACTTGTCCATACGTAGGACGACGACATAATCGTCCATAGGAAACTCTATCAGCCTAACGGGAAACTCCCTTCCGCACGCTATGACTCTACACGAAGCATAGGCATGGTCTACTCCTACTAGACCATTACCTGTAAGTATATTCAACCTTACAGGTAAAGATACTGGCTCTAAACCAATGCATGTCACAAATCGTGCAGATACAAACGAATGCGAAGCACAGAATCAAATAAAGCTGAAGTTGAATGAAAGTGAACAAGAATGGTACCTACGACCACTAACCCTGCTGCTAGAGCCTCCTCGATGGAAAGCGTAAAAGCATGACCATGAACTCTGGGCGCTGGATCCCTCTGCTGCTGGCCCCTCTGTTTCTGAACCTGAGCCTGAGCCTGAGCATACTACTGAGGCCTCTCCAGATGGAACTGCTGAGATTGCATCGGTAATGGCCTCTGAGCCTATTGTTGATGAACCGACGTTGGCATCCAAAATTGCTAGCTAGAATGACGATGATCTAGCCAAAATCCTTTTGGGACAAGCCCCTACCATGTGGTCTGATGCTCCACAAACTAGGCACAAGCCCTGTGCCCTAAAGAACTTAGACAAGACATGCCCTGTCTTCCCATAATGCGAACAACCTACTGAGAAAAACTGCCTCTGTTGCTAAGGACGCGGCTGAGACGACTGCTAAAAGAAGCCACCGGAGCCGATCCCCTCAGATATCCAATCGTCAAAGCTTGAATTATTGGAACTGATGCTGACGACTGGGAAGAAGATTCCCCCTGAATGTGAGGCCTCTTCTGGCCTCCGACTCTATCAACGATCCTCTGTAAGGTGTACTCATGCCACCTTCATCACTACATCAGAAGTCTGGAACTCATGCTGCTCAATTGCCAGTATAATCTCCAGATGAAGTCCTTCCTAGAACTTTCTCTCCCGGTCCAACTCGGTCACCACTAAGGAAGGGACAAACCGACTGAGCCTGCTAAACTCCGCCGCATAGTCGTTGACTGTCCTACTCAACTACCGCAGGCCAATGGACAACTGCTGCAGATCATAACGTGATACCGCATCAAAATAGTGAGTCTAAGACCTCTCGCTAAAATCTGTCCAAGCTATCGGTGCCACAAAGAACACCTCATGAGCCACCCACCAGTCACGAGCCAAATCCAAGAGCTGCAACCTGACAACTGCCACATGTTTCCTAGCTGGAATCCCTGCCTCCCCCAGAATGGTCTCAGTATCCTGAAGCCACGCATCAGACACAATCACATCCTCTGTACCATATAAGTACCGGAGATAGAGACGCCTAAAGCTGCTCGTAGAATTATAGGCCTGAGCACCACCCCTCTCTAAAGTCGTTTGTACAGAATGGATGAGAACGTCGCTCTAACGCTACTGCAATACCATGAAACCCCTCAAAACATCCACCAATACTCGAACAACACCCTCTGGCTACTCTTGCTGAAGTGGTACCGCTGGCTGAACTGGCGTAACTGGCGACTCTGCCCTCCGGTCGACTCTAGACTCTGCTCCTGAATGCTGAGGGTGAGCCTCCCAAACTGGTGGAACTAGCGGAAGCTGACCTGCCATCGGTGGAACCCAAATAAGATGATCAGAAGGACCTCGAACAGTGCCCCTGAAAGTTTAAGGACACAAGATCAGTTTGAGAGAACAGAAAAGATTAACGATCAAAGCAGATATCAGGTTAAAGGACCAGAGATGAAAAGTAATACGAAGCATATCAATGGAGAAGATTTGTGATTGAGATAACTACCAACAATCCCCATATATCTGATAAATCAGACCTGCATGGGCAACCACTAAAACCTATATCATGCCTCAAAACCAGAATACTGGCAAGTAGGAACGGACCAAGCTAGCTACGTATACCAAAGTACTATAGTACTCCGATATAACGTATAAGCTGTTTAGATAGAGGTTACTACTATAAGCCAACAGTCAATCCTAGGTCAAATAATCCTAGATCTCTCAATCACAAGTAAGAAAGTAAAGTACAAGAGTATGATCATCAGGCATATAAGACAGTAATGTGTCACAAACTACAATATATAGATGATCATGAAGCTAGTAGTACAAAAATGAAGAACTAGCAAGACTAAGAATACATGATCAGCTCTAGTTGCAGTTAGAAAATATACCATCATGTCTAAGCCCATAAGTCAAATGTTAAGTCCAAAACATGAGCTAAACACGTGCTCGGTGGCTAAACACCTCAAAAGAATATACAGATAAGAGTGGGTAAGAGAAAGAACACCCACTCAAGTACCATGGTGCTCCGGGTGGTCACCATCGAGTGAAACGTCCGGAATATCCTCGAGCTCCTCAACCAGATCTGGTAAACAAAACCAGTGGAATCAGACCCCCAATAGCAAGTACCACAAAGGAAGTCAAACTATAAACTAAAGCCAGTATGCAATTCTTAACGACATAAGTAAAGCAGTAAACGAGACAGGAGTAATAAATTGGTACCGTAGTGTATATAAAAAAAAAACGTGTAAGAAAATAGCCTATGAATATGTAAGATAAACTAGACATGTGAGTATGTAATAAAGCTGGTACATACAAGCATGTGTAGCATGTAAGTACTAAGAAGAATGATAAATAACAAGATGACTTAGGAACTATTCCCGAACCTGAGTTACAACCCGTAAACTAAACAAGGATCGAGATTGCAACCCTTCTCCTGAACAGAACTTGTCCTCTAATCAATTGTCGGAATAAGTAAAGCAAAGACAAAAACTAGAAAAGTAAGACAAGATTGTACATGACTGGACTCCATCCATCAATCACGGCCAAGCAATGAGTACGGCTTGAAACATTATCTAACTAAGGTTATCACAATCCTAATTACTAAAAAAATGCAAGTTGAGAAATCCAATCTAGTTACATGTCCTGCAGACTACCCGATTGATCCAAGCCAAAAGAAAACAAGTATAGCAGACACATCACAGTAATCCTAAAGAAGTGCCACACTCGACGGTGTGCTGGAAGAGTGCTCATTATGACAGATAGCTTCAATCCCAAGTATATATATATATATATATATATATATATATATATATATATATATATATATATAAGACCGTGAAACAAGGGATGCAGGTAACTGGAAAAGTCTCACCTCCCAATGATCTAGATAATCAAGCTAGTTGTATAGTTCCTAACATTTTCATTTAGGATTCTGGGTGTAGCATTCCGCAGAATCAATTCTAGACATGAGACATGCGATACTAGACAAGACATACAAGAATGTGCACTATAGCAAGCCACAACAGGACATGACAATATCTAAACAGGAGTGCACTATAACAAGCCACTAAGTAAGTAGATATGTGTTGGAATCAAGAGTGTGCCATGACAGGCCATTATCAAGAAGCTAGACATGTAGAAGAATCAGTAGTATGCCATGACAGGCCACTATCAAGAAGCTAGACATGTACAAGAATCAGGAGTGCGCCATGGCAGGCCACTATCAAGAATCTAAGACATGAACATGTATTGGGTCCAACCAAGCATGACAGAGCAAAATAGTAAACTGAGCATAGCATGTATACTAAAGCATTAAGCAAGAAGAAATTAGAAAGTCAAATTGAAATCGAAAAAAATATAACTTGGATGCTGGAACGGTATTCTGACGGTACGCACCGGTACACCGTCGGTATGCCGAATTCTATAGGCAAAAATGTTCTGTCAAAATCTAAGTGTCACATCGGTGTACCATTGGAATGGATCGGTACACCGTCGGTATGCCGAAATGTGTCACAATAGCTTTTTAACCAAAAAAAGGGCTCACAATTCGGTATTTCATCGGTACACATCGGTATTCCGACGGTATGCCGATTCTGACTAAGAATTAATACTAAAGGCTTGAAACAAGTTCCGGAAGCTAAAACTCGTTCCAAAAGTTGCTAAAATCAGTATAACCATGAAAACAATACTAGAGGAAGGTCGTACATAGCATGTATACTAAGTCTCATGGCAAATCACCCCTGTATCGTTTCCGATACGGAGTTTTCCTACTTGAAATAAATGGACATAGCAAGATAACGAAAGCCTAGCTCAGACCAAATTTTCGAAACGGTCAAAATGATAATATTCATAGGAGAAACATATTTACTAAAGCAAGTGCTAGGAAATATTATACTATCAAGGCAATAAGAGAACAAAAACCACAATAAAGCAATAAAATGTCTAGTAGTTCGGCAAGATGTACTTGTCTAATAAAAATCCAAGCCTAACTCTTCAAATCCACCACCAAAAGGGGTTCAAAAACCATACCCTGAGGTCTCGAGACCAAACTCTAAGTTCCCGAAGAATACGAGGTGGAAACGAGAAGTAATAAAGAATGGAGAGAGAAAGTGAAAAGAGAAATAAAAAAGAATTCTAATCGTATGTATAGAGAAGGTGAATTACTTATGACCGTCCGATCGCGATCCGCGACTCGATCAGAATTAATCTTGCCCGTTTAGCAGAAAACCAAATATCCATTGGATAATAGAATATGTCAACACTATTCATCAAAATATTTAAATACTATTCATCAAAATATCTAAATAAAAATATCTCGAATCAAAAATATCTATAAAGTAGAAAAGTTGTCCGAACGGTACACCGTCGGTACAGACCGGTATGCGGGGCGGTATACCGGTTTCACAAAAAAGTTTCAAAATTCAATTTTTCTCCTGGTTCTCTGGAACCCAAGAAAATACAGAATACTGTATAAAATACGTAGCTATATCCAAATACAAATACTGTGAGACGAGTCTCACATAGTTGCCATGTTGATCTTTGAGTTATTATGTCAATAAATGGATAAAGTTAATAGAATATTCGATACCATATCATACTTGAGTCATGAAATCAAGAGTTTACTGTAGCCAGATGTACACTGGTAAGACATGGATTCTCGGTGAAATGACTTCATATAAGCATACGGTTTTCGGATACTATAGAGGCTAAATCTTTTATTGGCATATGACTATTGATTTTTCATAAACCGCAAATCTTGCACTCTTACTTTAAATTGATTTCACACCCTATTTCTTATGATCGTATTCTCAATAAACTGGTAGATCTTTCTTTCTTTCTTATCTTTCCTTTTAAGAATGGTCATTAGTTTGTTTCTAGTAATCATTCAGAACCGATTACTATATCTGATTTTATTCTACTAGATTCATAATCGTACTTGGAATTTGAATCTATGATCAAGTTAAGTAGCGGATGCCGAAACAATTTCAAATTGATCATTTTTAGATGATTTGGATTGATACTAGACTATTTTGATTATATTTTGACTGTGCCAATTTGCATCTTTCCTAGATTTTTGATTCTATTCGCTAACCAATTTTGATCGTTATCATATCGTTTCTTGATCATGTCTAATTATACCCTTTGAAATTTCGAGGATGAAATTTTTCTAGGGTAGGTAGATTTGTAAGCCCACTTCCCGAATTATTATTTTATTTTATTTTATTTTATTATGAATAATTTTATGATCACTAGGAAAGATATGGGTATATGCCGAGGTCGACTCTAAAGGACTAGTTAGATAGATTTAATCATCAAGTTTAAATTTCTTATATTAGATTTTGTGAGACATTGTAATTTATTCAAGTGTAATATCGAAGTTGTAATTGATTTAGTATTGTGAATGAGCAAATAAAAAGATTATTTTATGAGCAAATATTGTGACTTTGATCATAGAGGTCAAGACAGTGTTCTACCGCCGACACCACAGCGTAGGCTGGACTTGGACACGTACTCGTATTTCGAAAGCGGGTGCGGGTCATGACACAATAGCCCACAACTTGTGAGCAATGAATTCTATCGATTTTGTGAGAAAAATCAGATCCAAAATGTAGCCTCTATATGTTACAATCCCACAGCTGATAGTTTAGTCGAAGCTTTCAACAAGCCTATTATCAAGTTGCTCAAGAAGTTCATTTCATCTAACAAACGTAACTGAAATTAAAAACTTGGTGAATGTCTTTGGGCGTACCGCACTATAGTACGAACTCCGACTAGTACAACTTCGTTTTCTTTGGTCTATTAAAGCGAAACAGTTCTTCCTCTAAATTGGAAGAACTTGATGAGAAATGACTATGTCTCAACAATGGATTAACTTATATCAAGCCCGCATCTCTAAAGCCTTTAACAAGAAGGTAAAGGAGCGAGTTTTTCAGGTCGACGACCTAGTTCTTTCAGTAAGAAGGGTTATGTTGATGACACATAAAAGCAAAAGAAAGTTCGTAGTTAAATGGGAAGGACCTTTTATTATCGAATCAGTGTATTTGAACGGAGCATACAGGCTCGTAGAGCCTAATGGAGATTTACTAATGATGCCTATTAATGGCAAAATCTTAAAAAAAGTATTATATCTAAACTACAATAGGCATTGCCATGTATTTTCCAGCAAGTTTTTTTTATAGTGTTTACACTTTCTTTCTGGAATAATGAATATCCTACATGTTAATATTAACACCTCTTTCACTTCGAACCATTATTTTATATCAGCAGCTCTGGATAAGTGATAAATAATGTGTCCTCATAAATTTTCCAGTGAAATCACTTTTAATTCTTACGTAACTTTCTTGTAAGAAAAATTTTCTAGACAACCTCCAATTTATTAAACGTCATTAAAGCCAAGTCGCTTTAAAGACATCTGTAGAAGCATAAAAAATACTAAAAAGAAGCGTATAGGTTTCATGCGGCTATAAAACTGTTAGCCAAAGAACTTGAAGCTTCTAAAACAAAGAGGCAAATTATTAAAGATGAGCCAGAGAGATGCATGGTTCATTCAGATGCACGACGTGTTTTTGTCTCTTGTATGAAAAGACGAACCTCGTACTGTATGCAGTGTTCAGACTACAAGGAAGATGTTAGTGATTTTGTCACCTCATCATTACACTTTGCCAGCTGTGAAGGAGGCAGTTGTATGCGTCTACTTCCAGAACAACGTTTTGTAGTATGCAAATGGAAAGCTATGCGTTCAAGTATTGATTGACACATAGTTATTCAGACAAAAGATTTTTTATCAAATGATATGCGACGCATAGTTGATCCACACCAAATAGATCGTGTGCTAATTTGACAGTGTTTCATGCAACACGTCTCAAAATACGTGGCATACGTGGCGAGCTATACGTAATTCTCGAGCACGTTCACACTCCACTAACCCCTAAGGCTTATGAGCCTACCCATTTACATACGTCTTTGAGGCAGAAGATAGTGTATTTTTCTGCACATACGCACATGGCTATTCCAGTTAAGAAAAGCTATAAATAGAGGACAGTTCCTTCCTCGCACAACACACAGAATAGAGGCACAAGGAGATACTACGTATAATCTTCTTTGCTAAGAACTTTCAGAGAGAAAGAGAGAGATTTCAGTTATAAAGTTCCCCTTGTTACCAAGAGTTCATCAACCACCAAGCTTCATCAACTTTTGTATTAGATCATCAATGGAGTAAAAAAGTCGAAGACTTAATCTCCATCGCCCTAATCCACAAATTCTATTGTAATCAGAATTCTTGTTTAAGATTTTTATTGTACTTTCTTTTTTTACAATAATACAAAAGATCCTACATTTTTTCGGACTCTTTTTGTATGGAAACAAAAATGACGACTCTGCTGGGGTAACTTTCTTCACCGATGAGAAAGTGGTGGCACAATCTAATATAACTAAGCTTGGTTCAGTTGAGAAAATGTTGGTTGTACAATTCAACCAACAAGCATATGAAGTAATACTGTCGGGTAAAGACTTCGCTCCGGGCGCCAAGAGGCAGAAGGCTAAGTGTGTTCGTAAGGCTTGGATCCATAAATCTCTTACGGATCTTCCTAACACCGCTGATGGCAAAGGGAAAGCTCTGGCCACTGTGGGCCAAACAACAGTTCGGAGGCGCATGACTCGGTACCGGCCACAATATTGTCTGAAGACATTTCTACTGTTGAAACGCATGATATACACCATGCGTTTAGAAGAGGCTCTACCAATGAGCCATCAACCAAGCCCTATATTGTTCAGAAGAAAATGAATATCAAGAAGCGCATGCCAATCATGCGTCCAAGAAGAAGGTTGACATTTGTAACAAAACTACTTGCTCCAGGTTAGGCAACAAGAAAGCGCAACATTTGAATTTTGGCAGAGGAAAATACTACAACACCAAAGATTCAATATTGGAATTTCTGCCTCACACTTGGTGAATCGAGATGAGAGTTTTGCTTCAATACAGAACTATAGGCGCATAACTAGAGATAAGAATTTTGTCTTCGACATATTTTCTTTCTTGTCAGATTCTATGCATTATAAAGGAGGCTCCGTTCATGCGTCTCTTCGTATTATGCGTGCAGGTGATGAAAATCTGTACAAGCTGAAACCCATGTGCCCCAGCTTGCCATGTGCCTCCCTTCCATATGCTGTGAACTCATGTACATTGCCTCCCAATGTACCTAAAATGAGTCCACATGATGAAACAACTCAAGACCTAAGTACTGGGTTTTCTCATGTACATAAAATAGGAGTTGACGAGTTAAGAGACCAACTTTCCCAGACACAAACTTTGTCCAGTCACATAAAAAGGGAAAGAAGGTCGTACACCCTTCTATTGACTTGCGTGATATGCTTCAGCATAAGTGTAAATCAACAGAGGTGTCATTAAACACAGTAGGTCTCATCAAAGACGTTCCAGTGCAAAGATTGTTATCAATTGTTGTTGCTCAAAAGTAGTTGATCAACCAACTAGGCAATCTATCTTTACTATTGCAACCAAACCTTCTTGATTTGTTGTGTCTTGGACGACAACTTTCAAATAATGAAGACGAATTGCAGGAGGCCTCAGTCTATGCAACATCAAGTCTAGGTGATGATCAGGCACCTTTATCCTCTTCATCTAGAGGAGGTCAAAGAGCCACTTCACTTGAAAGTGTTTATCAAGGAACCAGTTCCCGATCTAGACACTCTTCTGATGTATTTCAAGTTCCAGAACAAGATAATACTGGGGGTAGCACTCTCCCAATCTTTGACCAATCTACATCTCAATCTGATGACAAATTACCCCACATTTCAGAAAGGGATGACGCAGTTTCACAGTCATGATCGAGCAGTAGTAGTTCTAGTAATGCTTTCTTTCATACCTCTCCATCTGGCACTCCATATACAATATCTGTGTACGTGACCAGTAATGAAGAAGGCGGTAATAGTAATCGACAAAGAATTGATAATATAGAAAACATTTTATAAATGTTATGACGATGATGCAGCAGATGCAAACAACCATGAACCTGCAAACATCTCTACATCAATCTCATTCATCAATTCAATCTCCTGTCGATTAAGATACAATTGGGGTATCATTCAACCCTAATCCATCACCGATAGTTGAAAATGTCTCTACGCTAGTATTACAACAGATACGACTGACTATCATGCAGTCGACCTCCGCAAGTCAGTCAATTATGAAGCCATTCGAGGCATCAATGCTCTATTAGATGATATGACTTCAAAGGAGTAGGTTCATCAAATGGGAATGTCACGGCCTTATCCTTCAAAATGGGATGATGTGGTTTGTCCTCCAAAATACAAACCTCAATCTCTGATTCCTTATGATGGAACAGGTTCCTCGAGGCAGCATTTGACATACTTTTACTCCCAGATCGTTCATATACCAAAGAATAATGCACTATGGTCTAGATTGTTCATTGACACCTTGTAATTGGTTTTGCAATCTATCTGACGATTGTATTAAAAATATCAAGGACTTAGAGAAATTATTCCTTACTAGATTCTATGAAGGGACAGGTGATGTCTCCATGTCAAAGCTTATTGCTACAAAGCAAGAGAACAAAGAGCCAGCTCATGAATTCATTGAATGGTTCAGGAGATTATCGATAAAGTTGCATCCCATGACTTCTTAGTTGGTGATGATTGATACATACAGGGGTAACTTCGTACCCACAGTCAGATTCTGCATTGGTCCTGGAGATTATAATGATTGGCCAGCCTTTATTACTGTTGCCAAGAAGGCTAAAAAATCTGTTCAGGTTTTACATTTGTTTGGGTTAAAATCACCGAAGATAAAGGGAAGCTTCCCTAGAGTAACAACACTTCTAGCAAAACTAACAAAGGGAAGAAGTCCTTTACGGTGGATGTTTTCCAGCTGCTTCTAGCCAAACAAAAATCTCCAACTGTATCGAGGCCCAAGCAACACTACACCTTCAATGAAACCCTCACATTGGACATCGTCCAAGTACTTACGAAGGAAAATAAGTTGCAACTACCTCCCCCTCGAAGGCCAGAGGAAGTACGGAAAATCAATGATCCAAAGTATTGCTTCTATCATCAGTATGTGTATAACTCTATGAAGGATTACTACATATTGAAGAATCATATTCAGCAATTGTTGGATTCAAAGGCCATCATGTTGTATACAGATGAGAAATAGTTTTCTGCAAATCTTGTTTCTCTCCAGTTTGGGATTTCCCTGTAACTGAAGTGTAAGACGGTGTTACAACGATACCGAAGGCGACATTACAAGTCCTTAATCTTCCTCCGATTCATGACCAGACAACCGAACTTATACCACTCACTAATCACCGTGGAGAAGTTGTGGATCCATCCGATCTTCTTAAAGATATGGATCCAAAATTTGCCTCGTCTACTTCCAAGATTCAGAGCAAGAAAAATAAGAGCAAGTCATGCAATATGATCAATGAAGCTCTAGTCGGAGAAACCAGATCCGAAAAGGCATACTTGCGTGCCTCCAATCAAGAGCAAGAGGATAATCCTTTTACTGCAGCTCCTGCTCCTAATCTACATGTCGTTCTAGCTTCATCTGAATCAGGACCATCAAAGCAGACCTTAGGAGGAAAAGAAAAATAGAAAGAGGCGAGGTTCGACAAGTCCCTGAAGATGTCTACTCTCCTCGAATTTGACAAGCCTTCCAATCTCAATATATTGGCACAGCTTGCCAATACCCCAACTCGATTGTCCATATTCGAATTACTCCATCTCTCCAAAGATACACAGGAGGCGCTGAGTGAGTGTTGCAGCATGCAGACTCATATTTGTCTCAGATAGCGGAACCTTATAATAACCCTGTGACTTGTCCTCATTGTCATAGTATATCAGAGAGGATTCCCAACATCACCTTTACTCAAGGAGACATGTTTTTGAAGAACAACTGCCATGATAGACCCTTATACTATACAGGGTATGTCGGGGCTTGTAAAGTGGATCGCATCCAAATTGATCCTGACTCATTAGTTAGTGTGATTTTCTGAAGTTTGCTTCAGGTATTGGGAATCCCAATGCACAAGTTGTCACCTACTTCTACTACCATTACTGGCTTCAATACTGGACGAAGTCATCCTCTAAGGAAAATCCGTCTCAAGTATCATATTCTCTGGACTGAAGTCACATGTTATGTGATTGACGTTAATGTCTCTTACAATGTTTTGTTCGGACGGCCGTAGATACATGACAAACTTTTAGTACCATCTACTCTTCATCAGTATTTCAAGTATGTGAACGAAGAAGGAGTAGTGTGTGCAGAATTTGTAGACATCGATCCTTTCAGGGGGTCGATGTCTACTTCTCTGATGCAAGGCTGTATAAACCTCTGGATCAGAGACCCTATGACGATGAACCATCGTATCTTGTGGACAAAGAAGAAGAGGCAAGGGACAAAGTAGAAGAAGCATTTAGTGATCAAACGGTAGAAGAACTTATAGACATATACTTGAAAGGCCCTGTGTGGAAGGAGCCGGTTAAAGAGCCCTTGGCAATATACTTGAAAGGTCCCATGTGGAAGGAGCCTGCTAGAACTTCACAAGAGACTTATTCAGGGGGTGGTACACCTTTTTTTGTTGACTTACGTAAAAACAAAACGAACATCAAGACAGAGGAACCTTTAATAATTGAAAAGAGGACAAAGAAATAGCAACCACTAGTGATCAACCTGAGGACAAAGAAAGAAGAACCTTTTGTTGTTGATCTTCATCGAAGCAAGCGTTCAATTCAACCGAACGAGCCCCTTTTGATTGATCTGACTAATGCTGCCATCACCATGGAAGCAAATGTTGTAAATAAATCTCTATGTATCAAACTTCTCGAGGATATTTTCCCAGAAGAAGAAATCATGTACATACCTAATGAAAGAGGTTTTGTTTTTTATTACTTTGATGTTCCTATGACTGGTTTAAGAACTGTAGACTCTTTGTGTTCATTTATTACAGATACAAAGTTGTCATTGCATGTGTCTATTTCTTCTGAAAGTAGTACTCTATGTTTGTCGTATGAGGATTCCTACTTTGAAGTACCGGCTAGGTCAATTGATGAAACACCAATCATTTTCGATCGAGCCGAGGTACCTAAAGAAGCTTTGCTTGATGATCCAGAATTGGATACCGGTAGAATGCATTTGTATCGGTATACTCCCCAAGCGAACAATATCATTCAAAGAATGGACTACAAATTAAATAGCCAGCAAGGCCTCAATTTTGGTAAAGGCTGCCACCTACCGTTGCGTATCCCAACTCCAAAAGGGAAATCATAGGAGTACTATCATCGTACTCGTTCTGGACTAGGATATGTAACTCCTCCAACTACACCAGAAATATCATATGAAGAAAATAGCGATACATGTTCTCATTCTTCCGACTCTTCAGTATGGAATTCAGATCATAGTAAGGGAGCAATATTTAAAGATATTTTCTCAGCTTATATGATATCTGGTGATCAAACAGAGGATGATGATCTTTCTATGGAAACTTTTAAAGTCAAGCCTTGGGCTCAACAGCTTGATACCCAATGGGAAATGCGGTTTGAACAACACAAACCTCCTACTGAAGATAAAGTTGTTCAAGTTAATATAGGTGACTCAGAATCGCCTAAACCAATATTCATTAGCAAAAGTTTATCTGATGAAGACAAATATTCTCTCCTTAAGCTTATTAAAGAGTATATAGATGTGTTTGCTTGGAGTTATGAAGATATGCCTGGACTTGATACACAGATAGTAATGCATCGTCTCAATTACTTCCTACTGCCAAACTTATGAAGCAACAACTACAGCGATTCCGTCTAGATATGATGGAGGCTATTGTAACTGAGGTAAAGGAACTCATATACAGTGGCTTTGTTCAAGAAGAACAATATCCTGATCGGGTCGCTAATATTGTCCCGGTCATGAAGAAAAGTAGAAAGATTACGGTATGCATCGATTATCGGGACTTCAATCAAGCTTGTCCAAAGGATGAGTTTCCTCTTCCAATCACAGATGTTATGATTGATACTACTTACAGCTTTGAATGTATGTCCTTCATGGATGGGTTCTCCATCTATAATCAAATTTGAATAATTTCAACTGTTGAAAACAACACATCATTACGAACACAGTTGGGGGTATACTGCTATACGGTGATGCTCTTTGGTTTAAAAAATGCTGCAACTACATATCAATGCGCCATGAGTACAATTTTTTGCAAACATTTGCGAAAAACGGTGGAATGCTACGTCGAGGACATTATAGTTAAAAGTCATTCAAAGGGTGCTCACCTTCAAGACTTGAGAACGGTGTTCGAATTGATGTGTGTGCACTATACCAAGATGAATCCTACAAAGTCATTTTTATGAGTTTTCAGCAAAAAATTTCTTTGATTTCTTATAACTTCAAAGGAAATACTTATCGACCCTGACAATGTTAAAGCTATCCTAGAAATGTAACCCCCAAAGAATATTAAAAAAAAACAGTAGTTTATAAGGCAGGTTGGCCTACATTCGAATGTTCATTTCAAATCTGTCCGGGTGATGCCGACCCTTCACTCAGTTAATGAAGAAAGGAACAACTTTTGTATAGGATGAAAAGTGTTAACAAGCATTCGAAGATATTAAAAAGTATCTCATAAATCCTTCAATATTGGTGGCTCTAGTTGTAGGTAAACCATTATTGTTGTATGTTCGTGCGATGGAACATTCTCTTGGTGCATTGTTAGCTCAAAAGAACAATGAAGGACATGAACGAGCTATCTATTGTTTGAGCTGTATGATGATCGACGCAGAGCATAGATATATAATCCTGTTGAGAAATAGTGTCTTGCGTTAGACTTTGCAATCCAAAAGACGTGTCACTATGTAAGGGACAAACTATCTATGTTAAGTCTATCTATATGATGCAATGTGATAATTACCATAAAGATGCACATTTTTGAATGGATTAAGAGAAACAAGAACATGCCATGCTTTGGTCTACAAGAGGAAAATCCATGAACATGTTAACAAATGCACAAGTAGATAGTAACAAGATAAATGTGACCATTATTCGTACACAAATCATGCTCTAGGAATATCTGTCAAGAAGAATGTGAAGAACATATACTACATTTAAGTAGTCGACCAGGATGAGACCATCTGCACCATCTTGGAAATCCGGTTCGCTGGTAAGAGATTTTCAGTTGACAATGCCAAAAACTGAGAGCATAAAACCTACACAAGTTCTTGAATATCACTAAGTAAACCATCACCTAAATTTTGCCTTAAACTAGATTAATTATGCCGTGCAACATAAATAGATATCGTGTCCATGTTGATGGTACTTTTAGTGTGCATTGTTGTATTTGTGACCGTGCAACATAATCCAAGGCTGAAAAAGACAAGGTATGGTTTTTATAAATTTCAATTTTGATAGGTCGGTGTTCCGCATTGTAGTGTTTCTCTTAGCTCACCACATTATTTAGGCAAACTATAAGTACATTTCATTCTTTACTCGGGGCTATCCCAGGATTGGGGCTAGCCTAGTTCAGAGGAACTTTTACTCCGTACAACCATTTTCTACTACGGGTTGCCCACCCCCAAACCTTCTCAAACCTATTCATTTCTAATTTTCACTCTCTATCTTCTAAAATCCTCTCAAACCTAAACACATTTTTTCTCCACCACCTCCATCTTCATCAAAACCCCTTCTCTTCAAGCCCTCTCAAACCTAAACTTATTTTCCTCCTCCTTTTCCTCCTCCTCCTCCTCCTGCTCCTCCTGCTGTTGCCGACGAGCTTTACAAGCTGCCAAAACTTTTATACATCATTTCTTAGCATCGGGAACACAACAAACAAAAATAACAAAAATAAAAATGGTCGTTGTCAAAATTGTGATGTCATGGGCATGGTTGGAGTAGGATCTGGAGAAATGGGTTGGGAGAGATTTAGAAATTTTGAAGTTTTGGACCCATGAATTTCGAAATAATGAATTCCGATACAGTCATGACTGGGAAGACTCAGGACTATAGAGAGGCTTCAAAGCAGCTCAAAAAGTGAGCCGTCTAAGCCTTATCAACAGCCCCTTTCTTCTACTATAAAGAGGCTTCAAAGCAGCTCAAAAGTGAGCCGTCTAAGCCTTATCAATATCATCAACCATTTAAATAAATTAAAAAACAATAATAAATAACTAAATAACTACCTAAATACTCCATTAATTATTAAAACATTTAAATAATAATTTAACAATCTAATATAACATATTTACAACTAAATAATCTAACTCAAGTGGTTAAGGTAGGAGGTATTTTTCTTGGTTGCTTGAGTTCAAATCCCTGGTTTGATAATTTCTTATAATAAATTTATATTTAAATTTTTTAATTTTTTTTGCATGTGCAAATACACGTGTATATTACTAGTAGTATTCCACTATATAATAAGGGGGCTTCAAAATCGCTCAAGGTTTAGCAGTCTAAGCCGTATGTATATCATAGACCATTTATTTTTGAAAAATTACGGAAGATAAAAAATTAACTTCCTCATCCACCATTTCTTAAAAAAATTACGGATAAAACTAACTTTCCCTATTTTAGTCCGTACAATTATCTATTTAAAAACTAAATTTAAAACTGTCTAAAAATAAAATTAAGGAAAAGATATTAGATAATATTTAAATTATTTAACAAATTTAAATTCAAATAATTTAAATATTTGAACTATATTTCAACAATATTATAAAAATATTAATCTATAACAAATTATAATTAAAATTTAACTAAAAAAATTACAAATTTTATTTAAAATATAAATATATATACAATAAATTTAAATTTAAATTTAAATATTTAAATTATTTTTCGATAAGATTAGAATGAAAGAAAGAAGAAGTGATTTAACGTGCAACGCAAATGTATCTACTAGTACAAATAACTTCTAGAGGAAATCATATCCAAGTTTCTACATAGAAGTAAGATTTATTTTTATTTTATTTTTTATACAAAGGGTAAATACTTAACCAGTTACTCCAGATGAAGCAACCAACTAA
The DNA here is from genome assembly GCA_029216955.1 of Iris pallida. Lineage (NCBI taxonomy): Eukaryota > Viridiplantae > Streptophyta > Magnoliopsida > Asparagales > Iridaceae > Iris > Iris pallida. The sequence continues at coordinate 11,022,574 of JANAVB010009599.1, forward strand.
TTTACTAGACAATCCAGCTATCCTACAATATTTAAAACTACCCCATCATAATATCTAAAACTTTCACTCGTCACAGCAGTATAATTAACTGTACCAAGATTACAACCCGGATACTACTATATCCAACTGACAATACTACAATAAAATTGAAATTGATTAAACTACAATACCAAAACTTAACATTACTGCAACTTCCATTAGAAATTTGAGAAACTGTAGTTCTTATTATCCGTGGATCCCTAGAGGAAAGATATAGTTCAGATTTTAGTTGTCAAAGCATGTATAATGATATTTTGAAAACATTGAGAAGGAGTTCTAAGGTACAATAAAAACTTAATGGCAAAGATCCATTTGCCATGTAGGAACATTTTTGTATGAAAGACATGCAGTGACACCAAACATAATGAAGACACCAAGTGTTATTCCCAGAATATATCTTAGATGGCAGCACGATCAGCAACAGAGATCTCATGCTAACAAGTTTGCCTTGTTATGAGTTTTAGAATTTTGGAGTTTCATACAAACAAGTTTGCTCTACAAAGAACCTTAAGCTGCATGCTGCTGGGACCACTATAATCTTCTGATTGCAACTGTGTTACAAACTGACAGAAAATACTTCTCATTCTTTCTTGCAATCGCAGTTGCGGATAGACAGAATATATTACAATTATTCTGAAGAAAGAGAGGATGAGTGGATGAAATCATCCTTGCTGGGATAATGAAGCTCACCTTTTCACAAAGCAAGATTCACCTCCACGCGACATGCTCCCAGGAACCAACAAGTTCAGATATGAAAATCTGGAACTCTGTCACGAACCGCTCCCGAATAATCGGGTACGAATCGTGTCATGCCTGGTCTATGCTGTCATTGACAGCGGTAGTCAGCCGTCTAGTCTAGTCATCATCCAGAAATCACATAACTCATTACAGTATCTACCATGAATATTCTACTATTATCTATCATATATCACTATTGTGCATCTATCATTACAGCCTTTTATATGAATATCCGGGTATAAAACCGGTAATGAAAGAAAAAGGCTATCTAAGTCTGCTATATCCTCAATATATCATATCAAATCCTATACAAGTATCTCAAGTCTACTACCCAAAACTGAAACCTATTAACAACCCATCCTAATATCTTAATATCGATTAATAACTTAAAAAGCCCAATACCGTCACTAACTGCTCAGTTAGTAAACTGGCCCATACTCATCTATTACCATCCAGATTATTAATTGTCTAAAGAAATTTTACATTCACTCAATCCCTGCACTTCCAACTAAGTAACCCTAACACCAACATCGATGTATAGGAACATTTTAAATCCCTCTCCTATTGTGAAATGTTCGAACCAACACAGTCCAGTGTCGAAGATAGACAAAGTACTCTACTTATAATACCTCATGTCAGTTCAACATCCGGTGTCAAAGCTGGACACCTAGACCGTGTCCAACTATTACTGTACCCACGCATCATTGACACCTGCTTCCCCAACTCCATTAGATACAACAATAATAGAACTTACAATAAAGATGATAACAGAGGAAAGAGAGATTATACTTGTGCCGACGAATGTCACTACACGTGTCCTCGAATCCTGATACAGCCATCCCCGTGTCCAGAATCAATAGAAAGACTGGCACAGACATAACATCGAACACCAACCAGACACAAAACATAAATGAATCTATATGAGTATCCTTAATTGCTCGATCGAAAAATCAAGGAATTGAGAGATCAATAAACATCAGATCGCACAGATTCATGAGAATGGAGCAAGACGAGAGGACTCACGGGGTGTCGAGCTTTCCGTGTCCACCCGATCACGATACTCGACGAAGGAAGAGGACGAGCAAGCAATTCAAGGGATCAATTAGTTGTCCGACACAGAGACAGAGCCAACTATGAGTCGGAGAATCTACAGCAGCGAAGACGATGACTGATCTTACAGGCTTCACTGACGGAGATGCAACTGCTCGAAGAGGCCACAATGTCGAGAGTTCACTGATCGAAAATAGAAATGAAAGATTGAACAGAGGAAGAAGAAGGAATGACTCACCACATTCGATGGCGGATGTCGCTGTGCCTTCACAGGAAATTGTCATAGTTAGTCATGGCTTCTACTTCGACGGCTCAACCTCAAATCTGACAAAAATTAGAATCGAATGGGTTTGGAGCCTACATAAAGAGTGGGCTGGTGGACTGGAATATATATATATATATATATATATATATATATATATATATATATATATATATATATAACTCAAATGGGACAGCGAGGGCGACAATAACTCGAGCTATTTCCATGACTGTGTCAATGGCCGCAGGCGGAAACTCACCTTGCACCAAATTGTCGACAACAATGGGGTCATCGTTAATAACCACAAGGGCATCCAGGCGGCAGCGGCTCAGTACTACACCAACCTCTTCACCAAGGAAACGATCACCAGTGATCGGTCATTCCTCGACGAAATACCTAAGCTAATTACCGAAGGGGACAACATGCGCCTCGAGCTCCCCCCATCCGAGCTAGAGGTGCGGGATGTTGTATGGGCTCTCGACCAGCATAGTGCTCTTGGACCAGACGGATTCTCAGGGGGTTCTTTCGTTCGTGCTGGGACATTATTAAGATGGACATCCACGCTGCGGCCACTGCCTTCTTCCAGGGAACAAGGTATCCTAGGGCTATTTCGAGCACCAACCTGATACTTATTCCGAAGAAAGATAACCCGAAAACTTTCCGTGATTTTCGTCCCATCAGTCTTTGCACCTTCACCAACAAGATTATATCTAAAATCATCACAACCCGCATGGCTGATCTCCTTCCCAAGATCATATCTGAGGAGCAGATCGGATTCGTCCGCGGCAGGAACATCCAGGACAACATCATGTTGGCTCATAAAATGATCACCTGCATGAAATTCCCAACTAGAGGAGGCAATATTGCCATCAAATTAGATATAGAGAAAGCATACGACAGATTGGATTGACAATTCATGATCTGGGTATTCAGAGCATTTGGATTCTCCGAAACTTTGACCAACATTGTGTGGAGATCGATCAGCAACTCCTGGTTCTCTACTGCTATCAACGGCCATGCGGATGGGTTCTTCAAATCGATCCGTGGGGTTAGGCAAGAAGACCCTCTATCCTCCACCATCTTCATCATCACAGCGGACGCCCTGAGCAGGAACCTTAACAAAATGGCGAGCACTACCAACTTCCACCACTATCATACTGCCAGTGGATGCCCTATCATCACTCATCTCGCCTTTGCAGACGACATCCTCATTTTCTCATCCGGGGGCATCGGATCCGTTGAGGCGGTCCACAACACCCTTCAGAGGTACGCCAGATGCTCCGGGCAGAAGGTCAATCCGGACAAAAGCGTCGTCTACGCCCACCATAAGATCAAGAGAGAGCAAGCGGACATCCTTACCAACATCATCCCCTTCCCCATCAAATACCCACCGTTTAACTATCTTAGATGCCCCCTCGTGTACGGGAGATCCAAAGTAGGCATTTTCGAGGACCTGGTCAATCGTGTCAGGGCTAAAATTACAGGATGGCATAATGCTACGCTATCTCCGGGCGGCAAAATGATCCTTATCAAGCACGTCCTTTCTTCAATTCCCATCAACATTCTGGCCGCCTGTTCCCCTCCTAAGATTGTCCTGAAATCTATCGAGAACCTTTTTAGCAACTTCTTCTGGGGACACAGTAATGGCGAGAACAAACATCATTGGGCGAGTTGGGACACCATGGCGCGTTCGACCGACGAGGGGGGCCTGGGATTCACCAAACTTAGCCATATTGTTAAAGCTTTCTCGATGAAACTATGGTGGAAAATCTGCACGGCTCAGAACTTATGGACCAGATTCATGAAGGCCAGATATTTCAAGCATTCCCACCCGTTGATTGCCATCTCTAACTGTAGATCCTCCGCCGCGTGGCGTCGTATGCTGATCGGGCGGTCTCTCGCTGAACCAGCTATACGGGTCAAGGTGGGTGACGACGGATCGTCAGCCTTTCTCGAGAGATGGCTCGGAGACGTCGTAATCCCTTATCGATCAGATACTAATAGGCTCCGCAAGATCAAAGACATGTGGAACTCCGTCGATAACGACTGGGACTGGATCAATATTCGTGACTGGACTGGGGACGAGGTGATTGAGCTGATCCGGTGTAGCGTTCTGAAGATTGGATCCCTTGCCGACGAGCTCTGGTGGCAGGAAGACTCGTCAGGCTCCTTCACCGTCAGATCAGCTAGAAGAATGATTTGCAACACGGCGACCCCTTCCCCTATCATTGCTCTGTTCTGGCAGACGTGCATCCCCAAGAAATGGTCATTTATTATTTGGAGAGCCCTTTGCATGATTCTTCCTACCGACGACACCCTCACCACCATCGGGTTCAGCCTCGCCTCCGCTTGTACTTGCTGCAACGACAGACAGTCGGAGACGGTAAACCACATCTTCTGCAGGGGAGACCTTCCAGTCAAAGTTTGGAGCATTCTCGACCTTCGCTGCAAGGCGACGAGTGGTAGCGGCAGCTTCCAAGAACGTTTCGATTGCTGGGGTAAGGCTTCACATGGCCACCAGATCATAGCCGTCGCCGCTACTTGGGTGATTTGGAAGAACCGCAACAAGGCTAGGTACGAAGGTCATCAATTCAACGCTGACCAGCTCCTTATGGAAATCCTCAGGCAGTGTCGTAAGAGGATCACCCTCGGCAAGCATGGCCAGTCGAGACTCTGGCATGATCTCTTACTCTCCTAGGCTCTCTAGCCATTTTTGCCCCTGTCCCCCTCTTTTGTTAGTAACATGTATAGGCTTCGTCATTTTGTGCCTTCTGGTACATTTGTATAACTTCGGCTTTTCTTCTGGTGGAATAAAAGGAGGGCGGGTTGTTATATATATATATATATATATATATATATATATATATAATTGTTCCTTATTACCTTTTGATTATTTTTCCAGTTTTATATATATATATATATATATATATATATATATATATATATATATATAATCATAATAGGGAAAAAGCCAACTCATAAGATAATTTAAATATGCTAAGAAAATGATATATGGGAAAAATAATAATCATGATAGAGTAGAATGACTAACTCTTTTATTTCAAAAAAAGTAGAGGTACAAATCTACCCTCATTGAAAAATTTTGTCCTCGAAATTTCAGGAGAGTAGTGTGTACATCACATCTAAAAAAGATAGGGATATTTCTATCTCATCTTATCCTCTCTCTCTCTCTCTCTCCTAGGTAGACTCTCCGAGAGTGTGGTGCCTCCAAGCAACTCGAACCAGCAGAATCGTCTGATGGCACAGCCTCTTCTCCCTGCGGTCAAGTATCTCTACCGGCTGCTGTGAGTAAGTGAGACTAGGCCTATCTCAAGCTCTGAGTGATCTATCACATGGCTGGGGTCAGCTATGTACCTATGATAATGGGAAATAGGGAATACATTGTGTACCCCCTCTAGGTTAGGTGATAAACCTAATTTGTAAGGAACTGTCCCTAACTTGCACAATATCTCAAAGGGTCCAATAAATCTTGGACACTGCCTTCCATCTCTGCCAAATCTGATAACACCCCGAGTCGGTGAAATCCGTAGAAATATAAAATCTCCAACTGCAAACTCTAGGGGTCTTCGACATTTGTCTGCCCAGTGCTTCTGCCTGTCCTGAGCTATCCTCAGATGATCTCAAATTTGTCTGACCTTGTCTACAGCCTCCATAAGCATCTCTGGTCCAAGTAGTGGTCTCTCTCCAATACTATCTCATGACAAAGATGTGCAACATCGACGACTATATAATACCTTGAAAGGAGTCATGCCAATGCTAGCCTGATAACTGTTGTTGTAGGCAAACTCCACTAAGTGCAGATGATCCTCCCAAGATCCATCAAAGTCTAGAGCATAAGTCCTCAGCATATCCTCTAGTGTCTGGATGGTCCTCTCTGACTGCCCATTAGTCTGGGGATGATAAGTAGTGTTGAACTCGAGCTGCATCCCCAAACTCTTCTGCAAGCTCTTCCAAAAGTAGGAAGTGAACCTGTTCTCTCAGTCTAAAACAATGATGACTGGCAACCCCATTAATCCTCACAGTCTGTCTTATATACAAATTTGCTAGCTTCTCGGTAGTCTGTCCCACTCTGAAAGGAATAAAGTGTGTTGACTTGGTCAATCTGTCCACTATCACCCATATAGCATCCTTTTCGTTCGACGATCATGGTAATCTCGAGACGAAGTCTATGTTTATATGTTCCCACTTCTACTCGAGAATGGGCAATGGCTGCAATAATCCTCCTGGTCTCTAACGCTCTGCCTTCACCTGCTGACAAACCAGACATCGGAAGACGAACCTAGCTACCTCCATCTTCATTCCATACTACCAGACATACTCTCTAAGATCCTTGTACATCTTCGTAGCTCCTGGATGCATCGAGTACTATGACTGGTGGGCTTCCTATATAATCTCCTCTCTCAAGCTCCCTTTGGGCACCCACAATCTAGTACCGTACCTAAGAGTACCATCATCTGCTATGACAAATTCATCCAATAATCCTGCTTAGACTTGTTCCATGATGCAACGAAGACCCTCATCAAGAAACTAGGTCTCCTTGATCTTCTTTATCAGCCCGGATTAGATCGGCATGCTCATAAGTAGTCCCTCGATCCCTGGAATGATAATCTCTATCCCTAGGCTATCCAAATCCTCAAGAAGATGTTTGTCCATGGTCAGAAACATCGCTAGTGAATATCGGCTAGGTGCATATGCTACAACATTAGCCTTCATCAGCTCTAACCATCTCCTCTGTCTCATATTTAGCTCCTTTTGTGTGAAGACATACTTCAGACTTTTATGGTCGGTGAATATCTCCACTCTCTCTCTCTCTCTCTCCGTAGAGATAATGCTTCTAAATCTTTAGGACAAAGATGACAGTTGCAAGTTCTAGGTCATGGTGGGATAGTTCTTCTCATGGGATCTCAACTGCCTCAAAGCATAAGCTATCACCCTCTTGTTCTGTTCTAATACACAGCCCAAGCCTTTCCTTGAAGCATCAATATAGATGGCAAACCCTCCTGATCACGATGGTAAGGCTAGAATAGGAGCTGAAGTCAATCTATTCTTTAAAAGTTCCCTGACATGCCTCTGTCCAAACAAATTCCTTATCCTTCCTTGTGAGCCTAGTCATTGGTTCTACAATCTTGAAAAAATCCTGTACAAACTTCCTGTAATATCCGGCTAGGCCTAAGAAGCTTCTGATCACTGCAACCGAACTAGGAGTAGCCCATGACTTTACTGCTTTGATCTTTTTAGGGTCTACTACTATGTATTCTCCAGTCACTACATGCCCCAAAAACTCTACTATGTCTAGGAACAACTCACACTTCAAGAGTATTCTATACAATTTCTCCTTCCTCAAAGTCTTAAGCACTATCCTATAATATTCCTCGTGCTCTTCCAGAGTCTTGGAATATATCAAGATATCATCTATGAATACCACCACGAACTTATCCAAGTACAGGTAGAAAATCTTATTCATACAGCTGGGGCATTAGTGAGTCCAAACGGCATAACTAGAAACTTATAATGTTACATACCGGGTATTAAAAGCAGTCTTAGGACTATCCTGTTCCCTGACTTTCACTTAGGGATACCCTGATAGAAGGTCGATCTTGGAAAAGACCTTGGCTCCACTCAACTGATCAAAGAGCTCGTCAATCCAAGGCAAGGGATATCTATTCTTGATGGTACTGTTATTGAGGGCTCTGTAGTCTATACACATCCTGAGGGTCCTATTTGTCTTGGATACAAACAGTACTAGTGTTCCCAAGGACGAAGCACTCGATCGAATGAAACCCTTCCCTTCCAACTCGTCAATCTGTACCTTTATCTCCTTTGCCTCCTTAGGATTGACTCTATAGCAATTCTTGAAAACTGGTGCTGATCCAGGAACTAAATCAATACTGAACCCGATATTCTGGTCTAGTGGCAGTCTCGGCAAATCCTCGGGGAAAACATCTAGGAACTCTGATGTGATAGGATGCGACAGAGGCTTCTCTTCCGCAACTACTCTAAAGCTGATACCCTCTAGTCTCTATGCTATACTCCTGGTGACCTCAAATGGTGGCTCTTCTGATGGCCTGAATATAACCTTCCCCTGATGGCAATCTATAAAGGCATAATGCTTGCTCAACCAATCCATCCCGAGGACTATATCGAATCTCGGAAGTGGTATTACGAGGAGCTGGGTCCTATACTCTCTCCCGGCTATGCTAATAGGATAATCACATACATCATTGACTGACACTATACCCCCACCAGTTAGGAATCTATAACTCCTTCTAGTAAATGCAGGTATGATGTGGTGTCTATGCATGAACTCAAGTGATATGAAACTATGGAATGCTCTAAAATTGAACCGTACAATGGCAGGGAATAAATAGAGCAACATACTACTTGTGATCACATTTGCTGCTGGCTCTGCCTCCTCTGTAGCCATAACAAAGGCTCTCTCATGTGGTTATCCTCCTCTCTGCTGCTGATGATGAGCAAACCGCTACTGTTGAGTAGGCAGGGGCGGCCCTCTCGATGGAAGTCCAGAAGGTGCAACTGCGGGGCCTCTCTACGGTGGAAATGGTCCTGCTGTCGGTCGGGGAGCGGTGCAATCCTTAGCCAGATGACCAGTCCCTCCACATAGCAAATACTCTCCTAAGCGCCGACGACAAACCTTCCAGCTATTCCCTTTTTTCTGACAATGGCCGCAAGTAGGAATGTGCCCAGTCTGCCTCTGCTGAACTGGGGCTGTAGGGGGTAACTAGGGTGTAAAGGTCCTCGTCTGGGTGTTGGGATGCTTGGAGGGTCCCGGGTGACTAACCCCTCCAATAGTGTCACCGTCTCTCTACGGGTGAAGGTTTAGGTCAACCTCCACCCTCTGGACAATAGCATCCTTCCCAGCATAAGTACTCGCACCATTGGTAGTAAAGAAGACGTGACACGAATCTCATGGTTCAGCCCCTGGCAAAACCTTTTGGCTATAATCTCTAGGTCTCTAGTTCTACCCTCAGCAAATCGGCTAAGCCATCCAAACTCCGTTTTATACTCATCAACTCAGCGGGTCCCCTGCTCAAGGGTCTGAAACTGCCTCTTCAAAGCCTCTCTAGCTGCAGTGAGGAAAAACTTCTCCATGAAGATGTCCACGAACTGGTCCCAGGTAAGTTCGAGCGCTACGAACTGCAAGTGTGGGATAGGTCATGCATCTACAGTCCCACCGCCTCTACCTTAAGGTCCTCTGGGAGCCTAGATAGACGAAGCACTCTCTCTATGTCCTCTAACCACTCATCGGCATAAAGGATGCCCTCGGTCTCCAGGAACTCACAAGGAGCCATCCTCTTGAAGTCCAAGACAGAATCCTCTCTAGGTTGAGTGGGAGTGGTCTGAGTCTGAACAGGTGGTGGAGCTGAAGTCTGTGTTGTTGTCGGGGGAATGATTTGAGGAGGTGGTGGGAGTGAGTCACTAGTCTCTCTATGCCCTCTCAAAAAATAGTAGCCTGCCCCCTCTGGGCATCCAGTAACTCTAGATATGTGCTCTCTGAGCCTCGAGTAGTCCGCGAATCAACTCATGCATCTGAGTCCCTCCCATGGAACTGACGGATCGTCGGGTGGAAGCTCTTATGGTAGGAGGTGGTAGATGGGTTTCAGTATGCTCCGAACCCCGAGGATGGATGGACGATCCTCTCTTAGAGTTGACCAAACTAGGAGAGCGGCCACGCGACGGATGGTCCCTCTTTCGCTTTGCCATTTTCTGAAATGGTAGAAAAAGCACCATCAATGACTGTTTATGTATGGTGTGTGTTAGCAAAATAGATAAGACAGAATATCAGAAAAATATTTCATAACGGTCCTATGCTGTTATGAGTTTCCTAGGACCTGTATGGGCCACCACAAAAATATATCACGATCCGCTCCCGAATAATTGGGTATGACTCGAGTCATGCCCGGCCTACACTATAGTTGACAGTGGTAGTCAGCCGTCTAGAATGGTCATCATCCAGAAATTACATAAATCACCATAGCATCTATCACAAATATACTACTATCCATCACAGATCACTATTATGCAGTTATTACAGCCTTTTACATAAATATCCGAGTACAAAACCGGTAATAAAAGATAAAAGCTATCTAAGTCGGCTACATCCTCAATACATCATATCAAATCATATACAAGTATCTAAAGTCCAGGAATATAGTCCTGTTGAACATCCGGAGTGAGCTTCGCTGCTAGGTCTCCCTGCTGGTCGTAGCCCTCTAGGTGCTCAGTCTCACCTGTAATCAACGATCCTGTCAGGAAACAGAGCAAAGTACATAGTATCTTAACTAATAACAACAGAGTATTAAAGGAAGTAAACAAGAATTATGATAAATAAAGAGAATACTAACATTTGCACTAGCTACATGAATCATGCATAAGAACATCATTAAGCATGTAGGGCAATCAAGTCAAGACTATAAGGTAATGGTATGCTAGCAGCCATATATAGATGTTAGGCATAACATGTACTCTACACTATCAAGAATAAGGTATACGATACGTTATCAGTCATTTCTAGTGTAAGGCATATCGTATACTATATATTAAAATTCAAGTAAACATCGTATTGTATAAGGAAATGATATACTAACAGCCATGTACAGGTATAAGGTATATCATGCTATACTAACAATTAGGTATACTGTTGTGACGCCCCAGAACTAGAATACTGGAGAGCGGGGGCGAACATAGCCAGCTACGTATATTGAAATAGAATCCACCTTGCTATACGGTCACGGCTGTCCAGATATGAGAGTTTACTACAAGCCAACGGTCTCTTAAGGTCAAGCCTATTGTCTCAATCTCAAGCAAGTAATATAATTACAAGATGTTAGACCACCAAATATACAATAAAAGGCATCCCAAATATTACATATTCAGCTGATAATGAAGCTAGTCATACAAAATGCAAGAAATAGCAAGAGTTAAGTCATACATGATCAACCATAGGATTTGTTAATCATGTTACAGCCCGTAGGCAGACAGTAAGTAAAGATGCATCGAGCTAACAGGTGCTCGTTGGCTAAATGCCTCAAAAGAATAAATTTATAATGTAGTGGGTGAAACAAAATGGAAAACCTACTCGTAGCCCGGGTTTCTTCTAGTCGCCACCATTGGGCTGGAAGTTCGGTAGATCCTCGGGTGCTGCTCCAAAATCTGGCCACACAAAACCAGCTGGGTCAAACCCTAGAAAGAGCAAGTGCCACAAAGGAGGCCACGAAATAAGAACAAAAGCCAGCATATCAGAACATAAGAAAATGGAAGAAAAGTACAAGTAATAAAGAGTTCGGCATGACAATGAACGACTAGGGACGTGGAACCGTTCCGGGAGCCAGGTTACAACCCGTAAACTAAACAAGGATCGGGGTTGTAACCCTTCGCCTGAATAGTACCTTGTCTCTACCCATTTATTTTTAAAAATAAATAAAACAATCATGTACAGGAGTACCAGGTATAGGGACTTAGACGAGACTTAGACCAGGCTGGACACCATCCATTGACAAGCGGCCAAGCAAATACTAAGGCTTACTACTTAACTAACTAGGGTTATCACAAGCCTAATTACTAACAAGATGCAAATGAGAAATTTCCAGTCACAAGCCCTGCAGACTATCCAGTTATCCTTCCGCGGGTTGAGAGTATGGTTGGGTACATCGCCTAGAAGGCGATATACCCTTAGGTGACTTAGAGGGTGCAACACATGACAGTGTGCTGGAAATGTGCCCTACTCGTCGGCAGACGACAAGTCTATTTAAAGCGCCCAGATAACAAGATCGCCTGTGACTGGAAATTCTCCATAAACTATAGATAGATCTAGTTATTAGCCTAGTCCATATTCAGTGTGAATCCCTGACCGTGGTAACCAGGGAGTCACGTCCTAGACATGATACAAGATAAGACAAGTAGTTTGCACAAAGCAGCAAGAATGAACACCTACGGCGTCAGAGTTGATTATACAAGTCAAGTTAGCCATCGCAACAGCATCAGGTCAGGTCAAGTTACAAGTTACAGGTGTACAAGTTATAAGTCAGGAGTGTGCCGCCACGGGCCACTACCAAACTATCCAGTATCAAGATTAATCATGAATTAGAGGTTAAAAGTTAAGGGCGCACCCCATCGGGTCACTATCAAGAAGATCAAAAAGTACTAGAATCCTACTTCATAGAAATCACAAAAAATCGTACTAGTCATAAGCAAAATACCAAAAATCGTGCCAGGTCGAGTTAGGTCGAGACAGTCGTGTTGTGTGAAACAAGATCTCAAAACTCTAATCCACAAAAGAGAAGCCAAGACCAAGAAAATAAAACCAAATCACCAAGGGTAACAGGTTGCGCAGGGGATCAGATTGCGCTGGGGGAAATAGACTGCACAGGGGCTGGATTGCGCTGAAGATGGCTTGCGCTAAGAGTGGATTGTGCTGGGTCGGGTTGCGCTGAGAGCAGATTATGCTGGGTTGGGTTGCGCTGAATATGAGGTGCGCAGCAGTCAAGTGCGCCAGTGGGAGGAAGGCGCTGGAACTAAGAAGCGCCAGCGCAAGTCAGCCCAGCGCAAAGCGCTGGCTGAGGAGTTGCGCAGTCCGGCCATGCGCTAAAGAGCGCAGGCCGAGGTGTTCTTCTCCATCAGGCCGAGAGGAAGACTCCAAGAACCCTAATTTTCAAATCTTCATAACTTGGCCAAAACAAAACCAAATTTGGATTTCCAAAGTTCTAACTTGTGTAAAATTGAATTCTCTCCCACATGGAAGCCTCAATTCAAGCAAAAATCTAAGTTTAATAGATCAAAACCAAGAAAAATTAAAAATGGTTAAAACTTAGATCTAGAAAAATGGAAGCTCCAAATCACAAAATGCTAAGTTCTAATGTTGTTCACCATGGCCTAATCAAGCTAATGGACAAATAAAAATGGGTCCTTATGTGGTGGCAAGGTGCACTTGCCTATGGTATTGGTATTGTGTGGAGGAAGGAAGAAGAAGAAATTAATAGAAGTTATGAGAAAAGAGAAAGTTAGGTAGGGTTTTAATGAGGGGATGGTGTGTTGTGTTGAGGGTGGAGATTAACTAGGGTGTTCCAATGCATACTAAACCAAACCAAACCAATTCCTACTCCACAAAATAAAACCAAGCCAGGTCCAAAATCCGTTTTACGAGAAAAGTAAAATCTGCAAGTTAAGCCAAAACACAATTATAGGCCATAATCTGAGAAAATAAAATACAGGTCCAAAATACATATATGCCTAATTAAAATATGTATTCCAAAATACGGACGTTATAACTCTACCCACCTTAAAAGAATTCCGTCCTCGGAATTTAAATCAAGATGTTTAGAGATGTAAGAGCCAGCTATGCTATCCACAATTAAGCTACACTAAGCAAACAATCAAATATTCATACATGCAAGCAAGGGATGGCAAGCATAAGGCATAAGGAAGACATTTTACCTTACGAGTCAAACAAGTCGGGATATCGCGATCGGATGTCGTCCTCACGCTCCCACGTTGACTCACCTAGAGAGTGATGACCCCAAGCAACACGGACTAAGCAAATAGTCTTGTTCTTGAGTATCTTTTCTCTCCGCTCCAATATAGACACGGGCCTCTCCTCATACGAAAGGTTGGTACCAACAAACAATTCCAAATGGTCCAGGATATGGCTCGGGTCCGGGATGTACTGCCGTAATTGGGACACATGGAATACATTATGTTCCTTACTTAGCGACGGCGGAAGAGCGGGACAATAGGATACATCTCCTACTCGCTCCAGGATATCGAACGGCCCTATATACCTAGGACTAAGCTTTCCCCGTACGCCAAAATGAATGACGCCGCGGTTAGGCGAGATCCTAAGGAATACATGGTCGCCGATAGCAAACTCTAAGGGACGTCGATGAGCATCGGCCCAATGCCGCTGGCGATCTTGGGCCACTCGAAGACGATCTCTGATTCTTCTGACCACTTCAACTGTCTGGGCAATCATTTCTGGACCGAGCATCTGTCTCTCTCCGATGTCGTTCCATGATAGCGGAGATCTGTACTTCCTGCCATATAAGGCCTCGAAAGGAGCCATCTGAATACTGGTCTGAAAACTATTATTGTACGAGAATTCCACCAGGTGTAGGTGATCCTCCCATGAACCACCGAAGTCAAGGGTACAAGATCTCAACATATTTTCAAGAGTCTGGATTGTGCGTTCCGACTGGCCATTTGTCTGCGGGTGATAAGCTGAGCTAAACTGAAGGTGAGTTCCCAAACTCTCTTGCAAGCTGTGCCAAAAGTGTGACGTAAATCTTGAATCTCGGTCCAAGGTGATACTGACGGACACACCGTGAAACTTGACAATCTGTCTGAGGTACATCTCTGCTAGCTGAGCCGTAGGCTGTCCAACTCTGAATGGAAGAAAATGAGCCATCTTCGTGAGCCTGTCAACTATAACCCAAATAGCATCTCTACCAGTTGGGGATCTAGGCAATCCAGTCACAAAATCTATGGTCACATGCTCCCACTTCCATTCTGGAATCGGCAAGGGCTGAAGAAGTCCAGCGGGCCTCTGATGTTCAGCTTTAACCTGCTGGCAAACCAAACACCGAGAGACAAACCGGGCTATCTCCCTCTTCATGTCATTCCACCAAAAATACTAACGAATATCTCTATACATCTTCGTGCCACTGGGATGAATAGAATACTGTGAACTGTGAGCTTCTGCCATGACCTCCTGTCTGACATCTCCACTAGGTACACAAAGACGAGTGACGTGACGAAGTGTACCATCTTCATGAATGCACAACTCTGGCCTTCTTCCTGCCTCACACTCTGCTCTGAGTCGCTGAAGCTTGGAATCTGCTGACTGCGCTCTCAGGATCCTCTCAACTATACTGGACTGAACCTGTAGACTGGTCATCAACGCCACATTGGTAGGAAGAACCACTTCAATTCCCATATTCTGAAGATCCGCCAATAACTCTGGTTGTGCTGTTAGGAAGTAAACTTCGGCTCTCCTACTCAATGTATCTGCTACAACGTTGGCCTTCCCTGGGTGATACTACAAATCCACATCGTAGTCCACCAATAGCTCAAGCCATCTTCTCTGCCGCATATTAAGGTCCTTCTGGGTGAAAACATACTTCAGGCTCTTGTGATCAGTAAATATCTCCACTCTGTCTCCGTACAAGTAGTGCCGCCAAAGCTTAAGTGCAAACACTACTGCTGCCAGTTCTAAGTCGTGGGTCGGGTAATTCTTCTTATGATCACGAAGTTGACGTGATGTATAAGATATTACCTTCCCATGCTGCATCAAGACACACCCCAATCCTCTGCCTGAAGCGTCGCAATAAACTGTGAATCCTCTGGTCCCATCTGGAAGTGTGAGAATGGGGGACGTTATCAAACCTCGCTTCAACTTCCCAAATGATTCCTGGCACTCTGCTGTCCAAGCAAACTGTATATCCTTGCAGGTCAACTGGGTCATCGGCGCTGAAATCCTCGCAAAATCTGAAACGAATCGCCGGTAGTTGTCGACTAATCCAAGGAAGCTGCAAACCTCTGCCACTGAGCTGGGTACTGGCCATGTCTCGATAGCCACAATCTTCTGGGGATCTACTTCCACTCCTCATCGGGTAATGATGTGACCCAAGTACGAAATACGATCGAGCCAGAACTCGTATTTACTGAACTTGGCGTACAACTGGTGCTCTCTAAGCGTCTGAAGGATGATTCTGAGATGCTGCTCATGCTCTACTTCGCTTTTGCTGTAGACTAGGATGTCATCTAGGAACACGATCACGAACTGATCCAAGTAAGGCATGAAAATGCGATTCATGAGGTCCATGAATACGACTGGCGCATTGGTTGCTCCAAAGGGCATAATAAGGAACTCCCAATGTCCATACCTAGATCGAAAAGCTGTCTTCGGTATGTCCTACTCTCTGACTCTGATCTGGTGGTATCCTGACCGCAAGTCTATCTTCGAAAACACTGACGCCCCCTTGAGTTGATCAAACATGTCACCTATCCTCGGAAGAGGGTATTTGTTCTTGATTGTCACCGAGTTTAAGGTACAATAATCTACACATAACCTGGACGTACCATCCTTCTTTTTTACAAGAAGCATCGGGGCTCCCCAAGGTGATCCACTTGCACGGATGAATCCCTTGGTCATGAGTTGTTCAATCATCTTGTACAAAATCTCCAACTCTGAAGGCGCCATCCTGTAGACTCGCTCTGATACTGGTGCTGTCCCGGGGATCAAGTCTATAGTGAACTAGATCTCCCTCTCTGGCGGTATCCCTGGAAGTTCCTCTGGAAAGACATCTGGAAACTCTTCAACTATTCGGGGTAACTGCACTGCTGCTACTGCCATCCGCAATACTGGGGAAGATGGTTCCACTGCGCCTCTGGAAAATAAAAACTCTGGCTCGCCTGGAATAGTAAAGATAACCCTGCCAACACGGCAGTCTATCCTAGCATACTGATTCCTCAACCAATCCATGCCTAAGACTACATCATAGTCTGCCATAGGGAACTCTATAAATCTAGCGGGAAACTCTCTACCCTAACTACGATCCATACGAGAAAAATACTCGATCTACTCCCACAAGACCATTACCAGTAAGTATATTGAGCCTCAGTGATAATGACTCGGGCTTCAATCCTATCCGTGTCGCGAATCGTGCAGACATAAATGAATGCAATGCACCATAATCAAATAATACCAATGCTGGAGAGGAGTTGACGAGAATAATACCTGCCACTACCTCACCTGGTGTAACTTCTTCTTCCATAGCCATTATCATTGTCTGACCTTGTCCTCTAGCTGTGGGTCCCCTCTGTTGGAAACCTCTCTGCCTGCTCTGCACTTGGGCTTGGGTATACTGCTACTGGTTCTGCTGATGAAACGCCTGGGCCTGAGGCAACAATGGCCTCGGGTACTGCTGCTGCTGTATAGGTGCTGGTCTCCGAACCGACGGACTGGTTAGGTTAGAAGAGGATGAACTACCCCTATTCAGGCAGGCTCCTATCTTGTGATCTGCCGCTCCACAAGCCAGGCACAATTCCTGCGCCTTGCGATAATCTGCCACCACGTGCCCTGGCTTCCTGCAATGAGAACATCCCATCGCGGAAGTCTGCTTCTGCTTCTGCTGCTACGGGTACGTCAGAGTTGAATGCTGAACCGACATTACTGAGGCCGCCCGTCTCGAAGTTCCAATGGTCAAACCTCTTGCTGCCGGGGCTGGAGCTGATGATTGGTGCATCTTATTGTGGGATCGCTTCCTACCTCAAGTCCTATCCACGATCCTCTGGGAGGTGTACTCGTGCCTCCTAGCTGCCCTTAATACTGCATCGAATGTCTGGTGCTCGAACTGCTCAACTGCCAACAAGATCTCCAAATACAGCCCCTGCTGGAACCGCTGGGCCCTGTCAAACTCGATCGCCACCAAGGTGGGGGCAAACCTACTGAGTCTAGAAAATTCAGATGCATAACCGTCGACCGTTTTGCCTCCTTGCTTCAAGTTGGTAAATCTCGTCTGTAGGTCGTACCGAGCTACAGCATCAAAATACTTTATCTGGAATCTTTCTCTAAATACCGCCCAAGTAACCGGCGCCGCTAATCCCACGGCCTGTGCCACCCACCAACTGCGAGCCAAGTCCAGCAACTATAGACATACCACCGCCACCTTCTCATTCTCAGGTGTCCTAGCTGCTTCCAGAATCACCTCGGTATCCTGAAGCCAAGCGTTCGCGACAATCGCATCTTCGCTGCCATCGAAGAATGGAGGGTTCAAGCGCTTGAAGCTGTTGGCCGCGCCGTTCCCTGGATGACCGCCTCTGGTCAAAGCATCTGTCACTACCTGGTGCAAGACGTCTCCTCTACGATCCTGGGAAGCTATCAAGGTCCTGATGAGACCTACCAAGGTGCCATCGTCAGGCTCGACGGGCTGGACGGGCCGGATTGGTGGTTCTCCTCCGGTAGGTACAACTCAGGAGGCTACTCCGGAATGTTGGGCTTGATCTCCGGGTTGCTGGTCCACGGGAAGTGCTCCACCTTGCTGATCGACGGGGTCATGTACAGTACCGCTGAAGAAGACGATACAGGGAAACAATAAGGAAGGACCAGGACATATCAACGATACAAGCACATGATCAGGGCAAGAATCCAGAGATTCAGAGGATATGAATGGAGATCAAGGACGAGTACTGATTGAGACATCTATTTAGTAAACCCTCACATTCTTGAATGCCAAGACCTGCATAGGCCACCACTTAAACCATGTGACGCCCCAGAACCAGAATACTGGAGAGCGGGGGCGAATATAGCCAGCTACGTATATTGAAATAGAATCCACCTCGCTATACGGTCACGGCTGTCTAGATATGAGGGTTTACTACAAGCCAACGGTCTCTTAAGGTCAAGCCTATTGTCTCAATCTCAAGCAAGTAATATAATTACAAGATGTTAGACCACCAAATATACAATAAAAGGTGTCCTAAATATTACCTATTCAGCTGATCATGAAGCTAGTCATACAAAATATGAGGACTAGCAAGAGTTAAGTCATACATGATCAACCCTAGGATTTATTAATCATGTTACAGCCCGTAGGCAGACAGTAAGTAAAGATGCATCGAGCTAACAGGTGCTCATCGGCTAAATGCCTCAAAAGAATAAATTTATAATGTAGTGGGTGAAAAAAATGGAAAACCCACTCGTAGCCTGGGTTCCTTCTAGTCGCCACCATTTGGCTGAAAGTTCGGTAGATCCTCGGGTGCTGCTCCGAAATCTGGCCACACAAAACCAGCTGGGTCAAATCCCAGAAAGAGCAAGTGCCACAAAGGAGGCCACGAAATAAGAACAAAAGCCAGCATATCAGAACATAAGAAAATGGAAGAAAAGTACAAGTAATAAAGAGTTCGGTAGGACAATGAACGACTAGGGACGTGGAACCGTTCTGGGAGCCAGGTTACAACCCGTAAACCAAACAAGGACCGGGGTTGTAACCCTTCGCCTGAATAGTGCCTTGTCTCTACCCATTTATTTTTAAAGATAAGTAAAATAATCATGTACAGGAGTACCAGGTACAGGGACTTAGACGAGACTTAGACCAGGCTGGACACCATCCATTCATAAGTGGCCAAGCAAATACTACGGCTTACTACTTAACTAACTAGGGTTATCACAAGCCTAATTACTAACAAGTTGCAAATGAGAAATTTCCAGTCCCAAGACCTGCAGACTATCCAGTTATTCTTTCGCGGGTTGAGAGTATGGTTGGGTACATCGCCCAGGAGACGATATACCCTTAGGTGACTTAGAGGGTGCAACACATGACAGTATGCTGGAAATGTGCCCTACTCGTCGGCTGGCTACAAGTCCATTTAAAGCGCCCAGATAACGAGATCGCCTGTGACTGGAAATTCTCCATGAACTATAGATAGATCTAGTTATTAGCCTAGTCCATATTCAGTGTGAATCCCTGACCGTGGTAACCAGGGAGTCACGTCCTAGACATGATGTAAGACAAGATAAGTAGATTGCACAAAGCAGCAAGAATGAACACCCACGGTGTCAGAGTTGATTATACGAGTCAAGTTAGCCATCGCAACAGCACAAGTGTAAAACCCCTAAATTTCTATTATTTTTTTTATTATTAAATTTGCATGGATTTAAAATTTTGTATTGTACGCCACGTAGTCGTATTTTACGTTGCGCACGAAATTTTATTTTTGCTCGACGAGTGCGAATATGTGCGAGCGTACATATTTTTAGAAAAACATTTTTTCTTATTTTTATAGTTTCAAAATAATATATGTAATATTTTCCTAAATTTATGATTTATTTATGTAAAGCCTTTTATTTAGAATAATTAATACTCTTTGTGCATGCACATATTTCATAAATATCTTGCTAGTTTATTTTAAATAATAAAAATAATTTTTTTCGAGATTTATTAATATTAATATTTTATTATTCGAAAAGATATTTAAAAATATTTATTATTTTCGAAATTATTATTATTGGTATTTTGAAAAATATATTTGGAAGTTATTGTGGTCATTTAAATCTTGATTTAATTTTTGGATTGTTTAAATAGATTAAATTAGTAACTATATTTGAAATTTGATTTATTTTAAACTAGAGGCATATGATTTAAATTTGAAATTTGATTTTATTTAAATTGGATTGTATTTAGATTGGATTTGATTTTAAATTAAATTATGAATTATCTATGTTGGGTTTTAAATCTATTCCAAATCCTAATCATTATCTAAGTGGGAATTCCCACATCCTATAAATAGGCAGGTACTCCTCCACATTATTTTATCTACCAAATTCCACAAACCAACGTGCGTGCTCGTGTCGGTGTTCCATCCATCCTCGTGTCAGCCGTGACGGTCTCGGGTCCGACCCCGGTGACTCTCTTATTCCACACTTCTTACATTTATATTTATTATTTTCGTGTCGACAATTCCGACACGATATTCAATCAAATCCTAACCCTACCCCTAAACAAATTCATTGTTATCCTAACAGCAGCTTTTCGATGCCAGCACCACCCTCGTCGTCCAGCCATTCTCGGCCACGGGTTGCTCCGTCACCATCGTCACCACCCTACCCTCACCACGAGAACCCCAACACCAGCCATCACCACCAAAACACCTACGCCCACAACAGCACCACCACTATCACCACCGCCACCACGGCCATCGCCGCGATAGCCCGGCCGCCACCTAAGTATACCACCAACAAAACCAAGAAGAAAAGAAAACCCTAAATTTGACAAACTCAGCCATCTCACCTTACCGCCGGAGCCGTCCCCTACCGCGACCGCCGTTGCCGCCATGGACCCGGAGCCGCCCCTGCCTCGTCTTCCATTCGCGACCGAAAAACCCTTCTTGGCCGCCGCATGCGTGCCCGGAGCACGCAGTCGGCGTCCTCCTCAGCCGAACGCCTTCCGTCGAGCCGGCGAACCTTTTCCGACTTCTTCTCTTCCGCCTGCGCGCCCGGCGAGCCGCCGTCGCCGCTCCCAGATCCCGACCTGTCCCCGACTCCGGCGAGCCAGCGCCGCAACGAGCGCCTGAGCCACCGTCCTCTCCGCCCGTCCGCGCGCGTCTGTCCCCTCCACCGTGGCTTCCCGCGGCCGCCTTGCCGAAAGTCTGCCGAGACCCTTCGACGAAACCCCCTTCCTCCACAGCTCCGGCCGCCCCTTCGTCCCTCTCCCCACAGCCTTCCTCAGCCCTTCCAAACCCTATGCCGCCCCTCGCCGTGACCAAAGCCTCCGAACCCCCTTCTCCTCCTCTGACCATCTCCCCTCCGCGCAGTACCCCAGTCCCCGACCGCACTCCGCCGCGTGCGCGAGCACACTGCGCCGCCACCACCTCCCCAGCACCGTGCCCGACCATCCGTCTCCCACTCCTCTCTCCTCCGCTCTTCCCCTAGCTCCACCATCAGCGCTGTCAATGGAGCGGCGACCTCGTCACCGAGTTGACGAGTCCCTCTCGAACTCTCCGTACTCTTCAACCTCTCCTTTCCTTTTTTCCTTCTTTTAGAGGAGCTGCAGTGCTGCTGGAGTTTTTTTATATATTATTTATTTTATTTGTTCAATTATTTTGTTACTGTTGTCACTTTGTATTTTTTTGTGTGTATACATCTATCATTATTATTATCATCTCTATTATTATTATTATTATTATTATTATTATTATTATTATTATTATTATTATTTATCATTACTGTTATTATTATTATGATTTTATTTATATTATTATTATTATTGCTGTTGTTGTTTTTCATAATTGGGTTTACATAATATATATTTTTACTTTATAAATAAATATTATTTTAAGGCTTCATATATATGAACTCCTTGGAAAACTTTTGCAAATTAATTTATTATAGGTAAAACTAATTTGGCCTTAGTGTATTTAGTATGTTTTTGTGCTTCTTGGGTGTATTTTATTTAAGCTTGTAAAACTGACTCCTAAATTGTTTTCCTTTATAAATATATTGTTATATTATATTATTTTGGGGTATGCTAAATATAGCTTTTGACCACCAGAAATATATATATTATGATAAGAATAATTTTCTAGAATATCCATCTAATTATTTTAACTACCTAAATAATGTTTTCAAGAATTATAAATAGTTTCTAAAACTTTATATATTTTATTTATCTAAAACTTCCTTCGATTTTTCCCCAGCCCGTGACTAAGCCTATTTTTCCTATTCCTTCGCCAATGTTATACCCTCTCCTATCAACCCTAACTAATTCGACCGTTTTGGACCCAATGGAACCATCCATGCCACCACCCGAGGTCTCCTTGTACAGTTGTTGCACCGAAATTACAGTTCGTGCCACAGTGATATTCGCAGCACACCAGGCGTACTACCAGGCAAGACACCTTGCCATTTGCTGTTTAATTATTTTAGCTCATATTTCATGCATGTTCGTTATTTTTTTATGCAAAATAAACTGTGATACATAGCATAACTGTTAGAATTTACTGTTCAGTTTTCTGCTGTGTATTATTTTTCTTACAAATTAAACCTAGATTTAAGGGACCACCTTGTGTGTTGCATTCATTGGCCTTGACATGTGGTAACACGAAGTTGTGTGTCGCATATAGAACATGGAAGTACGTGATTGGCTGGCCACCAGTACGTACAAGCCGTGCGATAGGAATAACCGCTAATAGAGGTTGCATGCTAGTTTGACTTAGCGGTTATAGAGGTTAATGTTGTGGATACAACATAGTAGGCATTGGACGGGGAGGATAATTCCTTAGCGTATGGGCTTCGATGCGCTTCCCTTGTGACCCGGACTCTCCGCTGGAGATACGGGGTTGATGACCCATGCTCTTCCTGCTGGGGCCTCTGGTGCCCAAGAGGGGACTATGCCGATCCTATTCAGCCAGGGTCCATGCGTAGGAAGGATTGTTCTTAATAATATTTCACTTAGAACGGTAGGCTACCCTATCCGTTAGGTACGAGTACTTTTGGTTTGGGTACTTGTATCTGACCGTGACTTAGAACAATAACTTGTCGCGGATTAGTTCGTCACATCTTGTCCTTGTTTGGTTGTAGGTGTGACTTACTGCTTCGATGAGAAGGTATTGAACCTTGTTGGGGTCCGGATACCATATCGGATTTTTAGCATGGAAAGATACGTCGCCGTGAATTAGTTTACCATCTCCTGTCCTTGTTTGGTTGGGGGGATGGTACGCTCGTTCAGTAGGTGCGTATTGGACTATGTTATAAATTCGATTGACTTATTTATTTGAGCAATATTTATTAAGTTTATATGGCATGCTATTATGTGTCTTGTTACGTCCCTCTGAGGACCTGGTTGTCTTGCCAGGTGTGTGCTATTGTCTTTCGCAGGTGCTTTCGCTCTAGCCATGTTTATTGCTATTTCTCGAGGATGATTGCACTTGGATCGTCTTCGCTTCGCTCGCCACTCATTTCATTTTCTATGTATTTTATTTCCTTATTTTGTTGGTAGTGGATTTGTCTCCGCCCAACATATTGTACCAAGACAAATTCATTTTTATTATATATCTTTTATTTATTCTGTGTGGATGAGATTAGTTATGGTTCCACTGCATTTTACAGCTTATGTATTCATACGAGGGTTCCATATATTGGAGTATACTTCGTACGAATACAGCTGGCATGTCTACGTTCCTAGTCCTACTTATTTTGGGACTGGAGCGTTACATGTTTTTGTGGTGGCCCATGCAGGTCAAGATAAATTGTTTGGTTACTTTACCGTACCAAGCAAGCCTGCGTATAGGATTAGAAGTCTAGGATATCATCCATATACTTGACCTCTTTTCTTGATTTTATCTACCGTTTGACTCATCAATTGTATCTTGATTGCTTCCTTCCATCCCTAATCTTATCTTCCCTTCGTGCTTGCTAGAGATTGACCCTACTAGTTAGATGTCCCAAACACCTTAGCTTAATTCTTTAAGTTGGGTAGAATACCCCACACACCCTTGACCATTAAGGAAATACAAATGGTATTATCTATACCATAGAGTCTATAGGAAGTTAACCCATTTGGTCAACCAAGCCTTGGTCAATAAAACCATAGAATGATTGTATAGGAATAAAAGACTTAGATCCTTATGACTCTTAGACTATTCATATTTGATTATATTTATCTACCATCGTGCCTATATTTTTACTATCTAGACTAATGATGCTAATGTAGCCTAGTTTTTGCAAGCTCAATTCTTTATCACGCTTGTTTATGACATATGTTATTGGAGGCCTCCACTAACAGATTGTCTAATCAGAACCGGTGCATAATGGTCTGATCAACCGAGTGCACTTTGGTTCGCTTTTGTCTATTACTCTACGTGGATGGAAACATAATTAAACTTGGCCTTTACAATCCCATCCACGACTGCCTTGACAATTCCTTTGAAATTATTCGATCGTCATTGAATCACGTATTTCGTATTCGATAACGCCTCCTTCGAACTCTAGATTGCTTTCGCCTTCACCTATTTAAGAAGGACGAAGGCGCTGTACTTGAGGTTCCCCTAGCTATCCTATCTCTTGTGACCATTAACACTCAATGTGGTTATATCTTTGTCTTAACTACTCGTCCTTTCCCTCGACCTTAAAACTACAATCTTGACTTTCTAATCACTTGAATTTAGGAGTGATTACAATCGCCTTTTAATCATATCCTCAACCTAGACTACGACTATATAAACTTCGAACCCTTCCATCTACCGTTGTGTCGTCTCACCCCCCTACGAATTCTTAATTTCGAGGACGAAATTCTTTTAAGTTGGGTAGGATGTAAAACCCCTAAATTTCTACTATTTTTTTATTATTAAATTTGCATGGATTTAAAATTTTGTATTGTACGCCACGTAGTCGTATTTTACGTCGCGCACAAAATTTTATTTTTGCTCGACGAGTGCGAATATGTGCGAGCGTACATATTTTTAGAAAAACATTTTTTCTTATTTTTATAGTTTCAAAATAATATATGTAATATTTTCCTAAATTTATGATTTATTTATTTAAAGCCTTTTATTTAGAATAATTAATACTCTTTGTGCATGCACATATTTCATAAATATCTTGCTAGTTTATTTTAAATAATAAAAATAATTTTTTTCGAGATTTATTAATATTAATATTTTATTATTCGAAAAGAAATTTAAAAATATTTATTATTTTCGAAATTATTATTATTGGTATTTTGAAAAATATATTTGGAAGTTATTGTGGCCATTTAAATCTTGATTTAATTTTTGGATTGTTTAAATAGATTAAATTAGTAACTATATTTGAAATTTGATTTATTTTAAACTAGAGGCATATGATTTAAATTTGAAATTTGATTTTATTTAAATTGGATTGTATTTAGATTGGATTTGATTTTAAATTAAATTAGGAATTATCTATGTTGGGTTTTAAATCTATTCCAAATCCTAATCATTATCTAAGTGGGAATTCCCACATCCTATAAATAGGCAGGTACTCCTCCACATTATTTCATCCACCAAATTCCACAAACCAACGTGCGTGCTCGTGTCGGTGTTCCATCCATCCTCGTGTCAGCCGTGACGGCCTCGGGTCCGACCCCGGTGACTCTCTTATTCCACACTTCTTACATTTATATTTATTATTTTCGTGTCAACAATTCCGATACGATATTCAATCAAATCCTAACCCTACCCCTAAACAAATTCATTGTTATCCTAACAGCAGCTTCCCGACGCCAGCACCACCCTCGTCGTCCAGCCATCCCCGACCACGGGTTGCTCCGTCACCATCGTCACCACCCTGCCCTCACCATGAGAACCCCAACACCAGCCATCACCACCAAACCACCTACGTCCACAACAGCACCACCACTATCACCACCGCCACCGCGGCCATCGCCGCGGCAGCCCGGCCGCCACCCAAGTACACCACCAACAAAACCAAGAAGAAAAGAAAACCCTAAATTTGACAAACTCAGCCATCTCACCTTACCGCCGGAGCCGTCCCCTACCGCGACCGCCGTTGCCGCCATGGACCCGGAGCCGCCCCTGCCTCGTCTTCCATCCGCGACCGAAAAACCCTTCTTGGCCGCCGTCGGCGTGCCCGGAGCACGCAGTCGGCGTCCTCCTCAGCCGAACGCCTCCCGTCGAGCCGGCGAACCTTCCCCGACTTCTTCCCCTCCGCCTGCGCGCCCGGCGAGCCGCCGTCGCCGCTTCCAGATCCCGACCTGTCCCCGACTCCGGCGAGCCAGCGCCGCAACGAGCGCCTGAGCCACCGTCCTCTCCGCCTGTCCGCGCACGTCTGTCCCCTCCACCGTGGCTTCCCGCGGCCGCCTCGCCAGAAGTCTGCCGAGACCCTTCGACGAAACCTCCTTCCTCCACAGCTCCGGCCGCCCCTTCGTCCCTCTCCCCACAGCCTTCCTCAGCCCTTCCAAACCCTATGCCGCCCCTCGCCGTGACCAAAGCCTCCGAACCCCCTTCTCCTCCTCCGACCATCTCCCCTCCGTGCAGTACCCCAGTCCCCGACCGCACTCCGCCGCGTGCGCGAGCACACCGCGCCGCCACCACCTCCCCAGCACCGCGCCCGACCATCCGCCTCCCGCTCATCTCTCCTCCGCTCTTCCCCCTAGCTCCACCATCAGCGCTGTCAACGGAGTGGCGACCTCGTCGCCGAGTTGACGAGTCCCTCTCGAACTCTCCGTACTCTTCAACCTCTCATTTCCTTTTTTTCCTTCTTTTAGAGGAGCAGCAGTGCTGCTGGAGTTTTTTTATATATTATTTATTTTATTTGTTCAATTGTTTTATTACTGTTGTTACTTTGTGTTTTTTGTGTGTGTACATCTATCATTATTATTATCATCTCTATTATTATTATTATTATTATTATCATTATTATTATTATTTATCATTACTGTTATTATTATTATGATTTTATTTATATTATTAATATTATTATTATTATTATTATTATTGCTGTTGTTGTTTTTCATAATTGGGTTTACATAATATATATTTTTACTTTATAAATAAATATTATTTTAAGGCTTCGTATATATGAACTCCTTGGGAAACTTTTGCAAATTAATTTATTATAGGTAAAACTAATTTGGCCTTAGTGTATTTAGTATGTTTTTGTGCTTCTTGGGTGTATTTTATTTAAGCTTGTAAAACAAACTCCTAAATTGTTTTCCTTTATAAATATATTGTTATATTATATTATTTTGGGGTATGCTAAATATAGCTTTTGACCACCAGAAATATATATATTATGATAAGAATAATTTTCTAGAATAACCATCTAATTATTTTAACTACCTAAATAATGTTTTCAAGAATTATAAATAATTTCTAAAACTTTATATATTTTATTTATCTAAAACTTCCTTCGATTTTTCCCCAACCCGTGACTAAGCCTATTTTTTCCTATTCCTTCGCCAATGTTATCCCCTCTCCTATCAACCCTAACTAATTCGACCGTTCTGGACCCAATGGAACCATCCATGCCACCACCCGAGGTCTTCTTGTACAGTTGTTGCACCGAAATTGCAATTCGTGCCACAGTGATATTCGCAGCACACCAGGCATACTACCAGGCAAGACACCTTGCCATTTGCTGTTTAATTATTTTAGCTCATATTTCATGCATGTTCATTATTTTCTTTATACAAAATAAACTGTGATACATAGCATAACTGTTAGAATTTACTGTTCAGTTTTCTACTGTGTATTATTTTTCTTACAAATTAAACCTAGATTTAAGGGACCACCTTGTGTGTTGCATTCATTGGCCTTGACACGTGGTAACACGAAGTTGTGTGTCGCATGTAGAACACGGAAGTACGTGATTGGCTGGCCACCAGTACGTACAAGCCGTGCGATAGGAATAACCGCTAATAGAGGTTGCATGCTAGTTTGACTTAGCGGTTATAGAGGTTAATGTTGTGGATACAACATAGTAGGCATTGGACGGGGAGGACAATTCCTTAGCGTATGGGCTTCGATGCACTTCCCTTGTGACCCAGACTCTCCGCTGGAGATACGGGGTTGATGACCCATGCTCTTCCTGCTGGGGCCTCTGGTGCCCAAGAGGGGACTATGCCGATCCTATTCAGCCAGGGTCCATGCGTAGAAAGGATTGTTCTTAACAACATTTCACTTAGAACGGTAGGCTATCCTATCCGTTAGGTACGAGTACTTTTGGTTTGGGTACTTGTATCTGACCGTGACTTGGAACAATAACTTGTCGCGGATTAGTTCCTCACATCTTGTCCTTGTTTGGTTGTAGGTGTGACTTTCTGCTTCGATGAGAAGGTATTGAACCTTGTTGGGGTCCGGATACCATATCGGATTCTTAGCATGGAAAGATACGTCGCCGTGAATTAGTTTACCATCTCCTGTCCTTATTTGGTTGGGGGGATGGTACGCTCGTTCAGTAGGTGCGTATTGGACTATGTTATAAATTCGATTGACTTATTTATTTGAGCAATATTTATTAAGTTTATATGGCATGCTATTATGTGTCTTGTTACGTCCCTCTGAGGACCTGGTTGTCTTGCCAGGTGTGTGCTATTGTCTTTCGCAGGTGCTTTCGCTCTAGCCATGTTTATTGCTATTTCTCGAGGATGATTGCACTTGAATCGTCTTCGCTTCGCTCGCCACTCATTTTATTTTCCATGTATTTTATTTTCTTATTTTGTTGGTAGTGGATTTGTCTCCGCCCAACATATTGTACCAAGACAAATTCATTTTTATTATATATCTTTTATTTATTCTGTGTGGATGAGATTAGTTATGGTTCTACTGCATTTTACAGCTTATGTATTCATACGAGGGTTCCATATATTGGAGTATACTTCGTACGAATACAGCTGGCATGTCTACGTTCCTAGTCCTACGTATTTTGGGACTGGGGCGTTACAACAAGGTCAGGTCAAGTTACAAGTTATAGGTGTACAAGTTATAAGTCAGGAGTGCGCCGCCATGGGCCACTATAAAACTATCCAGTATCAAAATTAATCATGAATTACAGGTTAAAAGTTAAGGGCGCACCCTATCCGGTCACTATCAAGAAGATCAGAAAGTACTAGAATCCTACTTCATAGAAATCACGAAAAACCGTACTAGTCATAAGCAAAACACCAAAAACCGTGCCAGGTCGTGTTGGGTCGAGACAGTCGTGTTGTATGGAACAAGATCTCAAAACTCTAATCCACAAAAGAGAAGCCAAGACCAAGAAAATAAAACCAAATCACCAAGGGTAACAGGTTGCGCAGGGGATCAGATTGCGCTGGGGGAAATGGACTGCGCAGGGGCTGGATTGCGCTAAAGATGGCTTGTGCTGGGTTGGGTTGCGCTGAGAGCGAATTGCGCTGGGTCGGGTTGTGCTGAGAGCGGATTGCGCTGGGTCGGGTTGCGCTGAAGATGAGCTACACAGCAGTCAAGTACGCCAGTGGGAGGAAGGCGCTGGAGATAAGAAGCGCCAGCGCAAGTCAGCCCAGCGCAAAGCGCTGGCCGAGGAGTTGCGCAGTCCGGCTATGCGCTAAAGAGCGCAGGCCGAGGTCTTCTTCTCCATCAGGCCGAGAGGAAGACTCCAAGAATCCTAATTTTCAAATCTTCATAACTTGGCCAAAACAAGACTAAATTTGGATTTCCAAAGTACTAACTTGTGTAAAATTGAATTCTCTCCCACATGGAAGCCTCAATTCAAGCAAAAATCTAAGTTTAATAGATCAAAATCAAGAAAAACTGAAAATGGTTAAAACTTAGATCTAGAAAAATAGAAGCTCCAAATCACAAAATGCCAAGTTCTAATGTTGTTCATCATGGCCTAATCTAGCTAATGGACAAATAAAAATGGGTCCTTATGTGGTGGCAAGGTGCACTTGCCTATGGTGTTGGTGTTGTGTGGAGGAAGGAAGAAGAAGAAATTAATGGAAGTTATGAGGAGAGAGAAAGTTAGGTGGGGTTTTAATGAGGGGATGGTGTGTTGTGTTGAGGGTGGAGATTAACTAGGGTGTTCCAATGCATACTAAACCAAACCAAACCAATTCCTACTCCATAAAATAAAACCAAGCCAGGTCCAAAATCCGTTTTACGAGAAAAGCAAAATCCGCAAGTTAAGCCAAAACACAATTATAGGCCATAATCTGAGAAAATAAAATACAGGTCCAAAATACATATATGCCTAATTAAAATACGTATTCCGAAATACGGACGTTAAAACTATCACGACCCGCACCCGGTATATGTCACGCCCCGCTCCCGTAGGAGCGACCGTCCTCGCTAAGGCGTGATGCCGCACGAGCCTAGATTGTGCTCGTGCAAGGTGGGTTCCATAACGGCCGATTCCAGCGGCTGCGACGGGGTCGTCGCACAGAAGTCCCAAGCAGAGACATTGAATAATAGCAGCGGAATTTAGAACAAAACACAAGTTATACAAAAAAGCTCTTAATTTATATTGAAACAACAGTTACATTGGGGACGCAAGGCCAAGATTACAAGTCTCTCAAGCTCACTCAATCTCACATTACAAGTCACTCAGCTCTCTCTCCCTCTCATCTCTCAATTACAAGACTTGAGCCAGCGGATACTTCGGATGGCGACGTCCATACATTATGTCCTGTATAAGTCTTTACTCCATGCGGCCGCGCGCTTCAAATCGCCAAGGAACTCTGTGCCTCGACGCATCCAAGCGAGCTCCGCGCCACGAGCTTCTACCTGTGCCTGCACATGAAAACTATATGGGTGTCAGTACTCAACTATACTGGTGGAATGAGCTCCTCGCCCACCCATACAAATCCAACACGTTGGATTTGCTTTGTGCAACGTAGTCACTTTTTATCGATTGTCTTTCTAGTCTTGCCTTAGGATCAGTTTTATGAACGACGCCTTGCCTGTTTTGTGTCTCTAGACCATCCCGTGCTTGCAACGACAATGTTAACTCATACCTTGTCTCAAGACCCTTCTCGTGCCAACAACGTTAACCTATAGAGTCGTGTTTGCCTTACGGCTTAAAATCAGAGACGCAACTACGCGATTAAGCAACATTTTCTGTGTGACCGTGCTACAAACCCTTGCTGAGGCCGTGTCTCGTAATTCAGTAAGGCTTAACCATATCGCCGCCTCGCGGCCCATGCCGCCTAGCGGCCCTTGCTACTTTAACCACCAACTGACCCAATCAAGACTTGTGAATGTTAGTGTCACTCAACAAACTTTGCCTTGCGGCGATTTCCCGACTTAAACTCAAACAACTCAACCAACTTAAGCAACTTATATGCCGACAACTCAAGACTTGACGCCACATCTCATGCCGAAGCACGACGCCTATGTTGAAACCCAATCTTAGGCCCAAATTTTGTGTTCTAACTGTACACACCTTTAACTCAACTCAATCCAAAGGCATACACGCAGTTAGCCGCTATTTGCCGACATTTATATGAACTTGGTCACTAGCATCACAAGCTATACCTTGACGTATAGTTTTGTTAATCGGGATCCTTTCGACGCAAGTAGCTAGCCCCGTCTCAAGTCCCCGCTTAACCTGTGCCAAAACCTTACGCACGACTATACCCTGTTCCCTCCTAGGCCGAGTCGGCCCCATGGCCCAGGGTTACCGCTCGAGGGTTCATCGCCCTTATCGACAAGTTGTCAAATGACCATGCAAGACTCGACACAAACTGACGTCTCACACATTCATTCCTCTACCAAAACCAAGACTTCTATCCTTGAGACCCCTCGACGACCCACGGTCGTGAGCATTCCTTCCTTGAGACCCCTCGACGACCCACGTTCGCGAGTATTTCCTTTCTTGTTACCCTATCATTTGGTTCAACTCATAAATGCCTATTTGATATCCCTTTCTCAAAACTCACTTTGAATCATTTATAGTCTTTGCCTTAAACACTAAGTCCGTGCATCGTGCCTTAAGCCAATCATGCGCTATGCGACACTCCTGCCCAAGTCGACGTGCCTTGGGATCGTGGGACTATTTAAGTTGACAACCGCAGAATGAGCAGGACAACACTTGGAATGACTTAGGTCGACCGGCA
Organism: Iris pallida; assembly: GCA_029216955.1. Classification (NCBI taxonomy): domain Eukaryota; kingdom Viridiplantae; phylum Streptophyta; class Magnoliopsida; order Asparagales; family Iridaceae; genus Iris; species Iris pallida. The sequence continues at coordinate 11,054,746 of JANAVB010009599.1, forward strand.
TAACTTTGCCTAACTTACTCAAGCCTACACTTAACGAGCAATGGCTGCGTCAAGCTTTGCCTTAACGGATCGTGCCGTGCACGCATCCAACTTGAACGACCAAGTCACTCGGGTGCCTAGACTTAGGTCACAAGCCGCTCAACGCAACTTAACTCATGGGCAAGCCAAGGCTATGCCAAGCCTTGGACAACGGGATCGTGCATGCTTTATGAAGCATTCATGCGGGTGACGCCTATGACTTAGGCTACGTTCATACTTCGCCTACTCAACCAACATTCCTTCTCCCAAGCCACGGGACGAAGGATCGAGTGTCATTTTCAAAGCACGCCGTGCACCAACTCTAAGACGGCCGTTGGACCTTTCCATATTCTAACTCAATTCAACCCGTCGGAATTATTCCCTTTAGCTATGTGGATTCATCTCTTTTATTATCAAGCCTACTTGTGCAAGTTGAAAATACACGATTTATTATGTGAAGGCTAAGATGAGGCAAGTTCACCGAAACTATCCCACCTGAGCGAGCGGTCACCTCGACCGAGCGAAGTCTTCCAGCAGCCGTTGCAAGGCTAAGGCCGAACCCCGTCGGTGTTTCGATTCCTCCGATTGACTGAGTGGGACGGGGCACTACATCATACACCACTCAGAAAAAGTTTTGTCCTCGAAACTAACTGAGTACACTTATCGACTTATCACTTTACTCAACATTCAAGAACTCTCGCACACAATTCTCCTATGCCTTACTCAAATCCGAGCCATGCTCGTGCTACCCTTAATCCTTTCTTTAAAACTGACGATCTCAAAATCCTCGATACTTCCCCGTTCCTCAAATCTCACTTGAATTCAACGTATCACTTAGTATGGATCGTGCACATATCTTAGGCGTCCCCAAAATACATGCATTTCAATCAAGCCTCGTGATAGCGAATTCCGCCATCACCACTCAAGTCGGATCGTGCACGCATTCAAGCGTCCTTGATATACATGCATGTCAACCGAGCCTCATGAGTGGTGCCTTCACAAATCCTACCACTTCGCACTCGAAAGTCTGCCTAACCGCTAGGCTATGTCTTTCCGTCAGTATTGGGATCATAGTTCCCAAACAACAATATCAATACTGACCCCATCCTAAGGTCAAACCAAGTTGATTGTACGGGGGTTTGCTACCCAAGCTCGCATCACTCTGATTTCTAAATATCGAGCATCGATTCCTTACACACATCCCAATATTCATCGCACGGGGTCCGAGTCATTCAGCAAAGCCATCCTACGATAACTTACATTTCAACCAATTCCTTAACATATCAATCTCACTCGTTCAACAAACCATCTTCGCATAGTCTCTCTTCGAACAAGTTCAACACAGATCGCCTATCAATCTTTCTCAATTCGAGCACGCTATGACGCAATTCATTGCTAACCAAAATTCCACATTCCATATTTTCTAAGTCATCTATTCCAATTCACTAATCGATCATGAGGTCGTCTAGCTTAATAATATGTTGTGTCCCGATCTCACGCGAGTCAGATTTTCTATGGTGGGCATGAATCACCATGCACGCTCCCGCGGGATAATCATCCTCATCGGGACGTAACTCTTGTTTTATGTCTAGACTAGTTTATTCTCGATGCGCGGATTGGACCTACTCAATCCTTAAGTTTCTTTCATTCATCAGTCGTAAGTCCAAACATCCTTAAATTTTTCTTTGCATCAAACCAACAAGTCGAGACAATCAAAGTTGCTATGTCCTGATTTTTCGAGTTCGATCATTCCCGCGACATGAATCACCATGTCAACGCTCACGCGGAACGATTACCCCAAATCCGACGCAATACATGTACGAGGCTAGAGTTACGCTCGCACAAGACAAGATCATCGACGTTGTGGTTATCAACATAACCATCAACACACTATCATTTTCCTCCAACATTTATCTCAATCAAAATCCTAAGTATAGCGTCCAACTGAACAATAACACTTGCACGATCGTCATTCGCCGAGTCAGAGTACCCCTGAGTTATCGTATATCGATCTTTGATACGCCTCAATACCATCGATGACATGCGTAACCTGACGATCTTCCTTTGCAACAAGTTCTGAGTTGTACGAATGATGCTATCGTCCGATTGGATAATCTTCTAGACATTCAAATTCAAGTTCGATCATTATCCCTCGAATCATACACAACATCGATTTTCTTCAAACCAAATTCACGTATCGTTCATCCGTTTATCTTAAGTCATCGACCCACGTACTTTCTCAATTTACATCATTCCTCTATCAATCGATTGACATCCCTGAGGCTATCGCATACACCACTCAGGGATGACATCATTTAACAAATCCTCAAAACTATCATTCGATTCACAATCTACTTCCTCGAATTTTCGTCCGAACGATTCCTTAAATTTCAAGCACGCTCACCTTATATCGCACCGACGATAACATCGTCGTTCGATAGCACCCCTATCGATAGTCATCTCATTTACGCACTCAAGTTCCACTCATTATAGATCGAAATATTACGAATCCTGCACTCGACTTTGCTAAGGTCGACACAATCCTTGGTGTATATGCCCAGCCCGATTTAGTCAACCGTGCTTACGCAACCATCTTTTTATTTTTTTTATCAAAAACTGTTCTCCTATATTTTGTAAAATAGATAGACTTATTGTATGAACATCCCGTGGGACAATTGAGAGAGAGCGCATCAACGATATCAACATGCGGAAGCAACAGAGTTTGCGGAAACAACGAGTTAAAGAATTTAATTGATAGTCCAAGGACGTAAAGCCGTGGTCTGATACCATTATGTCACGCCCCGCTCCTGTAGGAGCGATCCTCCTCGCTAAGGCGTGATGCCGTACGAGCCTAGATTGTGCTCGTGCAAGGCGGGTTCCATAACGGCCGATTTCAGCGGCTACGACGGGGTCGTCGCACAGAAGTCCCAAGCAGAGACATTGAATAATAGCAGCAAAATTTAGAACAAAACACAAGTTATACAAAGAAGCTCTTTATTGATATTGAAACAACGGTTACATTGGGGGCGCAAGGCCAAGATTACAAGTCTCTCAAGCTCACTCAATCTCACATTACAAGTCACTCAGCTCTCTCTCTCATCTCTCAATTACAAGTCTTGAGCCAGCGGATGCTTCGGAAGGCGATGTCCATACATTATGTCCTGTATAAGTTTTTACTCCATGCGGCCGCGTGGTTCGAATCGCCAAGGAACTCCGTGCCTCGACGCATCCAAGTGAGCTCCGTGCCACGAGCTTCTACCTGTGCCTGCACATGAAAACTATATGGGTGTCAGTACTCAACTGTACTGGTGGAATGAGCTCCTCGCCCACCCATACAAACCCAACACGTTGGATTTACTTTGTGCAACATAGTCACTTCTTATCGATTGCCTTTCTAGTCTTTCCTTAGGATCAGTTTTATGACCGACGCCTTGCCTGTTTTGTGTCTCTAGACCATCTCGTGCTTGCAACGACAATGTTAACTCATACCTTGCCTCAAGACCCTTCTCGAGCCAACAACATTAACCTATCGAGTCGTGTTTGCCTTACGACTTAAAATCAGAGACGCAACTACGTGATTAAGCTCCATTTTCCGTGTGATAGTGCTACAAACCCTTGCTGAGGCCGTGCCTCGCAATTCAGTAAGACTTAACCATATCGCCGCCTCGCGGCCCTTGCCGCCTAGCGGCCCTTGCTACTTTGACCACCAACTGAGCCAATCAAGACTTGTGAATGTTAGTGTCACTCAACCAACTTTGCCTTGCGGCGGTTTCCCGACTTAAACTCAAACAACTCAACCAACTTAAGCAACTTATATGCCGACAACTCAAGACTTCATGCCACATCTCGTGCCGAAGCACGACGCCTATGTTGAAACCCAATCTTAGGCCCAAACTTTGTGTTCTAACTGTACACACCTTCAACTCAACTCAATCCAAAGGCATACACGCGGTTAGCCGCTATTTGCCGACATCTATATGAACTTGGTCACTAGCATCACAAGCTATACCTTGACGTATAGTTTTGTTAATCGGGATCCTTTCGATGCAAGTAGCTAGCCCCGTCGCAAGTCCCCGCTTAACCTGTGCCAAAACCTTACGTACGACTATACCCTGTTCCCTCCTAGGCCGAGTCAGCCCCATGGCCCAGGGTTACTGCTCGAGGGTTCATCGCCCTTGTGGACAAGTTGTCAAATGACCATGCAAGACTCGACACAAACTGACGTCTCACACAGTCATTCCTCTACCAAAACTAAGACTTCTATCCTTGAGACCCTTCGACGACCCACGGTCGTGAGCATTCCTTCCTTGAGACCCCTCGACGACCCACGGTCACGAGCATTTCCTTTCTTATTACCCTATCATTTGGTTCAACTCATGAATGCCTATTTGATATCCCTTTCTCAAAACTTACTTTGAATCATTTATAGTCCTTGCCTTAAACACTAAGTCCGTACATCATGCCTTAAGCCAATCGTGCGCTACGCGACACTCCTGCCTAAGTCGACGTGCCTTGGGATCGTAGGACTATTTAACTTGACAACCACAGAATGAGCGGGACAGCACTTGGAATGACTTAGGTCGATCGGCATAACTTTGTCCAACTTACTCAAGCCTACAACTTAACGAGCAAAGGCTGCGTCAAGCTTTGCCTTAACGGATCGTGCCGTACACGCATCCAACTTGGACGACCAAGTCACTCGGGTGCCTAGACTTAGGTCACAAGCCGCTCAACGCAACTTAACTCATGGGCAAGCCAAGGCTATGCCAAGCCTTGGACGACGGGACCGTGCATGCTTTATGAAGCATTCATGCGGGCGACGCCTATGACTTAGGCTACGTTCATACTTCGCCTACTCAACCAACTTTCCTTCTCCCAAGCCACGGGACGAAGGATCGAGTGTCATTTTCAAAGCACGTCGCGCACCAACTCTAAGGCGGCCGTTGGACCTTTCCATATTCTAACTCAATTCAACCCGTCAAGATTATTTCCTTTAGCTATGTGGATTCGTCTCTTTTATTATCAAGCCTACTTGTGCAAGTTGAAAACACACGATTTATTATGTGAAGGCTAAGATGAGGCAAGTTCACTGAAACTACCCCACCTGAGCGAACAGTCGCCTCGACCGAGCGAAGTCTTCCAGCAGCCGTTGTAAGGCTAAGGCCGAACGTCGTCGGCGTTTCGATTCCTCCGATTGACTGAGCGGGACGGGACACTACAGTATAGGGGGCACGAGAAGTGGGTACATCCAGCCTACGATGCAGTGTCGACGGTAGAACGCTGTCCTAGGTCACATACATCTAACATGATAAGGTACCTCTACAGTGTATACTCTCCAATCGGAGGACAATACAGAAATGTACAACTCAATCACAACTAACGTAGAAGTATGGTAAGATAGATAAGATATGATATGAAGATCACCAAATAAAATACAAACATGAGAAGAATTCTAAGTGTCTAAGATAACATCTCCACAAAACATCCAGAATAACAACAAGATCCCAAATATATACATCAATGCATCCAAATGAGACAAGACATCAAAATAAGATAGAAGTCTAAGCTAACTAGCCTAAACTATAGGGGTGACATCCTCTACTGCTGATGGATCCTGCTGAAGGTCCAAGTCGCAGGTGTCATCTGTGGCAGCTCCATAATAGGTAGGGCAAAGGTCCTCGTCATCCTCTGTAATATTTTCAACAGGTCCAGTCAGGACAGGAACGAGCACAAAATCTCAATAGTTCATATCAAGACAGGAATATAAAGCATACAATAGAGTAAAAATACATAAAACGCTGAAAGAAAGTACATGTAGTAAAAGAGAGAGAATTGTAATATAAATAGCTACTATAAGTAGAGAACTATCAGTGACTAGTGATGTAGAGTACAAGATAGACATGCGAACGACTTGAATTTGCACATGATTATACTAAAGAGTTTGTAAATGTTTACACAACTTTGGAATTATTCACATGAATGCTTCTACTCTCCCATACCCCAATCAATACACAAGGATCCAAACATGTTATGTTATTGTACAATATTTCACATGGGGGCCATAAATGGGTGCACATGAAGTTATACATGAGGGCTCTGTGAATAAGAGAGTACATGAATCACAAGAGTATACATGAATAGTAAAAGCACCGGAGTATATGATGAAAGTGAAACACACATGACATGATGTACCCGATGCTCCCGAGGGGGATAACATCTCAATGTAAAGATCCATATAGTACCAATCCGCGTTAACAATGTAACATCATCAAGTAAAGTAATCTAGAGCAAGAATATAAATTTTAACAAGTATGAAATAATCAAAGAATGTACTCGCCTGAGATCCTGAACGACTGATGAGATAGATATCCAAATCAGAATAACTGAGTCCTATTTAGAGCAACACAGGTTAAAATGAGTTCAATTTACAATAATTAAAGTTTATAATACAATCTACATGATTCTAGGTCAAAGTCAACTTTGGTCAACCCTCTTAGCCAACTAAGTCAAACTTGGTCAACTATAGCTATTAGTCAACATTAGTCAATCTTAGCCTATTGGGTCAAATATCTATAGTTTGGTCAACTCTAGTCAGAAGGGGTCAACTATCTAAGGCTATCTCATTCTAACCCATAGGTTTACAGATCCTAGGATGTCGTATATATATCTATATCATATATATACAAAGTATATCATATTTATCATCTATATATACTAACCAGTTATCCTTAGCCCTCAATCCCCAAACATATACATCAACATGTATAATGTAAGGTTTCACACATAACCCCAAACACATAAAGTATAAAAATGTCTATAACATGTATATCTCCATAAGGTATATAGTGTATAACATATCCTAACCTATATGTGTGCAACTATATGTATGCACAACCAGCCAAGGACAGGGCAGACACTGTCCTGATACCATAAAAGGGATATCACTGGATAACATGCAGGGCAGTGAATCTAATGAGTGTGTATGCAGGGTTATGCATTGAATTAAGAATGAATGCAAGTGCAATGCCAAGTAGTATAGGCAAGACAGTAGGCAATGGAATACAGGATATGCAAGAAATGCAATAAGCCTATACAGGTAATGAAATGAATTATAGTGAATGAACTAAAGTAGCTAATGTACAGGGCCATGTAAAGAAAGGAATGATGATTGGCAGAACAACTAAGCTAAGGTCTGGATATCTAAGGCAGTACGAGGACTTGAACAATTGTTCGAAGGGACAGAGAAACATTAAATAGGACAGACAGTCATTACATTGGGGTTTAGGTAATGTGAATAGATTATCTACTGATACTGCAAGGGAGCAATAACCTGTCATGATGTTCAAGTTTGAACATCCTACAGGAATTGGTCCACTAGAGGATATTATGATACAGGAATATCTAAGGGCAGTTACAGTACTCAGGGGTTAAAATCAAATCCAACAAGGTTGCTACCAAATCCATCTAAGGACAGATACATCACGTATTTGGCTAAACTCAATTAGGAATAAAGGACTAACACTTAGAGATGTGATTGACATGCAATATGGACAATAGGACTGAACACTCAAATCTGGACAGTAAGAACGTAGGGAAAAACCCTTGTTGTGGTTGAGAATTGATACTCAAAGAGTATTCGTCTAAATTTTATCAAGGATTTGATTGTAAGTCAAGAAGATGTGGCTAATGTAAAACATTCAAGGGGCTAGGCTTTGTAGGATGAAGGACAAGATATTTGGTTACAATGCACAGGTAGGTAAATAGGGTCTGGACTATAGGATCAAGACTGAACATCTAAGATGTAAAATACAGTGACTAACATGTGCAGTGAGAACTAATAAATACAGTAGAATGAGTGACAGGGAATCAAAGTGAGTGTAATGAAACGAATGCAAGACAAGCAATATGCAGGATTTGCAAAGAAGTGAAGGTGCAGGACATCTAAACAGCAGGACAGTGTAATGTTAATGAATGCAAGGTGAGTTGGTTAATTAAGAGTGCAGAACATATTAATATACAGGAAAATGCAACATGTGCAGTGAATTGGGGATGCAAAGTATACAAGACATGATGATACAGTGGTAAATACAAAGAAGGGTCTTCCTAAATGTAGGCATACAGTGTCAAGGAGTGTAATGAAATGTAATTAGGCAGTGATGTATGTTTACAGACAGGGAATGAGTGTATCAGTGAATGTAATGGGGTGAGTGTGTGTGTTTGATCGAGCAATGTAGGGTCAAGTGAATGAATGCAGTGTGTTCAGGCAGTTAGTGAAATGCAATGGTGGTAAAAAGTGTACATGCAATATGAAATGCATAGTGTAATGTGTCCAAGTGCAGCATAGTACGAACATATGTCATATGTATCAGTATATCAGACATGTGAAACATCAAGTGTACAGTGAAGTGTCGAGTGTATCATACAAAGGCAAGTGTGCAGGCAACAAAAAATTGTGCAGATTTTGTGTGCAACATGTGAGTGTGAACTTGAGTGTCAAGATGTGTCATGTGAATGTGAACATGTGTCACAAAGTATCAGTGTATCAGAATATGTATACTGTGACATGGGTATGTGTGTGTCGAAGTGATGAGTGAATAGGTGAATGAGTGTCCATGCAAAGCAAGTGTGTAAACATGTGAACATGTGTCAAATGTGTGTCACAGTGTGTCAAAGTGTCATAGAGTGTCCATTAGGTGTTAAATACCAACAGCAATGCAAGTGCACAGAACAATGTAGTGTTCGACTGCTCAAACCAAATCTGTGGCCAATGCCACAGATCGAAAACATAATCAAATAGAACCCAACTTCCTAGGTTAGATGTCAGTCATGGGGGCTACCCAAACCTGCCACCAGCAATTTAAATCGTGTCGTGTCTAGGGTGTACGAAGACAGCAGTAACAGGGGATTCTACAGTGCCTGTGCAATGTCAAACCGCATATCCTCATATCCAAAACGACATGGCAAATGACATAAAAATCTACTCAGTCACATATCATTGTAATCTACAAGTAATAGGCTATCCAAATATATAATTTATTTAGAAATTGGTGAACAAAATATCCTATAGGGCATTCCGTCGAATACTAGAGATACATATTCGATACGGAGCGATACACTCATGATACGTACCTCAAATGGACTCGAATTGGACTCAAATCATTCATAGGACTAGGGAACCCTAAATGGATGCATCTACAACAAGAAATCAAAAATTTAATAGGTTTAGAGCTCTTACCAATTGGGAGTTGGAATCCCAATAAAAATCCCTAGAATAAATCTCCCACCAAGTTCCAATAGCCAAATTGCTCCAAATCCTTCATGGCTAGCTAATAAAGACCTCCTCTCTTCAATGGGAAGAGTTTGTAATTGGTTTGGATGAATTTGGAGTTGATTTGAGGAATGGATGAAATTTAGAGAAGAACACCAAAACTAGGGTTAGGATTTCAATGAAAGAGGAAGGAAGGGGGCTAATGATGACTTATATAGTAGGGTGGGGCTGTTGTGGCCGGCCATGATGGTGTGGGCTAGGGTTTGGTCAAGTTGCATTGGCTATAAATCTTTCTATTGTCATTTAGAGGCCCTTTTTGAGAAAAGTCCCAAAGTGGTTTGTCATTCTAAGTCAATTCTAGCCTATTCATGCTATTCTAACATAATTAGAACCCAACTAATCAAGTCTAAGTCTACTAGCTAGATTCTATGGTCATGGTTAGCCTCTAGTCAAAGTAGTTCTAAGGTTCAACTAGCAAAAGACCAAAGTCACAATACACCAAATTAATTAATTAAAAAATAGTCAAAAATTCACCAATTTATCATTAACATGATTTAAACCTATTATTAAATAATAAGTTTTACAAAATTTCAAAATTACCCTCATTTAGAAAAGTGGGTGTTACATATACGTCCAGGCTTAGGTGACTACATGTCATATGATGTTCTTCCCACCCCGACATGACACGATACGATGATATGCAAGCAAGTGAAATAAAAAGCAAGAACATACGCAATATGTTATGCATGTAAAGTATGTTGATTGAGTTACAAGTATTTGTCTTCTTTTCTGAGAATGTCTATGTCTTCTAAGCACCTATAATAGGGAAACAATGTTTAGAAACATTCCAAATAATTTTCTGATCAAGTTATAATAACTAAGCTACTCTATTAGCTAACCTCCCAACTACACTTGACCATTTATCCTAAAATACTACTAATCCAGTCTAGCCTAGTCCATGAACTATCCCAAGATTTAAACTTGATGCCACAACTCAACCAACTTAGTAAATAAATTGCAAATAATCTTTAAAGGCCCAATACCTATCCTATTAAACCAACACATGAATTATCAATAAATCTAAAGGCCCAAAACTGAAACCTATTAACAACCCATCCTAATATCTTAACATCAGTTAATAACTTAAAAAGCCAAATACTATCACTAATTGCTGAGTTAGTAAACTGCTCCATACTCATCTATTACCATCCAGACCCGGTCCACTCATATTTATTAATTGTCTAAAGAAATATCACATTCACTCAATCCCTGCACTTCCAACTAAGTAACCCTAACACCAATGGTCGATGTACAGGAACATTTCAAATCCCTTTTCTATTATGAAATGTTCGAACCAACACAGTCCATCGTAGAAGATAGACACAGTACTCTACTTATATAAACTCATGTCAATTCACAATCCGGTGTCAAATCTCTATGTAAGACAGTGTCCAAACATTACTGCACCCACACATCAACTGACACCTTATTCCCCAACTCCATTAGATATGACAATAACAGAACTTACAGTAAAGATGATAATAGAAGAATATGAGATTATACCTATGTCGACGAATGTCACTACTTGTGTCCTCGAAGCCTGATACAGCCATCCCCGTGTCCAGAATCAATAGAAAAACTGGCTCAGACATAACATCGAACACCAACCAGGCATAAATCAGAAATAAGTCTACATAAGTATCCTTAATTGTTCGATCAAAAAAATAAGGAATTAAGATATCGATCAACATCAGATCGCACAGATTCACGAGAACGAAGAAAGACGAGAGGACTCACCGGAGTGTCGAGCTTTCCATGTCCATCCGATTACGATACTCAGCGAAGGAAGAGGACGGGCAAGCAATTCAAGGGATCAATTAGTTGTCCGACACAAAGATAGAGCCAACTACAGGTCGAAGAATCTGTAGTGGCAAAGATGATAACTGATCTTATAGGCTTCACTAACGGATATGCAACTGCTCGAAGAGGCCATAATGTCGAGAGTTCACTGATCGAAAATAGAAATAAAAGATTGAACAGAGGAAGAAGAAGGAATGACTCACCACGTTCGATGACGAATGTCATCGTTCCTTCACGGGGAAGCACCGTGGTTCGTCATGGATTCTACTTCGACGGGTCGAACTCAAATCTGACAAAAATTATAATCGAATGGGTTTGGAGCCGATCAAAGAATTAGACAGAGGAACAATGACGAACTCACCTTCTGATCGTCAACGAGAACTCGAAGTCACAGATGGCCAATGGCACTGTGTGCTTTGTTTTCAACGGTTGCCACAATCTCCATGGTCAGGCGTCGACCGTCAGGGAGGAGGAAGAAGGAGATTAGTTGTAAAAGCGATAGGGCTTCATCGTGGATTAGAGGGAATGAAGAAAGAAAAGACGATGTAGTTATTTATAGCTATACGAAGTCGGTGGACATTAGAGATGAACGATGGAGGATCAACGGAGTAAGGCGGTAGGCTATGGACGACGGAGATGCCCTTAGGTAAGTCGGTGGCGAGGAATTTTTAGGAAGGCTCTGGAAGTTCGAGGGGTCGCACCGTCGTGTCGTTGGGAAAAAGCCAACTCATAAGATAATTTAAATATTCTAAGAAAATAATATATAGAAAAATAATAATCATGATAGAGGAGAATGACTATATTTTTATTTCAAAAAAAGTGGAGTTACAAACTCTCATTGTTACCTTCTTTATGGACTCGAATGAACTCCTTTGGATTTCAATGGCGACAAAATAAAAATTCTTTTTGTCTCTCAATTTTGAAGTCAGTCCTCAAAGGGGCACAAAGTAGTATTTATAGAGTTGGGTGGAAACTCTAACCCTAATCCTGTCAGCCAACTGCTTACAAAAAGATAGGAACAAATTAAATTCAAGTCACCAAAAATAACGAAAATGTGCGCCAACCATGCTGCACTTATACGCCCAACAGCACAGTCCCAGTTGTCCCCAACGCACATATGTCAGTCATGCAGCAGCCCATTCATGCAGTCTTATAGCGATGCATGCGTGCATACATGCATAGTCGCACCTAGTCCAAGCATGTGCCCACGCCTGCACCCACGCCTGCACCCTCTCATGCGCCCGTTCATGTAACTTACAAGCGACTCGTGCTTAAAACGAGAACATGAGCGCAACAAATGCACACAATATGCCATGCACCATGTGCCATGTGATGATGCTGATGTGCTAAGTGCAAAGTGCGCCAACAAAGTGCCACTTTGTGCCCTTGATCCCGAGTCCGAGTCTGAGTCCGAATCTGAGTCGCTAAACCCCTTTAGGGCTTAGCTCCTTAGGAAATTTTTCCATGAACATGACAAAAAGTACAAATGCTTTCTTTTTGGAGTTAATCATTTTCTCTCCTAGGAGAACAATCCCACATGGAACCCACTTATCTCCACCATACCCCATGTGCACACCTCAACACAAGCAAAGTATTATATTGAGATACCTACTTGGTGGGGTAGCCGATGTGGGACTATTCTCACTAGTCCAAAGGCAAAAACACCAACAATTCTCCATATATCTACATACATGGGTTGATCGTTCCCTACAGTGACTATACATCATGTATTAGGATAGATGTCGCTTTGACCTAAATCTTCCTGGTTGGGTCAAATAATAATATGATACAAGAATGGACTAAACCTTGAATTCTGCACCATAGCTATAATTTTTGCTACTCATACAATAACATCAATTATGCTTTCGGTTGCACATTAAAGGCCTTGTGCCCACCCAATTTCAGTATATGTATATTGGGTGTCTAAAAGCTTACCATTAAAAAATGGCATGTATCTCTTTTTATACACTATAGGTGAGTTTTTTAAGAGTTATAGCATGAAGCCTTTCGCTTCCTTGTGGTGCTACGCTGCTATGACATAGACCAAAGCCAAGGCTAGAACTCATCGTAGGGTCATTATATTGTTGCAAGAGGTCCCAGCCACTTTGTAGTGCTATACTACCCAGCATGAAGCCTATCATTTCCTTGCGGTATTACACTGTTGTGACATGGCTCACGTATTCAAGGCTTTACCGTCTTTTAGGTAACTCCTGGTGGTGTCACACCACTGTAACATGAGGTCATCGGTCTTTCCGTATTCCTACCGATCACTCTTTATTTTATAGTATTAGGCCACCTGCCAATGTGCGGTGCTACACCGTTCGTGACATGGCCAAAGCCGAGGCTTTAACCTCTCAAGGTACCTCATGTGGCATCGCCCCACTATAGCATGAAGTAATATACTCCTTTGTAGTGCTGTGCTATCCATGCTTCCTATAAAGCACTTCGAACATTCAAAATATCTGAGAACTTATTAAGGCATCTAAGCCATCCTTCCACATGACTTATTCTATAAAAGGAATAAACAATAGACAATAATGGCTCTGGATCCGTAACCACTCAATGTTTCAAGGGACTACCCACTGTTCCTGGCATTCTTTTAGTTAATGGTCCTTCATTGAATCAAAAGCTAGATACCTAATAGATTTTTCTTTGAACTAATAGCATAAAACTTTATGGTAGGATTACAAAGACACAATTTTAGAATATTTTCAAGCCTATTTTTCTTGTTGTGTACTCGATCACCTAGTGCTTGAGACCTTTGGTGAACATATCGCCAGATTCACAACAATGACCCATCTTTTGATAAGTTCATTAACTGTCACGACCCACACCCGATTTGGGGGCACTAGTACGTGGGTACGTCCAACCTACGCTGCAGTTTCGACGGTAAAATGCTATTCTAGGTCACAACCATAACTAACATAATATAATATATGTTTGCCATTGATTGTCGTAGAATAGAACAGTTTTATAGGAGGACTGAACTTTAACTCACAATTACAAAATTGCTTGTACAAAAGAGAGCTAGGAACAAAACCTAGGAAAAGCAATCTAAGTACAATTGTTTAGTTTTGATTCTGGAGGTGACGGTAGAGGCTCAGGAAAGTGCTATCAACTCTGTCTTACTCCTTGGACGATCGAACGCAACCTCGGCTCCGACGAAGAAATGCTTTCTCTCTGTGTATGTCTCTGTGTCTCTCTGTGTGTGTACAAGGGAATAGCACCTTGCTATTTATAGGAATTTATGAGTAATGGGGGCGTACAACTACGTGGATAATTTTGGGCCACATTCTTGTAACTGTGCCTCGAGAAGTGGGCAGTTGGGGATTGGTTAAGATTGACCATGATCTGTTTGTTGTACTAAATCTAAACTGTTAAGACTTGGTCAATTTTTGCCACATGTCTTAACTGCTACTCTGTGGCGAACCACATGAATGATGCATCTTGGCTGAGCCGCATGAAGGACTATCCTATAGCCGAGCCGCATGAAGAGTGTCTCATGACCGGGCCGCATGAAAGTTGTCTCATGACCAAGCCGCATGAGAGTGGTCTCATGACTGAGCCACATAAGGGAGGTCTCATGACCGAGCCGCATGAGAGTGGCCTCATGACCGAGCCGCATGAGGGAGGTCTCATGACTGAGCCGCATGAGAGTGGTCTCATGATTGAGCCACATAAGAGTAATCTCATGACTGAGCCGCATGAGAGTGGTCTCATGACTGAGCCGCATGAGAGTCGCATAGGCGATCCACATAAAGAATTGTCTTTGGAATTTATGAACTGTGCCAGATATCATGATGATTTTCTCGTCTTTTTAGGAGCATGTCATGTCTTGTCTTTATGTCTGAGCCATCATCTCTGTCAGAGATGTCGCCTTTATGTTTGAGTAATTATGGCCAGCTGTATAGGCAGATTTTGAACCGCATAAACCCGCATGAAGCTTTCTGAGCCGCATGAAGCTCCCAGGAATTTTGAGCTGCATGAAACTCCCTAGGTTTTGAACCGCATGAAGTTTTATGTTGATTCTGGGCCGTCTAGAAATTTTTATTCTTTTCCATGCTTCTACAAGACCCCCTTAAAAGTTTTTAATTTGTAAAATTAAAATACTTTGAATAAGAAGCATGGGTATGTCTGCATAAGCTCTTCATCCCGCATATGCTTCTCTGGCCGCATACTGGTCTCGTGCCACGTAGGTTTCTCATTAATTGCTTTTTGGCTTACTTTGATAATTTAAAGCCGTCTTTTGGATAGGATCCCAAGAGTCAGCATTAAATTTTTAGATTTGCTTTGATGATTCGGGGCAGTCTTTTGCATGAAAGGGGATATAATCCTAAGAGTCAGTTTTATCTTTTAGGCAGCACAAAATTCGAAGCGGTGTCTATCGGTTCACACGCCTCTGACAGCCTATAAGTACGAGCAATTTTAAAGAGAGGGGTTCTTTAATTACTTTCTTCTTCAATCTTTCTATTACCCTAGTCGCCGTTTCTTCTCCTTTCTCGATCATCAATGGCTCCCAAGGCTTCCTCCAGTGCTGCAGCGAAGGGCAAAGGACTTGCCTCCTCGTCGAACACGGCGAGTTTGATTCACCCCGACGTTCATCCCTCTATTGATGGTAAGAGCATTGGAAAGAGACTGCATGACTTCAAACCCTAACCACAATGGCTATGTCGATGTTTTATGCACAGGCCTTTCCCTATCATGCTTCGGCATAGTTAATACGGTTTTCGCCTTCATTGGACTACTCAAGTTCAGTGTGATGAAGCCGCATAAGCTGTGTCTTATGGGGCGCATGAACGTCTCATGACTGAGCCGTATGGGGTATGCTTCATGTCCGAGCCATATGAGAGATGTCTCACGACTGAGCCGCATGAGGGATGCTTCATGGCCGAGCCGCATGAGAGTTGCTTCATGACCGAGCCGCATGAGAATTTTCTCATGACCGAGCTGCAAGAGAGTTGCTTCATGACCGAGCCGCATGAGAGTTGTCTCATGACCGAGCTGCATGAGAGTTGACTCATGACCGCATAAGCACCTTATGAACTGGGCCGCATGAAGACCCACCTAGCAGAGACGCATAAGCTCAGAAGACATTAAGTGGTTTTTGTATGGCTATCTCATGACTTCTTTCTTTTATCTTTTTCAGTAAAGTTGCCGGTCAATCCTTCAGGGAAGCTTTTGGTGGGTCAAGCTCAGTCTGCTGTGGGTGTGAGGTTCGACCATGTGGTCGATTATGTGTCGGCCCAAATCACCAAAGATCAACCTGCGGAGAGGCTGAGGGATATCAGGAACCAATCCTTCTTCTTTCTCTCAGGTATGATGAACTCGGGAAAATTAGGAGGCACACATCTGAAACCCTCGTTCCTCTTTGGGGATTCTCTGACTGTAAAGAACCCCAACGTTCTAGATATCTCTGAAAGTTGGAATTTTCTTCCAACGGGATGGCGATCCACATTCCTCAAATGGAGCATCACTTTCCGCTATCTTGGTTCAACATACTGTCGATGGACAGGAAAATGGCTGACTCCCTAACTCTGAGCCAGCAGGGGATGTTCGTAGGTGATATTCACTATAATAAAACATCAAAGTCGGTAATTACAATTAAGCTACAGATCAGCCGCTCTGTGATGGGGTTGGCCCCGGACAGCTTCATAAATGTACAGGGTCCCAACTTTCGGTTCTTCCAAGCTGACACTTTCATGAAGCAGCTTGGTCAAAAGGGATCATATCCCATTGGTCGGTTGGCACTGATGAACTGGATGAACCCCACCCCTTCATGGATCAACTTGACCTCTTGGGTCTTGCGGACATACAAGGATCGCCCGCTCGAGATTAGCCTGTATCATGCCATTCAGGGCACCTGTTATGGTCTACCCATGAACAAGAAGTTGTTCATGGCTCTTCTTGAGATGTACAACCGTCGAACGGGGACCTTCTTTACACCTGGAGGGGAGATAAGGCTCGCTCTCCACGAGATGCGTGAAGTCTCTAAGCTGCCCTGGGGAGATGAAGTCTTTGAGGCATATACCCCTACGAATGAAGAATTCGAGGAGTTAGAGCAACGATTCCCGGGCTTTGTGGCTGTTTATCGGAAACTACTATGTCACCATAGTACATGCCAACAGATATCAAAAAAGAAGAACGATAGCTCGGAAGGGATCCTTCCTTATACCAGGACCTGGCTCAGCTATCTTTTTGAGCTAGGCGCCTCAGGCCGGGTTTTCGCCCGACGTCCTCGAACCCGGAAGAAGGTGCAGAACTAGGTGTCGACCGCCAAGAGGGTAAAAACCATAGGTAATAGATTTGGGAGCCAAACTGACTCTTTTAATTACTTTTATCAGGATACCCAGAAGATGTCTAATAAGGCTCTCCTAGCGGGATTTCTGATGGTGTGGCTGCGGAACTGTGTAGTTTCGGGAGGGGCTGGTGTTATCGAGAGAATCAGCAGTAACCTGATTCTTCCTGCGGTGAAGCTAGTCGTTGGGGCCAGACTCGCTCTTCTCCACGCCATGGTATACAGCATATATCGTGGCCTCCGCACCTTTTCGTCCAAAGTCATCGCTCGCGATACGGTAAAAGACTTTGAACGAATCGAGCTGCCCTACCATTATCTGATGGGGTGGCTGTTGATTCATTACCAGTCTTTGATGAGGCCCGGTCCAGAAGATAACGTGACTGCTGATGATGCCTTCATCTATCAGTGCCGCCACATGCCCTGGGAGTACACCACCATGCCCGCATGTCGGATGGCGCTGGCACGAGTAGATAGATACTCCTTTTTCGTGTCTGTTCCTCATTTTACTGATGAAAAAGTAAGAGTCGTGTATCTTGATGGTGCCGTGTCTCCCAAATTATTGTCCGAGAAGATGCTCCTCTGGTTGCAGAACATTTGTCCCGCACATCTAGTGTATCGTAACCATAATTGCGTCTTTTTGGAGCCTTACTTACCCAGCCGATTCTCTCATCAAATTGGGTATAGTCAGATGTTTTTGGACAATCCCAGCTCCTGTATGGGTTTTGAAGGTAGCATCCTTGACGGCATCCGGGCTTGGCACTACTATAGCGCGGTTCACACCTGTGCCACCTTCTCTGTTCTTGATGCTGGAGAGACGGGACACATTTTGTACATGGCAGCCTTGTACCATGTTATGGTGAGTAAGCCCCCAAGAGATTTTGACCCATGTACCAGCTTCATTGTTGGTACTGTCTTGGAGGAGAAGCCAAGGATCAATAAGGGGAGGACAGTTGATATGTTTGACTCGGAGTCTACCAATACGGACGAAGAGGATGAGCCTGATAACTTGTCTCTTCCTCCTGCGGATGATTTGGTGGCAGATCAGCCCCCTGTTGCGCCTAGTCCTTCATAAAAATATAGCAGGCGTGCATCCTCTGTCAGCGGCATGACTTATTCCCGAAAACGGGCTGCGGTCAAGCCTCGCGGGCGAATTATTAGGGAGAGAAGTGAGGACGTCGACGCCGTTTCGGAGGTGAATCGAGTTACGATCCTCTTTTTTTGCTCTTCTTCTCTGAAATAATCTGATCATTTTTTTTCTTTGAAGGCGTCGGAAGAAGTGAACTCCTCAGAGCCGGCTACCGCCTCTGAGGTTGACCCGGCTCTAGCCGCCTTAATTTGTGCTATGACAGCCGAGCTTACGTCTACCAGGGTCATCCCAGCGATGGCTGAGATTCCTCCCGCTGCTGACATCTCAACCCGGGGCGATGTGGGCTCTACTGAACCAATCCCCAAGGTTGCTGAACCTCAGCCGATTGATGCTGACCCAATTATATCCGGTGCGGCTGGGGCAGAGGAAGCGGCTGCAATCGACTCAAGTGTCGCCATTGAAGAGGAGACGGTGGCTGTGAGTGAGCCTCAGCTTCAGCAACCCTCCCCTGGTAAGCTAAGTCATGTCTTGACTAGTAAGGAGGTTCATTTGCTCTATCTTCATATCCTTCGGGTTAAGTTGATCGATGGTTACTCCGAACATACAGATCCTGCTCCTTCGCTGTCGACGACGGACATCATCGGGGAGAAAGTCGCCAAGGAGGATCTGGTGGAAGAAAGTATGCCTTCTTCTCCTCCAACTCATACCGAGGGACCTCCTGTCGGATCAAGTTCAGGAGGAGACGTAGTAGAACTGCTGGGGCAGGGAGAAATGGTCCCTGTACCCTCCTTGGTTCATGTGGCTCCATCACCGGAGGTTGACCTTTCTGTCCTGCCGAGTCTCCGGATCCTTCGGGCCGCGAAGGAGGAGATGACTGCTATTTAGGCGTCCTATCGCTCGGAACTTATTTCCCTAGTGATAGGGGCATCAAGCTCTGGTGCATCTTCTTTACGACCATTTTCAACTCTGCCAGATACTCTTCCTTTGACACCGTCTTCTTTGGAAGTTCTGGATGAATCGTCAAAGGACGTGGTTGATAGTTTTTATCGCCATCTGAAACAAGGGGTCGAGGCTGCCCTGGAGAGGGGGACATCTTTCGCATTGGCTCGTCAATGTGCCCGTGGTCAGATTGAACTCCTCAGAACACTCCCCGACGGGGCAGGGATGGTCGAGCTACTGGAGCCCAAATTAGTTGAAGCTGATCAGCTGGTGTCTCAGTTTCGAGGACTGCAGCAAGTCGATCCGTCTTTAGCAATAGATCAGGAGCGTGTCTTCCTTATAACAGCCATGGAAAAGGTAAGGACGGTACGAGATACGTCCAAACCTGCTCTAGTGAAGGACCTTCGAGATCTATCTCTGAAGTACGATCAACTAAGTCGCAGAAGAGAGGATTGTATCGCTCGGGAAGAGGCCGCCTCTCGGGGGATAGCCGACACGAATGAACAGGTCCTCCAGCTTCAGAGGAAATTAGCTTCTTTAGAGTCTGAGCTCCAGGCTTCCCACAAAGATAAGGAGCTAATTCTCCGGGAGACCGACCAGGTCACCCGAACCTCCGATGCCTTGGAACGTGCACTGAAAAACTTGAAGACGGTTGGCAGGCACATGCGCATCTGGAGGATGCAGAGAGGTTGATTCAGGAGGCTGAGCGTCGGACCAAGCTGAGGATTGAGCGGTAAACGACCAAGTTGAGGGACCGGCTCAGAGAATTGTGTGTCGCCGAACCATGATCGGCTTTTTCTTTCTTTCATTGTTATGTTCCTCCATTTTTTAACAGGGACGTAGTCCCAGAAAATGTAGTACTCTTGATTTTAAATGAATGACTATGTTTACATCATCCTTTATCTGTTGTGCTTGTACCGTTTCTTTGGTATTATGGTATTTGCCCTGGAGGACTTTCTGTGGACCTATTACCCTTGGTATACCTTGGTTTTAGGTATGGATAATAAGTTTGATAGAGATACCTAGAACAACTCCGTGGTAAGGCGGGCATGGAAGTTCTTGGTATTGGGCGAAAGAATGCCATGGAACAGCTGGGTTCCAGAGGCATGTGATGGTGAGAAAAGAGGCGCATGTACTAGAGGACCGAGTACAACATTTATGGTCAGCTACGGATATTTATGGTCAACTGTAGACATTTGTGGTCAAATGTGGACATTTGTGGGCCTATTATCCTTGGAGTACCCTAGTTTTGGGTACAGACAATAAGTCGAGAGAAAACCAACATACTTACTCAGAGGAAATGAAGACGTGGAAAATACAAGGGTTTTACAACGGAGTCTTCCTACTCAAAGGTAATGAGGACGTGGCAGGAGTGGACTCAACGAAGGGTACATAGAACAACTCAGAGGTAATATAGACGTGGAAGTTCTATGTAAGGGGTAATTTATTTGTGGTGGAAGAGAAACAACTCAGAGGTGGCATCGACGTGGTTGTTTCTGGAATTTTGTGGACATGTTACCCTTTTTTATGCGCTGAAAGTGCGGGTAATAGATCATGAGGAAGATGCTCTTTTAGGGAGGAAGTTCAGAGGTATGATTATACATCACTCACTACCTAGAAGATGCAATATAGATTCATTTGGAATGACCAGAGTGTAAGGTCAGCGGTACTTAAGGGTACATAACTCAACAATCCGGTTGATTCGGCGGATGTCATTTAGACATAATATTTCTTCAGGAACTTACCGTTAATGGGCATCATGAGCAAGTTTCCGTTTTGCTTCGCTAGACGGTATTGTCATGACCCGTACCCGAATATACGGGTACGAATACGTGGGCCACGCCCAGCCTAAACCGCAGTATCGACGGTAGAGCGCTGTCAAGTGTACTAAACTAACTATAACATCTAATGATCCATAACTAGAAATGTACTCATGTCACATCACGAAAACTAAGGAAGATAAGATAAAAAATAATAACAATATCACTAGAACAACTAGAATCTACAATGATCATAAGACAGGAAAAGTAAAGAAGGAACAACAAGACTAACTAAGGATAACTACCAGGCAACTCACATAGAAGAATAGTGAGATCCACCTCAGCTAGCAACATCATGAAGTCCAATACTGAGGGCACAACTACTCCTAAAATTTTATCAACATATCCAGTCAGGATGGAACGAGCATAAATCTCAAATAACAGTTCTAGTTAGACGATATTGAGAATGTAGCAGTAAATAGAGAGAATATACGAGGTAAAATAATGTGTATATGAATCATGATAAGGCATGTCAAGACTGTAACTGAATGTAAGAACAAGAAAATAGTATATATCATGTACAAAAATATGGAACTATATCTATGTGAGTTTGTATTAGTTTCAACATGTGATCGGCTTAGAACTTGATACAATGTTTGGCCTGATTAATCATACGTGAGTGTATGATTAACACTATACAATAATGATACAATATAATACTGTGGGGTATTGATCAAATATCTACGCTAACACCCCCATCCCTGACTAATATAGTGGATCCAGTCATGATACGTCATGACAAGTGATTCTCTGAAAAGGTAGCTAGCTTTCGCAGGAATCCTGTCTATACAATGCACAAGGAACTAGGAAGACTTGCACAAGGCATACCATATATAAGACGAATAACATCTTATGACGGGATCCAGACAAATACCAATCCGTGTGAACAATGTGTCAAGAGAACAAGGATATCTACACTAAATACTAGAAACAAAGACGATATCATAAAACAGAAATACTATCAGGGAATGTACTCGCCTGAGATCTGGTGGAATATGTCAATTGGTCCAAGAACGGTGCCTCGAGGACCTATAGATGGAATACTGTATCAATATAAGGGTTTGGAAGTAAGATCAAGTCATACTAAGTCAAACTAGGTCAAGGCAAGTCAAAGCAAGTCAAACTAGGTCAATCTAAGTCAAGGGCTGACTTACAGTTGACTTTTGGTCAACTGGTCAACTCTGGTCAACCCTAGGTCAACTCTAGGTCAAACTTGACTAATGTTGACTAACAGTTGACTTTGGGTCAACTGGTCAACTTCGGTCAAGTTCTAATTAATTTTAAGCTACGGTTGATCTTCGGTTGACTTTTGGTCAAAATAGTCAATTGTGGTCAACCAAGGTCAAAACTGGTCTAACCTAGGTCAAATGTTGACTCTACTTCGACGTTCAGTCAAAGTAGTCAACCATGGTCAAACTAGGTCAAAGCTAGTCTCTATAAACATCTACAAGGTCAACATATCAATTTCAGTGATTGTAAAATCACTGGAATCGATGGATCTCAAAATACAACCAAAGGAGAAAGATTATAAAAATAGGGTAAAAATCTACAGATGTTGTCGGATGGTGAAACAACCATCGCCAACGTGTCCAGAATGGTCGAAATAGCTAGAATAGCCTGTCCATAAGTCCAATTTGGACACAGGGGCAAAAAGGTAATTTCGGGCCAAAATGGTGTCTATGTTGGACCCTCTTTGCCCCGAAAAATGTGCAAGAAAACTAGTCTACCAAACCTAACAAATTATATGTCCACGAATCCAGAATGACGATACGAATCCAACGGTATATCTAGAATTGGATTCCGTTGGCCCGATCTCAAATTGGTCCGTTGACCCGGATACTGGAATCTGATTTGCACGGAAAAGCATGTCGGAGCTAATGTCCTCAAAAATCAGCAAATTATATGTCAACGAGTCCAGAATGATGATATGAACTCAACTGTATATCCGGAATTGGATTCCGATGAGCCGAACTCAAAATGACCTGTTGACCCGGATATTGGTATCCGACTTGCACCGAAATGTGTGCCGGAAGCAATGTCAACTAAAATCTAGCAAATTATATGTCAACGAGTCCATAATGACGATACGAACTCAACCGTATATCCGGAATTTGATTCCGACGAGCCGACATCAAAAAGTCCCGTTGACTCGGACTGTGGGGCCCATTTTGCACCGAAATGCGTGCCAGGGCCCATGTCCTCCAAATCTAACAAACTTTATATGAAAACGTGCCGGAACGACGCCATGAGTCGACTGGTGGTGTCAGAAAATGAATGTGGAGTCCCGGGTTCAAAAATGAAATTTTACAAGTGCAACACTAAGAATTCGAACGACCAACTTTGGCGTCGAATTCGACCTACCTAACAAGCTCAAACTGAAATGAAATCTAAAGGAGGCAGGAAGAGGATTATACCAGCTGCGCATTGGAACCGACGTCCCACCAAACGAAGCTACTACGGCGAAGATACGAGCCCGCGAATTTGGCATCGCAAAACTGTCCAAAAATCGTATAAATTAAAACGTTAACTTGGTGGCCAGTTTTGAGGTATCAAACGACGAAATTAACGAATAAAATTTGAGAGGGATGAAGGGGTATATACCGAGATTATGACGGAGCAAAGAGTTCGTCGATCCAACAGTCGGATCTCCCAGAAAACGCGTGCGAAGTTGCTAGTTCGAGACGCGATTCTGAGTTCGTTTCCGAGCTCGCGCCGACGGGATTTTGTGCGAAATGCACGAATCGCCTTAGCAACGCGTCGTGGGAGACGATGCGCGCCACGGGAGAGCTCTTCGGGGATCGCTGGCCAGTGGTGGCCAACCACGCGGTGGCGGTTGGTCGCATGGCAGCGCCGTGCGGTTGCTGCTACCGCTACACTGCTGTTCACTGCCGCTGCTGCTGCTGTTGCAGCTCGCTACTGCTGCTCTTGCGCGCGCGGTGGTGCAGCCAGGCGGCA
Source organism: Iris pallida (assembly GCA_029216955.1). NCBI lineage: Eukaryota > Viridiplantae > Streptophyta > Magnoliopsida > Asparagales > Iridaceae > Iris > Iris pallida. The sequence continues at coordinate 11,078,988 of JANAVB010009599.1, forward strand.
GCGTGATGCGGCTGCAGCACGGCCAGCGGTGTGGGCGGTAGTGGTGGCATGTAGTGATGAGTGGTGGTGGTATTGGTGAAGAGTGGTGGTGGTGTTGGTGAAGAGTGGTGGTGGTGGTTTTGATAATAATGATAATGGAGAAGAAGAAGGAGGAGATGAAGAAAAAATGTGAAGAAGAAGATGAAGAAGGAGTTGAGGAGGGGGTGTTCTCGGCCAAAAAAGGGGGGAGTTAGGTTCGGCTGTGAGAAAGAGAGGGAGTGGGCTAGTCCTGTGAGGTGTAAGGAGAGAGAGAAAGAGAGAGATATTATATAATATATATGTGTGTTATATATTATATAAATAGAAATAGATAGAGATATTTAGAGAGAGGGAAAAAGATATTTAGAGAGAGAGAATAGAGAGAGGGGAGGTCGGCTGGTGATGTTAGGTAGGAGAGGGGGGTGTTTGTGTGGTGAGAGAGAGAGAGATATATAATATATTATATATGTATATATTAATATATATATATATATATATATATATATATATATATATATATATATATATATATATATATATATATATATATACATATATAAAAGAGAGAAAAATAGAGATATTTTATATAAAATAAACGTATTTTCAAATACGAAAAAATGCAGACACTTCAGTGGGATGTATGGGCAATCATGGTAGGGTCCATGCCAAATGGATCGGACGTTGGGCCAAGTTTGGACAAAGTCGAAGCCAAGATTTAATTAATTTATAAATTAAACCAATTAAAATCACGGATGCAATGGGAGCACAAGGGAGATCAAATCGGTGGCACGCAAGTGGCACGTGCATAGTAGGCTCAAAACAGGCCAGGGCCATATATTGGGTCGTCTGGATTGGACCGATGTCGGGCCCGAAAATTAAGTTGAAAATTAAATCACGAATTACGGTAGACGATAAATTGGTCTAAATTGACCCGAACTTGTGCGAAGCAAAAGAGAGCACAAGGGAACAAGTTCGAGTGGAACACGAAATATCAATGTGAAGATAATCTCGTCTACTACAAACTTCAAGAAGGAAGTTTCTAGAGACTGGCATCCCTGATGCTCTAGAAATCCAAGTCACGGTAAAGAGCATTTAATCAAATAATATTATCTATTACAATAATTGAATAATAAAATAAAAAAAATAAGCCCTAAATTCAGGGGCTTACAATCCTGTCCACCTTATAAAAATTTTGTCCTCGAAATTAAAGGTTGGTAGTGGGGTTAAAACAGGATAGAAGATTTAGGCAATATTTTAGGCACGATCCAAAAATGACGAGTTTCGTACGATCAAAAAAATTAACTTAAAATTGTTCAGACACGATGAGGGATTTAGCACGATAGAATCATGATACGAACAAAATTATATGTGCACGATTTCAAAATAAGTCAAGTCATTGGGGCACGATTTAGATATGACAGCGAAATCAAAACTTGAGCTTCGTCCGGTTACAATCGAGTCAAACATTGATTAACAGGATTTTAGCTTGATGAAATTAGATTTAGGGTTAAGATTATCAAGATCATGAAAATCAAAATCTGATAGTCATAATCTAAAACAAGGCTAAGAGAAGCAAATGGAGAGAAAAATTTGAGTATAGCACGATTGAGAGATAGAATTGATAGAAATCAGATTATAGGTCACATAAGCACGATCAAGATCCTAGTTCAGTTGTGAATGACGAATAAATCATGAATTCAAAATCAAGGTCTTAAAAGCACAATTTAGAAGCAAGATGATATGCATAGTTATGATCATTAAGAGTACGATCAAGGAACTCCAAGTTGCCTTAGTCACGCTAGATCATCTAGGCATGATTAAGCACAAGGAAATTTCAGATACAATCAGAAAATCAAATCAAAGTCGAAAAGAGTATAGGCACGAGTGTTTCAAAATCCAAATATGCTCAAAATTGAATCTCAATACGATCATATATACGGTCAGCTCAACCTTGGTCAAAAGTATAACGGTTTAGGCATGACCAACATGAGACTCCGGCATAATCAAGGATGGTATGAAGCCTAATCGTGATTGGAATAGAATTTAGTCATTTGCCAGAATTGAATCGAAAGTTTAAACCACGAGTGATGATACCATTGTCCAATCACGATAAAAATAAATAATTTAGTCTCAGCACGATTTAAATTGATCAAGTTTTGAGTAAATCAGAATTTGGGCAAGATGGAGAACAAAATCAACGAAGTCTGGACACGAGCATCTAAGAAGGAAATCATATCACAATAGAATTCGAAACCGTTTAAGTTTAATCAACAATCAAGACTCTTTGGCACGATAAACTAGACAAATAGAATCGATTGGTCAATCAGAGAGGATCAATCTCACGATATCAAAATATAATAAACAAATCAAGGATGTAGAATTAAATTGCTTCTGTTATCATAGAAACCATAATATGGGATCGTAGGAGAAAGCCGGGGTAATCATCTCGCTCTGCTTCGACTACTACCAACAATGTCTACTCCGAGATGGATGATTACGATACTTCCTCGATTTCTCCCAAGATAAAAAGATATGAAAATTCTAAAATTTTCAAGATTTTCAAAGTATGGCTGACAGAAGTAGATACGAGATAGGTAATTGGTGGAACCAAGACATAATTGATCAAGACGGAGGAAGTAAGGGTAAGATGAGGAAATCATCATGCGATGAGGAAGAGAAGAATGGGAAAATATAAGTAATAGTAGGAACTGCTCTTGCCCAATAGGTTAAAACAAGTGAATCAATTTAAGATACGATCTGATAACCATACACGCCTATCCCAAATCATGTTGCCAGAATTCTCGCCACACCAGTAAGCATAGCGGTAATAAACAATGATGTCCATAACTATGGTATACACTCTATAATCATGTCATCTAGATTCCTTACCACGCCAACCGGTATGGCTGCAAGAGAATCTAAATAACATAACTAGGATAGTATATCTAAATCGGGCTCCATGTCCTTGTCTCGCTAGCTAATATGACTGCGATGAATTCTAAACTCCATAAATAAAGTAGACACTTACTGTTCTCATCGTCCTCGTCCAAAATATGTTTATCAGAATATCTTAACTCAATTCTTAAAAGAATTATCCAAAACAAAATCAAAGGTCAACAACGAATATTAAGATTTAATATTCGACAACAAGTCAAGGGTAAGTTAATAGAAACAACGGAAACAACTTCCGAGATAGGGTTCAGAGGAAAATCTCAGGAAAAGTCACGAGGGTACTACCTAGGTCAAGATAAAAGGAAATCATTGGAATATAATCTAAAACAATCCCAACCTGATATGAGACTGGCAAATCATATTCACGTCTCAACCTAGAAGACATATAAGTCCAACTTATACCTTCCCTCTGGGGTCCACAAACTCATCCCAAGAAGGAATAAAGTTTGATACGGACAGATATTTCAGAAATTAGGACGAATGGAAACAAGTGGAAAAATATTTGAAAGCCTTCGAAATAAGATTTCCAGGGGTCATTCCTGAAATCTACCAAGAGTTCCTAATATGTGACTGAGTACCAAATCCTAAAATATACCATGACTCAATCTTAATCCTAGGGCAGGCTCGCAGTAGTACAGATAAGCTCAAGTACTACCACGACTTCGCATTAATAGCAAAGACTGACCTGCATGGGCCACCACTAAAAACGTGTCACGACCTGCACCCGGATATATGGGTACGAATACGTGGGCCACGCCCAGCCTACGTCGCAGTATCAGCGGTAGAGCGCTGTCAAGTATACTAAACTAACTATAACATCTAATGATCCATAACTAGAAATGTACTCATGTCACATCACGAAAACTAAGGAAGATAAGACAAGAAATAATAACAATATCACTAGAACAACTAGAATCTATAATGATCATAAGACAGGAAAAATAAAGATGGAACAACAAGACTAACTAAGGATAACTACCAGGCAACTCACATAGAAGAATAGTGAGATCCACCTCAGCTAGCAACATCATGAAGTCCAATACTGAGGGCACAACTACTCCTAAAATTTTATCAACATATCCAGTCAGGATGGAACGAGCACAAATCTCAAATAACAGTTCTAGTTAGACGATATTGAGAATGTAGCAGCAAATAGAGAGAATATACGAGGTAAAATAATGTGTACATGAATCATGGTAAGGCATGTCAAGACTGTAACTGAATGTAAGAACAAAAAAATAGTATATATCATGTACAAAAATCTGGAACTATATCTATGTAAGTTTAGTATTAGTTTCAACATGTGATCGGCTTAGAACTTGATACAATGTTTGGCATGGCTAATCATACGTGAGTGTATGATTAACACTATACAATGATGATACAATATAATACTGTGGGGTATTGATCACATATCTACGCTAACACCCCCATCCCTGACTAATATAGTGGATCCAGTCATGACACGTCATGACATGTGATTCTCTGAAAAGGTAGCTTGCCTTCGCAGGAATCTTGTCTATACAATGCACAAGGAACTAGGAAGACTTGCACAAGGCATTCCATATATAAGAGGAATAACATCTTATGACGGGATCCAGACAAATACCAATCCGTATGAACAATGTGTTAAGAGAACAAGGATATCTATACTAAATACTAGAAACAAAGATGATATCATAAAATAGAAATATTATCAGAAAATGTACTCGCCTGAGATCTTGTGGAATATGTCAACTGGTCCAAGAACGGTGCCTCGAGGACCTATAGATGGAATACTGTATCAATATAAGGGTTTGTAAGTAAAATCAAGTCATACTAAGTCAAACTAGGTCAAGGCAAGTCAAAGCAAGTCAAACTAGGTCAATCTAAGTAAAGGGTTGACTTACAGTTGACTTTTGGTCAACTGGTCAACTCTGGTCAATCCTAGGTCAACTCTAGGTCAAACTTGACTAACGTTGACTAACATTTGACTTTGGGTCAACTGGTCAACTTCGGTCAAGTTCTAATTAATTTTAGGCTACGGTTGACCTCCGGTTGACTTTTGGTCAAAATAGTCAACTGTGGTCAACTAAGGTCAAAACTAGTCTAACCTAGGTCAAATGTTGACTCTACTTTGACGTTCAGTCAAAGTAGTCAACCATGGTCAAACTGGGTCAAAGCTAGTCTCTATAAACATCTACAAGGTCAACATATCAATTTCAGTGATTGTGAAATCACTGGAATCGATGGATCTCGAAATACAACCAAAGGAGAAAGATTATAATAATAGGGTAAAAATCTACAGATGTTGTCGGATGGTGAAACAACCATCGCCAACGTGTCCAGAATGGTCGAAATAGCTAGAATAGCCTATCCATAAGTCCAATTTGGACACAGGGACAAAAAGGTAATTTCGGGCCAAAATGGTGTCCGTGTCGGACCCACTTTGTACCGAAAATGTGCAAAAAACTAGTCTACCAAACCTAACAAATTATATGTCCACGAATCCAGAATGACGATACGAATCCAATGGTATATCCAGAATCGAATTCCGTTGACCCCATCTCAGATTGGTCCGTTGACCCGGATACTGAAATCCGATTTGTACGAAAAAGCGTGTTGGAGCCAATGTCCTCAAAACTCTGCAAATTATATGTCAACGAGTCTAGAATGACGATACGAACTCAATGGTATATCCGGAATTGGATTCCGATGAGCCGAACTCAAAATGACCTGTTGACCCGGATATTGGTATCGGACTTGCACCGAAATACGTGCCGGAACCAATGTCCACTAAAATCTAGCAAATTATATGTCAACGAGTCCAGAATGACGATACAAACTCAACGGTATATCCGGAATTGGATTCCGATGAGCCGGCATCAAAAAGTCCCGTTGACTCGGACTGTGGGTCCGCTTTGCACCGAAATACGTGCCAGGGCCCACATCCTCCAAATCTAACAAACTTTATATGAAAACGTGCCAGAACGACGCCATGAGTCTACTGGTGGTGTCAGAATTGAATCCGGAGTCCCGGGTTCAAAAATGGAATTTTACAAGTGCAAAATTAAGAATTCGAACGACCAACTTTGGCGTCGAATTCAACCTACCTAACAAGCTCAAACTGAAATGAAATCTAAAGGGGACAGGAAGAGGGTTATACCAGCTGTGCACCGGAACTGACGGCACACAAAACGAAGCTGCTACGGCGAAGATACGAGCCTGCGAAGTTGGCATCGTAAAACTGTCCAAAAATAGTACAAATTAAAACGTCAACTTGGTGGCCAGTTTTGAGGTATCAAACGACGAAATTAATGGATAAATTTTGAGGGGGATGAAGGGGTATATACCGAGATTGTGACGGAGCAAAGAGTTCATCGATCCAATGGTCGAATCTCCCAAAAAATATGTGCGAAGTTGCTGGTTCGAGATGCGATTCTGAGTTCGTTTCCGAGCTCGCGCCGACGAGATTTTGTGCGAAATGCACGAATCGCCTCGACAATGCGTCATGGGAGACGATGCGCGCCACGGGAGAGCTCATCGGGGTTCACCGGCCAGGGGTGGCCGGCCACGCTATGGCGGTTGGCCGCACGGCAGCGCCGTACGGTTGCTGCTACCTCTGCGCTACTGTTCATCGCAGCTGCTGCTGCTGCTGCTGTTGCAGCTTGCTACTGCTGCTCTTACGTGCACGGTGGTGCAGCCAGGCGACAGCGTGATGCGGCGGCAGTACGGCCAGCGGTGTGGACGGTGGTGGTGGCATGTGGTGATGAGTGGTGGTGGTATTGGTGAAGAGTGGTGGTGGTGTTGGTGAAAAGTGGTGGTGGTGGTTTTGATAATAATGATAATGGAGAAGAAGAAGGAGGAGATGAAGAAAAAATATGAAGAAAAAGATGAAGAAGGAGTTGAGGAGGGGGTGTTCTCGGCCAAAAAAGGGGGGAGTTAGGTTCGGCTGTGAGAAAGAGAGGAAGTGGGCTAGTCCTGTGAGGTGTAAGGAGAGAGAGAAAGAGAGAGATATTATATAATATATATGTGTGTTATATATTATATAAATAGAAATAGATAGAGATATTTAGGGAGAGGGAAAAAGATATTTGGAGAGAGAGAATAGAGAGAGGGGAGGTCGGCTGGTGATGTGAGGTGGGAGAGGGGGGTGTTTGTGTGGTGAGAGAGAGATATATATATAATATATTATATATATATATATTTTTTTTATATATATAATATATTATATATGTATATATATATATATATATATATATATATATATATATATATATATATATATATATATATATATATATATATATATACATATATAAAAGAGAGAAAAATAGAGATATTTTATATAAAATAAACGTATTTTCAAATACGAAAAAATGCAGACACATCAGTGGGATGTATGGGCAGTCATGGTAGGGTCCATGCCAAATGGGTCGGACATTGGGCAAAGTTTAGATAAAGTCGAAGCCAAGATTTAATTAATTTATAAATTAAACCAATTAAAATCACGGATGGAATGGGAGCACAAGGGAGATCAAATCGGTGGCACGCAAGTGGCACGTGCATAGTAGGCTCAAAACAGGCCAGGGCCATATATTGGGTCGTCTGGATTAGACCGATGTTGGGCCCGGAAATTAAGTTGGAAATTAAATCATGAATTACGGCTGACGATAAACTAGTCTAAATTGACCCAAACTTGTGCAAAGCAAAAAGAGCACAAGGGAACAAGTTCGAGTGGGACACAAAATATCAATGTGAAGATAATCTCGTCTACTACAAACTTCAAGAAGGAAGTTTCCAGAGACTGGCATCCCTGATGCTCTAGAAATCCAAGTCACGGTAAAGAGCATTTAATCAAATAATAATATCTATTACAATAATTGAATAATAAAATAAAAAATAAGCCCTAAATTCAGGGGCTTACAGGTATGCATCATTGGAGAATACATACTCGATAATAAATGGGGCTTCCCACTTTGGCTGGAACTTGTCGGCAATTTTGTGAGTCATAACCATCGACCTTCGAACTGCCAAACCAGATCGCCTACTTGGAATGTTCTCAGCTTGACCTTCTTATTGAAGGCTCCAGAGATGCGGGCTTGATAAAGCTCGATTCGTTGTTGAGCTAGCAGGCACTTTTCATCTAAGGCCTCCAACTCTTGCAGCCGACGACGGTAATTATCATCCGTCGTCAATCGGTAAGTGAGGGCGACACGGAGCGAGGGGATTTGAGTCTCCAATGGAAGAATTGCCTCACTTCCGTAAATTAGAGAGAATGGTGTGTTCCCAGTGGCTGTCCGGACTATAGTACGGTACGCCCATAAGCATTCGCCAAGCTTTTCATTCCAGTCGCGTTTGTTTGAAGACACAAACTTCTTGAGAAGCTTGATTATAGTTTTGTTGAATGCTTCAGCCAGACCGTTAGCCGCCGGGTTGTACGGTGTTGAAGAAACATTCTGGATTTGATGTTTGTCACAAAATCGATAGAAGGCATGGCTTGCGAACTGTGGACCATTGTCGTGGATGATCCTTCGAGGCAGTTCAAAGAGATAGATTACGTGATGCTTGATGAAGCTGATCACGTTTGATGTCTTCACTCTGCAAGCGGAACAGCTTCCGCCTATTTGGAGAAGTAGTCCGTAATTGCCAGTATAAAACGGTGTCCTCTGGACGAAGGCAGGGTGATTGGACCGTTGATATCCATTCTCCATGCCTCAAATGGCCAGGATGCCACCGTCGGATGTAAGAATTCGGATGGTTGGTGTATGAAATCTGCGTGGACCTGACAAGCTTTACATTTTCTTGCATAGTCTATCATATCTGCTACCATCGTAGGCCAGTAATAGCCCATCCGGCGAAGGCGGTCTTGCAATTTTGGGCCAGGTTGATGGGCCCCACAAACGTTATCATGAGCTTCGCGTACAGCTTCTTTGGCTTTCGTATTTGATAAACACCGGAGCATCAATCCATCATAAGATCGCCGATACCGCATTTTTGTCTCTGTATCGTAGAAGAATTTGAGAGAATGTCTTCTGATAGAAGTGGCATCTTTTGAATTTTTTGACAAGATACCATAAACTACGAAGTCAATAAATAGGAGTCTCCAGTACGGTGTCTCGTCGACCGTCAGGGCAAAGTAACTCACAGCAAATTGCACGTTGTTCTTAGGACAAACCAGTTCATGGCCTATTATGTCCACCCAATGATGAATATGATTTGGAACCGCCAGAGAAGCGGCAATTGCTATTTGATGATAGGGGATCATGTCTTCATGGAACATGTACTATAAAGAACCCTTTCAGGGATGTAATGACGGCGATTGCTATTTGATGATAGGGGATCATGTCTTCATGGTGAACTTCATATGAACCCCGGATCTGATTGACGATTAACTGTGAATTGCCATATGCTTCCAGGTACTCTACCTCCAGCTCCTTTACAAGTCGAAGGCCGATAACCAAGGCGTTGTACTCGGCCACGTTGTTTGAACAAGATTCTGTGAGTGAGTATGCCCGATTGATCACCAATCCAGAGGGAGAAATTAGTACCACTCCGACCCCAACGACGATATTGCCCTTGGGCCCGGTTCTTGAAGCACCATCGAAGAATATTCGCCAGACGATATCATGGGAAGCCATATTTGAATTGGCGACCTCGTCTGAAATCTCTTCATATATTCTGGTTGACTCCGAACCCGGATGGGCCGCTAAAAAGTCTGCCAGAGCTTGACCTTTAACAGCCTTCTGCGGGACGAAGATCATGTGGTAGGAGGACAATAATATCGCCCAGGTAGCAAGGCGAAAGCTGAGTGCACCTGGTTTGGTCATGAGGACCCTGAGGGGGTTGACTCGTGATATAACATGGATGGTCTGTCCTGTAACATAGTGTCGTATTTTTTAATAGCAAACACCAAAGCGAGACATTCCATTTCCACGGCGGCGTATCTATGCTCAGACCCTGTCATCATTCGGTTGAGATAATAAATAGCTTGTTCATGCTCGGCATCATTGTTTTGTGCTAGTAGAGCACCGAGGGAATGCTCCATCGCTCGCACATAGAACAAAAATGACTTTCCAGCAACCGGGGCCACCAGGACTGGAGGGTTCGACAGATATTCTTTAATGTTGTCAAAGGCACATTGGCACTCTTCATCCCATACAAAGGAGACACCTTTATTCATGACATGTGTGAATGGTTGACATCGCCCCGAGAGGTTACAGATAAACCTCTTGATATAGACGAGCCTTCCTTGAAGGCCTCTGAGTTCTCGAAGATTTCTCGGGGGACCCATCTCCATGCAGCGGGATACGGCTGTCGTATCCTGAGGTTCTGAGAGGTTTCTCGGGCGTAAAATATTGCCCGGAGCTCCTGGACTTCTCTTCTCGCCTCCCTGGCCTCTTCTGCAGCAGTGGGATCCGATACTCCGGGTGGATTGTCGCCTGGGGTTGGTGCAGTCGTGTTTGAGTTCGTATTGGCGGCGGTACCCAAGCTTGTTTGACCAGGTATCCTTGCTTGTAGAGTAGGTAGGGCCGCCTTGATCTCGTCCACTGACTTAACCAAGGTATAAAGTATGGCCTCGAGAGTGTCGAGATGCTGCCGATCACTGGAACCGTCTTGATCATTCTCAGTCATGAATACTGTCTTCACGTAAGGAGGAGTGGAAGGTACTGTAGAAGATGTGCCCTCCGAATCATACCCTTGCACAGAGAAGTCATTGGGGTATGTGGGAATGTTCTCCTCTGGTTTGGACTCGGAGGAGGTGCCACCCCCTATATAGGAGGTTGCCTCATCTTGGGGTTTGTGGACGTCTTCAGGGACGTCAAACTCCGTTGTATGTGCTGGGGGGATTGTTTCCCTGGGTTCTTCTTCTTGGAACACCGAATTGTTGTAGATGTTCCGAGGAGTGCCACCTCCCGCTCCAACTACCCCCAGGGATGCAGATGACGAATCTCCAAGTGATGAGGCTTTCTTCTTTGAGCGGGTACCTTGATAAACCCTTCTGTGACGGCTGTGGACAACCCCCTAGATGAGAGTTTCTTGGCTGTGATGGTTGAGATCATCGGGCTGGAGGTATTTATTTTCTTCTCTCCTTTGCCGATAGGGACCTTCCGGGCGGAGTTACAGGAGGCGAAAGGAAGCGCTTCGTCTCCCGAGCTTTGTTCTAGGACCGGTCCTGGCTGCTACAGTCATTGGAAGACGGACTGTCAGTCCTCTTGTACTGATGTCTTGTTGCAGCAGCAGTTGACAATGACTTGAGTGCAGTGATATCCGTGGAAGGATTCTTTGCACACCAAGGTTTCTACTCTTTCCTTGCGCTTGTGAAGAATCACATCTCGCAAGTCAAGTACATCTCGATCAACCTTTATACTCATTTTGTGGGCCCGGGAATCTTGAGCGCACGAGTGTGTTTGTATCATATTTGCTCCTTGATGCGGGGCTGGTAAAAGCACTTGCCCTCGATCATTATTGGGAGACTCTTGGGGACCATCCTGTCCATTTGCCGCCGAGGGCTGGACACGGGCGG
>JANAVB010009599.1:11095463-11288313 GCA_029216955.1 Iris pallida
TCCCAACATACCCCTATGGGACTGAGTACAACTATGAATGATATAACATTCTAGAATTAAGCAGTGGATACATGAGGGTATGCAATGCAATGTTAAATGTGCATGTGTCAAAGACATGTGTGTGTGAAGACATGTGAAGGGTCAAGTGTGTAGTAGTAATCAAAGTGTACAGATGAGGAAAGTGAGTCTGTAGGAGCAGTGAACTAAGTCCATTTAGTATGATGTAGGGCAGATTACTCAAAAGAGGCAAGGCAAGTGGTATGTAAGGTGAAACAGTAGTGTCAAGATGTTATCAGGGTCATGTCAGTGTCTAATGTGTGTTAATGCATGTACAGGTGTCCAGTGGGTGTCAAAGGGGTGTCAGAACAAGTATCCAAGCGGTGTCAAGTATAGCGTATCCAAGAGTGTTCAAACAAAGGTGTCAAAGACAGTGTACAGCCAAGTTAAGTGCACAGAACAGTGTGGTGTGTGTGTGTGTCAAGTCTCTTAGGACACGATATTATAGAAGCATGAAAAATCACAGCTAATGACATCCCTTCGCCACGGAGCAGATTATACAAAGGCTCAGCCCAAGTGCTAAAAAGACAAAACAGAAGATATGGAAAAAAGTCCCTTATGTGTCACGTCTACCAATGTCTAGTACAGACACATCAAGACTACACAAAAAGGACTAATTCTGTTTGTCTACAAAGGATCTGGTACAGATTCGACAGAGCCTAGAGGGGTCTACAAAGGATTAGGTCTTCATCAAAGCGCAACCCTTCTTCTTTATGCTAGAAGATTGACCTCCATCGAGGCGTATTCTGACCTTTTTATGGGTACAGCCTCCCAGAAGCATATCAGCTACTCGGCCAAAGCAAGCAGCTTCGTGAAGCAGTCATTGGCTCGAGCCTTCAAAGAGCGCAACAGATCGCGAAGCCCTGAATAGGAAGAACATAGCACAACCTGTGGCTCTTCGGGTTGGCTATCCACCCATAACCCTAGGTCGTCAGGACCTCGGAGATCCCCCAGACGTAGCCCAGAGTTGAACTCCCTAAGAAGGACATTTACATACGTCTTAAGGGCAGCGATGGCTCCTTCTACATAGAGTTGTTCTATAAGAACATGGCTCATATGAACGAGAAAAGCCTCAACCAGCAGCCAACTTATACAAGGTCGATCGTCGCTCGAAGTTAAGTTTGGATCTCGCATGGTAGTGAATGATGCCAAGAAGAAGATAGCGACTTTTCATAGGATAACTTCCCCTTTTATAGGACTAAAAAAGGCCCAGAGTGCATGCCACATGGCCGACGGTCAGAATTTCTACATTAATGGGATGAACCTAAGTCTCAGCACGACGAATGTCAGTCTTAGACCCTTGTAATTCTCCATATTATGGTGGAAATGAAGAGGAAAGTCCTTAAAGAGCGGGTATTTATCGCTCTTTACTTCAGAAGCCAAAGCCTTCAAGCCAGAGGCGCAGCTACTCGCCTGCGCCAACCTCAGAAGCAAGATAATGGTAGGCCCCCCTTTCCTTTACTTCAGAAACCAGTATCTTCACTCCAGAGGTGCGCTACCTGCCTGCACCAACCCCAGACACACAAGGGTGTTATACCCTTTCCTCCAAAGCCAACGCCTTCAAAGTTCAAAGATGCAGCTACTTACATGCATCCACATGAGGCGCGGGATGGTGATATGTTCACACTATCTTCATTCCCATGGCGCAGTCATCTGCTTCGATCTAGAAGCTTAAGTTACATCTCTAAAAGACACTTGGGAACTCCCACTGCAACCAATACAAGTCAGCCTGTCGCTCCAAAAGTACACAAACCTCGCCAACCTGAAGCACAAGCCTACTCGTCACCTATAGCACAGTGACTCGGTTACTCCGAAACACAGCTTCATCGTTGCTCTAAATGCACAGAAGTCTCGTCGTCATTCGAAGCCAAGTCTACTCGTCGCCTGAAAGCATAGAGGCTCCGTCGTCTCTAGAAGAACGGTCTACTCATCGCTCCAGAAGCACAACAGTACTTATTCCTCACCAGAGGTACAGGAAGCATGGGTCTACCCAAATTGGTTTGTTTAAACTGCCTCTTACAGAAAGGATTAGGATTAAATTATGATTGATTTAAATCTTAGATGAGGATCAATTAGACCCCAAATCTAGGATGAAATCCCAAGATTTACTCGGCTGTATCCGAACAAGCAAATCGGCACATGCCACGTGTCACCTCATTCGGTTATGTTGATAACGATCAGAGATCTCGATTGAGGGGAATCTCGATGTACCCCACGTGTCAGCGCCACAGAAGCCTGCATCGTGCAATGACGACAGATTCTTTCATATCTTAGGAACCCTAATGCACATCGCATATGTGCTCGGTTCTCTATAAATAGAAGGAGTTCTCCTTCAATTTAAAGAGGAGGACAATCTTCATCTAAGAAGGAACAATTCACCAACCAACTAATAGAAGAACAACCCCCTCCAAGGGATCTTCTCCTCCAGACGGCCTTTTGATCGGTGATCCCAGAGTTCCATCAAATGCGCCAGAGAGACAGAGCAAGGTTGATTCATCGTCAGATCATTAACGGAGTAAAGGAGCCGCTGCAGTGCTTGATCTCTACCGTCACACTTTTTCATAAATCTCTTCTTTCTGTACTTAGAATATCCTGTTTAGGACTTCCTTCTTTGTACATAGATACTTTATACGTTCAATAAAGCAAAAAAGTTTATTCAACCTTTTGTTATGTCGAACAAAATGGTGACCCTACTGGGGACTACCTTCTCCTCCAATGAGAAGGCGGTGACGCAATCTGATGACAACTTGCTGGGATTGTCCCAAGACATGCTGGTCTTACGCTTCGACTAACAAGGTTCTGAAGATCTCCTCTCTGATTAAAAGTCAAAGACTTCGAAGCGGTTCGTACAACCGAAGAAGACTCGACGTGTCTGGAAGCCTAAGGCGGCTGCAGCTAGCAGCACGATGGCGGGAACTGCGTCTTAGGATCCTCTCAATATTAAAGCCACAAAGAAGATTCTGACTGCTACAGAAAAACTGTAGTTCTATGGTTGATATGACAAAGACACGACATCAAAGGAAGCGCACACCAGTCCAATCCCTCACGATAAGAGCATTGCCGGTAAGAAGTTCTGTCTTCGACAGAAATGCTTTCCCTTCAGGCGAGACTTCGACGGACTCTGAATACTACTCACCCATTGGGGGTAGTAGAAAGAGATTCTAGGTGCTTCGTGCTTCGTACAATAAGTGTACGACACCTATGGCAGATCAGAGGCCCGCATTGAGAGCGAAGGATCTACAGCTCCGAGAGCCAAGACAGGGGTACGTCCTACAAAAAGGGAGCCACACGATTAGCGTTACCGCAGAAGCGACAGGGGGCTTTCCTGCCAGATCTGCTTTGACCATACATGCGTGTAGCTTCCCTACACGTACAATGGGGGTGCCATGGCAGAATATTCAACCCTCTCCCAAGCGGAAGAAGAATCTATGGCCCAGGGCGTGCCTAAATTAAGGCACAATTACACCCAGATTACCATCGACTGCTGCTGCCAGCAGACGGTCGTGCCATTATCAAGTCGGTATTCTGTCTTCCAGAGACTTCATTCTATGTCGACCCCATGCCAGAGGCTCAATAGGGGCTCGGTGAGCCACAAAGAAGACAAACCCTATATTGTTATGTGCTACGCGGCACAAGGTTCCAAAGCGTTCAAGAAACTCGCCCAGAATCCTTTCGTATCGGTCGCTAAATCGAAGAGGAGACCGGAGAGCAGCAAAGCTAAGGTACCCGATGCAGGTATGTTCCAAGGCACCCATTCCAGATCTGAATTGGGTGTCATGCCATATACTGGAGGTAGCAAGCCTTCTACCATGCACGACAACCCTGTGTTCCGATCTGAGGAGGAGCAATACGAAACGGATGCCTCCATCGGTGCAGCCAGTCACCAGACTGGGGGTAGCAACCGTGCTGAGTCCGAGGAAGATCACAATCTTACGGTGTATCCTCAAGATAGCGAGGCTCAGGCATCTGAGCTAGAGAGCAAAGGATCTACGGCTCCCTCGATTCATCCTCACACTTGGTCCGTGTTCATGGCCAATGGCAACTAGGAAGACAACAACGAAGCTCTCAGACGTATCGAAGCACTCAGAGAAGCATATGATGGAACTTGCAAAGCTCATTAGTCGGGCCCCAAACTACAAGATCGACTGCGCCGTATGGGCTATTACTGGCCCAGTATGATGGCTGACGTCGTTGAATATGTAAAAAAATATCGGGCATGCCAGTTTCACGTAGACTTCATCCATCAACCCTTAGAATATTTATACCCCACGGTGGTCTCTTGGCCTTTCGAAGCATGGGGAATGGATATCGTGGGGCCAAATAGCCTGCCCTCCTCTAAAGGACACCGATTTATCCTCGCCATTACAAATTATTTCTCCAAATGGGCAGAAGTAGTACCATTGGTTGAGGTGAAGACCTCCAACGTGATTAGTTTCATCAAACATTATGTTATTTACCGCTTCGGAGTTCATAGAAGAATTATTCACGATAACGGCCCTCAGTTCGTGAGCCATGCATTCCATCGGTTTTGTGATAAAAGCCGAATTCAGAATATGGCGTCAACAGTTTACAACCCGGCAACTGTAGGAGCGTAAAAAGTACTTCATAGACCGAGTCAAAGAAGTTGAGAACTTTACGCAAGTCAAACAAAGTCAAAATCAGATTTTACGCAGAGAGCAAACAAAGTCAAATTCTACGCGAGCTATTTTATGCGAGAGCCATCCTCAAAGCCTTTACGCGAGGGACAGGCTGTCAGATTATGCATTTAATGCGCGTGATATTGTTCTGACATAATTATTTTTTGACAGCAGACAGCACAGAAGTTGAGAAGATTTGATTTATACTAAACCCAACACTCGTCGTTTAGTGTGCAGTTGGGCTACTTTACGCTCAAGAGATTGCATCTTTTACGCACGAAAGCTATTCGAGCTTTTACGCTCAAGGCTATTTTCAACCACTTTACGCGAGAAGTTTATTTTGGGCTATTTTACTCCCAGTCTGCTACTTTACGCCGGAAGTATATTTTGGGTCATTTTTACGCCCGATCTTTTCTGGCTACATGAGAACGTGGTCTGCTTACGTGGCTTTCATGCCACACTTATCGAGGAACGTGTGTACGTGCTCTCTCCATTTTGTTGAAGTAGTGGGACACGTGTCACCATGCGTAGAGATCACAACTCTACATGGGACACGTGTCGTCATGCGTAGAGGATGATTTTTATCATGGGTGAAAGTTACTTGTACAGAGACCAAACTTTGTTGCTTTTTAAGCACAGAAGGTCTAGTCTATAAATAGACTTATTTTTAATACATCAAGGGATCAAAAGAGATACAGGAGAGAAAATTCTGAGAAAACTCATATTTTTAGAGTGATATTCCCAGAAGCATTTCTTCAACTTTTTCTCGGAAACAAGGTGAAGCAAAGCTGGAAAGCATTCGACTGTGCCATCAGTACCATTGCTCGATACCATTCTGGTGACTTAGTTCTTCCGATTGTTCGTCTTCTTCAAGCAGTTCTCTTCATCATCATCGTATGGTCCAAGGAACAAAGTGATCGCTCTCAGATCAGACTTCCATAACAATACTTCCCAGAACAACTTGTACTATTGTACTTTTTTTAGTTTTCTTTCAAAAGCTAATTTTAGGCATTTTGTTAAATGAAACAAAATGACGACTCTGCTGGGGACGACCTTCTCCTCTGACGAGAAGGCAATTGCTCAATATGATAATGCGTCGGTCGGATCGACAAAGAAGACTCTGGTTGTTCACTTCGACCAGACTACTTACAAAGAAATGCTCCGAACTGGGGGTAGTACTCGCTGCTCCAATGTTCAAAAATTACGGAAGGCGCGAAAAGTTTGGATTCCTAAGTCCAAACCATCTCATGTTCCTGCTGTCTCTAAAGACAAAAGAATCTTTCCTACTCTTGTTGTGGAGGCTCCCGTCGGTGACGAGGCAATCTCTATTTCAGAGATGCGCCCTGTGCATAAAAATCAAGTTTTACGCTCTGTGTGTAAAAATCAGTCTCCCATCTGTGACGCGGCAGACTCCCAAGTTTTACGCTCTCCGCGTAAAAATTAATTTTTACGCTCTGCGCGTAAAAATCAATTTTTACGTTCTGCGCGTAAAAATTAGTCTTCCGTCTATGACGTGGTAGACACCCATCTTCACACTCTACGCATAAAGAAAAATCTTCCGTCTGTGACGTGGCAGATACTCATGTTTTGTGCTCTACGCGTAAAGGTAAATCTCCTGTCGGTGACAGAGTAGATAAAGTTCACAATGATGCCTTTGCATCTAAAGCGAATTTGCCTACACGCATGCAGCGTAAAAACATAAATTCTATTGTTGGTAAAACTTTAATTTTTCACCAACAACCTTCTTACACTGCTTTACGCAAGGTAACAAACCTTCAAATTATGCGTAATGCTGATGGAGTCCTTTATGCACAAAAATCTCAGATTTACGCACGCAACTCCAGGCGCATAAAAATGCCCAGTGTGGTTCTGCTAATACAGCCAATTATCTTCCTTATACACAAGGGACTAAACGATTCTCTGTCCCAAATATAATAAAGAAGACTACTTCTTCCACTCCTTCTGATTTACGCGAGTTGCTTGTAGAAAAGCATAAAGACAGAAAATCTCCTGTGACACTCCCCAAAGAAAATTATCATTGTGAGTGTCACCAGATTGTAATCAAATTTTGCTGTTCGGCTTCTAAACGATCAGTTTTTGATCGATTAAGCTATAATGTGCCTCAGCAATCGATTGATGACCAAGAACAGTAGTTGTCATATGCATCAGTCAATATGGCATCCCATACCAATAGAGGATGATGTCCAAGATGCAACTCGTCCCAGACTCCTGGTTAACAACAGTTTAACCGACTTCTTGATACCTTTGAAGGGGTATATCAGCATACCCGGTCGAGAAGTCAAAGATAATTGTAATCTTCAAATTCAGAAGCTGGAGGTACCCAGTCTTTGGAGTCCGAAACTGATAGTGTTGATTCATACCTCTATACTAATCCTTCTGTATGTTCAAAGGAGGTTGAATCTTATGCTATCGGAGATGAACCGGAGACATCAACTGCTAATATAGAACAACGTCTCTCTGCAGTTGAGCAGGCGCTGAAGGATATGCTTACTATGATGCAAAGTATGCATCAAATAATAATGACTCAGCAAACTGCTCAGCCAGCAGTAGTAACACTGGTGCAGGTAGCAGCACAAACTCAAGATAGTCAAGGGGTTGATATACCTTTGAATAATCTTAGTTAAGAGCCTGCTGTCAATTAAAATTCTGTATCTCCAGATCCTATCATTCCAGAAGATGTACCACCTCCGGTGGGGGTTACAGTACATCTAGCAACTATTCAATCGAACGTGCTTCCTCAAAATAGTGAAGCTATTCAAGCTGTGCGTGAGCTAAAAGCATAGTTTGAAGTTCTGAAGCACAAGGATCAACTCCAGAGGTTAGGGATTAAGCAACCTTATCCTCCTCATTGGAATGATGTACCCTTTCCTCCAAAATTTAAGCCACAATCGATGGTATTATTTGATGGAAAGGCTTCTCCCAGTCAATATATCAATTATTTTGATATTATGACTGCATTTGTAGAAGAATGATGCTCTTCTTATCCGAGTTTTTATCGGGTGTTTAACGGGTTCAGCTTATGACTGGTATCACAGTCTACTCGACAATTGCATATCGTCTTTTGACGAGTTTAAAGCAATATTTCTCTCTCGCTTCTATGAAGGAGGCATGGACATGAATATGTCCTCCTTAATAGAAATCAAACAAAAGGAGAAAGAAGATACTCGGATATTCATCGAACGTTTCCGACAGGCAACTTTGAAAATGCCTCCGGGTATGCCAGATTCAGTATTGATTGATACATACAAAATAAATCTGCGACCAACTATTGCTGTCTTTATGGGCTCTCAATTCACAGGTTGGGCCTCGTTCATTATAGCAGCAGTTTCAACCGAGACCAATGGTAGGTTGGCTTGTGAACACGGGATAATCTTTACTTTAGAAGACAAAGGAAAGAAAGGCTCTTCTGGTAATAATTCTGGCAATCGCAATGGGAAAGGGAAAAAAAACCTTAGTGGTTAATCTTTCAAAACCCAAAATGACGCCAAATAATGCAGAGTCTTCCAAACCAAAGAAAGAATACTCTTTTGATGACAGTGATATCCCAGGGATATTCTAATGTCTTGTAAAGAGTATCAAACTCCAGATTCCAGAGCCAAAAAGGCCTAATGAGGTGAATCTGACTAACAATCCTAAATATTGTATGTATTATAGATACATAAATCATCCTACCAAGGCTTACTACGTCTTAAAGAAAAAAAATCCAAGAGTTGATAAATGCTAATGCCATCGCTTTAACCAATGATGAGCATACAGTTACAACTAATATAATTTTGCTTTAATTTGGAGGTTTTCTTCCTTCCAGATGGAATTGTCCCAATTCCTATGGCGACAATGAAGATTGTGAATCTTCCGCTTGCTAGAGAGCAAAATGAAGGATTGTTGCCTCTCACATTAAAAAATAGTGAATTCATATAGGTACATCCTGACTTAGCACCTGAAATAGAAGATGTAAGTAAAACTTCAAAATCCAAGAGAGGTCGAAAAGTCAGAACCTGCAATATGATTTCTCATGTTGTTACTTCAGATCCTGATGATTTGGATCATCTTTGGGACGACATTCCTTTGGAGGATAGACTGAGGGGTTTGAATACATGCCCTCCAAGTTTGGCTCTTCTTACCAAACTCAAACTTACTCATCAGCAGTGGTTAGCTATGAATAGTGTTCCCTTATACAGGGCACAACAAGTCTTTGCTGCTTATGAGAAAGCACTTGTAGGGATTTTTCCTTCTATTTCGAATCCTTTTTCTCTTGTGGCTACAGAGGTTTCTAATCCTCCTTTCCCTGTAGCTACACAAGTTTATGTTCCTTCTCCCTCTGCTGAATCATCTATTGAAAGTCTGCTACCCACTCATTTGAACAGTCAACAGTCAATCTATCTCATAAAAAAGATGGGCTATGACTTTCAAAAGGTGGAAGGTTTGAACTATGATAAAGGAATGTGACTTCCTTTACAACTTCAAAGTCAAAAATCCACTGTGGGATTAGGATTTGAAGTCCCTCATAAAAATTCTTGCAAGAAGAAGACTAAGGGGAAGAAGAATAAAACCTGTAATGTGGTACTTTATTCTCCTGAGTCTGAAAAAGAAACCTTTGCTGGTACGAGATCTAGAAAAGAGTACCACAAATATTATGAGAGAACTTCTAAAGAAGCAGAGGACGTTGTTGAAACACTTTCAGCTCAACCATCTCCTAATCCTGCTGAGACAAGGCCTTCTAAACCATCTGTGGTTGAGAAAGAAAAACAGAAAGCCGTACGCTTTGACGTCCCATTGAAGTCTGCTTTAAATCAAGGGGTAGTGATGAAACCCTACAAGTTTGATATTCTAGCACAACTAGCTAATACTCCGGCTAGACTTTCTATCTTTGAGCTACTGCGTCTTTCTAAAGAAAGTCGAGAAACTTTGAGCGAAGCTTTGCTACAGGCAGACTCATGCTTAGCTCAACTCAAGACTCCTGACAATATACCGGTGTCGTGTCCACAATGTCATAGTGTGATGGAAGCAATTCCTAACATTACCTTCACACAAGAAGATATGCTGCCGAAGCATAATAAGCACGACAGGCCTCTGTGTTACACATGGTATATTAAATCCACTAAAATTGACAGAATTTACATTGATCCTGGGTCTTCTATTAGCATTATTCTTCAGAGTATGCTACGGCCCTTGAGGATTCCTACTAGTGATTTGACTTATACTAGTACAACAATAGTTGGTTTCAACTCTGGAAAGAGTAAACCACTGGAAAAGATTCGTCTGAAGATTCAAATTGGTGATTTTCGAACTATGGCGACCTTTTATGTTATCAACTCAGATGTATCTTACAACATCCTCCTTGGAATACCATGGATACATGAGCATAACATTGTGCCTTCAACTCTCCACCAATGCTTCAAGTACGTAGATTCTCAAGGGGTTGTGAAGACCGAATTTGCAGATACCAATCCTTTTAAGGGTGTTAAAGCCTATTTCTCTGACTCAATACTCTACAAACATGAGCAGGTAAAAGAAATATCTGATATGGCTGAAGACCGGTCACCTGCAGAAGATCAATCTGTCAATGAAGATCCTCCAAAAGATTAACCTTTGAAGATTAAAGTCAAAGGAAGAATTCAATCCCAACCTGTCAATGATCAACCTCTGATGATCAAGGTTAAAGGAAGAACTAGAGCTTCGTCTGAGGAATCTGTGAAAATTCCAGTCAAGAGCTAAGTTCAACCCCTTATGATCATGGTCAAGGGACGTACTTCTCGTATGAATGATCCAGAACCACCACTGATTATCAACCTTGGCAAGCCTACGCGGAAGACGGATGACGGTCCGTTAATGATCAATCCAAAATGTAGTAGTCAATTTGTAAATGATGTAAATATTGATTATTTTGTACTTTCTAATATCAATAAAGATTTCCTTTTGGAGTATATGGCTGTCAAATTTATTGAAAGAATGACTTTATCTTTTGATGATCAAAGTCATCAATATAAAAATGACATAAATACAGAGAAAACCTTATATATTAATCATAAGAAAAATTCCTTTCCTCCTCATGTCGATGTTGGACCTTATGCTCAAAGATTCTTAACATCTTCTCCATATATTCTTCCTATAGCCACTTCATCACAAGCTTGTATAACTTATAGATGTCATGAAGAATCTTATTTTGTGTTTCCGTCTAATAAGAAAAACAAGCACCAAATTGTGTTTGGCTTGACTAGAAATATCCCTGTTATTCAGACAGATAATCTCAGAGAGAAAGATGAAGGAAGAATTCGAATTGACAAATACAGTCAACAATCTCTTAAGATTATCCAAAATATGGGATATAATTTGAAGACTATGCAAGGTCTTAATCAAGGCAAAGGTAGACGGTTACCATTATATGGTGATCCATTTTACCAAAAAACTCGGCATGGATTGGGATACGATCCATCCTACATGTTTAATGAAGATATACAAGAAGAATTTTCTTCCAATTCTTCACAATCCTCAGATTCGAAAGAAATCCAATTCATCGAATCGGATACATCCCACATGTACAAAGAAGATATGGAAGAATGTTCTTCCAGTTTTTTACAATCCTCATGTTCTGGAGGAGACTATTATGATGAATCTGAGTGTGTATTCTCAGTTAATATGGTTCAAATTGATGGTAAATCTGAGCCGTTTGAAAATGACCCTTGGACACAACAAATGGACACTCAGTGGGAGCTTCGTTTCGAACAGCGATAACCACCTACAGAAGATGAAATCGTCCAGATTGACATCGGAGATGGAACTACGTCTAAGCCGATATTAATCAGTAAAAACCTTTCTGAAGATGAAAAGAAAGAATTGATACAGCTGATTAAAGAATATATTGATATATTTGTATGGAGTTATGAGGATATGTCGGACTTAGATCCTAAAGTAGCTACTCATAAACTCAATATTTTTTCTAATGCTAAACTTGTAAAACTAACAACAATGATATTTTCGACCAGATATGATGGATGCAATTGAAACAGAAGTCAAAAAGCTGATCACATGTGGCTTTGTTCGTGAAGAACAACATCCAGATTGGGTTGCCAATATTGTTCCTGTTATGAAGAAGAATGGAAAAGTTCGAGTTTGCATAGATTTTCGAGATCTTAATGCATATTGTCCGAATGACGAATTTCCACTTTCGATTACCGATATCATGATAGACAATACATGTGGTTTTGAATGCATGTCTTTCATGGATAGATTTTCAGGATACAATCAAATTAATATGCATTCAGGAGATGAAAAGCATACCGCTTTCCGTATGCCCCTTGGAGTTTACTGCTATACGGTAATGCCGTTTGGACTGAAAAATGCTGGTGCTACGTATCAGCGGGCCATGAGCAACATCTTTCAAGAACATCTACGAAAAATAGTTGAATGTTATGTAGATGATATTGCTGTCAAACGTCGATCAAAAGATGATCATATTCAAGACTTAAAGACAGTATTTGAATTGATGCGTCAACATCAATTGAAGATGAATCCTACTAAGTCTTTCTTAGGTGTTTCTAGTGGCAAATTTTTGGAATTTGTCATTACTTCTCTAGGAATTCATGTTGATCCTGATAAAATCAAAGCAATTCTTGAAATGCGTCCTCCACGCAATCTAAAAGAACTCCGTGTCTTCCAAGGTCACATTGCTTATATCAGGAGATTTATATCCAATCTTTCTGGGAGATGTCAACCTTTCTCTCGACTATTAAAGAAAGGTGTATCATTTGTTTGGGATGAAGCATGTCAGAAAGCTTTCAATAACATCAAGCAATACCTTATAAATCTGCCTGTTCTGGTACCTCTAGTGGTAGGAAGACCATTTTTGCTATATGTTCGAGCCTTAGATCATTCTCTTGGTGCTCTTCTTGCACAGAAAAACGATAAGGGCCATGAACAGGCAATTTATTATCTTAGCCGAATGATGGTTAGAGCTGAACGGTATACTCCTATGGAGAAAGAATGTCTAGCCTTGGTTTTTGCTGTCCAAAAGACACGATATTATGTGTCATGACAGACTATTTATGTCATATCCAGAATAAATCCTATTCGGGTATTAATGAAAAAGTCGAGCATTCTTAACTTCAGATTAGCCACCTGGGCAATGCTGCTTACTCCTTATGACATGGTTTATGTACCTCAAAAATTAGTGAAGGGTCAAGCATTAGCTGATTTTTTTAGCAGCTCACCCTATACCTGAAATATCTAAGCTTTATGAGGACATTCCAGATGAAGTTGTGGATTGCAACATGACTTTGCGGGATGACATTTGGCAACTATATTTTGATGGAGCATCGCGGGTTGGACCTAAAGGCAATATCGTCTCTGGAGTAGGCATCGTCCTGGTCTCTCCTGACAAAATGGTCATATACCGTACTTATTCTCTCAATGAGCCATATTCCAACAATGTGGCAGAATATATTGCTCTGCTAATTGGTCTTCAAGTAGCAAAACAATTAGATATTGAGTTCCTGGAATCTTATGGAGACTCTCAACTGACTGTTAATCAAGTCAGAGGGACATATAATATCAGAAATCCTGACCTCATTTCTTATCATCAAGTGGTAGTCGAATTGGTCATTTCATTCAAAGGATTCTTTATCAAATTCGTACCATGTTCTCAAAATTTGAAAGCTGATGCTCTTGCTAGTTTAGCTGCAGACTTAGCTGTTCCAATTAGAAGACAAAATACCATTACTTTGTTGGATCGAGACTTATTCTGTGTCAAAAATAATCTACATATTGAACAGAGTTATACTACAGAATCAAGTTCCCAGCAAAGGGATTAGAGAAGTCTATTCATTGATTATGCGGTTCATGGGATTTTACCTGAATATCCAAAAGAAGCTGTATCAATCAAGAGACGATCATTTCGATTCTACTGCGATTCTTCTTTCAATATGTTATATCGTCGTTCATATGACGGACCTTTGCTACGTTGTCTCTCTGACCGTGAAGCTCATGATGGTGTCTGCGGTGCCCATCAATCGGGTCCAAAATTACAGGATTGTATTCGAAGAATGGGGTATTATTGGCCATCCATGATAGCAGATACTGTGGATTATACCAGACGATGTAAAGCATGTCAAATTCATGCCAATTTTATTCATCAATCATCGAAATTCTTACATCCTACAGCAGCTTCTTGGCCCTTCGAAGCTTGGGGCATGGATATTATTGGTCCGATTAACCCTCCTTTTGTCAAGGGACATCGGTTTATACTGGCTATAACCGATTACTTTTCTAAATGGGCGGAAGCGGTTTCCCTTGTTGAAGTAAAAACATCTAATGTGGTTAGCTTCATCAAACACCATGTCATTTATCGTTTTGGGATTCTCCGAAGGATAATTCATGATAATGGACCACAATTTGCCAGTCAGGTATTTTATCGATTCTGTGACAAGAATCGGATCCAAATCTGGCTTCTACGACTTATAATCCAGCTGCTAATGGTTTAGCCGAAGCTTTTAACAAGACAATCATTAAACTTCTCAAAAAGTTTGTCTCTTCTAATAAATGTGATTGGAATGAGAAACTTGGAGAATGTTTATGGGCTTACCGAACGACAGTTCGAACTCCTACTAGTTTTACACCATTCTTACTGGTTTACGGATGTGAGGCTGTTCTTCCACTAGAAATCCAGATTTCATCTCTTAGAATAGCCATTGCTAATGAGCTAACTACAGGGAATAATGATCGGTTGAGAATTTAAGAACTTGAAGGTTTAGACGAGAAGCGTCTTCAAGCGCAACAACACATCGAGTTATATCAAGCCCGCATATCTCGAGCTTTCAATCGTAAAGTTAAAGAGAGGGTATTTAAAGTTGGTGAGCTAGTTCTAGCTGTTCGAAGACCGATGGTGATGACTCATAAGAGCAAAGGGAAATTCCAAGCAAAATGGGAAGGTCCTTATGTCATCAAGACGGTATTCTCTAATGGTGCCTATAGGTTGTCTAAACCTAATGGAGATTTGCTCATGATGCCAATTAATGACAAATTCTTGAAGAAATACTATGTCTGAATTTCTTTTTTATTTCTCCAGCTACCAATGTTTGGTTAAGCTGATTATTTGTCTTCCTAAAAGAAAATTTTGATCTTCTGTCTTACCAGCTGATTAAAAAAAAGGATTTATTATTTATCATGTTCTTATGACCTCTGAATAAATATTAAGTCTATTTTTTTTCTATCTATCATGTCCATATGGCCTCTGAATAGATATTAATCTTTTTTTTTGAGTTGTTACGATCTGTCACGTTCATATTACCTCTGATAGTATTGGACACTCTAAACAGAAAACGAGATTCATTATCTATCGTGTCCACATTACCTCTGGATAGATATAATTTATTGAGTTTAGAAGATTTGTCATGTCCATATTACCTCTGATAAGTGTTTTCTATCTCATACCTATTGTTTAAATTCAAAATAAATGATAGGATCACAAAACCAAAATATTTCATTCATGTCTTGAAAATATTACAGAATAAAAAAAGACAGAAGAATACAGAATTCTTTATTGATGAACAAAAAGAAGAATACAAAAGCTCTTTATTTGCCTAAGGCGGAGCAGAGACATCTTCTAACAGTTTCTGTAGCTCTGCTAGACGCTTTTCGCGAGAGTTTATCACAGTTGTAGTAGCTTGAGTACGTCGAGCTTCTGGAGTACAAATATGGGAGAAGTCGATGAAAGTAGCTATCATCTTATCCTTGGCTTCGTCAAGGGTTTTGATAGTAGCTTCGACACCGAAGACTTGCTCCTCAAATATCGAGCTCTGCGTCAGATGCTGTCCCGAGCTATGATCAACTGCTCCCTCTCCGCTTTCAAGCGAGCCAATTCTGCCTCGACTTCAAGAATTCTATCATTCTGTCGATGAATTCTTATATTTGAAGTTTCATAGGCTTCTCTCTGAATCTCTAGCTGGGGCTTAGCTTCTGCCAAAAAAGCTTTTTCTTTGGCGACCTTGATGTTGTACTCTTGGAGAGCATCATTGAAAGTAGTCTCCCGAGCGAAGTATTCAGCTGATAAAGCGTCATACTCGCTTTGGATGAGACTTTCAATAGTTTCACTTGACAGCCTTAGGTTTTCTCTAATGGGCTGTTCAAGTTCCTCCACGACCTTCTCCAATGCCGCTGCTCTCGTTGCAACATTGAACATGGCGACATTTCTGATCGTAAGAGTAATAGCAGCTTTCAAGCTTTCATAATTGAGGCCCTTCTTCAAGACTATTTTGATCAGAGCCGCCAGAGTCTTGTAAAAAGTTTCAGTATGAATCTCAACTAAGAGATTCATTTCTGCATTCGAGCTCGACGTTGCGACAATATCTACCAGATCCCTTTTCTGAAGACTGGGAGCAGATGTTGTTGCCTTGGTAACAGATTGAGATGAAGCCATTGTTGTCGCTGCTACTATGGCCAACTGATCCGCAGGAGCTTCAGGGACAATATCTTCACTACTTGTTACTCCAGCCGTTTTCGGAGTCGAAACTACTTGAGTTTCGGTGGCGGTGATTGGTGTGGGTGGAATGGTAGTTATGGTAGCTGGCTCCGGTTCAGATACTGTCTTCTCAGGAACTTATACCAAATTAGTAGCAATAACTGAGGATGTTATTACGACGTCTCCAACTTCAGTTGATGGGTCGACTATATCCTCATCACCTTCATAAGCTACTGGCTCTTCAGGCTCTGGGAGTACTTCAGTTTCTTCATTGAAGTCTATTTCTTCCTCAGCAGCCGCTTCTTCATCTGCAGTTGGTTCTTCTTCAGTTTGTTCTTCTTCTCTGTTTTCAGCAAGAGAAGATAATTCTGGCATAGCCACTACTTCGGGCTTTTGTTGTACTTCTTCCTGGACATTATCTTCTTCTGAAGAAGAACCCTCTTCCTCAGACTCCATGTTTTCCTCATAAATAGTCTCTTGAGGAGGAAGAGCCACAGGCTTTGCTGTAGTGATGACACCTACAAATAAACAAAATAAATTAATATACAAAATCATAATATATAATCTTGTATAGATTTTGTGTGATATATATTTACCTGGAGTAGGTGCAGGACGTGCCAAGTACGAGTTATAGTCCCCATCCCAGTCGTCATCATCGAAAGTAATAGCCGGTTCATCTGACGGGATAAGCTCTCGATCAACAGTAAGTATAGTGGCAACATCCTCAGTAGCTTGTGTCTTTTGTGGCAAAGACAGGTGAAGTGATGAGTTGAGGCGTCCCGAAGATAGAACACCCACACCTTATGTTGATGCTGCCGGTTGAGAAGCAAAGGATCATTCTCCAAGCTGAGTCGAAGAAGATGCAATATGTTATGGCTCCTTGACTGGAGTATCGCTCTCCGGAGTAGCAGCTCTCTGTCTAGAAGGCCCTTTGATGGTAACCTTCTTCTTCTTCTCAGAGAGGGACTTCTCTGGAAGAGTAACAGCTGTACCTTGTTTCCGTTTTTGGGTCTTGTCGATAATGATTGGTCCCGCAGCTATTTCCCCAGCTTCCGTAGGAATGACTTCCAGATACTCATCTGGAATAGCAACATCATCGGGTTGTAGCCATGGGCGAAGGAGCGGATGGATACATAAAAGTGAGCATACGTATAAAGTATATGTAGCTCGGTTGTGTTGGTAGCAGTCGATACTCTGAATTTAGCACCGGTACAAGCAGTGCTAAAGTATCTCCAGGCTCTCGCACCATCAATTAGCTTCCCATAATGGTAGAAGCTGGTGGAGGGATTACCAACATGAAGTTGGTCATATCCAAACTGGTGAGCGAACCGACTTGGTAGATATGGTTCGAACGCACAGCTATCTTCATTCATGTACATCAGATGGGAGGGTCTGATGCACTTTAGCCATTTAAGAACTGGCACATGCAATGAAGTCCTCCCTTCTCCTCTATCTTCAAACTGTACACCTAGGCAGTCGGCTAGAACTGGTGGCCTTGTGCAGAAAAAGTTTCATCCATAGGAATAGTTCAGCACTGCTCGGGTATCTGCCACTGTAGTTGCAATCCATGTAGCTTTGTTGAATTATTGGAGGAAGACCTCCGTATTATCTCCAGGGTTTGGTGGTAACAAACTGTAATTATGATGTAGTAGCCAGCCCATTAGATAAGTGTAGGGCATCTCCACCCTTAGGAAATCTTTTAGGTGAGGAGCATTGTTGATTAGTTTCTCACCAAAGTTCCGCAAACCTGCATTTATTCGGCACATCATTGCCGATAGCAAGTTGATTCTGACCTTGAACACCAAACGTACTGCCGGCCATAATACATTTCGGTGAATTCTGTCTACTGTGCTGATCCCGGGCACAATCTATCTTCGCAGCCACAAAGACAGAAAGCCTGCGAGCAAGGCTTCCCTGAAGATCTTCTGACTACCATGCCTCAGGTGGCTCAAGGTTTCAGTCCCCGCTGGGATGTCTCCGGTCTTTTTGGACAGATACTGGTCCGGAGACTTATGTGAGATCATTAAACTATTGATCAGACCTGAAGGGATTATTGAGCAAGGGTTAATGGTTGGAGCCTTGTTTTCTTGAAATCTCCCTTTCTCGGATATTCTATTCTCATGGTAGAAAAGATAGGTTGTCCACTTATTAGTATATACCAAGTGCGACCCACTATCATACATAGAGGTACAAATTAAGTAATGACACATCAGTTCTTGGTAAACCTCAACTAATCGAGGATTCTTCTCTCTGATTTCTGTTAGTTCTCGGTTGGAGGGAACATACTCTTCATAGGGAGCTTCACCCATCGGCAGTTTATAGATGAATTGTATCTCGTGCAAGGCAAGACCCATCTCACCGAGTAGGGTAGCAAAAGTTCCTGTTGAACTCATATACAGCTCCATCAAAGCCAAGAACAGGTTACTGTTCATCGGTATACCCTGGCTCGTAGGGCTACCGCTTCATAAAGGCCGATGGATTCCAGGTCCTTCTTGAAGTTCTTCACGATCCAGGCACTAAGCTGAATCCAGTTCTAGTTATATGGAGTCAACCACCCTAGTAGCCTAGGGTTGGCCAGAGGATATAATACTGCAGCCCCTATGAACTTGTTAATGAACATTAGGGTCTGCACCGGCTGGATCAGAGCTGAATCTTTGTTCGGAGTGAATCCAGACAAGAGACCGGAGAAAGGGACGACACCACCACTGGGAGCACTGACGTGATACCCCATATCGTTGGCTCTATCCCACTTGAAGATGATTCTGCCCGGCCTACCATGACTGCTGGGAGTCAGGTTCCATAGCATTTGTCGAGGATGGGTGGTATGGACAAAAGCAGATAGGGGATAATCTCTGGGCATGTCTGGGAGATACATTGCCCTCTCTCCAAACTTGAACACCCAGGACTCCTTCTTGGGGTGTGTTTGTGACTGGAAATCTATCGCATCCCCGAACAAGAAGGCTGGCTTCAAAAATTGTTGGTCATCTACTGATACCAACAATTACCCATTTATCATAGACAACAGCATCCTGTCCTCCTGGGCAGCTATCAGCTGTTGTCTCCCTTCAGGGTATTCTGGATTTGACTGGGGAAACTCCACGTGGGACAAGTTCTCCAAGTAATTTGAGCCCACCATACCAGCTTGCGAGCCAAATATTTCTGTAAGTGGGTGAATTTGCAAGTCCACTGCCAAAAGAAAAAAGAAAAATCAAGTTAGTAAAAATCTAATTTAAATTTTTACGCGGATGACTTAGTCTGAGTTTTACGCATAAAGATTAAAGACTCTGATTATGCAAACTTTACGCTTATGCACAAAAAATATAAGTTGATAAAAAAAATTAAAGTGTAAAAATTCTCTATCTTTTACGCAAAGTCTTTTACTTGCAGATTTTACGCTGGCACATATTGATGTGAGCGTATTTTTGATTTTACGCTGGCACGTGTTGACATGAGCGTATTTTAATTTTTACGCTAGCACATATTGATGTGAGCGTATTTTGAATTTCATGCTGGCACGTATTGACGTGAGCGTATTGTGAATTTTACGCTGGCACGTATTGACGTGAGCGTATTGTGAATTTTATGCTGGCACATATTGATGTGAGCGTATTGTGATTTCTACGCTGGCACGTATAGACGTGGGTGTATGCTTTTATTTTTATGCTGACACATATAACGTGGGCGTATTTTGTTATTTCGATTTCTACGCTGACACATATAACGTGGGCGTGAAGTTTAAAAATTCAAGTCCTCTTCTTCTCCGGCGAACTCACGGCCGAAGTTAGGTAGTATTCTACCTTTCATGGTCGGATCCACAGTGGGGTGATTGGTCGGGGTGCTGCCGATGAAGGAATGTTAGTTTCTGCGCGGTCGGTCGTCGACGAAGCTTCGACGGGCTTCTTGCCCTTGCTGCCAAAGGCGGTCTTGCTCTTGGGGGCCATCGATTCAAAGTGAGAGAAGAAGAGAAGAAAGAGGGCAAAGAAGTTCGAGATTGCAAAGAATGAGTAAAGTTCTCTATGAACACGTAAAGATCTATTTATAGAGAATTTTTGAAATCGGTTCAAATTCCCGAAATTTGCGCTAACTGTTGGATATCTCTGTTTTTACACGGACTGTTGGATATCTCTACTTTTACGCGGACTATTGAGTATCCCGAACTTTACGCAGATGACCGTTGGGTATCCCGAATTTTACGCAGACTGTTGAATATTTCGGATTTTACGCTTCTGTTCAAAGTATTTCAAAATTTGACAATATTTGAAAACTTTGAAGGGGGTCTTATAGGAGCGTAAAAAGTACTTCATAGATCAAGTCAAAGAAGTTGAGAACTTTACGCAAGTCAAACAGAGTAAAAATCATATTTTACGCAGAGAGCAAATAAAGTCAAATTCTACGTGAGCTATTTTACGCGAGAGCCATCCTCAAAGCCTTTACGTGAGGGACAGGCTGTCAGATCATGCATTTAATGTGCGTGATACTGTTCTGACATAATCGTTTTCTGACAGCGGACAGCACAAAAGTCGAGAAGATTTGATTTACACCAAACCCAACACTCATCGTTTAGTGTGCAGATGGGCTACTTTACGCTCAAGAGATTGCTTCTTTTACGCACGAAAACTATTCGAGCTTTTACGCTCAAGGCTGTTGTGCGCGTAAAGTTTATTTGAGCTAATTTTACGCTCAAGGCTATTTTCATCCACTTTAAGCGAGAAGTTTATTTTGGGCTATTTTACGCCCAGTCTGCTACTTTACGCAGGAAGTATATTTTGGGTCATTTTTACGCCCGATCTTTTCTGGCTACATGAGAACGTGGTCTGCTTACATGGCTTTCATGCCACACTTATCGAGGAACGTGTGTACGTGTTCTCTCTATTTTATTGAAATAGTGGGACATGTGTCACCATGCGTAGAGATCACAACTCTACATGGGATACGTGTCGTCATGCGTAGAGGATGATTTTTATCATGGGTGACAGTTACTTGTACAAAGACCAAACTTTGTTGTTTTTTACGCACAGAAGGTCTAGTCTATAAATAGACTTATTTTTAACACATCAAGGGATCAGAAGAGATACAGGAGAGAAAATTCTGAAAAAACTCATATTTTTATAGTGATATTCCCAGAAGCATTTCTTCAACTTTTTCTCAAGGACAGAGTGAAGCAAAGAAGAAAAGCATTCGACTCTGCCATCAGTGCCATTGCTCGATACCTTTCTGGTGACTTACTTCTTCCGATTGTTCGTCTTTTTTAAGCAGTTCTCTTCTTCATCATCATCGTATGGTCTAAGGAACAAAGTGATCGCTCTCAGATCAGACTTCCATAGCAATACTTCCCAGAACAACTTGTACTATTGTACTTTTTCTAGTTTTCTTTCAAAAGCCAATTTTAGGCATTTTGTTAAGTAAAATAGTAGCTAATGGACTAGTCGAGGCATTCAACAAGACCATTGTCAAACTCCTCAAAAGGTCGTCTCCTCTAATAAATACGATTGGAATATGAAGTTCGGTGAATGTCTATGGGACTACCGTACGACAGTTCTTACACCTACAGGCAGCACACCATTCTTCTTGGTCTATGGGAGCGAGGTTGTCCTCCCTTTGGAGATACAAATCCCATCCTTATGGTAGCCATTACTAACCAGTTAACTGTCGAAGATAATCAGCACAGGCGGTTACAAGAGTTAAAAGTGCTGGATGAAAAGCGCTTGCTCGCACAGCAAAGAATCAAGCTTTACCAAGTCCGCATCTCTGGGGCCTTCAATAAAAATGTCTGCGAAAGATCACACCAAGTGGGCGACCTCGTCTTGGCAGTACGAAGACCGATGGTAATGACTCACAAGACGGCTGGGAAGTTCGAGCCCAAGTAGGAAGGACCATTCGTCATAGAAATAGTATACTCCAATGGGGCTTATCGGCTAGCTAAGCCTAATGGTGACTTGCTAATGATGCCCATCAACGGCAAGTTTCTAAAGAAATATTACGTCTGAAGGCAGAACCAGCATAGGCGCCCACATTCCCTGAAAAGGGTGCCTATGAGTTTTGGTAAGAGGATCTCACTCTCTCTCTCCTATATATTTTCTCAAGTAGATGAAGCACTTCAAATCCACATTACCTCTGGATTGCTCCTCTACACCTAGAAGATACGACTACCATGTCCATATTACCTCTGAGTAGTTGTTCTTCTCGCATCAGCTCTATGGTTATTCCGGCGGTCTAGAAAATAGTTTACGTCCATATTATCTCTGGATTGTTGTTTTATACCCCGACAAAGATTAAGCCAACCACGTCCATATTACCTCTGGTCAGGCAAATCCTTCGTGAAGATTCCTTCTTTATTTTGAAGACAAAAGAAAGGGGACAGGAAAGCTTCTATATATAAAAACATGCGGCTACAAAGACCTATTACAGACTCTTCGTAGTTACATACATAGAAGCAAAAAAGGCTAAAATTGTAGTACAAGCTCTCAATAGCGCGGGCGAGGGGGTCACAGAGCCAATCACTTCCTGGTCAAAAGGAAGTCACTGCCCGAAGTAGCTACTGGTCCGAACTGGGGATGAAGACCAGCACATGACTCCCTTATCTTTCCAGCTGGCCATGGAAGCAACCACAGCTGCAGGTCTTGCTATTCCTCGGAATGGCAAGCAATCAAAATCCAGGAAGCAGAGGTCCAAGACACCATTGACGCCCACGACATCCAGAGCGTGGGGACGTCTCGAGATCTAGTTGTAGTTCTACAACGGCTTCTTCAGATGAAAAGGTTTGCCACCGACGGTCGCCTCAAGCAAACTCCAGGGTCGTCAGCAGGCGAGTGTCGGGCAAGCAAGGCCATTGTGGAAGTAAATAAGTCTTCTCTTGGAAGGGGTAGTCCTTTATATAGACTATTCGCGTGGTCCAAGCACGAGCCAGATATCGGTCAGAAGGATGCTTACAAGCTAAGCCAAAGCTCCACTCCATGTCAGATGACAATACTGTGAGTGACCGAAGGAACGTGACTCTGAACCTCCTCTGCCAAAGAGATTCGCAATCCCTGTAAAGATAGAAGAGGCTCCAATATCAAAAAGTCATCAGGAGCTCTTGCTATGAAACGATGACTCTGGATAATTAATGATAAAGAGCTAGGCGTGACACCAGCCATCAGCCAGCTCGTACAATCCTGCCACGTGTTCATGCTTCTGTTAAAGTATTTCGAGCTTGACTCAAGTTTGAGACACTTTAAAGGGGGTATTGTGGAAGAATAAAAAATCTCAGCTGATGATATCCCTTCGCCACAGAGCAGATGATACAAAGGCTCAGCCCAAGTGTTAAAAAGACAAAACAGAAGATATGAAAAGAAGTCCCTTATGTGTCACGTCTACCAAAGTCTAGTACAAACATATCAAGACTACATAAAATGGACTAATTCTGTTCATCTACAAAGGATCTGGTACAGATTCTACAGAGCCTAGAGGGATCTACAAGGGATTCGGTCTTCGTCAAAGCGCAGCCCTTTTTCTTTATGCCAGAAGATTGACCTCTATCGAGGCATATCTGACCCTTTTATGGATGCAGCCTCCCAGAAGTATATCAGCCACTCGGCCAAAGCAAACAGCTTCCTGAAGCAGTCATTGGCCCGAGCCTTCAAAGAGCGCAGCAGGTCGCGAAGCCTTGAATGGGAAGGACATAGCACAACCTGTGGATCTTCGGGTTGGCTATCCACCCATGACCTAGGTTGTTAGGACCTCGAAGATCCCCAGACGTCGTCCAGAGTTGAACTCCCTAAGAAGGATATTTACATACGTCTGAAGGACAGTAATGGCTCCTTCTACACAGAGTTCTTCTATAAGAATATGGCTCCTATGAACGAGAAAAGCCTCAACCAGCAGCCAACTTATGCAAGTTCGATCGCCGCTCGAAGTTAAGTTTAGATCTTGTATGGTACTGAAGGATGCCAAGAAGAAGACGGCGACTATTCAAACGAGAACTTCCCCTTTTTAGAACCAAGAATAGCCCAGAGTACACGCCACATAGCCGACGGTCAAAATTCCTACATTAATAGGATGAGCCTAAGACTCAGCACGATGAATGTCAGTCTTAGACCCTTGGAATTTGCCATATTACGGTAGCAATTAAGAGGGAAGTCCTTAAAGAGCGGGTATTTATCGCTCTTTACTTCAGAAGCCAAAGCTTTCAAGCCAGAGGCGCAGCTACTCGCCTGTGCCAACCTCAGAAGCAAGATGGTAGTAGGTCCCCCTTTCCTTTACTTCAGAAACCAGTGTCTTCACTCCAGAGGCGCAGCTACCTGTCTGCGCCAACCCCAGACGCACAAGGGTGTTATACCTTTTCCTCCAAAGCCAACGTCTTCAAAGTTTAGAGGCACAGCTACTTACATGCGTCCATATGGGGTACAGCATGGTGATATGTTCACACCATCTCCATTTCTATGGTGCAGTCATCTGCTCTGATCCAGAAGCTTAAGTTACTTCTCTGTAAGAGACTTGGGAACTCCTACTGCAACCAATGCAAGTCAGCCTATCGCTCCAAAAGCACAGTAACCTCACCAACCTGAAGCATAAGCCTACTCATCGCCTACAACATAGTAACTCTGTTACTCTAAAACACAGCTTCATCGCTGCTCTAAATGTACAGAAGTCTCATCGTCATTCGAAGCCAAGTTCACTCATCGCCTGAAAGCACAGAGGCTCCGTCGTCTCCAGAAGCACGGTCTACTCGTCGCTCCAGAAGCACAGCAGTACATAGTCCTCACCAGAGGCACAAGAAGCATGGGTTCACCCCAATTGGTTTGTTTAAATCGCCTCTTGCAGAAAAGATTAGGATTAAATCATAATTGATTTAAATCTTAGACGAGGATCAATTAGACTCCAAATCTAGGATGACATCCCAAGATTTACTCGGCTGTATTCAAGCAAGCAAATCGGCATGCGCCACGTATCACCTCCTTCGGTTATGTTGATAACTACCAGAGATCTCGATTGAGGGGAATTTTGATGTCTACCATGTATCAATACTGTTGATACAAAATCACAGTCAACCAAATATTGATACAATTGACGACATGATACTTGTAATATTTCAATACGACACATGAAGACTGAACTCAGTACAAGACGGACGACATCTCGCATCTGCTATGTTCAATGTTTTGAGTCTATATTTTATACTTTTATTGAGTCTAGACATATGTAAACTGAGTCGTACTGAGCAATTTGAGACTTAACCTATACCTATACCTCAAGCCAAAAGCCTCACAAAAATCCAAGTGGCCCATTTACCCATTGGACCAGTTTTGTGCTCTAGAGACAGAGTTCGGGCCGAACTCTGCCTCCACACAGAGTTTGGGCCGAACTCTGCCTTCTAAAATCCAGGATCCTAATTTTTAGGGTTGGCTGGATGCTAGTTGTCCAACGGCCAAATTTTTGAATATTTGACCCAGAATTCTGGCCGAATTCTGCCCACCTGATATCCTATAAATAGGCCTTGAATTTTTTCTTTTTTATTCATCCAATCTTCTCTACTCTTCTCTCTAAAGCCTTATACAATCCATACTCTTCTCATCTACTAGCCACAAGCTCCCTAAGCCTCAAAGTGCTCAGTACTTTTCAGTTAGGAGTTTGTGCAAGAGTTCAAGAAGTCGCTTGGAAAATTCGAAGCATCGCCACTGTGATCTCTGTAAGAAGTTGACGTGCTCTTCTGAAGAAAAGGCACAGGATGTAACTACTATTTCATAAATAGTGGATTTAATCCTGAGCTAGAGTTCTCAGGCCTGGACTAGTCCTCAACGAGGGAAACCAGGTTAAAATTAGTTGTGTTTGTGTATGCTTTCTTGCCCTTTACTATTTCCGTATTTACTCTGATTATTTACTGTTGGTGAAAGAGTATAATTTTTTAATTGGACATTATTGTCATAAATCTATTCATCCCCCTTTAGAGTTGTCGATTTGCTCTTCACTTGGTATCAGAGCTCTGTTCTCTCAACAAGGACTAACATTCTAGAGCTGATCCATGGCAACCACACAATCCATGATTTCCAATCACGATGAAGGGCAGTCCACTCATAGGCCTCCCCTATTTGATGGGACAAACTACACCTATTGGAAAACAAGGATGAGCTTTTATCTCAAGTCGTTAGACTTCGACCTGTGGACCATTATTACCGATGGTTACAAAAAGACCGCCAGGATAGTTGTCAATGGTGATCTCATTGAGAAACCACATGACAAATATTCTGACTAGGAGAAGAAACAGACAAGTCTAGACGTAAGAGCTATTAATGCTTTATTTTATGCTATAGATAAGAATAAGTTTAACAGGGTCTTAACATGCACCACCTCTCACGAAGTATGAAGACTTCTAGAAGTGACGCATGAAGGAACCACCCAAGTCAAGGAATCAAAAATAAGTTGTCTCACTCAAGAATATGAGGCATTCAAGATGAAGCCAAATGAGACGATCACACAAATGTTTACAAGATTCCTCGACATCATCAACCCCTTGTCTTCTCTCGGCAAGCAATATACAAATAACGAGAAGATCCGCAAGCTACTTAGGGGGCTACCAAAGATTTGGAACCCTAATATGACAGCCATCATAGAAGGAAATGATCTCACGACTATGTCAATAG
This sequence comes from Iris pallida, assembly GCA_029216955.1. Taxonomy (NCBI): domain Eukaryota; kingdom Viridiplantae; phylum Streptophyta; class Magnoliopsida; order Asparagales; family Iridaceae; genus Iris; species Iris pallida. The sequence continues at coordinate 11,122,250 of JANAVB010009599.1, forward strand.
AGACTTTGATGGGAAAGCTGATGACTCATGAGCTTGACCTCAAAGACTTCGAAGAGCCTGCTCCTAAGGCAAAGGAGATTACCCTTAAAGCTCACCAACGAAGGGCTGATCCTAAATAGACGGATGACGATAACTCAGAAGGTGATGATCAAACTCTCCTTGTCCGCAACTTCAAGAAATTCCTTCGCTTCAATCGAAGAAAAAAGGAACCACAAAAAGATAACGAAGAAGAGCCAACATGCTATGGCTGCAAAAAGACTGGACACATCCGAAAAGATTATACATTTGCAAAGAAGAGCAACCAATATGAGAAACCATACAAGAAGGCTTCCTCAAGAAAATATGCCAACACAAGCATTTGGCTTGAAAGCGAAGCTAGTGACTCCGAGGAAGAAAAGAACTCTCCTCAAGATACTGCCAATGTATGCCTAATGGCAACATCCGACAAGGTAACTAGTGAAACTCTCGATGATTTCACTTTTGATGAACTTGGCGATGCATTCAATGATTTACTCAATGACCACAAGAAAGTCATTAGTAAATATAAACACGCCAAGGAGAGGATCAAAAGTTATGAAGTTGAGATTCAAAGACTCTCCTCATTGCTTGATAATATTAGAGACATTTCACCCACGGAAGTCACAAATGAGGTGTCTAAGCTTAAATTAAGCCTACATGATGCCGAAGCACGTATTAAAAAGCAAACACAAGAGATTACAGCACTCAACACTGAGATTGCTCAAGAAAAGAATAGACACAAGATCTCTATTACTAAAATTCATGGTTTGAATACTAAGATTAATGAACTGCAGGCTGTCTCTAAGAAATTAGAGACTAGATTGGGAAAACAGGTTGCTCAACCTCAAACCCAATTACATGAGACACACACAAAGCACAATACTGCTCAACATCGTCAAACACGTCATCCACCTACAGCATGCAAATATGCTTACATGTACACCCACTTCTATACAGCACACAAACCACATGCATGTAGAAATCATTCTCATAACTATCATTCTAATGTGACACATAATCACCATGCTATACATAGATATAATCATCACCATGTTGTACATAAACACAATCACCACCATACTGCATATAGATATAATCATCATCCTACAGCCACATATAGTCATCATCATGCTGCTCCACACCATTCTTACCATGCTACACATAGACATCATCATCATGATACTCCATACCACTCTTACCATGCTACATATAGACATCATCAATATGCTCCTAACATAAATAGGAATGCTATTTGTACTTATTATGGATTACATGGACACATCTCACCACAATGTAGAGTTAGGAGATTAGTAGATAGGAATATATATACATGGTTGCCAAAAACTAACTTTTCAGGACCCTTAAGAACTTGGGTACCAAAGGTCACATCTACTCTTGATGTAGGTGGACCTTCCCTCCTCAACTAAGAGTAAGTGGATTCTCGATAGTGGATGCTCGCGACATATGACGGGAGACACAAATCTTTTCGCATCACTATCGATGAAGAGAGAAGGATACATATCCTTCGGCAATAACCTAAAAGGGTATATTATAGTTAATGGTACTATTGGTCATCCTCCTTCTCCTGTAATAAAGGATGTCTACCTAGTGACCGAGTTAAAGCATAACATGCTCAGCATAAGTCATCTTGCTGATCATGGATATGATATTAACTTTAGACAAAATAAATGCTATATTTATGATAGGTCAACATGAGACATCGCTTTTGAAGGGATAAGAGAGGATAATATTTACATTTTTCATCTATCTAGAGATACTAATAGTGCAGGAAGATGTCTCTATGCTCACAAGGATGAAAGATTACTATGGCACCAGCGTCTTGGTCATGCCAATATGGATACTATATCCAAGCTATCGACTAAGAAGCTAGTTAGAGGCTTGCCCGACATCACATTCAAAAAGGACACGGTATGTGCCGAATGTGAGTTGCATAAGGCAACCAAGTCCTCATTTCATTCTATAAACTCTGTAAGTACTACTAGACCCTTGCAATTATTTCATATAAATTTATTTGGCCCTAGTAGAGTAGCCAGTCTTGGTGGAAAACTCTATGCTTTTGTTATAGTAGATGACTTTTCTAGATTTACTTGGGTTTTCTTTCTTACAAACAAAAGTGATGTCATTTTGTTTTTTCAAAATTTTTGCTAAGAAGGTTCAAAACGAAAAGGCTACATGATTACTCGAATCCGAAGTGATCATGGAGGCGAATTCGAAAATACTAATTTTGAAAAGTTTTGTGATTTAAATGGTTTTGATCATGAGTTTTATTGTCCAAGAACTCCTCAACAAAATGGTGTTGTGGAGCAGAAGAATGGGACTCTTGGCGATATGGCTAGAGTCATGCTGAATAAATTTTCACTTTCGAAATATTTTTGGGCTGAAGCGGTCAGTACAGCGTGCCATATTTTAAATAGGGTGCTCATTCGTCCTATTACGAAGAAAACACCCTATGAGCTTTGGTTTGGAAGAACTCCAAACGTTTTATACTTTAGAGTTTTTGGTTGTCGATGTTTTATCCTTAACACCAAAGACAACTTAGGCAAATTTGATGCCAAAGCTGACGATGGTATTTTCCTTGGCTATGCTGCCAAGAGCAAGGGATATAGAGTGTTCAACAAACACTCATTAATTGTGGAAGAGTCTACCAATGTGACTTTTGATGAGGATAACAGTGCAGCAGCTACTCTTGATGATGATGTTGAGCCTTTAACTTCTACTCCGATGAATACCACCACTGAAACCAATTCTTTGGAGGGCCTGCCAAAGAAATTCTCTTTCAAGCCGTCACATCCAGAAAACTTGGTAATAGGTGAGGTTTCACGCGGAGTAAGTACTCGATCATCATTAAGAGACTCCATTGGTAGCACTGCCTTCATTTCACAAATTGAGCCTAAAAATGTTTTAGAAGCTTTCAATGATAAATTTTGGATTTCTGCCATGCAAGAGGAACTCAACCAATTCGAGAGGAGCCAAGTCTGGGAACTTGTTCCTAGCCGACAAATCACTCGATTATTGGTACTAAATAGGGTTTTTGAAATAAAGTAAATGAAGATGGTTCAGTTACACGCAACAAAGCTCGTCTAGTAGCTCAAGGATACAACCAAGAGGAAGGTATCGACTACGATGAGACGTATTCTCATGTTGTAAGATTGGAATCCATTCGGATGCTTTGCGCATTTGCTAACTTTCAAAATTTTAAACTGTTTCAAATGGATATTAAAAGTGCTTTCTTGAATGGATTTATTAAGGAGAAAGTTTTTGTAAAACAACCCCCTGGTTTTAAAAATCACAAATTTCCCTACCATGTTTTCAAGCTCAAGAAAGCGCTATATGGCCTCAAACAAGCCCCTAGAGCTTGGTATGAACGGCTAAGCAATTTCTTGCTTGAAAAAGGTTTTTCAAAAGGGAATGTTGATACTACACCTTTTATAAAATCTTTCAAAGACACTATTCACTTAGTACAAATTTACGTTGATGATATTATATTTGGTTCTACTCATGAAACTCTCTGTCAAGATTTTGCCAAGTGTATGCAGACCGAGTTTGAGATGAGCATGATAGGGGAGCTCAATTACTTTCTTGGACTGAAAGTCAAACAAACATCAAATGTAACTTTTATCTGTCAGTCAAGGTATATAATGGACATGCTGAAGAAATTTGACTTTGACAACGTCAAACCAATCGGCACTCCAATGGCTACTACAACTAAACTAGAACCAGATAAAAGCAACAAACCTGTGGATCAACGTAAGTATCGAGGTATGATAGGCAGTCTACTTTATTTAACTGCTAGTCGTCCTGATATTATGTTTAGCGTTTGCCTGTGTGCTAGATATCAAACAAATCCTAAGGAATCACACATGTCTGCCGTTAAGCGTATCTTTCGATACCTTAAGGGTACGGTTACAGTGGGCCTATGGTATCCTAAATCAAAATCATTTGACCTCATTGGTTACTTTGATGCTGATTTTGCCGGATGCATGGTCGATCGTAAATGTACAAGCGGCACGTGTTATTTATTAGGAAAGGCTCTAGTCTCTTGGTTTAGCAAGAAGCAGAATTCTGTCGTACTATCCACAACAGAAGCTGAGTATATCGCAGCTGGTCGTTGTTGTGCACAAATTCTGTGGATGAAGCAAACCCTTGAAGACTATAACTTATCTTTTATGCACATTCCTATATTTTGTGACAACACTAGTGCTATAAACTCACTAAGAACCCCATATGTCACTCACGCACGAAGCACATTGAAATACGTTACCACTTTTTGCTTGATCACCAGCAAAATAGCACTATTAACTTAGAATTTATTGACACTGATCATCAGCTAGCAGATTTTTTTACAAAACCACCATTCGAAGAGCGTTTTAACTTTCTTTGTCGTGAACTAGGAATTTTGGATGAAGCTGTTATTCATTAAAGTAACCTGCATAAATATCGATTGTCTTGATTCTTTATGATAAAATTGCTATAGGTACAAGCCGAAAGTGTCCTTCTGACATCAACGCGTAAAAGCTTAAGCGACACGGTGCACTAGTCCTCAGTACTACCGCTAGCTGGGATCCGGCCCCTGCAGCTACCCCATGGCAACTTCAAAATATTGAATTGTGGCATAATTCCTTATTTATTACATGGTATAATTTTGTCACATGCTAAATTCAAATTTTCAAACTTCATTTTTGATTCAGCGTTCTCTTATTGCTATTCTCTTTGGACTTTTAAACTTTGTATATGCATCTATCCATTATTGTTTTCCTTTTAGTCTTACTTATATTTCCAACTTCATTATTTAGCCTGATTTCTGTTCTGGCCACAGAATCCAGAATTTGGGCCGAACTCTGCCTAATCCAGAGTTCGGGCCAAATTTGGTTTGGTCCTTCCAGAACCGAAAGCAGGCTCAGCCGCTGATCAAATTTTGATCCAATGGTCCAAAATTGCTCCGACCATTCGAACCCTTACACTTAAAACCCGGTTCTCCTCTTCTCTCTCCTCCATTTCCACCTTCTAAACTTTTCCAAACTACTCCTCTTCAAACGCTAACCCTAGTTCTTCCATCCTAGTGCATCTTTCTTCTCAAAATTCAAGGAGAAGGATTCTCTCACCATTCTCTTTCATCTTTCATCAACAAATTGAGGTATATTTTTACACTTCTCTCCATCTCAATTTCTTTAATTTTCTTTATTATTTTATGGCTCCCAAGTTGTTCAATAGAGGGAAGAGACTTCGATCTGAGGGTGCATCCTCTTCGAATGCTCATCCTCGTGTTGAACAACCTATTCACCCATTGTTCAACCCACCTCGTCCACTCGACCCCAACACGTATGATGATTGGATATTTGTATCACTAGACGCTTCCAATGAGTGGTTTAGTGATTTTCGATCACGTCCCGTGTACGCGGGTCATCCTATAAATTTTACCATCTTTTCATAATATGATTCATTATTTCATGATCTATGTCTTGATGAACTTGTCACAACCAATTTCGTCATTTATCTCAATGACATTCAAATGTTTTATTGCAACCTTACTCATGATGATACACATCTATTTTTACGTCTTGCGGGCATTGATATTTCTTTTGATGATTTTGACTTGGCCGAATACCTTGAAATTCCGGAGCCAAACTCATGGGAGAAACTTGTTGAAGCTCGCAAGTTTTAATTCTCCGATGGGTCATCCATAGAAAGCTTTAAGGACGATTTGTGTACTCCTAACACACGTCCTCGTAAGCTTCTCGCCAAGTTTCTCAATCCTTACTTTTATGAACTTCATCGCATTATCTTTAACACGATTCTGCCCAAAGCGGGATCAACTGATGAGGTTACATACTTTGAAATCTCTGCTTTGTATCACCTATATTTTTATGTTCCTTTTAATCTTCCACGTACCATGATGGACTGGATGATTAATGCTAGGAAGAAGCCAAGATCCTTGGTTTATGCTCTTTATCTTCCTATGGTCTTTCGTGCCTTTTGTGTCCCTTTTGATGAGTGCCAATTCCTACCTGCCCCTGCCTTCCTATCTAAGGCACGGCGGCTTCAGGCGGCAATTGGCTCACCTGCTGCGTCTGAGCACTCTGACGATGAGCCTAACGCACCTCCTCTTGGACAGGATACGCCTCTTCCTTCCATAACTCTTGAGTCACTACAGACTATGCTTCGCGATCGATTCACTTTAGAGGATGATCGCTGGACTCAGCTTGACTACCGTACCACCCTGCAGATGAGTGCCATCAGCAACTCACTGCACGATATTCGGTACTCTATGTCCTGGCATCCTTCTATGCCTATTCCTATGGAGCGGGACCCTGCTCGCGATGGAAACCGTATCGATGACCCTTGGGTTATCCGCTACCTATATCCGGATACGAATTTTGTGGACCCTCGTCGTTCCTTCACTGATCCATCTGACGATGCTGGGCCTTCACGAGCTCCGTGATGGATGTGGATTCCTGCTTGCTGCTGCTGCTGAGGATCTTAGTTTATTTTCTGCACTTTGGATTTTTAGTTGATGTAGTTGTTTTTCTGCACTTTGGTTGTATTAGAATTCTCTATGTGACTCTTGAGACATTTTATTCTGCCGTTTATCAGTTTATACAGTTTATTATTATAATTTTTGGTGTGCTTACCATATTTCTGGTTGTTTGATAAATGCCAAAAGGGGGAGAAATATTTTGTTATATTCATCATCATATCATATCATATTTTTTTAGTATTATGTATCCGTGCTTTGAAAAAGAATGTTTGTATCAAGACAACAGGAATAGAGCAATATTTACGGGGGAGCTATTGATAGCTCTGCACTGATTACAGGGGAGCTACGCTACTGCTCTTTAATGTGTCCAGGTATGAATATTGAATATACAAATATCATTTTGTCAATTATCAATATCGGGGAGATTATTGACACAAAATCACAGTCAACCAAATATTGATACAATTGATGACATGATACTTGTAATATTTCAATACGACATATGAAGACTGAACTCAGTACAAGACGGACGACAGCTCGCATCTGCTATGTTTAATGTTTTGAGTCTGTATTTTACACTTTTATTGAGTCTAGACATATGTAAACTGAGTCGTACTGAGCAATTTGCGACTTAACCTATACCTATACCTCAAGCCAAAAGCCCCACAAAAATCCAAGTGTCCCATTTACCTATTGGACCAGTTCTGTGCTCTGGAGACAGAGTTCGGGCTGAACTCTGCCTCCACACACAGTTTGGGCCAAACTCTGCCTCCTAAAATCCAGGATCCTAATTTTTAGGGTTGGTTGGATGCTAGTTGTCCAACGGCCAAATTTTTGAATATTTGACCCAGAATTCTGGCCGAATTCTGCCTACCTGATATCCTATAAATAGGCCTTGAATTCTCTCTTTTTTATTCATCCAATCTTCTCTTCTCTTCTCTCTAAAGCCTTATACAAGCCATACCCTTCTCATCTACTAGCCACAAGCTCCCTAAGCCTCAAAGTGATCAGTACTTTTCAATTAGGAGTTTGTGCAAGAGTTCAAGAAGTCGCTTGGAAAATTCCAAGCATCGCCACTGCGATCTCTGTAAGAAGTTGACGTGCTCTTCTGAAAAAAAAGGCACGGGGTGTAACTACTATTTCACAAATAATAGATTTAATCCTGAGCAAGAGTTCTCAGGCCTGGACTAGTCCTCCACGAGGAAAATCAGGTTAAAATCGGTTGTGTTTGCGTATTCTTTCTTGCTCTTTACTATTTTCGCATTTACTCTGATTATTTACTGTTGGTGAAAGAGTTTAATTTTTTTAATTGGACATTATTGTCATAAACTCTATTCACCTCCCCTTTAGAGTTGCCTATTTGTTCTTCTAGTACCACAGAAGTCCGCACCGTGCAATGACGACAGATTCTTTCATATCTCAGGAACCCTAATGCACATCGTATATGTGCTCGGTTCTCTATAAATAGAAGGAGTTCTCCATCAACTTATAGAGGGCGAAAACCTTCATCTAAGAAGGAACAATCCACCAACTAACCAATAGAAGAACAAACCCCTCCAAGGGATCTTCTCCTCTAGACAGCCTCTTGATCGGTGACCCCAGAGTTCCATCAAATACGCCCGAGAGCCAGAGCAAGGTTGATTTGTCGTCAGATTGTCAATGGAATAAAAGAGCCGCTGCAGCGCTCAATCTCTACCGTCACACTTTTCTAGAAACCTCTTCTTCCTGTACTTAGAATATCATGTCTAGGACTTTTTTCTTTGTACACATATACCTTATACATTCAATAAAGTAAAAAGTTCGTTCGACCTTTTGTTATGTTGAATAAATGTGTCCAACAAATAGGTTGTGTAGGTGTGTCAGTGGGTAGACTAGGTATCCAGATGTCCACTGAATAGTTTAGGTCATGTCCAAACTGTGTCGTATCGCATGTCTAGGAGAGTATCAGTGATAGGATTTTCGCGTGTGTGCGTGAGTATGTGACATCTGCGAGCTCGAGAACTCCTCGAATACTCAACCAAATCTCTTAAAACTTTGTGTGCATGCTGACAGACATTGCCCCTAACTACTGACCAAATTCTGTGTCGTCTCATGTCGTGTCCACCGAGTTCTAGACTCGGGGTAGCAGGACACTGCACCACAGTCTTGTGCGGTGTCCCCGTGTCCAAATTTAACACGAAAATGCACCAAAAGCAACTCAATCATGGTGAAATGTAATATACACTATATTAGCTACAAAATCATGCAATTAGTTTAGGAAATTAAAAACAACTATTTCTATGTGACATTTCATCGAACACTTTACAGATCTCTCTGATACTCCTCTGATACACACCCTAAACGGATTTAATTTCTAACCAAACTTGGCCTACTGATGTATGGTGCCTTGATGAATGCTTCTATGGTGATAAATCAGGAAATTAATAGGTTTAGAGGCCATTACCTATTGAGAGTTGGAATCTCAATGAAAAAGCACTTGAAATGATCACACACCAATTCCTATGGCCAAATTGCTCCCAATCCTTGCTAGCTAGCCAATAGAGACCTCCTCTACACTAGGGGAGTGTATTACAATTGTCTAATTTGGAGTTGATTTGAAGAAAGGGGGCAAATTTAGGGAAGAACACAAATTACGGTTTAGGTTTGTAATGAAAGAGGCAAGAGGGGCTAATGTGAACCTTATATAGAGGAAGGGGACATGGCTTGGCCAACCAAGAAGTAGTCTAGGGTTAGGGTTAGGTTCAATTGAGATTTAAAGCCTTCCTATAGTGTAATTCAAGCCTCTTTATATTAAAAGCCCAAATGAAATTAGGGTTTCAAGCAAAATATCTTCACTTAGGCAATATCTAGATATTCCTAACCTTGTCATTTAGTTGAATCCTACTAACTAAATATCTAGGCTCATGATTAATGTCTAGATTAGGGCAATTCTAGATTTAGGCCTAACATATCAATTAGCACATTATTAATTAATTAAAATTCAAAATAATTCCAAAGTCACAAATTACCAAAATATCCTTAGTCGAAAAAGTGGTAGTTAGCTAATCTAATCACATTAGCTAGGTCTCCATGGTCATGGTTAGTCTCTAGGCTAAGTAGTTCTAAGGTTTCACTAGCAAGGGACACAATCACAATACATCAATTTAAATGTTATAAAAATAATCAAAAATTCTCCAATTAATCATGATTTAAATCTATTATTTAATAACTATCATGAGTAATTTTACAAAAGTTTAAAATTACCCTTATTTTAAAAAAGTGGTGGTAACATTCACCGCCATGTGCCTCAGTCGTACAGTGCTCTTCTTGCCATTTAAGAGATTATTTGATGCCACCGCTACAGTCGCCTGGTTATCATAGTATATCGGTACCGTTGAAATATACGCACCAACCCATGGAAGATCATATATGATCTCCCAAAGCTATTCTGATTCATCTGCTGCAGCCGCCAATACATAGAACTCATATTCCATTGAAAAATAAGAGAGCATAGTCTGTTCTTCGACTTCCACGATATAGCAGCTCTACCCATGGAGAAGATGAATCCTCCTATAGACCTTTCACACTCTAATTTCGAGCACCAGCTTGCATTACTAAAGCATTCCACTACTTACGGATAACCGATGTAGTACAATACATACTTCTGAGTCCTCTTAAGATATCTCATCACTCACTTCAGAACTTTCTAGTACTCCACACATAGATTGCTCGTGAACTGACTTACCATCCCCACGAGAAAAACTGTACCAGGCCTAATGGCAGTAGTCGTATACATCAAACTTCTGATGATGCTGGAATACTCCAGCTGTCTCATGCTTTCCCCTGAATTTGACTTCAGCTTCTTGTCACACATATACAGAATATCAATCCCTGGAAGATCCTGTTACCAATAGCGTATGAGCATCTTCTAAATATAAAGAGACTATGATTGTAATGCCCCATTCTGCTTAGTTCAACTTGATAAATCAAAATGTAAGGACATTCGGACTTGGCTATGCAATGACTTGCTCGTAGTCCCGCTCGGTCGAGGCGACTTCTCGTTCAGGTGGGTAGCTTCGATAAACTTGCCTCAGCTCGGCCTTCACACTAATAAAATAGAGTTTTCATATGCACTGAATATGCTTGTTAATAAAAGAGATGAACCCACATAGCTAAGGGAATAATCTATTGTGTCAAGTGCATGCATAGAACATGAAAATGTATGAATCTGTTGCTTAGATGTTCTCCACGATAGTTTTTAAAAAGATGGCCTTCGGTTATTTTGACTTCACGTACTGAGTCGAACAGAGTTATGCCATGGGCTATCGATTTGATGTCATAGCAGACACGGTCCTACGGTCCCATGACTTGCTATAGCCACATGTACCCACGGTCTCAAGGCTCATCATATAGAGTGTGACTTGGTTTGTAGTGTTGCACGAAACACGGTTGGTTTATGGAATAGAATACGGTTGGTACAATGGCAAGTATGAAGGCTATCAAATAGTCATTTTAAAGTTGAATCTGAAAAGATTGATAACATCGGAAGTGCTCGGGACCGTTAGTCACCAAGGCAGCCCTAGTTTTGGGAGCTGCACATTGATGGTAACACTAAGAATGGTATGACTGTGTGAGATGGTATGTCGAGTCGAGTCTTGCATGGTCATTAAACAACTTGCACAAGGTTTGAGTTCTTCAAACGATTGCTGGGATACTGGAATCGATTCAACCTAGGGGAAACTTGCTTACAGAACCCTCGGATGGTGTGCAACCTGAACCGAAGGGTGCACCATATAGTAGGTATTATGGGAAATTTGGTGAGATCGTACCTCGTTTGACGTCCAGATGGTCCAGCGATAGCTTGTCATGCTAGTAACCTTTCATTTAGATTGAGTCGGCATAATAGCAGAAATTCGCATGAATGCCTTAGAAGTGAGTCAAAAAGTGTATGTACAGTACGAATGAGTCAAGAAAATTTGTGCACGATATGAAATCACCATTATTGAGTCTAAGAATTAGCCTCAATGGAGTTGCATGTTTGGGGCACTATATGTGGCGTCGATTTTCAAGTAGTTTGACACAAAGTTTTTAGGAATTGATTCGTCGGTTGTATGTTGAAACGAGAAGGTAAGTTGGATGATGTTGTGTTAGTATGGTCACATTGGTTTGGGGCACAATCACGTTGTTGCAATATAAATAATCTTGCAGTATGCGTCATGAAATTGATCATAAGACAAGATTAGAAAGACCACAAAAGATTAAGTTGTACTTACTAAAATAATGTGTTAGTTTTGTATGAGTGGGTGAGATGCCCCCAGCAGTACGGTTGTTTACTAACACCCCACCAGTTTTCATGCGCATGTTCAGGTACTTGCTTGTTCGGGGTAGAGCTCGCTTGGACGTACTGAGGCATGGAGTTCCTTGGCATTTTGAGGTGTGCGGCCGGGTTGAAGTCATCACATATTCAAGCTATAATGTATGGACATCACCTTCTGAAGCATCCGTAAGTTGTAAGCCTTCGGGCACGATATCATTTTAATTGAGAGAGAATGAGAATGAGCAAGTGTGAATTGTACTGTGAGGAACAATAAGTTGAGTGTTTGTAATATGGCTTCGAGCTAATTATAATTTTGTTGCTTATTAATAAAATATATGATTTTGTTTGTGAACTTGTGTTTTCCTTTGTTATTCAATATTTCTGGTTCAGGATTTCTGTACGATAACCCCGTCGCTTAGCCTGTTGAATTGGTCGTTGTGGTATTGCCTTGGGCGGGTGCAACCTAGCTCGCACGACATTACGCCCAAGCATGGACGATCGATTATGCGGAACCAGGGCATGACATAATGGCATCAGAGCATGACTTTATGTCCTTGGACTTCGATTGAATTCTTTTAAACTTTCGTAATGCGCTTGTACTCTGATATTGTTCCTATGTTTGATGTCATTGATGCTCTCTCTTAATGTTTTGCCGGATATTCCATAAAATAAGTCTAGATATTTTATAAATGTCACAGTGTGTTGGTTGGCCCGAATGATAGTTTCACGGAACTCCTGGTTGGGCTGAGCATTAGGAATCTAAGACTTATGTCGATTTTAGCAAAGTTGTGTAGGGGATTCAAATTTTATCGGACAAGAATAAGTTAGACTCGATTCATAAGATATTGCGTAGATAATGAAAAAGGTGCTAAATTATGATATCGTCGATGCGATATAGATGGATCATGCTTGAACTGTTTAGGAATGAATGGGGCCGATGATTCAAACTGTATTAATGGCAAATTCAAAATTTGTTTGGAGGATTTGTCGAGTGACTCGATCCTTGAGTGGTGTATGGGATAGCCTTGAGGATGTTGATCGATTAAGAATCGAATTACCAATGAGTCTATCAGCAAGCGTTATGATAGAGCAAGCCTTAGAATGAGTTTTACGAAGTTAGTAGTGATCTTGATGTCTCGTACGAGATTGATTTAGACGAATTAGAAACGATGTGTATCAGATTGGTATTGCCCTAATTACAAATGCAAAATAATAAAGTAGATAGATTGATGTAGGAAGAGTTAATTATAACGGAATGGATGACTCAGTCAAGGAATTGATATGGATCATGTGCGAAAATGTTAGGATTGAACCGAATGGAATTGAATTTTGAATTTGACTAAGAAAAAATAGCACAATTGGGAGATAGCGTACATGTACATTTTATTGTAGATACGAAAATGACTCTAAGGATCTAAGATGAAATTACTTGATAACTTGAGTTAGAGTAAAAGATTAATATGATTGAAGGTTATGTTGCTCGATGATTTAAGATAGACAGACAAATATGATTTTAAGTTTGTACAAAGTGATTATGTAATTAGTTCAAAAGATAACTATAGATTATTTGATCTTAAATGTTGAGGAGCCTAAGTATATCCAAGTTCGAATGATAGCATCAGAAGCACAACTCAGAGTTCGCTGCAAAAGAAAGATCGTCATGTTTTGTATATCATTGATGATAATGAGGCATATCAAAGATCGATGTGTGTTAACTCGGTGGTACTTTGATACGAGGAATGATAACCATTTCGAATGTTATCCTTTGTACGGATTCTATATTTTGAGAATTTGGAAGTATCGAATGCTCGAATGACTTGATTGGTGAACTTGAAGTGTGCATATACGGATAGTACTCGGACCATGTGAAATAAAAATATCATTGGATTGGATGATTAATGATTTAAATATATTTTTTATGACTCAGAAATTTATAATAGGTGATCTTGCAATGTTGCGATGAAATAGATGCACGGATTGAGGACTAATAGGTTTGGGATTTGAGGAAAGTTAAGATCGACGAAATTATGGTTGAGATGTTACGACTTGATATTTAAATTTAAAATTGCGACTTGTGATCAGTAGATAATGACTTATGATTTTGTAGTCGAGCTATAAAGTTGGATTGCTAGGTTTATCAAGAGAATTGAGGATTACGAATTCGAGAGTTGCAAGATTTGTGTCGTTGAACCATAATGTGATCGTGGATGACCATGAATGAATTTAACCTAGGAATGGCTTTACTGAATGACTCGGACCTGTAACACCCAGTTTTCTAAATGAGGATAATTTTGAAATTTTGTGATTTTAATTATTTAGTTATGATATTTAAATAATAATATGATTTTTGGTAATTTTTAATCATTTTAAAACTATTTAAAAATCATGACTTGTAATTTTGATGTGCAGCTAGTAAAACTCTAGCGACTGTCTGCCCTAGAACCTAACCATGTATTTGGGATATCTATTTATCATTTTTAGCCTAGGGGTATTTTGGTCATTTTGACTTATTAGAATTATGTGATTAATTATTGGATTGATGGTTGTTGATTTTGACTTTTACTAGTTGTGACTTAAGAGACTAACCTAGATGTTGACCCTAGGGCTTTTCCCCCTATAAATACTCTCTTCATTATGTTCTTGCCTCTTTTGTGTTGTTTCAACATTTTGAAGAAAGAGGTAAGGAGCCATCTTTCCTAATCCATAACTTTCTTATTTTAAGTCCTTTTTGACCCAAATCTTTTGCATATGAATCTAATCAACCCCTAATTGCTGTTTGTGGAGAGATATTTCAGTTTGGGATCAATTTGGAGCATTTGGCTATCAAGAAGAACACCCCCCATTTGAAGCTTTTTCTTGCTATTTGCACCTATAGGTAAAACTCCACAAATTAATCTAATATTTTGTTTTTTTTTGCATTTAGGGCTAGATCTAGGAGTCCCCTAGCTATCCCTGAAATTTGAGTTAATTTCGTATTCTTTTGGTGTCTGTATCGGACACGTATCATAGTGTATAGATAGGTGTTTGATTAAATGCCTCTTAGGATTTTGTTTTTGATTTTTGTGGAACTAATTACATGGATCCCTAGATCTATATGTGTATATTAATTTTGTGAAGACTGATTTGTGTTTTTGTGTTGGTTTTCGTGTCGAATTTGGTGCTGGACATGCTGTACGGGGCTCGGCTAAGTGTCCTGCCTATCGGGCCCTAGTACTCACAGTATAGGACACATGAGGACACAAAAATTGGTGGAGAGGAGGGGGCACTGTCTTTCATCATTCTCCCAAATTTTGGGAGCAAATGATGCACAACACGCGGTGCAATCCCGTCCACACTGGACACGCACTGTCGTACACTGTCAGTAAACACGTACAGACACGCGCACAAACACGCGCTCGTGTCCGCTGTTGACACATCGTAGATACCTCACAGAATGTCGAATGTGTAGCCTGACACGTGGGCTGCACGTGGACATGACCACGTGGCCACACGTGTCGTGTGTCGTGTCTACAACCTCAATGAACGCGTGCATGATGCAGCCGTACACAGTTTTGTGTCTATGTGTCGTGTGGTTGTTTGGACACGATTCGTGTCCAATTCTTGGACACGAAGGCACCCCATAACACGTACACATGTGTGACTATATTTACCTACCATTAATTTGACTTATTAGTTGTTATTTCATTTCGAAATAGGGAAATTCCTATTCTCTGATACAACCTGTCAGTTTGGGTTCCAATTGAACTATGTACTGTTGTATGATTTAAATTGTGTTGTAATATGCATGGGATTTAACCTACATGTTAGGTTGGTTGTTTAGCAAGGGAAATGAGTTTTCGAATTTCATTTTGGGCTATGGATTTCACTTAACTGATACTTGTGATATACACTGTTTTCACTCACTGAAACTGAGATTGATGTTCTATGTCCACACATGTTTACACACATATTGATTTTTACACAAACATTTGAGAATGGCTATGTATATACACACTGATTTGTTCCCTATGTACACATTGTTAATACCTGGGTTTGCAAACACACTGTTTGTTGATTTAATTCTGAGAACCACATTAGTACACATTTCACATTACAAACTCTGTACACCTTATTCCTATGCACCCCCTGTTGTGAACTGAAACTTGGTTACATTACAAAAATCTGAGAGTGAATTGCTATGTGTTTCCTGAATTTGTTGGTTAGGCTACAATGTTTATTCTAATTGAAAACTTGTTTGCATATTGCTTAGCCTTCAAAAATTTCCTAACTGATAGGCCTATACACTGTCGTGAACCTGGGACTGAGAATCTCTGTTTTGACACACTATTGACACTGTTTGCACACTATTAAAACTGAGATTTGCAATGTTGTTTACTGAGAACCACATTGGTCCAATATGGACACACCCACACACAATTGCCCACTCCCTGAGAATGTATGATGTTATAGCACACTCACATTCCTCTCCTAAAATCTGAGATTGTAGGGTTACATATGCATGTTATACATTGATGTTAATTTAAGGTTAGGATGTGATGAATTCTGAAAACCACTGCCATACCAACCTGGAACCTGAGATGAACCCCCTCTTTACCCTGCAGTACAATACGCTATCTAGACACACTATGTTAACCTTGGTCTATGTACACAACTGTGACACTTCACATTCATTGACACAATATTACCTACCTCTAATTGTCACACAAACACACACCCTAAGTTACTTAGTCACCTCACAGTTTACCTTGATACTACACTATGTTTTGACACTCTCACATTTCCACACACAAGCTGCCATATCTCATTACGCACACACATGGGTCTTCCCTTCTCTCACCTTTCTGTATATATAGATATCAATGTATATGATAATATGCTGTTTTGCCTATATACATGTGTCACGCCCCAGAACCAGAATACTGGAGAGCGGGGGAATGACTCAGCCAGCTACGTATTACGGGTAGATGAATACCGTATAATACGATCAATGCTGTCTAAAAGACGAGGGGGTGCATACTACATGAAAGTCTCGCTATGGTCACTTCACATCTATTGTCTCAATCATTCAAATAAGAAACAGAAATAGAGAACATGTAAGATAAAGCAGTAAGGCGTCCCAAACGCTCCGTCAAAATGTTCTTGATATCTGGCTTTACAAAACATAGCCAGATGATGTAGCAAAGTATACACAATTGTTATCAGCTGCAGTCTGACTTAATTACAATTATGCAAAAGTAAGTGCAAGACAATCCGACTAACATGTCGGTGCCAAACGGCAAGGTATAAGGTAAATAACAAAACGAGCGAGGAGGTAAGGAACCCACTCGAGTCCTCCTGCGATCATCCCTCTAGTATTGACCATCTTGGAGGTGGAAGTAAGCGGAGTCCTCGGGAACCGGCTCTAAATCTGGCCATGCAAAGCCAGAGAGGTTAGACCTCTAATAGCAAGTACCGCAAGGAAGCACGATATGAGACATTAAACCAGTAAATAAGAGAATATAATAATAGACCTCTGCTTGCTACTGGGATTCACATAACATCACGACACTTCGAACCAACCTCCCAACCAAACAAGGACAGAAGTTGGCCCGTCATGTCCTGATGTTCTGATCATCTCAGTTAGGTAACAGAGTAGGTACAGTACACAAACAAATCAACTTAAACGGCCATCCAACTCCTACGGCTTACTACTGTGAGTCCCAAGTTATCCTGGAATTTTGCAATAAAGATTTCTCAGTTCTTACTATGGACAAGCAAGGCTAGTCGATCCAATCTATCAATTGCGCCAATCATGAATTAGACGAGTCCCAGCAGGACGCCCGTCATCAATATACAATATACAATAAATAGTATAACCAGATACCGCTCCATGCCCGTGTGGCAGGTTTAAAGTATCTGTGGGGACAAGCCGGCCTGTCGGGCACTACTAGTCCCAAGAGGGCTGCCATGTAAGAACTCGGGAATCCATTCTCTCCATGCAATCATTATTTTTATTTAACTTAATAGTCTCTACGTTGAGTGAAATCCCATGCCGTGGATCATGGTCATTCGGAATGAGTACTTTCGTACAGGGTACGATATGCACAACTCTACAACGATGCCCGTGCGGTTAGGTTGTAGGTCTTACATAGCGTAATGCAACAATCCAAACTAACCACGGAACAATCATGCCTTGACCATAAAGTACACATGCTTCTTTTATAGTAAAATAAATAAATTAATAAATTGAAGTCTGCATGTGTGCCTGTATGTCAATATTCGGGAATCGGCCAATCGATTATAGTAGTTCGTACTTAATATGAACGTGTCTTATTCCATTTAATTCAATAAGACGACTAGCCAGTCTCTTAGTTCCATCTAGGAACGCATGATCAATAATAAATCAAGATAACAATCAATGTTAATTAATGCCACATTCGGGAAATAAAAATTGGAGAATAAATAATAATTGGGAAATAAATAATCTCATGCGCTGTGGGAAATGATTGGGAAATAAATAATCTCATGCGCCTGGAGAATGATTGGGAAATAAATAATCTCATGCGCTGTGGGAAAGGTTGGGAAATAAATAATATCATGCGCTGTGGGAAATGTTGGGAAATAAATAATATCATGCGCCTGAGGGAAATGATTGAGAAATAAATAATCTCATGTGCCTGAGAAATGAGATTGGGAAATAAATAATCCATGCGCTGAGGGAAATGATTGGGAAATAAATAATCTCATGCGCCTGAGAAATGAGATTGGAAAATAAATAATCCATGCGCTGAGGAATGAGATTGGGAAATAAATAATCTCATGCGCTGTGGGAAAGGTTGGGAAATAAATAATATCATGCGCCTGAGAGAAATGATTGGGAAATAAATAATCTCATGCGCCTGAGAAATGAGATTGGGAAATAAATAATCCATGCGCTGAGGAATGAGATTGGGAAATAAATAATCTCATGCGCCTGAGGAATGAGATTGGAAAATAAATAATCTCATGCGCTGAGAAATGAGATTGGAAAATAAATAATCTCATGCGCCTGAGGAATGAGATTGGGAAATAAATAATCTCATGCGCCTGAGGAATGATTGGAAAAATAAATAATCCATGCGCTGTGGGAAAGGTTGGGAAATAAATAATATCATGCGCCTGAGGGAAATGATTGGGAAATAACTAATCTCATGCGCCTGAGAAATGAAATTGGGAAATAAATAATCTCATGCGCCTGAGGAATGAGATTGGGAAATAAATAAACTTATGCGATGTGGGAATGCGGCTGTGATTCCTGCACAATCGGCGCATGGGATACTCACGTTGCGTCTTCAGTACATGCGCGTAAGGAACCTAAGTGCATGACACGCTCGGAGTCAAAGAATGCGTTGCCGGGACTTCACGGCACATGGCCTCCCGGCGCATGGCCTCCCGGGCGCATGGGGTTCCAGGCGCATGGGGTTCATCATCCCCAAACAGCCAGTTCAGCCATGAAAGTCCTAAAAACTTGCTATAGCCATAACTTCCTCATCCGAAGTCGAAATCAAGCGAAACAAAAGCCAAAACTGAATGAAATTGAATTCTCTACAACATAGAACTATTAGTTTTCGAAAATAACCAAGTTTTAGAGATCAAAACCAAGAAAAACCGAAAATGTATCAAACTTAGATCTACAACAAATAAGCCATGGAAATTGAAAGTGCTAAGTACTAAAGAGACTTAGAATCAAATAGGAAAGATGATGGAACAATAAAAATAGGGATCCATCAAGAAGCAAGTTGGCACTTGCCTTGCTCTCTTAGGTTGGTGGGAGAGTTATGGGGAAGAAGAAGAATAATGAGAAGAAGAAGTAATGAAGAGAGAGAAAGGGTTTGGGGCTTTTAAATGAAGGACTGGTGGTAGGTGGGGGGTTTATTTCGGTTCATGATGAACCAACATAATTAAACCAATCTGAGCTGAACCCATAGCAAAGCTAAAGCAGAGTATAAAAGCAGAAAGTAAAGTGCAGAAATGAAATTGCAGGAAATTAATTAACATAAAATTAAAGGAATTTAAATACAGAGCAATACATGATAAATGTAAAATATTTATATTTAAACAGTACATGCATTCTAAAAATACGTATTCTGGGAATGGAAAGTGACATCTCTACCCTCCTTAGAAAAATTCCGTCCTCGGAATTTCAAATCCAAGCATGATAGAAACATCAGAGCTGAACTACTCTAGGTATAAGCAATTTAAGTAAGCAATCATTCTACAATGTCCATAGTATGTAACATATCTATGTTGAACATTCTACGATACCAAGCAATTCTACTCGTAAGGTGGCAAGTATGAGGAGTTAAGACAGTCAAGGTATACAAAAAGAGATATACCTTGTGAGTCAAACAGGTGCGGATACCGTGATCGGATATCATCATCGTGTTCCCACGTTGACTCCCCTAAAGAGTGATGACCCCAAGCAACCCGGACAAGGCTAATTGTTCGGTTCTTGAGTACCTTCTCTCTTCGGTCCAAAATAGACACAGGCTGTTCCTCGTAAGACAGGTTGGTACCAACAACCAGCTCAGAATGATCAAGGATATGGCTCGGGTCCGATACATACCTTCGCAACTGAGATACATGAAATACGTCATGCACCTCTCGTAACGAAGGTGGAAGGGATAAACGATAAGCGACATCGCCTATCCTATCAAGAATAATAAATGGGCCCACGTACCGCGGACTCAACTTCCCACGAATGCCAAATCTAATGACCCCACGGGTAGGTGAGATCCGCAAGAACACGTGGTCCCCAACAGAAAACTCTAGCGGCCTACGATGCTGTTCTGCCCAATGTCGATGCCGATCCTGTGCAACTCGAAGTCGCTCTCTAATTCCTTTAATCACTTCCACTGTCTGAACAATCATTTTCGGGCCTAACATCTTCCTCTCCCCGATATCATCCCATGCTAGTGGCGACCTACACTTCTTACCATATAGTGCTTCAAATGGTGCCATCTGGATACTGGCTTGATAACTGTTGTTATAAGAAAACTCAACTAAGTGCAGGTGGCTCTCCCAAGATCCCCCAAAATTTAGGGTGCAAGCTCGCAACATATCTTCCAAAGTCTGAATTGTCCTTTCTGATTGCCCGTCCGTCTGTGAATGGTAAGCCGTACTAAATCTTAACTTGGTGCCCAGACTATGATGTAAGCTCTTCCAGAAATGTGATGTGAAACGGGTATCTCGGTCTGACACAATGCTGACAGGGACTCCATGCTGCCTGACTATCTGTTGCATGTACAAATCTGCCAACTTTTCTGTAGATTGCCCTACTCTGAAAGGAAGAAAGTGTGCCACCTTTGTAAGCCGATCTACTATCACCCAAATAGCATCTTTACCACTTGGTGATCTCGGTAAACCGGTCATAAAGTCCATTGTGATGTGTTCCCACTTCCATTCTGGGATAGGAAGCGGTTGCAATAACCCAGCTGGCCTCTGCTGTTCTGCCTTCACTTGCTGACATACCAAGCAACGGGAAACGAATCTAGCTATCTCCCTCTTCATCCCGTTCCACCAGAAGTGCTGCTTGATATCTTGGTACATCTTGGTCCCTCCAGGGTGAATAGAATACTGAGAACTGTGAGCTTCTGCCATAACCTCCTGTCTGATATCTCCACTAGGCACACATAGACGTGATCCAAACCTAAGTGTACCATCTTCATGAATTCTCATCTCCTTCCTGAGTCCTGACTCACATTCTGCCCTAAGCTTCTGAATCCTTGGGTCCTGTGCCTGAGCTGCCTTGATCCTGTCTACTAAGTCGGATTGAACTTGCAGACTTGTTAGAACTCCTATATCACTAGGAAGTATAACTTCGATGCACATCGCCTGAAGGTCTTCTAAAATATGCCTCTGTGTTGTTAACATAAATGCGCCGCCTCTCCTGCTGAGAGCATCTGCTACCACATTAGCCTTGCCTGGATGATACTGAAGCTCAATGTCGTAATCCTTGATCAGCTCTAACCATCTTCTCTGCCTCATGTTCAGCTCCTTCTGAGTAAAGATGTACTTCAGAGTTTTGTGGTCCGTGTACATGTCCACTCGATCACCATATAAGTAATGCCTCCATAGCTTCAAAGCAAATACTACTGCTGCCAACTCCAAGTCATGAGTTGGGTAATTCTTCTCGTGGTCTCGAAGTTGCCTAGATGCGTATGCTATCACCTTCCCATGCTGTATGAGGACACATCCAAGTCCTTTACCTGACGCATCACAATAAACGGTAAAACCTTCGGGTCCAACTGGCAATGTAAGAATAGGCGCTGATATCAACTTCTGCTTCAGATTCTCAAATGATGCCTGGCATTCTGCCGACCAGACGAATGGTACATCCTTTCGTGTCAAGCGGGTCATGGGTGCTGAAAGCCGTGCAAAGTCTGATACAAACCTTCTGTAATATCCTGCCAATCCCAAGAAACTCCGTACATCTACTACGGTCTTGGGTACTGGCCAACTCTCTACTGCTTCTACCTTCTTGGGATCTACTGCTACTCCAGCTCCTGATATGATATGACCCAAAAATGAAATGTGATTCGTCCAGAACTCACACTTGCTGAGCTTGGCATACAACTGGTTCTCTCTCAGAACCTGTAACACTTTCCTGAGTGGTCTTCATGCTCCTCTTCACTAGCAGAGTATACAAGAATGTCGTCAAGAAATACAACGACAAACTGATCTAAGTATGGCATAAAGATGTGGTTCATCAAATCCATAAAGATTGCTGGAGCATTGGTCAAACCAAACGGCATTACTAAGAATTCATAATGCCCATACTTCGACCTGAATGCTGTCTTGGGAATGTCTTCCTTCCGAACCCTCACTTGATGATACCCTGAACGAAGATCTATCTTGGAGAAAACTCTAGCTTTGCTCAACTGATCAAATAAGTCGTCGATCCTTGGTAGTGGGGTACTTGTTCTTCACTGTTGCTGCGTTAAGCTTCCTGTAATCGATGCACAATCTGGATGACCCATCCTTCTTCCCCACAAGTACTACTGGTGCTGCCCATGGTGACACGCTAGCTTGGATAAACTTCTTCTCCTTCAGTTCCTCTATGTGCTGATATACCTTGGCCTGCTCTGAGTCTGCCATTCTATAAACTCGATCTGATATCGGTTTAGTTCCAGGTGCCAATTCTATGCTGAACTCAATATCTCTAACTGGTGGCAGACCTGGAAATTCTTCAGGAAATACGACTAGGAACTCTTCAACTACCTTCGGAACTTGAACTTCTTCCATTGCCGTTATTACTCCCTGCTCTTGCTGAGTTGCCTCTGATCTGACTAAGATGAATCTCTTAATGCCTGGAATATCAAAAGATACACTCCCTCTACGACAATCTATCGTCGCATGACTGTCTTTCAGCCAGTCCATGCCTAAAATAACATCGAAATTTCCAACAGGAAATTCTATCAACCGGGCGGGTAAGGAATGCCCGTAAACTACAACGCTACATGCTAGAATAACTCGACTAACTCCTACGAGCCCATTACCAGTGAGTATATTCAACCTCCCTGGCAATGCCTCGAACTCCATTCCTAGCCGTGTCGCAAATTGTGCAGATATAAATGAATGGGATGCTCCCGAATCAAACAATGCTACTGCGGGATATGAGGCGACGAGAATGTTACCTGTCACAACATCTCCCGATGCCAATGCCTCTTCCAAGGACAAAGTGAATGCTTGCCCTCGACCTCCTTGCCGATTTTCATGCTGCGGCCTAGCCTGATGCTGTTGCTGGCCCCTTCCTTGATGATACTGGGGTGGTCTATGCTGGTGTTGCTGCATCGGCGGTCCCTGCTGCCGAAACATCTGAGCCTGCGGTACTAATGGACACTGTGCCAACGGCCTTACTGCCACTGCTGGTCCTCGATACTGGCATGCCCCTGGTGCTGGCAGAGCAAGAAACTGCTGCCCTGGTCCTCCTGCCTTCGAATTCATGGGACATGTGGTAACCCGATGATCTGGATTTCCACATATCAGACACAGTCCATTCAATGTCCGACACACATCTCTAGTGTGTCCCATCTTCCCACAATAAGTGTAGCCCGCCGGGGGTTGCTGTTTCTTCCTCTGTTGCTGTTGCTGTTGCCTGGGTGGTGGTGCTGGTCCTCGTATCGCCACATCGTGGATACGAATGCCAGTGGATGGTGCTGTTGTTCGGGGCGCCGCTCCCCCTCCTCCTTCAATCTGACTATGGGATCTCTTTTGACCCCCAGTCCTCACCGCAAGCCTCTGAATAGTGATCTCATGCCTTCGAGTTGCCGTTAATACTTCGTCAAAAGTCTGGTAATTGTGCCCCTCTATCAATTGCAAGAGTTCAAGGTGAAACCCTTGCTGAAACCTCATGGCCCTCTAGCGCTCTGTTGCTACCATCTCTGGGGCGAACCTACTCAATCTGCAGAACTCCGCTGCATAAGCATCTACAGTCTTGCCGGCCTGCCTGAGGTTGATAAACTTCTGTTGTAGCTCAAACTGCGCCACAACCCCATAGTACTTAGTCTTGAATCTTGCTGTGAAATCGTCCGAAGCCACAGGACGCCTGATGCCCACTTCCTCTGATTCCCACCAATCACGTGCGAGATCCTGAAGTAACAACTTCACTAGATCCATACGTTCTTCTGCCGGCACCTTAGCTGCTGTCAGAATAGCCTCCATATCCTTAAGCCATGCATCTGCTGAGATGGCATCCTCCGTGCCCTCGAAACGGCGAGGATTGTACTTGCAAAACCTGGCTGATGCTCCTGAATCAGTCCTCACTCCTCTTTCCAATGCCGTCTGCAATCCTTGGTTAAGCAATACATTCTGCTCTTGTAGCTGAGTGTGCATGCGCTGCTGGACCAACATCTGATGTTGCTGAGTAGCCATCATTCCTCTCATGATCTCCAGAAGGGCTGGTGTGTCTACTCCCACAGGGGTAGGTGGAACTGTTGGTGGTGGTGGAACCTCCGGATACTGTGATCCAGCTGCTGCTTCCACTATCACTTCTTCTTGAATAGTCTCCTGAGGTGAGACTGGCTCTTGTTGCTGACCGACCTGGTCAGGTTGTCCATGTTGCTCCTGCTGTTGCTGTCCAGCTCTGACCGATGCGGACGAAGTGCCCCTAAGAAAAGGGACAAGAGAACAATCAAACAACCGGACATGAAGGATCAATGAAGTCAAAGGATACCGGAATGTCAAGCAAGGGTTGAGGATAACGAATCATGGGATCAAAAAGGAACACATATGATTGAGACATCCTATAAATCAAAAACACCCCACAAGTCTGAAATCCGACCTGCATGGGCTACCACTAAAACCTTGTCACGCCCCAGAACCAGAATACTAGAGAGCGGGGGAATAACTCAGCCAGCTACGTATTACGGGTAGATGAATACCGTATAATACGATCAATGCTGTCTAAAAGACGAGGGGGTGCATACTACATGAAAGTCTCGCTATGGTCACTTCACATCTATTGTCTCAATCATTCAAATAAGAAACAGAAATAGAGAACATGTAAGATAAAGCAGTAAGGCGTCCCAAACGCTCCGTCAAAATGTTCTTGATATCTGGCTTTACAAAACATAGCCAGATGATGTAGCAAAGTATACACAATTGTTATCAGCTGCAGTCTGACTTAATTACAATTATGCAAAAGTAAGTGCAAGACAATCCGACTAACATGTCGGTGCCAAACGGCAAGGTATAAGGTAAATAACAAAACGAGCGAGGAGGTAAGAAACCCACTCGAGTCCTCCTGCGATCATCCCTCTAGTATTGACCATCTTGGAGGTGGAAGTAAGCGGAGTCCTCGGGAACCGGCTCTAAATCTGGCCATACAAAACCAGAGAGGTTAGATCTCTAATAGCAAGTACCGCAAGGAAGCACGATATGAGACATTAAACCAGTAAATAAGAGAATATAATAATAGACCTCTGCTTGCTACTGGGATTCACATAACATCACGACACTTCGAACCAACCTCCCAACCAAACAAGGACAGAAGTTGGCCCGTCATGTCCTGATGTTCTGATCATCTCAGTTAGGTAACAGAGTAGGTACAGTACACAAACAAATCAACTTAAACGGCCATCAAACTCCTACGGCTTACTACTGTGAGTCCCAAGTTATCCTGGAATTTTGCAATAAAGATTTCTCAGTTCTTACTATGGACAAGCAAGGCTAGTCGATCCAATCTATCAATTGCGCCAATCATGAATTAGACGAGTCCCAGCAGGACGCCCGTCATCAATATACAATATACAATAAATAGTATAACCAGATACCGCTCCATGCCCGTGTGGCAGGTTTGCAGTATCTGTGGGGACCAGCCGGCCTGTCGGGCACTACTAGTCCCAAGAGGGCTGCCATGTAAGAACTCGGGAATCCATTCTCTCCATGCAATCATTATTTTTATTTAACTTAATAGTCTCTACGTTGAGTGAAATCCCATGCCGTGGATCATGGTCATTCGGAATGAGTACTTTCGTACGGGGTACGATATGCACAACTCTACAACGATGCCCGTGCGGTTAGGTTGTAGGTCTTACATAGCGTAATGCAACAATCCAAACTAACCACGGAACAATCATGCCTTGACCATAAAGTACACATGCTTCTTTTATAGTAAAATAAATAAATTAATAAATTAAAGTCTGCATGTGTGCCTGTATGTCAATATTCGGGAATCGGCCAATCGATTATAGTAGTTCATACTTAATATGAACGTGTCTTATTCCATTTAATTCAATAAGACGACTAGCCAGTCTCTTAGTTCCATCTAGGAACGCATGATCAATAATAAATCAAGATAACAATCAATGTTAATTAATGCCACATTCGGGAAATAAAAATTGGGGAATAAATAATGATTGGGAAATAAATAATCTCATGCGCTGTGGGAAATGATTGGGAAATAAATAATCTCATGCGCCTGGGGAATGATTGGGAAATAAATAATCTCATGCGCTGTGGGAAAGGTTGGGAAATAAATAATATCATGCGCTGTGGGAAATGTTGGGAAATAAATAATATCATGCGCCTGAGGGAAATGATTGAGAAATAAATAATCTCATGCGCCTGAGAAATGAGATTGGGAAATAAATAATCCATGCGCTGAGGGAAATGATTGGGAAATAAATAATCTCATGCGCCTGAGAAATGAGATTGGGAAATAAATAATCCATGCGCTGAGGAATGAGATTGGGAAATAAATAATCTCATGCGCTGTGGGAAAGGTTGGGAAATAAATAATATCATGCGCCTGAGAGAAATGATTGGGAAATAAATAATCTCATGCGCCTGAGAAATGAGATTGGAAAATAAATAATCCATGCGCTGAGGAATGAGATTGGGAAATAAATAATCTCATGCGCCTGAGGAATGAGATTGGAAAATAAATAATCTCATGCGCTGAGAAATGAGATTGGGAAATAAATAATCTCATGCGCCTGAGGAATGAGATTGGGAAATAAATAATCTCATGCGCCTGAGGAATGATTGGAAAAATAAATAATCCATGCGCTGTGGGAAAGGTTGGAAAATAAATAATATCATGCGCCTGAGGGAAATGATTGGAAAATAACTAATCTCATGCGCCTGAGAAATGAAATTGGGAAATAAATAATCTCATGCGCCTGAGGAATGAGATTGGGAAATAAATAAACTCATGCGCTGTGGAAATGCGGCTGTGATTCCTGCACAATCGGCGCATGGGATACTCACGTTGCGTCTTCAGTACATGCGCGTAAGGAACCTACGTGCATGACACGCTCGGAGTCAAAGAATGCGTTGCCGGGACTTCACGGCGCATGGCCTCCCGGCGCATGGCCTCCCGGGCGCATGGGGTTCCCGGCGCATGGGGTTCATCGTCCCCAAACAGCCAGTTCAGCCATAAAAGTCCTAAAAACTTGCTATGGCCATAACTTCCTCATCCGAAGTTGAAATCAAGCGAAACAAAAGCCAAAACTGAATGAAATTGAATTCTCTACAACATAGAACTATTAGTTTTCAAAAATAACCAAGTTTTAGAGATCAAAACCAAGAAAAACCAAAAATATATCAAACTTAGATCTACAACAAATAAGCCATGGAAATTGAAAGTGCTAAGTACTAAAGAGACTTAGAATCAAATAGGGAAGATGATAGAACAATAAAAATAGGGATCCATCAAGAAGCAAGTTGGCACTTGCCTTGCTATCTTAGGTTGGTGGGAGAGTTATGAGGAAGAAGAAGAGTAATGAGAAGAAGAAGTAATGAAGAGAGAGAAAGGGTTTGGGGCTTTTAAATGAAGGAGTGGTGGTAGGTGGGGGGTTTATTTCGGTTCATGATGAACCAACATAATTAAACCAATCTGAGCTGAACCCATAGCAAAGCTAAAGCAGAGTATAAAAGCAGAAAGTAAAGTGCAGAAATAAAATTGCAAGAAATTAATTAACATAAAATTAAAGGAATTTAAATACAGAGCAATACATGATAAATGTAAAATATTTACATTTAAACAGTACATGCATTCTAAAAATACGTATTCTGAGAATGGGAAGTGACAACATGTATGTTATATACATTGAGTATATATGATGTAAGGGTAGAATATATGTATGCATGATAATGTGAATAATGACCATGTGAATATGTATATGCATATATTTGATTTAACCCTTCCACTATGTACCCTCTCTTCACACTTTACATAATAGCATTCACTCTCTTTTCCCCTTCCTCCTCTGTATATATTATATATATATCCTTTGTATGAATCCATGGACAGTTGTATTGTGTTTATGCTTAGAGTGCTAGCCTAGGCTTGGTTAGGCCTAGTGAGACTTGTAAGACTTGTTTGGGCTAGGACTTGACCTAGTTGACCTAGTTTGACTGTATAGTTGACCAAGTGTTGACTATAGTCTGGTTTGACTTAGACAGCATGCAGATGCATTGTAGATTATATTTATCATCCCCTGTATACATCTTGACTTATCTTGCTCTAAATAGGAGTTAGATACCTCATCTCGGGCAGTATATTCTCACAGATATTCACAGCGCAGGCGAGTACATTCTCTGATCATTTCATAACTTGCTTAGGATTATATTCCTGCTCTACATTACCTTATTTGATGTTGTCACGATATTATCACGGATTGGTACTATATGGATCCCTACATTGAGAAGTTATCCCCCTCGGGAGCATCGAATACATCATGTCGTGTGTTTTATGTACATCATGTATTCATTGCTCTCATGTTATTCATGTTTTTTATCTGCTTCATGCTCGTTCATGCTCGCTCGTGTACTCTCATGTGCTCTCATGTTCGGTCATGTTTCTTGTGTATTTCATGTATAACTTATACTTCTTGTGTACCCTTCATGGGCCTTCATGTGGAATTCATATGCACTCAGTTCTGAGCCCTCATGTTTACTTCATGTACACCCATTTATGGGCTTTTATGTGAAAATCATGTACGTAACATAACTTGTCTGGATCTTTGTGTATCGATTGGGGTATGTGGGAGTATAAATAGTCATGTGAACAATTCCAAAGTAGTATAAGCATGTGCGCCTCTTTAGTATATTCATGTGCAAATCCAGCCGTTCACATGTCGACTTTGTACTATAAATTACTAGTCACAGGTAGCTCTCTACTTATAGTAGATATTTCCATTACAGTTCTCTCTCTATTTACATCATGTACTTTCTTTCAGTTTCATGTATCGTACTCTCTTGTATGTTTATATTTTCTAACCTGTTATGATCTGCGTGAGATGTATTGTGCTCGCTCCCGTCCTGACTGGACCTGTTGAAAATTTTACAGAGGATGATGAGAAACCCTGTACTACTTACTATGGAGCTTGCGTAGATGACACTCGCGACCTGAACCCCTGGGGAGGTTCAGGCAGCTGCTGAGGATGATACCCATGTATAGTGTAGATAGTTTAGACTGTTCTTTCTTTTTATGTTAGTTGTTGTCTTTGATTTCAGAGTTGTATATTATGGAGATGTTGAGACTTATGTTTATTTCACTTGTTGTACCTCAGTTGAGGATTTTCCTATCTATTCCATCGTGCTATATTCTACCTTTAGATTGTGATTGAGTTGTACCTTCTGTGATTGGCCTCCTTTTGGAGATTATTTTATATTATGTTATTTATAGTTCGTAAACTAGAACAACGTTCTACCGTCGACACTGCGGCGTAGGCTGGGCGCTGTTACGTACTCGTACCCTCACAATGGGTGCGGGTCGGGACACGACCCCATGAAACGAATATTGCATATACAAATAGAAAGAATCTATGCTCGATGTTTAGAAATCAGAGTGAGACGAGCTCAGGTAGAAAACCATGTACTATCGACTATGATTTGACATTAGAAATTGGGGGTATGTGATTGATATTAGTCACAAAGAAAGGAAGGATTCATGACTTTGACTTAGCTTTATGAGTTAGCCTAGCGGTTACGCAGAAGTCCCTATGTCGAGACATAGAATCGATGCGATCGACCTAATGCGAGTTGTTGGGTAGATAATAAAGCTGGGGTAGCTAGTTGTCACGACCCGCACCCGGATATATGGGTACGAATACGTGGGCCACGCCCAGCCTACGTCGCAGTATCGGCGATAGAGCGCTGTCAAGTATACTATACTAACTACAACATCTAATGATCCATAACTAGAAATGTACTCATGTCACATCACGAAAACTAAAGAAGATAAGACAAGAAATAATAACAATATCACTAGAACAACTAGAATCTACAATGATCATAAGACAGGAAAATAAAGAAGGAACAACAAGATTAACTAAGGATAACTACCAGGCAACTCACATAGAAGAATAGTGAGATCCACCTCAGCTAGCAACATCATGAAGTCCAATACTGAGGGCACAACTACTCCTAAAATTTTGTCAACATATCCGGTCAGGATGGAACGAGTACATATATCTCATAACAGATCTCAAGATAGAATAAAAGCTATAAGACTGTAAATAGAGCACATACAATGAAATCATGGAGTGTACATATATGTATCATGGCATGGTAAGCTGTAGAGCTAGAGCTAGAACAAGAAAGTAGAACTGAATCATGGTATGTACACAAATCAAGGTAAGCCATATATCCAATGTGTGTGAGTAGCAGTTTCAACTTGTGATCGGCTTGGGTACCTGTCAAGAACTGGCCTGGCAAGTCATATGTGCGGTATATGACTCACACTGTTCGGGAATGCGGGATGGATCTGATCACAGGCATACGCTACTACTCCCCCTACCCCAACTGGTAGAATGGATCCAAACAGGACACATCACTGCACGGGATTCTAATGAGAAGGTAGCTAACCTTCTCTAGAATCAGTGACCATATATTGAGCAAGAGCGACAAGGGAGCTTGCACAATACATCCCAACCTAAGAAGGAGAAACATCTCTCGTCGGGATCCAGGAATACCAATCCGTGAGAACCATGTGTCAGGAATAAGCATATCTACACTAAGTACATGAATCATAACAGTTGTCATAAATTGGGAAAAGTTATGAAAGAATGTACTCGCCTGAGATCTGGTGGAATATGTCAACTGAGTCCAAGAACAGTGCCTCGAGGACCTATAGGTGGAATACTGTATCAATATAAGGGTTTGGAAGTAAAATCAATTCATACTAAGTCAAACTAGGTCAAGGCAAGTCAAAGCAAGTCAAACTAGGTCAATCTAAGTCAAGGGTTGACTTACAGTTGACTTCTGGTCAACTGGTCAACCCTAGGTCAACTCGGGTCAAACTTGACTAACGTTGACTAACAGTTGACTTTGGGTCAACTGGTCAACTCTGGTCCAGTTCTGGTTAATTTAGGCTACGGTTGACTTCCGGTTGACTTTTGGTCAATATAGTCAACTGTGGTCAACCAAGGTCAAAACTAGTCTAACCTAGGTCAAATGTTGACTCTACTTCGACGTTCAGTCAAAGTAGTCAACCATGGTCAATAAAGGTCAAGCTAGTCTCTATAAATATCTACAAGTCAACTTATAAATTTCAGTGATTTAGAAATTACTGAAATCGACGGGTCTCCAAAACAACCCAAAGGAGAAAACATTATAATAATAGGATGACACAAAAAGGAAAGAAATCTACAGATGTTGTCGGATGGTGAAACAACCCTTACCAACATGTCTAGAATGGTCGAAATAGCTAGAATAGCCTGTCCATAAGTCCAATTTGGACACATAGGCAAAAAAGGTAATCTCGGATCAAAATGCTGTCCGTGTTGGACACACTTGCACCAAAAAACGTGCCGAAATAAAAGTGCACAAAACCTAACAAATTATATGTCCACGAATTCAGAATGACGATACGAACCCAACGGTATATCCAGAATTGGATTCCGTTGACCCGATCTCAAATTGGTCCGTTGACCAGGACATTGAAATTTTGATTTGCACGGAAAAGCGTGTCGGAGCTAATGTCCTCAAAACTCAGCAAATTATATATCAACGAGTCCAGAATGACGATACGAACTCAACGGTATATCCGAAATTGGATTCCGATGAGCCAAACTCAAAATGATCTGCTGACCCGGATATTGGTATCGGACTTGCACCGAAATGCATGCCGAAACCAATATCCACTAAAACCTAGCAAATTATATGTCAACGAGTCCAGAATGATGATACGAACTCAACGGTATATCCAGAATTGGATTCCGATGAGCCGATCTCAAAGTGAACCGTTGACTCAGAAAGTGGGACCCGCTTTGTACCGAAATACGTGCCAGGGACCACGTTCTCCAAATCAAGCAAACTTTATATGAAAACATGCCAAAACGATGCCACGAGTCTACTGGTGGTGTCAAAAATTGAATCCGGAGTCCCGGGTTCAAAAATGGAATTTTACAAGTGCAACACTAAGAATTCGAACGACCAACTTTGGCGTCGAATTCGACCGACCTAACAAGCTCAAACTGAAATGAAATCTAAAGGGGGCAGGAAGAGGGTTATACCAGCTATGCACCGGAACTGGTAGCGTGCAAAACGGAGCTGCTACGGCGAAGATATGAACCCGCGAAGTTGGCATCGCAAAACTGTCCAAAAACAGTACAAATTAAAGCGTCAACTTGGCGGCCAGATTTGAGGTATCAAACGATAAAATTAACGGGTGAAATTTTAGGGGAGTGAAGAGCTATATATCGAGATTGAGACGGAGCAAAGAAATCACATATCCAATGGTCGGACTTTTCGAAAAATGCGCACGAAGTCATCATCGCGAAACGCACTTTCTGAATTTTCATCCGCGCGCGCGTCGACGGAATTCCTTACAAAACGTACGAATCTCCTAGAGGGCGCGTCCCGGAGGACGTTGGCCGCCACAGGGAGGATGCGCCCAGGTCGCCTGGCCAGGAGGTGGCCGGCCACGACGGCCGTGGCGCCGGCGGCGGCACCTGCGCGCGGCCGAAGTTGCCGCTGCTGCCGCTGTAGCACGCTGCTACTGCTGCTGCGCGCATGCTGCTGTACGCGGGGAGGCACGGCGCGGCGGTACGACGCGGCTGCCCGACGGCGGTGGCCGCGGCGGCGGAGGTGGTGGTGGCATGTGGTGAAGAGTGGTGGTGGTGTTGGTGAAGAGTGGTGGTGGTGTTGGCTTTTGTGTTTCAAGAAGAAGAAGAAGAAGAAGAAAAGCAATGTGAAAAAAAAGAAGAAGATGGTGATGGTGAGAATAATGATAATAGAAAAATAGAAGGGGGGCTGCTCGTACAAGAGGGGGTGCTGGTGATGGGTTGTGTGCGTTTGGGTTATAAGTGAAGAGAGAGAGAGATTATATAGATATAATATATGTGTATGTGTATATATTATATAAAGAGAGGGAGATATTAAGAAGATATTTAGAGATAGAGAATGAGAGAGGGGGGTGTAGTCGGCTGCTAGGGGGGAGGGCTTGTGTGTGTAAGAAAGTTAGGTTGATGAGAGAGAGAGGAAATGAGATATTGTATATGTATGTATATATATGTGTATATATATACAAATGAGAGAATTAGATATTTATAAATAAAAAAGGATATTTAGGGTAGAGAAAAATATCAGTGGGGGTATGGGCAGTCATGATGGAGGGTAACATGGAGCTGGTGTTGGGTTCAGTGGGGCCGGGTTGGGCCAAAATGGACATGGTGCAATATTTGAATTAAAAATAGGTATTTATGATTATGGGTAAATAAGTAGCATGTGGGGGCTCAAATAAATGGGACACAAGTGGCAGGTGGGTAGTAGGCTTCATGTGGACCATGTCCATATTTGGGGTCGACTAGGTTGGGTCGATGTCGGGTCCCAAAATTAAATTAAAAATTAAATCAGGTTTTACGGTAGATAATTAATTGGCCTAATTTGACCCGAAAGTTGTGCGAAGGAAATGAAGCACAAGATGGAGTGTCTGAGTGGGACACGAAGGTCAGGGGTGAAGAGCGTCTCGAGTAGATCAGGCATGATAAGTTGGTTTTGAGAAAATGACTAGTCTGGTGCTCCTAAATTAAAAGTCATGGTAACGTACTTACGAGGATCAAGGAAAAGAGTGGAAAATCAATTAATAATTAAATGGTCTAAATTGACCCGAACTTGTGCGAAGCAAAAAGAGTACAAGGGAACAAGTTCGAGTGGGACACGAAATATTAATGTGAAGATAATCTCGTCTACTACAAACTCCAAGAAGGAAGTTTCCAGAGACTGGCATCCCTGATGCTCTAGAATTCCAAGTCACGGTAAAGAGAATTAAATCAAATAAGTAATCAAATAATAATATCTATTACAATAATTGAATTATAAAATTGAAAAAAATAAGCCATAAATTCAGGGGCTTACAATCCTACCCACCTTATAAAAATTTTGTCCTCGAAATTAAAGGTTGGTAGTGGGGTTAAAACCTGATAGAAGATTTAGGCAATAATTTAGGCACGATCCAAGAATGACGAGTTTGTCCGATCAAGAAAATCGATTTACAATTGTTCAGGCACGACGAGGGATTTGGCACGATAGAATCATGATATGAACAAAATTATATGTGCATGATTTCAGAAATAAGTCAAGTCATTGGGGCACGATTTTAGAGACGATTAGGAGAATCGAAGATATACATAAAATTCAAGTACGGGGTGATCCATAGGACTTAGGTTGATGAAAATCAACCCGAAAGTCGTACAGGTCCGATCAAGATGAAAAGCTAACCATGACCAAAACAAGGTTTGGCATAGTTGAGATAAAATTTCAGACACAACTAAATCGAAGTCAAGGTCTTATAGGCCCGATCAAAGATTAAGGAGGATGATTAATAAAATCATGAAATACGATCCAAGTTCGAACGCGATTAAAATCGAAAATAGTCTATGTTCACTTGGCACGATTTGAGGGTTAAGATTATCAAGATCATGAAAATCAAAGTTGGATAGTCATGATCTAAAACAGGGCTAAGAGAAGCAAATGGAGAGAAAAAATTTGAGAATAGCACGATTGAGAGATAGATTTGATAGAAATCGGATTATAGGTCACATAAGCACGATCAAGATCCAAGTTCAGTTATGAAAGACGATAAAATCATGAATTCGAAATCAATGTCCTAAAAGCACAATTAAGAAGGAACCCAAGTCACAAGGAATTTGAAGTCATCTAGAGTCTAGTCAGCAACCAAGACTCTTTGGCACGATAAACAAGACGACCAAAATTGATTGGTTATGGACAGAAGGGAATCAAAATCCTAACAATATCAAAATTTAAGAAATAATTTAGATATAAAAATTTCAAAATTTTCAGAGTTTTCAAGTGTAGATGACAGATGTAGATACGAGATAGGTGATTTGTGTAATCAAGACATAGCTAAACAAGGCAAAGGAAATGACTGTAAGATGAGAAAATCATCATGCGATGGGAGAGAAAATAATGATAAACAAGAAATAATGGTAGGAATTATCTTGCTCAATTGGTAAAAGAAGTGAATCAACTTAAGATATGACCTGATAACCATACACGTCTATCCAAAATCATGTTACCAGAATTCTCGCCACGCCAGTAAACATAGCTACAATAAACGATAGAGTCCATAACCAAGGTATACACCCTATAATCATGTCATCTAGATTCCTTACCACGCCAACCGGTATGGCTGCAAGAGAATCTAAATTCCATAACTAGGATAGTATATCCAAAATCAGGCTCCACGTCCCTGTCAGGCTAGCTAATATGACTGCGATAAATTCTAAACTCCATAAGTAAAGTAGACACTTACTATTCTCATCGTCCTCGTCCAAAATATATTTATCAGGATATCTTAACTCAATTCTTAAAAAAATTATCCAAAACAAAATCAAAGGTCAACAACAAATATTCAGATTTAAAATTCAACAACAAGTCAAGGGTAAGTTAATAGAAACAACGGAAACAACTTCCGAGATAGGGTTCAGAGGAAAATCTTAGGGAAAGTACCGATGGTACTACCTAGGTCAAGATAGAAAATGGTGGAATATAATCTAAAACAAACCTCGACCATGGTATGAGGTTGGTAAATCATATTCTCTCCCCAACCTAGATGATATACAAGTCCAACTTATACCTTCCCTCTGGAGTCCACAAACTCATCCCAAAGAATAATAAAGTACGATAACTAAGAGAAATCTCAGGAATCAGGACGGATAGAAACGAATGGAAATAGATTCGAAGAGTTTCGAAATAAGATTCCCAGGGGTCATCCCTAGAATCTATCAAGAGTTCCTAATATGTGACTGAGTACCAAATCCTAAAATATGCCATGACTCAATCTTAATCCTAGGGCAGGCTCGCAGTAGTACAGATAAGCTCAAGTACTACCACGACTTTGCATTAATAGCAAAGACTGACCTGCATGGGCCACCACTAAAAACATGTCACGACCCGCACCCGGATATACGGGGACAAATACATGGGCCACGCCCAGCCTACGCTGCAGTATCGGCGGTAGAGCGCTGTCAAGTATACTATACTAACTACAACATCTAATGATCCATAACTAGAAATGTACTCATGTCACATCATAAAAACTAAGGAAGATAAGACAAAAATAATAACAATATCACTAGAACAACTAGAATCTACAATGATCATAAGACAGGAAAATAAAGAAGGAACAACAAGATTAACTAAGGATAACTACCAGGCAACTCACATAGAAGGATAGTGAGATCCACCTCAGATAGCAAAATCATGAAGTCCAATACTGAGGGCACAACTACTACTAAAATTTTGTCAACATATCCGGTCAGGATGGAACGAGTACATATAACTCATAACAGATCTCAAGATAGAATAAAAGCTATAAGACTGTAAATAGAGCATATACAATGAAATCATAGAGTGTACATATATGTATCATGGCATGGTAAGCTGTAGAGCTAGAGCTAGAACAAGATAGTAGAACTGAATCATGGTATGTACATAAATCAAGGTAAGCCATATATCCAATATGTGTGAGTAGCAGTTTCAACTTGTGATCGGCTTGGGTACCTGTCAAGAACTGGCCTGGCAAGTCATATGTGCGGTATATGACTCACACTGTTCGGGAATGCGAGATGGATCTTATCACAGGCATACGCTACTACTCCCCCTACCCCAACTGGTAGAATGGATCCAAACAGGACACGTCACTGTACGGGATTCTAATGAGAAGGTAGCTAACCTTCTCTGGAATCAGTGACCAAATATTGAGCAAGAGCTACAAGGGAGCTTGCACAATACATCCCAACCTAAGAAGGAGAAACATCTCTCATCGGGATCCAGGAATACCAATCCGTGAGAACCATGTGTCAGGAATAAGCATATCTACACTAAGTACATGAATCATAACAGTTATTATAAATTAGAAAAAAGTTATCAGAGAATGTACTCGCCTGAGATCTGGTGGAATATGTCAACTGAGTCCAAGAACAGTGCCTCGAGGACCTATAGGTGGAATACTGTATCAATATAAGGGTTTGGAAGTAAAATCAATTCATACTAAGTCAAACTAGGTCAAGGCAAGTCAAAGCAAGTCAAACTAGGTCAATCTAAGTCAAGGGTTGACTTACAGTTGACTTCTGGTCAACTGGTCAACCCTAGGTCAACTCGGGTCAAACTTGACTAACGTTGACTAACAGTTGACTTTGGGTCAATCGGTCAACTCTGGTCCAGTTCTGGTCAATTTAGGCTATGGTTGACTTTCGGTTGACTTTTGGTCAATATAGTCAACTGTGGTCAACCAAGGTCAAAACTAGTCTAACCTAGGTCAAATGTTGACTCTACTTCGACGTTCAGTCAAAGTAGTCAACCATGGTCAATAAAGGTCAAGCTAGTCTCTAAAAATATCTAAAAGGTCAACTTATGAATTTCACTGATTTAGAAATTACTGAAATCGACGGGTCTCCAAAACAACCCAAAGGAGAAAACATTATAATAATAGGATGACACAAAAAGGGAAGAAATCTACAGATGTTGTCGGATGGTGAAACAACCATTACCAACGTGTCCAGAATGGTCGAAATAGCTAGAATAGCCTGTCCATAAGTCCAATTTAGACACAGGGGCAAAAAGGTAATTTCGGGTCAAAATGGTGTCCGTGTTGGACACACTTGCACCGAAAAATGTGTCAAAATAAAAGTGCATAAAACCTAAAAAATTATATGTCCACGAATCCAGAATGACGATACGAACCCAACGGTATATCCAGAATTGGATTCCGTTGACCCGATCTCAAATTGGTCCGTTGACCAGGACATTAAAATTCCGATTTGTACGAAAAAGCGTGTCGGAGCTAATGTCCTCAAAACTCAGCAAATTATATGTCAACGAGTCCAGAATGACGATACGAACTCAACGGTATATCCGAAATTGGATTCCGATGAGCCGAACTCAAAATGACCCGCTGACCCGGATATTGGTATCCGACTTGCACCGAAATACGTGCCGGAACCAATGTCCACTAAACCTAGAAAATTATATGTCAACGAGTCCAGAATGACGATACGAACTCAACGGTATATCCAGAATTGGATT
This sequence comes from Iris pallida, assembly GCA_029216955.1. NCBI lineage: Eukaryota > Viridiplantae > Streptophyta > Magnoliopsida > Asparagales > Iridaceae > Iris > Iris pallida. The sequence goes on from JANAVB010009599.1 coordinate 11,161,075, forward strand.
CCGATGAGCCGAACTCAAAGTGACCCGTTGACTCAGAAAGTGGAACCCACTTTGCATCGAAATACGTGCCAGGGCTCACGTTCTCCAAATCAATCAAACTTTATATGAAAACATGCCAGAACGACGCCACGAGTCTACTGGTGGTGTCAGAAATTGAATCCGGAGTCCCGGGTTCAAAAATGGAATTTTACAAGTGCAACACTAAGAATTCGAACGGCCAACTTTGGCGTCGAATTCGACCGACCTAACAAGCTCAAACTGAAATGAAATCTAAAGGGGGCAGAAAGAGGGTTATACCAGCTATGCACCGGAACTGGTAGCGTGCAAAACGGAGCTGCTATGGCGAAGAAACGAACCCGCAATGTTGGCGTCGCAAAACTGTCCAAAAATAGTACAAATTAAAGCGTCAACTTGGCGGCCAGATTTGAGGTATCAAACGATAAAATTAACAGGTGAAATTTCAGGGGAGTGAAGAGCTATATATCGAGATTGAGACGGAGCAAATAAATCGCCAATCCTACGGTCGAATTTCTCGAAAAACGTGTACGAAGTCGTCGTCGCGAAACGCACTTTTTGAATTTTCATCCGCGCGCGCGTCGACGGGATTCCGTGCAGAACGCACGAATCGCCTAGACGGCGCATACCGGAGGACGTTGGCCGCCACAGGGAGGGTGCGCCCAGGTCGCCTGGCCAGGGAGTGGCCGGCCACGGCGGCCGTGCCGCCGGCGGCGGCACCTGCGCACGACCGAAGTTGCCGCTGCTGCCGCTGTAGCACGTTGCTACTGCTGCTGTTGCACGCTGCTATTGCTGCTGTGCGCATGCTGCTACGTGCGGGAAGGCACGACGTGGCAGCAGACGCGGCTGCCCGGCGGCAGTGGCTGCGGTGACGGAGGTGGTGGTGGCATGTGGTAAAGAGTGGTGGTGGTGTTGGTGAAGAGTGGTGGTGGTGTTGGCTTTTGTGTTTCAAGAAAAAGAAGAAGAAGAAGAGAAGTGTGAAAAAAAAGAAGATGATGGTGATGGTGAGAATAATGATGATGGAAAAATAGAAGGGGGGCTGCTCGTACAAGAGGGGGTGCTGGTGATGGGTTGTGTGTGTTTGGGTTATAAGTGAAGATAGAGAGAGAGATTATATAGATATAATATATGTGTATGTGTATATATTATATAAAGAGAGGGAGATATTAAGAAGATATTTAGAGAGAGAGAATGAGAGAGGGGGGTGTAGTCGGCTGCTAGGGGGGAAGGGCTTGTGTGTGTAAGAAAGTGAGGGTGATGGGAGAGAGAGGAAATGAGATATTATATATGTATGTATATATGTGTGTATATATACAAATGAGAGAATTAGATATTTATACATAAAAAGAGATATTTAGGGTAGAGAAAAATATCAGTAGGGGTATGGACAGTCATGATGGAAGGTAACATGGAGCTGGGGTTGGGTTCAGTGGAGCCGGGTTGGGCTAAAGTGGACATGGTGCAATATTTAAATTAAAAATAGGTATTTATGATCATGGATAAATAAGTAGCATGTGGGGGCTCAAATAAATGGGACACAATTGGCAGGCGGGTAGTAGGCTTCATGTGGGCCATGTCCATATTTGGGGTCGACTAGGTTGGGTCGATGTCGGATCCCGAAATTAAATTGGAAATTAAATCAGGTTTTACGGTAGATAATTGATTGGCCTAATTTGACCCAAAAGTTGTGCGAAGAAAATGAAGCACAAGATGGAGTGTCTGAGTGGGACACGAAGGTCAGGGGTGAAGAGCGTCTCGAGTAGATCAGGCATGACAAGTTGGTTTCGAGAAAATGACTTGTCTTGTGCTCCTAAATTAAAAGTCATGGTAACGTGCTTATGAGGATCAAGGAAAAGAGTGGGAAATCAATTAATAATTAAATGGTCTAAATTGACCCGAACTTGCGCGAAGCAAAAAGAGTACAAGGAAACAAGTTCGAGTGGGACACGAAATATCAATATGAAGATAATCTCGTCTACTACAAACTCCAAGAAGGAAGTTTCCAGAGACTGGCATCACTGATGCTCTACAATTCCAAGTCACGGTAAAGAGCGTTAAATCAAATAATAATATCTATTACAATAATTGAATTATAAAATTGAAAAAAATAAGCCCTAAATTCAGGGGCTTACACTAGTTAGAAGTGTTCTTAAAAAATTTGAGGATTGATAGGATTGGATATTGGTGTTTGATAGGGTGATTCAATTATGTGGAATCGGATTTTATAACATGGAAGAAAGTTGACATTTAAATATGAACATGTGTTTCGAAGAAGTCAAATTAGTTCTTGAGGATGGAAATTACATATATTTTTGTGCATATACTCTATCACGAAGCTAGGCTAAAATGCATATATTTTGGGGTCGCCTTAAATATGTGCACGATCCAACTGATCAAGTGGTATGTTGAATTCAAATAAGACTGAAGGGATGATCGGGATGTGATAAGAAAAAAATTATAAAATTATATGCACTGAGAAAATAATGATAAAGGATTGATCAGATGAGTTATCATATGTTGATTGAACAAATGGAATTCGTTGGATCGGATTTTGAGTATAGAAGAAAGTTGGTAAACAAAAATGAATTTGTGTGTCAATGAAATCGAATGTATTTAGAGTATGGAATGAAAGCAAAATAATACTTGGTCGAATTTTAAACGATATTATCGTGATTAAGATTGTAGTCGGAAGAGTGTAATCGAGTTGTGCATAATAAGAGGTTCAGATTTGATTGGTTATTACAAGTTTGGAAGTTTGAAGAATAGAATGTAGACGATTTGATCGAAGATTTCGAAAGATAGTAAAATTTGTCAACGAGAATTGTGTACCGAATGTGTGAGTATGATTGAGGCATTGATGCAGTCAGGTTTCAAGGACTGATCGAGAAATGATTGAAGATCTAGAAAATATCGATTGGATTTGAACTTTAAGTCTTGAGGATTATAGGGATTTGGTTAAGGAAGGGGTAATACTGGGTTTCGATTAGGAGCGATCGATGTTTTAGATTCGATATAAATAATGAAACAATAACCCTAGAAGGTTTGCCCTAGAATTTAGTTGTCGTGCATGCGGTGCGTTATAAGTTGCCCTATGTTTGAGTAATATCTTCCATGCGAAGCATCATATGAGATAAAGACATGACTTGATAATTTATTACGAGATAGTCGAATTATTTAGAAGATATAGTTGATCAATAAGAAAAGTTGGCTTAGACATGAGCACAATCCTGATTGATAAAATGTATAGGAAGTGTAATAGAGAGATATAATATTCACTACCAAAATACACTCATTTAGCGACGGATTATTAGCGACGGACTTATTCCGTCGGTATTAGCGACGGTTTCGTGGCCGCTCAGCGACTATTTATCGACTACAATCCTTTGTCATTTTTATTTTAATTTTAGGGGGAGGAAAGGTCGCACATCCGTCGCTAAAGTGTCGGTGTTGTAGCGACGGAGTTTCCGTCGTCGCTATACAGTCGATTATTTGGCAGAAATTGTGTAGGAAATTGGCGGGACATATTTTCGACGACTTAGCGACGGATATTCAGTCGGATAATCAATATTAGTGACTACCCGGCGACGGATTATTAGCAGTCGCTAATCCGTCGCTAAATTTACGTTCCAGACTTAAATGAAAAGGCGGGGAAAACTTTTGGCATTCCCCCCAAATTCAATCTCTCTCCTCTCTCTCTCTCTCCTCTCTCTCTCTCTCTCTCTCTCTGTCTCTCTCTCTCTCTCGCACGGCTTCGGTAAACGGCGACGGCGTCCTCTCCTCTCTCTCTCCCGAAGGTAATCCCCTCTCTCTCTCTCTCTCTCTCTCTTTCTCTCTCTCTCTCTCTCTCTGTGTCGCGGTATCGACGTAGGGGCAGCGGGGGCGGCGAGCTTGGGGACATTCGGGCTTGGGACGGGGGCGTCGGGGGCTGGACGGCTGGCTTGGGGCAGGGGCGTCGGGGGCTGGGCGGCCGGCTTGGGGCGGGGACGTCGGGGCCTGGGCGGCCGGCTTGGGGCGGGGGTGTCGGGGGCTGGACGGCTGGCTTGGGGCGGGGGCGTCGGGGGCAGGGCGGCGGGCTTGGGGCGGTGATGTCGGGGGCTGGGCGGCGGGCTTTGGTCGGGGGCGGCGGGGGCTGGGCGGCGGGCTTGGGGCGGGGACGTCGGGGGCTGGGCGGCGGGCTTGGGGCGGCGGGCTTTGGTCGGGGGCGGCGGGGGGCTTTGCTTATCAAATTCATCTAAGTTTATATATTGGCTAAATAATGTGTTATCCATATTGGGTGTTATCTATTAGTTTGGTAGTGTTTGGATTAGTAAATGTGAATATGGAGTTTGGGTTCATGGTGTATATGTTCACTGTGTCAAGGACAGTGCGAGTTCTTCATCTGCATAAGTGTGTTTAGGTTCAAGGTCTATAAATCTAACTGTGATATACATATATATGTGCCTATTATAATTAGCATGCAGGACGGCTTGGGGTGTAATGTTTGATTGTAGACATGGTAGGAATTATAGGTAATTAATGCTAGTGTGACTAGACTAAGGTAGTGCTTGCTAGATAATAAGGACACTCTAGTAGCTTGGGGTGTAATGTTTGATTGTAGACATGGTAGGAATTATAGGTAATTAATGCTAGTGTGACTAGACTAAGGTAGTGCTTGCTAGATAATGACACTCTAGTATCCTAACCAAGTTAATTTTAGACTAGATATTTAGGATATAGCTCCCTTATCCTAGAATTGGACTCTAGGTATCGGTAATTGATTCAGTTTGGTATCGGTATCGCACTATCGGTATCGGTATCGGTATCGCACTATCGGTCAAGGCTCACAATCGGTATCGGAATCGGTTTCAGACTATTCCTATGAGTATTGGTATCGGTGATATCGGTAGTATCGACGGTATCATATCGGAGTATCGGACTTTGGTATCGGAAAACAAATAATTATTAATCAATTATTTACATTTAAAAATATATATTTTATACATTTAGGCATAATTTTAAGTATTTCAGCGTTATTTCTTAGTAGTTTTGAAATTATATGAAATAGTAGTCACCCTTACCGATTGCTTTTGCCGAATCAACCGGAACAAAGACGCCCATAGTCGGTATTGGGCAATATTTGGTATCGATCGGTATCGGATCGAAACATGCCAAACCGTATCGGTATCGGCCGTATCGGATCGGTATCGGCCGATACTTTAAACCATGCTATCGGTATCGAACTATCGGTATCGGTATCGGTATCGCACTATCGGTATTGGTATCGCACTATCGGTATCGAACTATCGGTATCGAACTATCGGTATCGAACTATCGGTATCGGTATCGGTATCGTACTATCGGTATCGGTATCGCACTATCGGTATCGCACTATTAGTAACAACTGTATTTATATTTTTCTCTTCAAGAGCTAGAATACTAGCGGATCCACCAGTTACATGATTATATACTAATTCTGTTTAGTTTGTCTTACTATACAGATTTTTATATCTAATCTGTGATGGATCGTTATTTCGTTGATCGTACATGGATGTACAAACGACAACACGAGAGCAAAATAGGTGTGAGTGACGATTTTCAGGCAGGCGTAGAAGTGTTTCTTAAGTATGCCATGAGCAAAGCTCAGTTTATGGACGGTAACAAAATCAAGTGTCCATGTCGTAATTGTCGCAATAGACGTTACGAAGAAGTGGTGAGTGTAAGAGATCATTTGACCCGTAAGGGTTTCGTACGTGATTACGGCCTGTGGTCATCGCAAGGTGAACTATATGCCGAAAGACAGGTTGCGAATGCTGCTACTTATGCTTTTGATGATAATGCTGCAGCGGATTTTGTCGTCGATGACGACGAATGCTCCGTTGATTATGGAGACGTGCAGAACCTTGCACGAGATATGGTGTACGATACGGCAGGGCCTAATTTTGATCCGGAGGATCCTAATCCCGAGGCGAAGGAGTTCTATGATATGTTTCAGGATGCTGAAACTTCTTTATATCCTAGTTGTGATCCACATTCCGTACTGTCAGTGACGATGCGGTTGTTGAACATAAAGTCCGATTTTAACTTGCCACAAACTTGCTATGATCGGATTACACAACTAATGAAGGAGGTGTTACCGAAGGAATCAAAAGAGCTTCCAAAAAACTTCTACAAGTCGAAGATGATGGTCCAACAACTGGGACTGGTGTACGACAAGATAGATTGTTGTCGCAACGGATGCATGTTGTACTACAAGGAGAACGAGGATGTAGAAAGTTGCCGCTTCTGTAATGCGGATCGTTACAAGGAAGTCAGGGGAAAAGGAAAGTCAACTAGAAAACGACGTCCTTACAAGTATATGCATTACTTGTCGATCACGAAGCGTTTGCAGAGGATGTATACGTCTCACAATACAGCAGAACACATGACGTGGCACAACGAAGAACGCACAAAGGACGATGGAGAATTGTCACATCCTTTGGATGGAGAGGCGTAAAAATATTTTGATTTTCGCCATCCAGATTTTGTTGCAGTGCCCAGAAATGTACGCATGGGGCTATGTTCTGATGGATTCGCCCCTTTCGGGCAGTCGGGATCTCAATACTCCTGCTGGCCGGTCATTCTGACCCCTTACAATCTGCCACCATGGATGTGTATGAAGACTCCTTATATGTTCTTGACAGCTATCATACCGGGTCCCAAAAATCCGACGAAGAATATCGATATATATTTACAGCCGTTGGTGGATGAGCTAAAACAGCTGTGGGAGATCGGCGTCACGACGTATGATATTTCCAGGAAACAGAACTTTCAGATGAGAGCTTCACTGATGTGGACAATCAATGATTTTCCCACATACGATATGCTGTCGGGATGGAGTACTCACGGCACCCTGTCTTGTCAGATATGCATGCAAAATAGTAAGGCGTTCCGCCTTAAGCATGGAGGAAAAACTTCTTTCTTTGATTGTCATCGTCAATTTCTGCCCGCGAGTCATCCTTGGAGAAAGAACAAGGACGCATTCAGAGCTGGAAAACAAGAATTTTCTCATCCGCCTGCCAGGCAGTCGGGATACGATATTTGGGAAGATGTAAAGGATTTTCCCACTGTAATGGAAGATCCATCGAACAATCATGTCGATGGATTCGGACAAACCCATAACTGGACCAAACGGAGTATCTTCTGGGACTTGCCTTATTGGAAAGATAATCTTATAAGGCATAATCTTGATGTTATGCATATCGAAAAAAATGTGTTCGATAATGTCTTCAATACCGTCATGGACATTAAAGGAAAGACGAAGGACAATCCAAAAGCAAGACAAGACATTGCCGAGATATGCAAGCGTCCTTATCTGAACTTGATACAAAGGGGAGCTGCTGGACAATTAAGTAAGCCGATAGCATAATACACATTGAGCGAAGAAGATAGATTAATAATCTGCAAGTGGGTATCTACTTTAAGATTTCTCGACGGCTATGTGTCGAATTTGTCTAATGCGTTGACCTCAATGAACGTAAGCTAACGGGAATGAAGAGTCATGACTGCCACGTGTTTATGGAAAGATTACTGCCCATTGCTTTGAAAGAGTTGTTGCCTTCTGCTGTATAGGTTCCGTTGGCCGAACTATCAATATTTTTTAGGGATATTTGTTCAACTAAGTTGACTGTGCAACACATGGTTGAACTTGAGGAGAAGATTACCTTAACAATTTGCAAGTTGGAGAAAATATTTTCTCCTGGCTTCTTCGACAGCATGGAACATCTACCGATTCATCTAGCATACGAAGCCCGTGTCGGTGCATCTGTTCATTATCGATGGATGTACCCATTTGAAAGGTACATAAATATCGATATAATTTAAGCTAAATTTCCATTTATTTTAAAATTCTTTCTTAATTCTCAAGATAATTTGTCTCTCTAGATACCTACACCATCTAAAGAAGAAAGTTGGCAACAAAGCTCATATAGAGGCTTCGATATGCGAAGCATATCTTATCGAAGAGGTTTCAAACTTCTGCTCCATTTATTTCGATACTCATGTTAAGACAAATCGAAATAGACCTCAAAGGAATGACGAGGACGTTGAGGATGGAGGAATATTCAATGTAAGGGGCAAGTCTGTTGGGGCTAGTAAAAGACGGTGGTTGACAGACGACGAGTATGATATCGCTCACCGATATGTCTTGTTAAATTGTGACATAAATGAAGTGAGAGATTTGGAGAACTAAGTCAGTACACTTGCACTCGTTATAATCTCGAATTTGATGAAGTAAGTGACTACACTTATATATTCTTATTTTCTCTAATAGTGTATTTAGAGATGAAATCAAAATGAGGAGACCCGATATTAACGATGAGGGACTTCAAAGAGAGGTTGATTGTACATTTCGTCATGGTTTCGCAAATACGTAAGTAACTGTGATTATAATTGAGATTATTAATATATAATCTGAAACATTTAAATTATAAATATTTGTTTACAGGTTTTATTGCCTGAAACAACACTCACTCATGAGAGTGTTCTTTATCTGGCATTGGGACCGAAGAAGCAAATAAAGACTTGGCCAGGCTATGTCGTTAATGGCTTCAGGTTTAAGTCAACTCAGAATGCTATAAATGTCGAATTTATTAATGACGGCATCAATACCAAGGATTCCGGTGTTTGCATAAGAGGCACCGTCTATGACGACGAGCCGGACTTTGACTATTATGGAGTGCTTCGGGATATTGTAGATTTACAATATACTGGCCCATATAATATGCATATTGTGATGTTCAAATGTGAGTGGTTCGATACGACACCAAATATCAGTTGGAGAATCGATAAACAATTTGGATTCGTCGATATAAATCATCGCAGGAGGTATAAAGGGTCCGATACATTTGCGATAGCAAATCAGGCTGTTCAAGTCTACTATACAAGCTACCCAAGGCGTCGTAGAGATCGATTTGACTGGTGGACAGTATGCAAGATTAAATCTAGAAATACATTCAACGTTGGAGACCCAGCATACCAAGAGGACCAGATCAAAAAGTCCCAATACTTGGGACAACACTCAGATACAATGGATGTTGAAGATATTGTTGAGGAAAATAGAGGGGAAGAAGAGGTTGATACACAAGACTTAGTTGTCAACCAGGGGAGAAAGAGGCGTCTTGTCCCAAATTTTGAGGCAGAAGAAGAAGAAGAAGAAGAAGAATTTGATGGGGATGAGGATACAGATGAAATCGACGATGAAGATAAGGATGAGGATGAGGATGAGGAGGATGATGATGAAGACGAGGCCGAGGATGAGAATGAAGACGATGATTAGGTTAAATATTGTTGTATAGTAAAAACACTTCCAATTACGTGAATTAAGTTTGACCTCATAAAAGCAATTACGTGAATTCATGTTTTTTTCATTCGATTATTTACTTATTACAGATGGCACTCCTAGTCTTTTTCGTCGCGGCGGCATTCGTCTTCCTACTGGTGGTATGTATATTTTAGTTTAGTTTTTTATATCCATTTACACTTTCATATTGTTAATTATGTTTATGTGTTCTATTTACAGGTCATGATGGCTGGCCGTGGTCGTGGTGCTGGTCGTGGTGGTGGTGGTGGTGCGGGTCATGGTCGTGGTCGTACTGGTGCTGGTGGTCGTGGTCGCATTCATAGTTCCCGGGATGTGACCCCATCGAGCGAGCCCAACCCGGAGAGTACCCCGGGCACAGACGCATCCCGCCCTCGATCGACCACTTTATCGAGGTATCAGTCCGGATCTGCTAGCGGATCCAATCCGCTATCGGAACCACCAGCAGCGGATCCACCAGGGGATGCCCCAGTTACTGCACAGTGGGCCCCGGAGTACCCCCATACTCGGTTCCATCCGGTTACTGGGGAGTACATACGCGGACCCGCTGATCCTCCGACGGCACCAGAGAGGCCGAGAGGCGAGTTCCGACGAGAGCTATAGCCCGCGGGGACCTCGTAAGTAAATTTAAGTTAATTTATTAAATTTTTTTCATTTATTCAAGTTAATAATCTAGTCGTTTCTTCTTTGTAGGTTTTTTTCGTTTAATGTTGGCAGGGCCCTTGGAAAAATTATCAGGGCTAACTTCCACGGTCCCTACCTCAACTTTACGTCGGTGCCCCCAAACGTGCAGTACGTCTGGCTCGACGAATTGAGGGTATATCTATATTTTTTTGGTTAAGTCTATGTGATTCTTTAATCAACCATTTTGTAAATTACGTGATAATTGATTTTCTGTGTTAGAGAACGTACTGGTGGTCCCTCCACCGCGAGGAGGGGATCCGCAGGACCTACAGAAGCGCATGCTCGAAAAAAATACGGGATATAATTCATGACCTAAAAATGGGGCATACGAGGCCGAATTGGATCCGGCAGGATTATTATGAGGACCTCTTAGGCATGATGGATAACCCTGTGTACAAGGAGAAATCAGCGAAGGCGAAGGTGAACCGATCTGCCGCGGGCCTTCATACGGGGGGATCAAGGTCTCACGTAGCGACACTTGCAGATCTGGTGAGCAACCGTAAATTTATTGTGATTTTGAATTAGGTATTATTAATTAAAGGAGTTAATTAGTTTCTACGCAAATTTCGTATGCAGGCCCAACAGGCGGTGAAGGAGGGAAGGGCGCCAGAATCGGTCACCATGCACGACGTCTTCCAGCATACGCACAAAAGATGGAAGGACGGGAGCTTCGTCGACGAGAGGGCCAAGAAGACTGATGTAAGTACTTATGTTTATGAGATTAACGTTAGAATTAAAAGTATTCGGACTATAACTTAGGTAAACTTAGGATTCACACTTAACTTAGTGAAACATAGGATTTAGATTACAACTTAGGTAAATCTTATAATATAAACACATTCATTTGATAGGCTGCGTATCGTGAGGCCCTTAGTCGGACTCAGTTAACTGACACCGAGGATGTCGGTGAAACGACGCCCTTCCGGACGCCCTTCCGGACGCCCTCTTCTTTGGCCGCTCGGAACGACTTGTTCGTAGATACCGTCGGCGGCTTTAAGAAAGGGTTCCTGTACGGAGTCGGCTCCCTAGGGCCATTGCATTTGGCGACGCAGAGATTTCTACCGACACCGCCTCCTCCCGTGGCCCGGGCAGACGATGATGTTAGGTCGCAGCTTACGCAGCTGCACGAGGCGGTGTCGTCCTTGCGGGAGCAATTTGCCACGCACTTTCCGCCTGCGTCTGCTGCTGCCGGTCCGTCTGTTGCCGGTCCGTCTGCTGCTGCCGGTACGTCTGCTGATGGTGCTCGTCCGTCTTCTACTGGTCCGTCGACTGCAGGTGTCGGTCCGTCTTCCGTGGGCCATCTTTCTTTCAACCCTGAAGCTCCTGTGCTACCGCCTACGGCTGTGACGGCACTCATGGATCTCATGTCCCCAGAGCAGCTTCGCCGACTTCCGAGTGTTGTCTACGACTCCTTGCCTCCGTACCTTGTAGAGGAGTATATGCGTCGGTCGAATACGGGAACGGACAATCGACCTCCTTCTTCTTAAAATGTTGTATTAAGAAAATTTGGATTATTTGTGAGAGCTTTGAACTAATTGTGCTATAATCGGCTTATAGCACCGGATATTATGTTACTCTTTAGGATAATTGATATTTATTTTCTATTAATTTGGTTTGGTCTGTGATTCTTGGATAATTGGTCGTATGTGCATTACTTGGTCTATGTGATTCTTGGATAATTGGTGTGCATTATATATTTGGTCTGTGTGATTGTTGGATAATTGGTGTGCAATATATATTGGTTTGGTTTATGCATATATTTGTGAACAGGGAAAGTGCTGCAATTTTTTTTTCCCAAAAAACCCAGTTAGCGACGGATATTCCCAGTTACCGACGGATTTTCGACGGATATTCCGTCGCTACCTGGAGTTTTTAAACTGTTTCCAGGCAGCGACGGGTTATCGACGGATTATCCGTCGGCAACGTTCTGGTGGTTTAATCTTCGACGGAATAGCGACGGAACGGCCGTCGCCAGGGCGACTGGTAGTCAGCCGCTAATCAGTCGCTCTAAATAGTGACGGCGTAGCGACGAAAAATCCGTCGACATGGTTCTGGAAATGCATGACATTTTCAGAACCATGGCGACGGATAATCAGTCAGCAATCCGTCGCTGTGGCGTCGCCGTACCGTCGTCTTAGCGACTACTATTCCGTCGCCATGGTGCTGGATATGCCAAGCTTTTCCAGAACCTGCTCGACGGATAGTCCGTCAGAACTCCGTCGCAAAGCGGTCGTTAATTACCGACGACTTGCGACGCATTAGCGACGGAATGATACGATCTGATACGCTGTTACGACGGGTTACCGACGAAAATGTACGTCGCTATAGCCTACACAGTTCAGTACTTAAAAGCTGAAGTGGACGACAGTCCGTCGAAAATCCGTCGCTAAGGCTTCGTATTGTATCGTCGAATATCCGTCGCTAGTCCGTCATGTGACGACAACTTAGCGACGGAAGGTTATTAGCGACGAGCTGATTGCCGACGGATGTTTTTGGCCAATATTCGTCGGTAATCGGTCGCTAATTGTAATTACCGTCGTCTTAGCGACGGATGTGGCCGTCGCTAAAACGATAAATTTTGGTAGTGATTAGCCAGATGAGTTCGAGTTGAGTATAAGGCCGTGTTTGGTAGGAAGGATGAAAAAGTGGAAGGAAGGAAAAATATAAGGATACATTTTCCTTCCATATGGAAAGGAAAAATCATTTCCTTCCTTTGTGTTTGGTCGGAAGGATGGAAAAGAGAAGAGATGCATTATTCTTTGTTTGGTATGGAAAGAAAAGTGAAAGGAAAGAAAATAAAAAATATAGGTTTTACCAATTCTATCCTCAACTAAAACACATATTTACCATTTTATTTCATTAATAATTTTTAAATAATACAATTCACATGGGGGTGCAATTGTTAATTAATATAAGCCTCCACTTTTCTTTCCACTTTTTCTCCCACATTTGGGGTGATTGGTTTTCTTAGGTTAGGAAGAAAAAACAATCCCTCCACTTTTCCTTCCCTTCACTTTTCCTTCCATACCAAACAATAGAAAATGAATCCTTCCTACCACTTTTTCCTCCTCTATTTTTCTTCCTCCCACTTTTTCCTCCTACCAAACACAGCCTAAGTGACTAGTCGTTGAGTGTGTACTCAATAAGTTTCGAGGTCAAATCTTTTTTTGAGTGGTGCATTATGTAATGCCTCGCCCCGCTCAATTCAAAAGGATGTATCGAAAGACAACGACGTTTGGACTTAGCTATGCAACGACTTGCTCGACGTCCAGCTCAGTCAAGGCACTACTCATTCAGGTGGTTAACTTCGATGAAGTTGCTTCAGCTCAGTCTTCACACTAATAAAATGGACTTTTCATATGCACCGAATAGGCTTGTTAATAAAATAGATGAACCCACATAGCTAAGAGAATAATTCTATTGTGTTAAGTGTATGCGTAGAACATGGAAATATGTCTACCTCTTGCTTAGATATTCTCCATGATGGTTTTCAAAAGTTGGCACTCGGTCATTCATAGGGTTCCAGTCAGTATCGTCTCAGACCGGAACAACATATTCATTTCCTAATTTTTGAGGAGCTTACAGAAGAGTTTGGGGATGCAGCTCAAGTTCAGTACTGCTTACCATCTCCAGACTAATGGGAAATCAGAGCGGACCATTCAGACACTGGAGGATATGTTGAGGACTTGTGCTCTGGATTGGAGGATCTTGGGAGGATCATCTGCACTTAGTGGAGTTTACCTACAACAAAAGTTATCAGGCTAGCATTGGCATGACTCCTTTCGAGGCATTATATGGTCGTTGATGTCGCACACCATTGTCATGGGATGATGTTGGAGAGAGACCACTACTTGGATCAGAGATGGTTATGGAGGCTGTAGACAAGGTCAGACAAATTCGTGATCATCTGAGGATTGCACAGGACAAGCAAAAGCACTGGACAGGCAGCAGTCGAAGACCCCTAGAGTTTGCTGTTGGAGAACATGTGTTTCTACGGATTTTACTGACTCGGAGAGTTATCAGATTTGGCAGAGGCGGGAACCTGAGTCCAAGGTTTATTGGACCATTTGAGATGTTGAGCAGAGTAGGGGCAGTGGCTTACAGATTAGCTTTGTCGCCTAACCTAGAAGGAGTACACAATGTATTCAATGTTTCCCAGCTTCAGAGGTATATAGCAGATCCCAGTCATGTGGTAGATCACTCAGAGCTTGAGGTGGGCCCTAGTCTCACTTACTCAGAGCAGCCGTTGGAGATACTAGATCGCAAGGAGAAGAGGCTGTGCAGCTAGACCATTCCATTAGTCAGAGTTGCGAGGCATCACTCTTCTGGAGAGTCTACCTAGGAGAGAGAGGATGAGATAAGGGAGAAATATACTATCTCTTTGAGATTTTATGTACTCACTACTCTCCTGAATTTTGAGAACGAAATTTTTCAAAGAGGGTAGATTTGTAGCTCCACTTTCTTAATATCAGAGAATTTGGTCATTTCTCCTATATTCTATGGTTATCTAGTATTTTTCTATGTTTATGATTCTTTACTTATATGTTTTTCCTTACTAATTCTATTGAATATTATTTGGAATATTATAGCTATGTATACTAAATGTTGGTTAATTACTATAATTATTCCTTTATTATTTTCCTTCCTATATTTAAATTATTAGCCATTTCTTCATATTATATAATTTTTTATTTTTCTAGTTACATTATTGTTCATTATCCAAATGATTTTTCATGCAGCCCATTTTAGCCAACCCTATTGGTTAATGGCTTGGCCCAATAATCTGACTTCATTAATCAAACTATTATTTAAACCCAACCCATCAAATGTCAGCCCAACTATCAGCCACGCTCTTCTTTTTACTCAAGGCCTCAGCTCACCCATGTAGGATCCATTGGTTATCGGATTAGGGTTACCCATTAAGATATAGAACCCGACCCGATCCGTTGGTTTTAAAAACCCATCTCCTTTCTTTCGTTCAGATCGGAAGTAATTTCCCTCTTTTTCTTTCTTTCGTTTTCCCTCTTTCTCCTTGGCTCGTATCCGGCGACGAGTAGCGCCAGTGTCGTGACACAGTGATGCAGCTGTCGCGTCCTTCTAGAAGCTCCTGGAGCCTTCCTAACCACTGACTTAATCTTTCCATCTTAGCCGTCAGCCTTCTACCGACATAGCCGGCTCAATCCTCGCCGTCGGGCCGTAACTGCCATAACCGCCTCGTCGTGCCTATAAATAGAGGCCTTCTCTTCCTTCTTCTTCATCGATCCATTCCTAGCAAAGCCCTGCCAAAATCTTTTATGCCCTTTCTTATTCCTTCTCTGTGGGATCGGAGCTTTGAGGCTTGCGGCCATGGCAACGCAGTGTCCATGCATCCGTAGAAAATCGACAAAGGCTAACTTTGCTTTCTAGACGACGGATCAGTGTTCGTTCCTCGCAGCAGTGAGCTCTCATTCGACCGCGACAGGGAGGCTATCGAGGCGTCCGTCCTCTTCTTCGTCACTAGGCGGATCGTCTTCTTCGTGTAAGTGATTCGTGAACATCTTCATCTGATTGATTAGTTCTCTGAAATTGTCATTGATCAAGTTTTGATCGCTTCAGTTAATTGTGTAGGATTGGAGATTTTGATCCCTCAAATCTGTGTCGATCGAGTGCGATGTGCTTTGAGCGGTTGATCGATCCCGAATAGAACTTGATCGGTGAGTATGAATCTTCCCAGTTTCTTGATCGATCGGATCATTCTGTTCATCGATCGAGTCTGGTGTTGCAGGGATTTAAGCGAGTGTGTTTGATCGGATCGGTTGAGTCGATCACTCAAATTGATCTGGTAATTCCTTAATCATGTTTTCTGATTGAATCCTTCCTTTATTTCGAAACTCTGATCGGCATGATCCAAATTGACATCGATCCTTATTTCTTATTCTTGCGCCATGTTGTTTGATGATTTGACTGAGTCAGCCTTGCCTTGTCATTCTGGACACAAGGACGAGTGTATCGGACTCCGCAGAACGTTCTTAGAGTTCAGGTGTATTTCTCCTACATTTTCTCTGTAATCTTGGGGTCGATTAATCGGGTCGGGTTCTCTTGAGTTGTGGCACACCGGTTGGAAGTCTGTTATGGACACTTGGACACAGTCACTGTGATTGAAACCGATGGCACAAATCGAGTATATGTTTCCAAAAGTGGACTGAGTCCAGAAGTGAGGATCGAACACGTAAAGGACACTGGTAGTACTTGTCTGTTGCACCGTTCTGCAAATTTCAAATGAAGGTGACCGTTGGACTCATATTAGGATATTTAGTGAGCTGTGGTTTTTTAATACTGATGTGCAACTAGACTTGGATAGAAAAGTCGAGTGTTACTTGTGGGTGGCAGTCTTGGGCCAGGTATTTTTCAAGTGTATGGTTGCATTACAGGCTCTGTTCAGTAGGCTGAACAGAGTGAGTGTTCTGTCTTTGGGCCGCAATATCGCAGCTTGGGCCGGATGAAGGCAGAGAATTTTGCTAGTAAATGCTATTAGACTAGCATATTGCTGGTGGAGTGAGTCTAGTATAGGAAGTAAATTGTTGGAGGAATTGGTCCTGGGCCTAGGTTTTTGTTGGCAATTGGATAAATTGTTGGGCTGATAGGAGAATTAGTAGTTTAGTTAGATTAATGGTTAAGGATACACCTAGATTAGGTTAAAGCTTTTAACAGCTCTCTAATATCAATTTCTTATCTTAGGTGATTAGAAGCATTGACAAACAAATCCGAGGAAAAGGCAAGTACTTGTACTCAATCAACACATACATGCATATCATATTGCACACGATTCTTGCTTGTTACTTCACTTGCTTGCATATCATCATGTCACGTCGTGTCGGGGTAGGAAGAACATCAGATAGCATGTAATCACTTAAGCCTGGGCGTGTATATTATTGTTAGTATAGGCACAATATACCTTATATCTATACTTGCATGCTAGTATATCGTTGTCCTATACGACACACTTGTTTACTTGACTGCTAGTATATAGTACACGATATGTCTTACACTAGCATGTCAAATAGCATATCGTTGTTATATACGTTATTCCTGATAGTGTAGCGTACATGGTATGCCTTGCTTATATATATGCCTACTAGCATACCATTGTACTATACTCTTGACTTGATAGCCCTACATGCTTGACAGTGTTCTTATGCATGATTCATGTAGTTAGTGCATATGTCAGTTAATTCTTGTACTTATCATTAGTTCCTGTTATTTTCTTTGGTACTACATGATTTGGTTGAGCTACTATGTACTTTGCTCTTTTTCTGACAGTATCGTCGATTACAGGTAAGACTGCTCATGTAGAGGATTATGACGAATAGGGAGGCCTAGCAGCGGAGCTCACTCCGAATGCTCAACAGGATTACATTCCTTGCATTTAGATACTTGTATAGGATTAATATACTATATTGAGGATGTAGCAGACTTATATAGCCTTTATCTTTCATTACCGGCTTTGTACCCGGTCATTCATGTAAAAGGCTGTAATAATTGCTGGATAGTGATCTGTGATGGATAGTAGTAGTATATTCGTGATAGATGTTGTGATGAGTAATATTACTCCTGATGATGACTAGACTAGACGGCTGACTACCGCTGTCAATGACAGTCTAGGCCGGACATGACTCGATTCATACCAGATTATTCGGAAGAGGGTCGTGACAACCGTTAGTCGTCGAGGCAGTCCCTGGTTTTGGAAGTTGCCTGTTGATGGTAACACTTAGAATGGTATGACTGTGTGAGATGGTAAGTCGAGTCTGTAGGAACGAAATAGTAAAGCGTAATACTCTAGAGGGGGGGTGAATAGAGTTGGCAGCGAAATAATGCTAATTGAAAAAGTTAGCAGCACAATCACAGAATATTAATCACAACTAAAATAATGTAAAGGCAAAGTTAAGAGAGCAAACGCAAAAAGAGCGATGTATACTGGTATCCCTCTGTTGAGGACTAATCCAGTCGGTAGAACTCTTGCTACCAGTTGAATCCACTATTGGAAAAACCGCAAGTTTTCTTACGAAGTCCTTGCAACTTCTACAACGCGAGCTTTGATACGAAGAACTCGTCCAACTTCAAATGTGAAGAGGTATTCTTCAATCAAGCCTTCTGATTACAATCTCTCAGAAACTTCTAGACCGTACCGCACTGGCAAATTGACTAGAGGATTGTAACTGGCTTGGGATCTGAAATTGAAAGCTCTAGAAAACTCTTTGGAAGACTGAAAGCTTTAGATAGAGAGAAGATTGAAAGTGAATGAGTGAGTTGAAATGATCGAAATCCTTCTCTATTTATAGGAGTTCCAAAGGCAGACTTCTGTCAGAATTCGGACAGAATTCGGGCAGAACTCTTTGAGCAAATCTCGGTCAAATCCGCAACTACAGGAGGACCAAGTTCCAAAGATTCAAAATCACAACGGCCACTAACCGAACTCTGGCCGAACTCTGGCCGAACTCGGTCCGAGTTCTGTCAGGGTTAAGTCAGGGTTTAGTTAGGGTTTTCAAAAAAAGCTTTTGGTGATTTTTGAAAACCTTTTTGAAAACCTTTTTGTAAACCTTTTTGAGAGGTCATTTTAAAAACATTTTGAACTCATTTAGGGATAGCCTATTTGCCAGTACGACTCGGTGTACAACATATTCCTAGACTCAAATAAAATGAAAATTACATTGCATAGGAAATACAGACTCGAGTAGGCAAACAGATCTTCAGTCTTGAACGGAGTGGATAGCCAATCTTGCTTATGTCCAAGAATTCGAGATGTCCCAACTAGCTTTGTATATCCAGACAGAGTTTGATCAATTATTAAAATTAGGTTGACCATATGACCAATGGGCCAACAATCTCCTCCATTTTGATAATTGACAAACTATGAATGATATAACATTAAGCTTGTTCAAAAAGAATCAAAACGTGAAATTGTTCATGTCCTGTATTTAACTCAATAAAAATGTTAGATCTTTAATTTTCTCCCCTTTTGTCACTTAGCAAAATAATTGCACAAGAGAAGGCTCTCCCGCATTTAATGCAGAAGGCTCCCCCGTAATTAATGCATAAGGAACAAATAGTGAGAAAACATATAAAAGAGATAAGGCATAAAAATTAGAGAGATATCATTGCAGGCATGTATTGTCTCTAAAGAATATTATCACAGGCATGCTATTGTTTCAAAAACATAAAAGAAATCTCAGGCATGCTATTTCACAGGCAGTTTGTAATGAAGAAGCAGTATAAGAGATAGTGCTAAAACAAAGTGCTGAAATAAACTGAAATGCCATAATTGAAACACCATAAACATGTCCATGAAGATAAAAGTACTGAAAGCATACTACAAAGTGCTGATAAATATCAAAAGTACTGATAAAAAGAAATACTGATAAAAACTTGGAATGTTGGAGCATTTCCAAGTATACAATAGAATGTCACTAAAAAATCAAATCATATCTCCTCATCACTATCCTCGTCATCACCAATGTCAGCTCGACCAGCATGTCCTGAAGGACCAGCACCAGAAGTACCAACGCCACAAGGATGAGTAGGGGCGCCAGCATAGAACTCACCAACGTAGTCACGAGGTGCACGATACCAATCATAGGCGTTACCTGGCTGGAAGTAGGCATGGACAGCCTCATCCTCACAGCGGTAACTCGAAAAAGCTGGATCACGAGGGATGGAACTGGCTGAATGACCAGTCTGAGCAAAACGAAGATCAGCCAAGGAGTTTGCCATCGCGTGATAACGGGTGACATCGCGGAACTCACGCTCGCGAGCCATGTCCGTCATCGAGACGTGCAAAGCAGATAAGTGCTGATGTATGCCCTCAAATATCATGGCATACTGATGAGGTGGTGGAGGAGGTGCAGTAGGAGGAGCAGTAGGTGGAGCTGTAGCAGTCATGCTACGACGAGATAACTGAAGAAACTTGGGCTCAGAGTCCTGAGTACAAGTCGATAGATCGATCTCGAATCGCTGAAAGATACGAGGGAGAATCATCGCGTAAGAGAGATTTCGATCTCTTGCACGACATCGTCCCATCATCTGAATGATAGTCTTAGGGGTGGAAAAAGGAATCCCCTTAAGAATATGGTACTTGGCGGACAGCTCAAGTGAGGTCATATCATCTTTGGAAGTGGATTTGGGAAGGATAGTAGAGTAGATGATGCGATGCAATTCGTAGTTGAACAAGTTCAGGTTGTTAGCCTTGAACTTTCCAGAGCGTACTCTGTCAGGAGCACAGAGTTCCGCTTTGAAACTAGTGAGTGTCGTGCCTTCGGGAAAATCGAATTCCGTGATGTCTACTAGCGGTTCACCTTAATTGGGAATACCAAGAATCTCCGCTAGGAGGGCATCATCGAACTCGATGTCGATGCCTCCAACACGTGTGCTCACGACAAAAGTATTTACTACGAGATTGCAATAGAATAAACGAATGGCATTAGTAGCTATCGGGAAGCACAGTTTAACAAATAAGTGTAACCCTAATGCCTCAAACAAGTGACGATGACCGGGAAATATCGTCCATTTGATCGGAGCGCCGCCGCATATGGATCGGGTGGAAAAATTATCGTACCATAATAGGGCTTGGTCGAGGGTTTGAAAGAAAAACCCATCGAAAGCGCCGTCGCTCGTTTGGATCGGCGAAAAGAGTGAATCCGTGTGTGGATTCGAAGACGACCCTTCCTCACTAGGAGTGGTCTTCTTCTTCCTCTTGAATGGATTAAATCTAGGTGCCATTGAAATAAAAAGCACAAATTGAAAGGTGGAGAGAGAGGGAGTTATACCTCACGAAATCAGGATATGTTGTAGAGAATGTCGATCTCCGCACGATTCCAAATTTTGGAGAGATTTCACCAAGTAGATTGGAAGGAAAAGATTGGTGAAGAACTAGGGTTTGATGGCTCGGGTCGGCTGCTGCTGCTGTTTGGAATAATTTGGAAGCAATGAAAGAGAAGAAGCTCTCGGGTTCTGGATATACACAGATACCCTCAACCGAACTCGAGCCGAATTCGGTCAGAGCTCTGGCCGAATTCGCCTAGGGTTCTTCAAAGTTGATTTTTGTCACTTCTTTTTCATTGTCTCATGTCAAATATTTAATTCAAAGATTAGTTATTTTAGCCTTCAATTAACATAATTAATATTATTTTATGAATTAAATGTCGTTACACAGCAACTATCTCAGATTAGCTGTAGGAGTACTGTCCCAGCTGGCGGAGGTTCACCGGGGAACTCTTAAATACCGCTTCGCTTCAACTGTAGTTGTGGTGACAGACAGACTCTTTATTGGCTTGTCTCTAACACAGTTTTTGCGTATTGAGATATAATCATAAAACAAAATCAATTAATATTGACGTCCAAAATTCCTAATTCTCGACGTAAATAATTGAAACGATCTTCCGCTAGAGGTTTAGTGAAGATGTCAGCTAATTGATTTTCAGTATCTATGTACACAAGGTTTATATCTCCATTTTGATGATGATCTCTAAGAAAATGATGTTTAATCTCGATATGTTTAGTACGAGAGTGACATACTGGATTCTTAGCCAAATTAATAGTGCTCGTGTTATCACAGAAAATGGGAATATGTGTGTAAAATAAATCATAGTCTTCTAGGGTTTGTTTCATCCACAAAATCTGAGCGCAACAACGTCCTGCGGCGATGTACTCAGCCTCTGTTGTTGATAGGGCTACAGAATTTTACTTTTTACTAAACCAAAAGACTAAAGCTTTGCCTAAGAAATGACATGTGCCACTTGTACTTTTTCTATCAACTTTGCATCCAGCAAAATCTGCATCCGAATAACCGATAAGGTCAAAGGATTTAGTTTTGGGATGCCACAAGCCAACAGAAGAAGTGCCCTTAAGGTATCGGAAGATACGCTTAACTACAGACAGATGTGATTCCTTTGGGTTAGCTTGAAAACGTGCACACAGGCAAACACTAAACATTATATCTGGACGACTAGCAGTTAAATAAAGTAAACTACCAATCATACTGTAGAAGCATGGAAAATATTAGAATAAAGGCATAAATGGCCCATGCGGTTTTGGGTAGCAAGTCTATGCGGCTCATACTGGAGTTGCCCTATGCGGCCCAAAAGAAGACCCTCAGACTCATGCGGCTCGGGGATGAATGCGGTTCAGCAGGAATATGCGGCTCAATTAACGACACGTGTGACCCCTCCCAACAGTTGGCCACTGGAGTAATGGCCTCATTTAATGCTCTGACACGACTCGACGGCTGTCTCTGACATAAAGTATCATAATGGCTCTGCCATAATGACAGACTCTTCGGGAAAAGAAGAAAATCTCTGACCCGATCTGACAAAAAAAATCCTAGATTGCCACGTGGCAAAAGTCTCATGCGGCTCGAATATAGAACAGCTTCATGCGGCTCATTGAGGAGTCACTCTAATATGATTAACAAAAATCCGCCATATGCGGTCCACCCATAGCCCGGTCTATGCGGCTCAACACCACGCTAATTCATGCGGCCCACAGAAACTATGCATATGCGGCTCATGGAGAGATCGTCCCCTGCGGCTCGCAAAGATTATGCATATGCGGCTCACGAAACGTTCATCCCCTGCGGCTCGATGAGGCATTGACTCATGCGGCTCACGAGGAGTATCCCCCTGCGGTTCAAGTGTTGGTCACCCTATGCGGCCCTGGCAGGATCTTCAATTAAAAAAACGTGGCACTGAAGATGCAACAGAATTCCAACGAGAATATTCGACATCATCATCATAATTACCGAGATCAGGACATATCATTCATCATCAAGCCAATAGGATACGTGGCGAGCAATCAAATATTGGCATAATCAATCACGAAGATTTAAAGCAGTCAGCATTAACTGCTCATAAGATTTGGTGCTATCCGCATTAGTGGCCGAGATTCATTATGATCAGGATCAAGGGCCCAGATAGAATGAAGGAGCGCCGACATTCCAAACAGATAATCATCAGCAAACCCTAATGATCCCACCCCACTCTTATAAATAGCCAGCATCATTCCCATGTAAAAGAGGTCGGCAACAAAAGAATAAAAAAAAGAAGAAGAGAGAGATATACACAGAGAGAGCTCCCCCTTTTCTTGATAATCACAGAGAGAGAGAAGCCAGGAGAGCAACCCGAGGAGAGTAAGAAGAGACTTTCTTCGTCAACGCCGAGCAGATCTTCCCCGAGCCAAGGCTGCATACCGATCGTCCAAGGAGTAAGGCAGAGCGGCCGTCGCTTTCCCGAGCCTCTATCGTCACCCCCCAGAATCAAAAATAAATAATCGTACTTAGTCTGCTGTACCTAGGTTTTCGTCCCTAGGCTTTCTTTGTACGAGCGAGTTTGTATTGTGAGTCTAAGTTCAGTCCTCCGATAATTGTTCTGTTCTTTTACAATCAATGGCAAACACGATGGCGACTCTGCTGGGGACTAACTTCTCCACGGCTGAGGAGTTGGTGACGCAATCGGATGCAGCCAAACTTGGCTCCACACAACAGAAGATGGTCGTCCGCTTCGACCAACAGGCGTTCGAAGAGATGCTCTCTGAAGGCAGTGCTGGCCCGGTCCAGAAACGCACCCGCACCACGAAGGCTCGCAAAGAGTGGAGGCCAAAGTCATTTGCTCTTCTCCAAGCCCTCGATGGGATACCCTCGGTCGCTCAAGACGGCGAGAAAGACTCTCCTGCGGCCCCACTTCAGATCGCAGACACCTCTGCTGTCCCCAAGTCCGGCAGAAGAAAACATTATGATGCTGGACTTGCAGGGGCAAAGAGGGTCTCTGCTCAACCTGAACCGCAGAGGGGTATTAGCCGCAGAAAGAAAATCCATGCGGCCACAACCGTCAACCACATGAAGAAAACTCATGCGGCCACTTCTGTCAGCCGCATAACTTATGCAGCTACAGTTCCCAACCGCATGGATGAGATTGATACAGCTAGTAAAGTCAACCGCTTGCAGAAAACCCATGCGGCCACAGATGCCAATCGCATGCGGACAGCCTGCACGGCCGTGACTCCTAACCGCATAAGAACTCGTCCCACAACAGAAGACAGTCGCATGCAGATAGCCTGCACGGCACCCAACGCTAGCCGCATAGCGTCTCTACCACACTTCTCTCGATCAGTTTTCGACCGACTCTCATGCGGTCCTAACTCTGATCACTTTCTGGATGAAAATCCAGACTCTGTGATACCTAATGTGGACTCTTCCTATTACGCACCCACAAGTGCTAAAAAGAAAAAGTCTAGGGCAGCGCGGGCTCATCAAGTCCAGTCAGCTGCCCCAACCTCTGACTATCGGGACGTCCCGCTGAGTATCACGCGGGCCTCTGACGGAAAGTTGTATAAAACCACTCGAGTCCAGCCCCCGACGGCAAACGGACAAAGTGGTTCCTCTGACCTGCGTGAAGCTATCCTCCACAAACGCAAGGAAAGAGAAGGAGCCTCAGCGTGCAGAGAGTCCTCACAGGGACGTCACTGCACCCAGATTATCGTCAACTGCTGTTGCAACAACACGGCAGACCGGCCATCCGTCTTCCAAAGATTACAACATCCGAGCTCGGAAGACGAGGCACCTCCCGTTGCCTCCTGCAATTCCGCACGGAAAGTCCCCGTTGAGGGGAGAGGGAAGAAGACAAGCATCTCCAGCCCAAAGGTGTCAACTATTGCAGCTAAGAAGCCGTCGTCTAAAGGATTATCCTCTACTGGAGTATTCCAACACACCCGTTCAAAGACGAAAACTGCTGCAGTAGGAAGTTCGCCGTCTACGTCATTGGGGGTCATCGGAACTGGGGGTAGCACTCCTCCAAACCTCCACGACAACCCGACATTCCAAGAAGACGGACTGGAGGAAGCAAATCCTCCGACGGATACAACAGATACCGACGTCCCCGAGGACGTCCTAAACGAAGCAAGCTCTGAAGCTGGGGGTACTGTTCCTTCCGAGTCCGAACCTGAAGAGAACATCCCCACATATCCTGATGATTTTTCGATGCATGAGTATGACTCGGAGGGCATGTCCGCCACCTCTCCTTCTGTCACTCCTCACGTGAGGACGGTATTCATGACGGACAACAGCCAAGGTAGTTCCGACGATCGCCAACGTATTGACACTTTGGAGGCCATACTGCACGCCTTGGTCAAGTCTGTAGACGAGATCAAAGCAGCGCTTCCTACTCTGCAGGGAGTGACACCTGGTCAGACAAGCACGGGTCCCGCGAACAACATAGATTCAAATTCAGCGGCACCAAACCCGGGCAATAATGCTCCCGAGATAACGGCCCCTACCGCGACAGATGAGGCCCGAGAAGTAAGGAGAGAGGTTCAGGAGCTTCGAGCGATGTTCCACGCCCGAGAAAATTCTCAAGACCTCAGAATACGGCAACCATACCCTGCTGAATGGAGGGATGTGCCCTTTCTCCCAAGATATAAGCCGTTCAATATCAACCCATATGATGGTAAGACTTCAGCAAGCCGGTACATCACTTACTTTGAGGTCACTACCGACCATCTGCCCCATGATGACGCCATCCTCACACGGTTATTCATTGGGGCACTGGAAGGAGTCGCCTTCGATTGGTACCGCAACCTACCAGATAATTGCATCCACTCCTTCGCTGGCTTCAAGCGCTTGTTCTTGGAGAGGTTCTATGAGGTAGGAAAGGATGTCACGATGTCTACCCTCATGGACGTCGTCCAAGGAGAGAAAGAGCTGACAAGGAATTACATTGAGCGGTTTCGTCAAACCGCAATGAAGTTACCATCTGGCAACCCGGACTCTTCCTTGATTGAAATTTGCCAAAAGAGACTACTCCCAACAATTAGTCTCTGGATGGGCGAAAGTCAATTCAAGGACTGGAAGGCCTTTATCATCAGCGCTACAAGTGCCGAGGAACGATTGAAGAAAGCTCGCCAACTGGGGTTGCATATCTCAGAGGGAGAGAACAAGGGGAAGCGTCCCAACGCCAGCAACGACAATAGGGGTAGCCCCTCCAACAACCGGGACAACAAAGGCAAGCAGGCCATGGTGACCGATACAGCCCAGAAGCCCGAGCCACAGCCAGCAGAAAAACAATGGCCTCAAATCACTTATTCTTTCGAAGACGGCCACGTCAAGCCTATCTTGGACATGCTTATACAAGGAGATAGAATTCAGCTTCCTCCACCAAGGCGGGAACCTCGGCCGGCTGATTTGGAAAATCCGAAGTTCTGCCATTACCACCGCTACGTCCACCATGCTACACACGACTGCTACCAACTGAAATGGTATATCCAGAACCTCATCGATTCGAACGCTCTGGCTATCGACTTCGAGGAGGTAACCGTAGCAGCCAACATGGTGTCCGTACAATTCGGTAATTTCCCTCCAACAGAGACTCAAGACGGTGTCATACCCATCCCTCTGGCAACGATGGAAATCGCTAATCTTCTGCCTGCCCGTGATCAAACTTCTGGCCTAGTACCCCTCACCACATCACGAGGGGAAATCATGTGGGTCCATCCGGACCTAGTCCATGAGGTGACTCAGCCCACTTTACCTTCTAAAAAGAAAAGTGGAAAGGTCAGATCATGCCGCACCGCCTCGGCAGAGGAGGAGGAAGTCTCAGCCGTCACTACTCGATCTGGAGCACAAGCCCAACCAGTGGCCGAGAATCCAACTAATGATCAGCAGCCCACAAACGCTGATACTCCGGGACCGGCTCAGCCTTCGACGACCGACAAACCCAGGCCGAAAGAGACCCGCTTCGACAAATCCCTCCGAAAGGAGACACCTCAGGGGCTGGAAAGACCCTACAACTTCGACATCTTGGCTCAATTGGCCAATACACCGGCCAAATTATCTTTATATGAACTCCTGAGGCTCTCGAAGGATGTCCGCACGGCTCTAAGTGAGGCGCTCCAAAATGCCGACGCATACTTGGCTCAGGTCAACCTCACGGAAGATAATCAGCCTACAGATCTCCAAGATAGTGCGTGTACAGGTGCAATGCCCAATATCGTCTTCTCTCCGCAGGATATGCTCATCAAAACTAACCTGCACGATCACCCATTGTACTACACTGGATACATCGGCGACGTAAAGGTGGACCGAATGCACATTGATCCTGGGTCCTCCATAAGCATCATTCCGAAGGGTCTGCTACATCATCTTCGCATTCCAATGCATCGCCTGATGCCTACAAGCACCGCCATTAGCGGTTTCAATTCGGGCAGGAGCTACCCAATAGGGAAGATTCGCTTGAAATGTCAGATTGGCGATCTCCAATCAGAAGTCACCTGCTACGTCATAGATGCCGACACTTCTTACAATATCCTTCTAGGGCGGCCTTGGATACACGATTACATGATCGTGCCTTCTACGCTACACCAGTGCTTCAAATATGTCGATAAGCACGACTTCGTGAGGACAGAGTTTGCTGATATCGATCCCTTCAAGGGGGTCGAATCTTACTACTCAGACTCCTGTCTGTACGAAAAATCAAAGAAGCATCTGGTCGAAGAGGAGGTGCAAGCTCACACCAAGACAACCACAAGATCAGAAGAACCCCTGACGATCCACCTCCAGGCTCGCAAACCGGACAGTTCTGTACCCCTTACGGCTACTCTGCGTAAGGACGCAATCAGTCTATCGGCGCAAGAAGAGCAGATGAGAATCCGGCTGCCGAGGTCTGGCCAAGTGCCGAGACCCACACCAGGGCCTTTTACCATCAGAGTACCGAGAGTCGGTCAGCTCCAAGCGGAGAAACTCAATCCCTCCGACAGACCGCTCACGATACGTCTTCCTAAAAAGGGCCGTCACCCCGACACGAGGTCTGACACTTCCAGCGAACCAGCCACTCCTCGCCCCACGTCAGATGCCAAGCTGGGGGTTGCTAGTCTACCAACAACTCCACGACCTGCTCCGCTGGTCGAGCCTCTGAAGATCAAGCTGACTAGGTCGCTCTCTCAGTCTTCATTTATACAGGGGGTGGCCGAAGAAGAACCAGAATTAGCCAAGTATGTGGCTGCCCACTCCGATACCCCTTCCGCGGATGATGTAATCCCTCTCGAGAAGATACCTTATTTTATCAATAAAGGGCTATCTTTGAATTACATCGAGCTCAACAAGCTATGTACAATGTATGCTATGGACCACGGTATAGGCACTCACCTACACACACAAGTGACAAATGTATATACCACAATCCAGCTTACTCCGGCAGAAGACGCTTACCGAATAGTCGAGGGAGGGGACCACCCGATTATCTTCGGCCGGAAAGACGATCCGTACCCCTTCACCATAAAAGAAGTCGATCTTGGGTCAGATACCGGGAGATTGCCTCTATACCTTTATAGTCCCCAGTCCAAATACCTCATGCAGAAACAAGGATATGATCTAGAAACTACACCAGGTTTGAATTACGGTACCGGACGGCGACTACCTTTGAAGCCCCCAGTACCGTCTGGTAAACCACGGGACTACTATAGCAAAACTCGATGTGGACTAGGGTATGTAACTCCCACAACGACTCCAGAAAGTTCAGATGAAGAATGTGATTGGCAGTTACACTCAACCGAGTCACCAACTTCCGACTCAGACACAAGCATTGGGGACATATTCAGACAAGTCCTATCAGTCAACATGGCATTTGCCGACGCTTACGAAGAAGACGAGGACATTCCTGAAATCCTCAAGCTTGAGCCGTGGGCCCAACAGTTAGACGCGTAATGGGAAAAGCGGTTCGAGCTAAGAGAACCTCCTACAGAGGATGAAGTTATGCAGGTCAACCTCGGCACCGAATCCTCTCCAAAGCCAATCTTCGTCAGTAAAAGCCTAACAGACGAGGAACGAGAATCACTGCTGGAACTCATCAGAGAATACATTGACGTATTTGCATAGAGTTACGAAGACATGCCGGGATTAGATCCCGATATTGCTCTCCATAAACTCAATATACGGCCGGATGCAAAGCCAGTCAAGCAGCAGCAACGACGCTTCTGCCCGGGCGTCATGGATGCGATCGAAGCCGAAGTCAACAAGCTAATAGCCAGCGGCTTCATCCGTGAGGAGCAACACCCTGACTGGGTCGCCAATATAGTCCTGGTCCTTAAGAAGAACGGGAAGATCCGAATCTGCATCGACTTCCGTAATCTAAATGAGGCATGTCCGAAAGACGAATTTCCCCTCCCGATCACGGACATCATGATTGACAATACATGCGGCTTCGAACGTATGTCATTCATGGATGGATTCTCGGGATACAATCAAATCAAGATATCCCCCGACGATGAGAAGCACACATCATTTAGAACACCGATCGGCACATACTGTTACACAGTCATGCCATTCGGTCTAAAGAACGCTGGTACCACATATCAGCGGGCTATGAGTATCATTTTCAGAGAACATTTGCGCAAAACAGTGGAATGCTACGTCGACGACATCGCTGTCAAGAGTCGCCGTAAGGAGGATCATCTGCAAGATCTGAGAACGGTATTCGACCTGATGCGAGCCCACAACCTGAAGATGAACCCTACAAAGTCGTTCTTGGGCGTATCCAGCGGGAAGTTCTTAGGTTTCATCATCACTGCACGGGGTATCCATGTAGACCCTGAGAAAACCAAGGCAATAATGGAGATGGGTCCCCCGAAAAATCTCCGCGAACTTAGAGGCCTCCAAGGGAGGCTAGCCTATATCAGAAGGTTCATTTCCAATCTCTCCGGACGATGTCGGCCGTTCACACACCTCATGAAGAAGGGAGTCTCATTCGTATGGGACGAAGAATGCCAATGCGCTTTCGACGACATCAAAAAATATTTGTCAAATCCTCCAGTCCTGGTGGCCCCGGTTCCTGGAAAACCATTCTTGCTCTATGTACGAGCAATGGAACACTCCCTCGGTGCCCTGCTGGCACAAAATAACGACGCAGGACACGAACAGGCCATATACTACCTCAGCCGAATGATGGTCGGGCCCGAACACCGATACACTGCCGTGGAGAAAGAATGCCTCGCCTTGGTATTCGTCATTCAAAAGATACGGCATTATGTTACAGGACAAACCATACATGTGATCTCACGGGTAAATCCCCTCAGGGTCCTCATGACTAAACCAGGGGCGCTCAGCTCTCGCCTCGCTACCTGGGCAATACTGCTATCCCCATATCATATGATCTTCGTCCCACAGAAGGCTGTCAAAGGCCAAGCCCTGGCAGACCTTTTGGCGGCCCATCCAAGATCGGGGTCATCCAGAATATACGAGGAAATCCCAGATGAGGTCGCCGATTCTAATACAACCACCCACGACAACATATGGAGGATGTTCTTCGATGGCGCTTCAAGAACCGGACCCAAGGGAAATATCGTCGTCGGGGTCGGAGTAGTATTGATCTCTCATACCGGGCTAGTGATCAATCGCGCCTACTCTCTCACGGAACCCTGTTCCAACAATGTGGCCGAGTACAACGCTTTGGTCATTGGCCTCCAACTCGCAAAGGAGCTGGGTGTAGAATATCTCGAAGCATACGGCAATTCACAATTAATCGTCAATCAGATTCGGGGGTCGTACGAAGTCCGCCATGAAGACATGATCCCCTACCACCAAATAGCAATCAACATTATCTCCTCATTCGAGGGATTCTTCATCGAACACGTCCCCAGACTTCAAAATATTGAAGTCGATGCCCTAGCAGGCCTTGCCGCCTCCTTAGCATCGCCGAACCAAGCGCATCACTCGGTTGAGGTGATAGGCCACGAACTGGTCTGTCCCAAGAACAATATTCAATTCGTGGCGAGCTATTCCGCCCAGACGGTCGACGAAACACCAGACTGGAGACAGCCGTTCATTGACTTTGTCGTATACGATATCCTCCCAGAGAATCCAAGGGAAGCCACCTCCATCAGACGGCGTTCTCTCAGATTCTTCTACGACACAGAGACAAAGATGCTGTACCGACGATCCTACGACGGATTATTACTCCGGTGCTTGTCAAACGCAGAAGCCAAAGAAGCTGTACGAGAAGCTCACGACGGTGTCTATGGGGCCCATCAGCCTGGCCCTAAGCTACAGGACCGCCTTCGCCGTATGGGCTACTACTGGCCCACGATGGTGGCAGACGCAATAGACTATGCCAAAAAATGCAAGGCTTGCCAAGTCCACGCGGACTTCATTCACCAACCATCCGAGTTTCTACATCCAACGGTGGCATCCTGGCCATTCGAAGCATGGGGAATGGATATCATTGGTCCAATCACCCCACCTTCCTTCCGAGGACATCGCTTCATACTTGCGATCACCGACTACTTCTCCAAATGGGCGGAAGCCGTCCCACTCGCAGAAGTTAAGACTTCAAACGTGATCAGCTTCCTTAAGCATCACGTCATCTACCGCTTCGGACTGCCGCGGAGGATCATCCATGATAATGGTCCGCAGTTTGTAAGCCATGCATTCTATCGATTCTGCGACAAACACCGCATTCAGAATGTCACTTCGACACCATATAACCCGGCAGCAAACGGGTTGGCAGAGGCATTCAATAAAACAATCATCAAACTCCTCAAGAAGTTTGTCTCCTCCAACAAACGCGACTGGAACGAGAAGCTCGGCGAATGCTTATGGGCTTATCGCACCATGGTTCGAACAGCTACTGGGAATACACCATTCTCTTTAGTATACGGGAGTGAGGCAGTCCTCCCACTGGAAACTCAGATCCCCTCACTCCGCATCGCCCTCACTTATCAATTGACGACGGATGATAACTACCGACGACGACTACAAGAGTTGGAGGCTTTAGATAAAAAGCGCCTCCTAGCTCAGCAAAGGATCGAGCTATACCAAGCACGCATCTCAGGAGCCTTCAACAAAAAAGTTAAAATCAGAACATTCCAAGTGGGTGATCTTGTTCTGGCAGTCCGGAGACCGATGGTCATGACTCACAAGACCACCGGTAAGTTCCAGCCAAAATGGGAAGGTCCATTTATCATCGAGACCGTGTTCTCCAATGGCGCCTACCGCCTCGCTAAGCCGAACGGAGATTTGCTCATGTTGCCCGTCAACGGCAAGTTCCTGAAGAAATACTATGTTTGAACATCATTCTCCAGATTATCGAGTCATGTACTCCTTTAGTACCACTGAACTCCCATCCATCATTCTCCAGATTATCGAGTCATGTACCCCTTTAGTACCACTGAACTCTTATCCACCCTATTTTAGATTATCGAGTCATGCACCCACTGGTGCCGCTGTACTCTCACTCCCTCAATAGTCCAAATTACCAAGTTATGTACCAGCTGGTGCCTCTGAACTTACATTTCGGTCACTCTTTCAGATAGTAAGTCAAGTATGATTATACCTCTGAACTTTCTTCCTGGCAGAGATCCTCCCTCAGGATTCACTACCCGCACTCCCAGTGCACAAAAAGGGTAGTCGATCCACCAATTTCCGAAACGACCATGTCCTCATTACCTCTGAGTCGTCTTCACTTCCACCAAAAACAAACCGCCCCCTCGCATAGAACTTCCATGTTCTCCTACCTCTGAGTCGTTCTATGTACCCAATCTTCATTGAGCCCACTCCTGCCATGTCCTCACTACCTCTGAGTAGGAAGGCTCCGTCGAAGAAATCGTCATATTTGCCATGTCCACATTACCTCTGAGCAAGTGTGTTGATCCCCTTTTAACCTATTATCTGTACCCACAACCGGAGTACGATAAGGATAATAGGTCCACAAATGTCCCCTGTTGACCACAAATGTCCTCTGTTGACCACAAATGACCACAAATGTCCTCTGTTGACCATAAATGTCCTCTGTTGACCACAAATGTCCTCTGTTGACCACAAATAGCTTACGTAAAGTCTCTCCTGCCATGTTCTCATTACCGCTGAGCAGGAAGATTTCACGATAAAACCTTCATGTTTGCCATGTCATCATAACCTCTGAGCAAATGTGATTGGTTTCCTTTCATCCCATTATCCGTATCCTGAACCAGGGTACGCCAAGGATAATAAGCCCACAAATATCCATTGCTAAGCTTCCTAGCATAAATCCACCATCTTACCATGCCCGGGAGCCCAGCTGCTCTACGGCATTCCTTCCCCCAGTACCGAGAACATCCATGACCATTTTTGCCGTGGCTGTCCCGGACATCCTAATTAAACTGTTATCCGTACCTAAAACCAAGGTACGCCTAGGATAACAGGTCCACAAATAAATCCCCCAGCAAGTCCAAATTCTATAAACACCCAAGTGCAAGAAAGAAAAGATGAGTTGAAACATGCTCACTTATTCAAAAATCAAAGGGCTACATCAGCAGGGATCACACCCCTTGTAAAAATTATAAAGGAAAAAAGCAAAGAGAGAAGGTAAAGAAAAGCCCCAAGAGACTAGAAGACTCCTATTTATATGCAAAAAGAGACCCACGAAACGAACGGACGTCTCGGAGTATACCTCGGATTACGCGTCGCCCCCAAAGAATAAAGGCAAAACGCTTCGGTCAAGGCAAAACCGACTCTTGGGATCATCCCCCAAAAGGCGGCGTTAAATCAAATCAAAGGCACTTAATGAAGATTTGCACACGTGTTCAGGACACGTGGCAACCAGTTTATGCGGCCAGATGAATTTATGCGGCTAAGGCACTTATGCGGCTAGGAAGCTCAGGCAGACAGAAAAATCCTATGCGGCATGAACGGGGCCATGCTTCTTATTCAAAGTGTTTCAATTTTACAAATTGAAAACTTTGAAGGGGGTCCTGTAGAAGCATGGAAAATATTAGAATAAAGGCATAAATGGCCCATGCGGTTTTGGGTAGCAAGTCTATGCAGCTCATACTGGAGTTGCCCTATGCGGCCCAAAAGAAGACCCTCAGACTCATGCGGCTCGGGGATGAATGCGGTTCAGCAGGAATATGTGGCTCAATTAACGACACGTGTGACCCCCCCCACAGTTGGCCACTGGAGTAATGGCCTCATTTAATGCTCTGACACGACTCGACGGCTGTCTCTGACGTAAAGTATCATAATGGCTCTGCCATAATGACAGACTCTTCGGGAAAAGAAGAAAATCTCTGACCCGATCTGACAAAAAAATCCTAGATTGGCACGTGGCAAAAGTCTCATGCGGCTCGGATAGAGAACAGCTTCATGCGGCTCATTGAGGAGTCACTCTAATATGATTAACAAAAATCTGCCATATGCGGTCCACCCATAGCCCGGTCTATGCGGCTCAACACCACGCTAATTCATGCGGCCCACAGAAACTATGCATATGCGGCTCATGGAGAGATCGTCCCCTGCGGCTCGCAAAGATTATGCATATGCGGCTCACGGAAAGTTCGTCCCCTGCGGCTCGACGAGGCATTGACTCATGCGGCTCACGAGGAGTATCCTCCTGCGGTTCAAGTGTTGGTCACCCTATGCGGCCCTGGCAGGATCTTCAATTAAAAAAATGTGGCACTGAAGATGCAACAGAATCCCAACGAGAATATTCGACATCATCATCATAATTGCCGAGATCAGGGCATATCATTCATCATCAAGCCAATAGGACACGTGGCGAGCAATCAAATATTGGCATAATCAATCACGAAGATTTAAAGCAGTCAGCATTAACTGCTTATAAGATTTGGTGCTATCCGCATTAGTGGCCGAGATTCATTATGATCAGGATCAAGGGCCCAGATAGAATGAAGGAGCGCCGACATTCCAAACAGATAATCATCAGCAAACCCTAATGATCCCACCCCACTCTTATAAATAGCCAGCATCATTCCTATGTAAAAGAGGTCGGCAACAAAAGAATAAAAAAAAGAAGAAGAGAGAGATATACACAGAGAGAGCTCCCCCTTTTCTTGATAATCACAGAGAGAGAGAAGCCAGGAGAGCAACCCGAGGAGAGTAAGAAGAGCCTTTATTCGTCAACGCCGAGCAGATCTTCCCCGAGCCAAGGCTGCATACCGATCGTCCAAGGTGTAAGGCAGAGCGGCCGTCGCTTTCCCGAGCCTCTATCGTCACCCCCCAGAATCAAAAATAAACAATCGTACTTAGTCTGCTGTACCTAGGTTTTCGTCCCTAGGCTTTCTTTGTACGAGCGAGTTTGTATTGTGAGTCTAAGTTCAGTCCTCCGATAATTGTTCTGTTCTTTTACAATCAATGGCAAACACATACCTCGATACTTACGTGTGTCGACTGGCTTGCCTTGTTCATCTGAATCAAGCTTTGTTGAAGTTGCCATTGGAGTGCCAATAGGTTTGACATTGTCTAGATCGAACTTCTTTAGCAAGTCTTTTGTGTACTTGGCTTGATTTATGAATGTCCCATTATCAGTTTGTTTGATTTGCAATCCGAGAAAGAATTTCAGTTCTTCCATCATGCTCATCTCAAACTCATTCTGCATACACTTAGAAAATTCTTGACACAGAGATTCATCAGTAGATCCAAATATAATATCATCAACATAGATTTGAATTAAAAGCAGCTTGCCATTAAAAGATTTAATAAATAGTGTAGTGTCAGCCTTCCCTTTTGAAAAACCGTTGTCAAGTAGAAAAGAGCTTAGACGATCATACCAAGCACGAGGGACTTGTTTTAAACCGTATAGAGCTTTCTTCAACTTGAAAATATGATCTGGGTTTTTGAAATCCGTGAAACCTGGAGGTTGTGCTACAAAAACTTCTTCTTTTATAAATCCATTTAAAAAAGCACTCTTCACATCCATTTGAAAAAGTTTGAAATCATGAAGACATGCAAATGCACATAACATGCGAATGGATTCTAATCTCGCAACTGGGGCATAAGTCTCATCGTAGTCGATACCTTCTTCTTGATTGTATCCTTGAGCTACGAGTCGAGCCTTATTACGAGTCACTAAACCATTCTTATTCAGTTTGTTTCGGAATACCCAACGGGTGCCAATGACCGGATGATCAACAGGCCTGGGAACAAGTTCCCAAACTTGATTCCGTTTAAATTGGTTTAATTCCTCTTGCATAGCATCTATCCAAAAACTATCACTACATGCTTCATCAATAGTTTTAGGTTCTAGCTGTGAAATAAATGCAACACTAGAAACAATATCTCTACAGGATGTACGAGTACTTACTTCCTTGGTAATATCATCAATTGCCAAATTCTTTGGATGATTAGCTATAAATTTCAACCTTTTTGCTTCATTCTGAACGTAGCTCGTTCCTGGATCTTCTCTAGGAGGTTCAGCTAGTGCAGAGCTTGGTTGAGAATCAGCTGGAGTTGAGCTTGGTACAGATGTATCTTCATCATTGTCATCAATCGTCATTTGATTCAATTCATCAAAAGTGATATTGATTGACTCTTCGATGATCATGGTACGTTTGTTGAAGACTCTGTATCCTTTGCTCTTGGCCGCATAACCTAAAAATATACCTTCATCGACCTTTTCATCAAATTTTCCCAAATTGTCTTTTGTGTTAAGAATAAAACATTTACAACCAAAAATTCTAAAGTAAGAAACTGAGGGAATTCTATCAAACCATAACTCAAATGGAGTCTTCTTCGATTTGGGTCGAATTAGAACTCTATTGAGAACAAAGCAAGCTGTGTTGACAGCTTCAGCCCAGAAATATTTGGGTAGACTAAACTGGTTTAACATCCCTCTGGCCATTTCGGTTAGAGTTCTGTTCTTACGTTCCACAACTCCATTTTGTTGTGGAGTCCTAGGGCAGGAGAACTCGTGTATAAAACCGTGTGTATCACAAAATTGCTCAAAATCAGCATTCTCGAATTTGCCACTATGATCGCTTCTAATGCGAGTGATCATGTAACCTTTTTCATTCTGAACTTTCTTACAAAAGGCGACAAATTCGGATAATGCATCTTTCTTGCGTGTCAAGAAATATACCCACGTGTATCTAGAGAAATCATCTACAATTACGAAAGCATAAAGTTTACCTCCGAGGCTAGCAACTCTGCTAGGACCAAATAAGTCCATATGAAGCAATTGTAGAGGTCTAGTAGTACATATTGCGTTTACTGACTTGAAAGTGGATCTGGTAGCTTTGTTCCTTTCACATTGACTGCATACCGAATCCTTCTTGAATGTAATGTCCGGTAAACCACGTACTAGCTTCTTTGTGGATAATCTTGATATTGTATCCATATTAGCGTGACCGAGTCTCATATGCCACAGATGACTCTCATCACTCTTGGCCATTAAGCATCTACCTGAAATGTTAGTTTCTTCTAACAAATAGAAAACATATATATTGTCTTCCCTGATACCTTCAAAGATAGTACTACCAGTTGAGCTATCAACTATAGTACATTTGTCTTTGCCTAAGTTGATGCCATAACCATGATCAGCTAGATGACTTATGCTGAGTAGGTTATGTTTCAACTCGGTAACCAGACAGACATCCTTAATTACAGGATAGGGAGACTTACCAACATCACCGATACCAATAATGTACCCTTTCAAATTATTACCGAAGGAGACATAGCCTCCCTTCTTTTTCTTCGACAGTGTTACAAATAGGGTAACGTCACCGGTCATATGCCGTGAGCAACCGCTGTCGAGGATCCATTTGCTTCTAGCATGTGAAGGGTGTTCCACCTACAAAACAGTTTGCAGATGAAACCTTTGGTACCCATTTCTTATAGGGTCCTGAATTGTTAGCTTTAGGTATCCAAGCATAAATATTTAAATCTACAAGCTTTCTCATTCTACATGCAGATGATATATGACCAATGAGGCCACAATAATGACATTGTGCATGTCGAGTGTTGAAAGCTGAGTGGTGTGCATGGTTGGTAGGTTTGGGTTTTCTAGTATAGAAGAAAGCATACCTATAATCTTGTTTGGGCTTAACCTTTTGGGGTAAAGGTTTGATAGGGTTAGGTCTGACAGTATTTGGCTTGGGAATGTTCCGATTTCTCGGTAAGTGACACGTGTTAGGACAGGAAACAGCAGGCTCAGGCTGTTTTTCTAACCTAATTTCCAATCTTTTGGAAGTGTCATACAACTTAGTATAATCAGAAGTAAGTGATTCCATTCTGATTTGTGCACATTGAAGACTTTTCTTCTCTACAGAAAGTTCTTCCTTGAGTTGGTCAATAATTTTGTCTTTCTCTTCAGATGACTTGGTAGTCTCGTGTAATAAGAGCTTTATTGAAGAAAGCTCACCAGACTCACTAACATTATTTCTAACCTCAGCTAGTAGGTCGGTAAGTCTACCTATTTCATCTTTGTACTCTTTGAGTACCTTCTTAGAGGTCTGATACTTACTACGTAGTTTCCTGTAATCAGTCATCAGGTCACTGAAGGCATCTCCTAATTGCTCAAAGGTGAAGTTATCATAAGTATCAACTACAGGTTCAGTAGGTACCTGATCGGATGCCATAAAGCATACGTTTGCAGCATCTTCTGATTGTTCGTCTTCTGAGTCGCTGGCTTCACTTTCATGCCATATGCTGGTGTTGGCATATTTCCGTGATGTTGATCTCTTCAGGTTCCCTTTTTCATACCTGTTGCTCTTCTTGCTTGATGATGAGTTTGTGGGACAATCCTTCTTCATGTGTCTCTTCTTCTTGCAACCATAGCAGACAGCATCTTCTTGGTACCAGTTGTTGCTGTTGTTTTCTTTGACTCTCTTCTCATGTCTCATGAATCTTTTGAACTTCCTTGCTAGGAGAGCTTGATCTTCAGCGTCAGATCCACTGCTGTCTGAGTCATCTTTAGCAGCTTTTCTGTGCTGAGCCTTGAGGGCGATAGTCTTCTCCTTTGGTACAGGCTCTTCAAAATCTTGTAGCTCCAGTTCATGAGTGAGTAGCTTACCCATGAGTACTTCGAGGGACATAGTTGTGAGGTCGTTTCCTTCAATGATTGCAGTAGCCTTTGGAATCCAGTTCTTGGTGAGAACTCGCAGGAGTTTGTGAATCTTTTCATGGTTACTGTAATCTTTGCCTAGGAAGGACAAAGGATTTACAATATCCAAGAACCTCTCGAACATTTGTGTAACTGTTTCGTTGGGCTTCATTTTGAACGCCTCGTACTCTTGAGTAAGTCTGCTGACTTTAGATTCCTTGACTTGAGTCGTGCCTTCATGTGTGACTTCGAGTAGCTTCCATACTTCATTAGCCGTTGTGCAGATAGATACCCTGTTAAATTCAGTTCTGTCTAAAGCACAAAAGAGAGCATTAATGGTACGTGCGTCAAGACTGGTCTTTTTCTTTTCTTTCTCTGTATATCTGCTATGGGGTTTTTCAACTAAAACTCCATCAACATTTATACGAGGTGGCTTTTGATAGCCATCAAGAACAATGGACCATAAATCAAAATCAAGAGATTTCAAGAAGAAACTCATCCGTGTTTTCCAATATGTATAATTCGTACCATCAAACAGTGGGAGTCTGTTTGTGGCCTGGCCTTCACTTGGGAATTTCACAGTTGCCATGTGTTGTGCTATGATCTATATAACAGTTAATTAAAATGAATAAATAATTGCACTGTTACCTTTGCTTTACCTGTAACACCCATTCTGATACCAATTGTAGGAACGAAATAGTAAAGCGTAATACTCTAGAGGGGGGGTGAATAGAGTTGGCAGCGGAATAATGCTAATTAAAAAAGTTAGCAGCACAATCACAGAATATTAATCACAACTAAAATAATGTAAAGGCAAAGTTAAGAGAGCAAACGCAAAGAGAGCGATGTATACTGGTATTCCTCTGTTGAGGACTAATCCAGTCGGTAGAACTCTTGCTACCAATTGAATTCACTATTGGAAAAACCGCAAGTTTTCTTACGAAGTCCTTGCAACTTCTATAACGCGAGCTTTGATACGAAGAACTCGTCCAACTTTAAATGTGAAGAGATATTCTTCAATCAAGCCTTCTGATTACAATCTCTCAGAAACTTCTAGACCGTACCGTACTGGCAAATTGACTAGAGGATTGTAACTGACTTGGGATCTGAAATTGAAAGCTCTAGAAAACTCTTTGGAAGACTGAAAGCTTTAGATAGAGAGAAGATTGAAAGTGAATGAGTGAGTTGAAATGATCGAAATCCTTCTCTATTTATAGGAGTTCCAAAGGCAGACTTCTGTCAGAATTCGGGCAGAATTTGGGCAGAACTCTTTGAGCAAATCTCGGTCAAATCCGCAACTGCAGGAGGACCAAGTTCCAAAGATTCAAAATCACAACGGCCACTAACCGAACTCTGGCCGAACTTTGGCCGAACTCGGTCCGAGTTCTGTCAGGGTTAAATCAGGGTTTAGTTAGGGTTTCTGAAAAAAGCTTTTGGTGATTTTTGAAAACCTTTTTGAAAAGCTTTTTGTAAACCTTTTTGAGATGTCATTTTAAAAACATTTTGAACTCATTTAGGGATAGCCTATTTGCCAGTACGACTCGGTGTACAACATATTCCTAGACTTAAATAAAATGAAAATTACATTGCATAGGAAATACAGACTCGAGTAGGCAAACAGATCTTCAGTCTTGAACGGAGTGGATAGCCAATCTTGCTTATGTCCAAGAATCCGAGATGTCCCAACTAGCTTTGTATATCCAGACAGAGTTTGATCAATTATTAAAATCAGGTTGACCATATGACCAATGGGCCAACAGAGTCGAGTCTTGTATGGTCATTGGACAACATGTGCACAAGTTTTGAGTTCCTCGAACGATTTTCGGAGCATTAGGATCGATTCGACTTTGAGGAAACTTGCTTGCGGAACCCTCGGATGACGTGCGATATGACCAAAAGGGTGCGCCATACAGCGTGAATTGCAGAAAATTTAGCGAGATCATACCTTGTTTGATGAACATACAACTTATCCGGATGGTCCAGGGATAGTTTGTCATGCCTGTGACCTTTCATTTAGATTGAGTCAGCATAATAGCGACAATCCACGTGCATGCCTTAGAAGTGAGTCAAGAAGTGTATGCACAGTACGAATGAGTCAAGGAAATATGTGCACGATATGAAATCACCATTATTGAGCCAAAGATTTGGCCTCAATGGAGTCGCGTGTTTGAGAAACTATTTGTAGCATCGATTTTCAAGTAGTTTGATACGAAGTTCGCAGCAATTGATGAGTCGATTGTATGTTGAAACGAGAAGGTAAATTGGATGATGTTGTGTAGTAGGTCATATTGATTTGGGGAACGATCACATTGTTCAACACGAATAGTCTTGTAGTATACGTCCTGAAATTGATCACAAGGCAAGATTAAAAGACCACTAAAAGAATAAGTTGCACCCACTAAAATAACGTATTGGTTTTGTATGGGTGGGGCGAGATGCCTCCCATCAGTACGGTTGTATACTGACATCCTACCAGTTTCCATGCGCAGGTCCGGGTACTTGCTTGTTCGGGGTATATTTTAACACAAAAAGTGTCAAGAAATGTAGAATCTTTTATATTATTGTAAAGAAAAGAGTAAAACAATAATCTTTAACAAGAATTCCAATTACAGTAAAATCTAGGGATTGGGGCGATGGAGAATAAGTCTATTTCAACTTCTTTACTCTGTTGAGGTTCTGATGCGAAGGTTGATGAAGCTTGTCTATTGTTGAACTTTTGACAACATAGGGAACTTTATCACCGAAAGCTCTCTCTCTCTCTCTCTCTATGGAAGTTCTTAGTGAAGATGAAGCATACGTAGCCTCTCTGCGCGTGCATGCGAGGAAGAAATTGTCCTCTATTTATAAGTTTTCTTCACTGGAACAACTATGTGAGTATGTGTAGAAAATACATTGTCTTTTGCCTTAGAGGCGCATAAAACTGGGTAGGCACATGAGCCTTAAGGGTTAGTGGGGAGTGAACGTATTCGAGAATCACATATAGGTCGCCATGTGTTTTGAAATGTGCACGAAACACTGCCATGTCAGCATACGATCTGTTTTCTGTGGATTAGATATGCGTCAAATACTTTAGACGAATACACTACAAAAAATAGGTTTTTAGCAGCGAAAAGTTTCGTTGCTAGAAGTATCAAAATCATTGCTAAATTTTTTAGCAACGATAAAATTTTGTTGCTGGACTCATTGTTTAAAGTGCGTCACCTAAAGTATCAGCAACGAAATTCTGAATTCGTTGTTGAATTCTTACTTTAGTAACGTGACTTCTGTTTCGTTGCTATTTTGGTGGACAAACTTTTCGTTGCTAAAGTCTTTAGTAACGAATGTTTGTCATTGTCAT
This sequence comes from Iris pallida, assembly GCA_029216955.1. Taxonomy (NCBI): domain Eukaryota; kingdom Viridiplantae; phylum Streptophyta; class Magnoliopsida; order Asparagales; family Iridaceae; genus Iris; species Iris pallida. The sequence continues at coordinate 11,203,265 of JANAVB010009599.1, forward strand.
ATAATATATTTAGCAACGACAATATATCATTGCCAAATGCACAATTTTTTTGACAACACATATATTTCGTTGTTATACGTTGTAATGAGCAACGGACATTAATTTATTGCCAAAAAAATTAGAATTAGTCACAATATGTAGCAACGATTCATTTTTATTGCTAAACAAAACTAAATACATAATTTTATTTATTTATTTATCTCATTTATCCGTACAATAATTTTGAATAAATTAAAACAATAAATAAAGTCATAAACTTTTCATAATAGAACACATTCATCACCAAATTATATTTAAAGGTTATAAGAAAACATCATAGCATAACTAAACAATTCTTATAAAAAAAGTTTGCTCATTATTTGCATCATAAATTGAGACTCCAATTTCCCATAATTCTTAAGCTCATCTATCAATAGTTGTAGATACACATCTATATCATTTCTAGGAGATTTTGGTCTAGGTATAAGCAAGGCCATCATAAAAAAAAGGTTCCTTCATGATTTTCCAAGGAGGCAAATTATAGGGCATGAGCACTACCGACCACATATTATATGTGCCACTACCAAAGGATTAAAGTCGTCTGATGCTAGCCCAAGGAGAACGTTTCTAGGATCATTGGCAAACCAATCATGTCTCTTGTCAAAATCCTTCCAAACCTCTGAATCAGCAGGGTGTCGAAGAATGACCTCCTCCTCAACACGTTTTTCTTTGTGCTAACTCATTTCTGGAGCCATCTTCTTTGACATAAATAACTTTTGCAAATCTCGACTTTAATGGAAAGTGTCGCAGGATCTTCTAAGGAATCTTCTTGTTATTGGTGTTATCATTATACACCCATCTAGACTCGCCACACTTGGGACACTCTTGTTTGTCAGCATAATCTTTCCAGAATATGATGCAATCATTTTTACAAGCATGAATGCAATTGTAACCGAGACCAAGATCTCGCAAGATGGTTTTAGCCTTATAGTAGTTTTTTTTGGAATTGTGTTTCCTTCTGGAAGTATATCCTTCATAAAGTCAAGTAACATGTCAAAAGACTTGTTCGTCCAGTGATTAACATTCTTTAAATGGAGCATCTTCACATGGCATGACAATTTGGAATACTTATCACACCTAGGGTAAAGTGAACTTTATGCATCTCCCAATAACCTAACAAACGTATCCCCATCATCGGCTTCATAATTTGTCTTATGACTCGTCAAACATCCTTTTTGTTGGGAAACGAGTTTGTTATAACTTGTTAGAGTTTGTTATAACTTGATGTGATCAAATCTGTGGGCTATATCTATTAAGAGAAGAGTTGTTGGGAAACAAGTTTGTTATAACTTGTTAACAGATTTGTCTCTATCTATTAAGAGACAAATCTGTTGGCTATATCTATTAAGAGGGATGACATCCCAATTGTGTAAAGGGTTGTTGAACCAGAGGAAGAAAGAGGAGAAGTTTTTTTGTCCCGTGGATGTAGGCAATTACGCCGAACCATGTAAATCTCGTCTATTGTGATTGGTGGTGTTCTCTCTATCTCATAATCTAGAATCATTGTTTCCGCTGTGTGTTAGCCTTTTCCGGTAAGGGTTAGCGCATCACAATTGGTACCAGAGCCTGTGTGAGATCCTGATCTGAGATAGAGATGGCTGGAGACGAGGTTGGCGAATTAAGCGCCAAAGTGGCTTCTGTGGTAGCCATCTACAGCACGAAGATCGATATGGCAAAGTTTGACGGTGTCATCAACTTCGGCATGTGGATGTGCGAGATGAGAGATGCTCTCAACGCACAAAATCTGGAGGAGACTCTTGAGTATGAATCAGCCCCGCAAGGAGTTGAAGAAACAACATGAAAGAAGATGAACCGGTCTGCATGTGGCGTCATTCGATCTTGTCTGACGCAAGACATCAAGTACCTTGTGATGAACGAGGTATCGACGAAAGCATTGTGGGACACGCTGGGCAACAAGTACCTGACCAAGACTGCAGAAAGTCGTCTTCATTTGAAGCGGAGGCTCTACGCGTTCCGCATGAGGAGGGGTGCTTCTATCGGTGAGCATCTAAATAATTTTATTAAGCTACTTGCCGATTTGCTGAATGTTGAGGTCAAAGTGGAAGACGAGGATAAGGCAATGATTCTCATGAATTCGTTACCGGAGGAGTACGAGGTCTGGTGCGATTCCTTCATCAGTAAAAAAGCATCAGTCAAATATGAAGAAGTGTTCGCGGCTTTGATTAGTAGTGACCATAGAAAGAAAGATCGCAGTTTCTCTACAGAAATTCAACCTCAGACGTATTGGCGGTAAGGGAAAGATCAGAGAGCCGGAGTAAATCTGGCAATAGAGGGAAGTCTCTATCAAAGTCAAGAGGCCATTACCGTGTAGCGAAATACGAGTGTGCTTTCTGTAGTGAGAAGGGGCACTAGAAGAAAGACAGTAAGAAGCTGAAGCAGAAGATAAATGATCAGAAAAAGGTACAGAAGCCTTCAGAAGCCAGTATTGCACAGACGAAGGATATTGCGGATTCAGATTTCTCTCTTGCTATTTTATCAACGGTATATTATTCCAACTCATAGGAGTAGATTCTGGATATGGGTGCTACTTATCATGTCTGTCCTGAAAGGGAGTGGTTTGCTAGTTTTGACAAGCTAGATACTGGTGTGGTATTGATGGGTAATGACCATGCATGCCGCACACTTGGGATTGGTGCCATCCGTATAAAGATGTTTGATGGAGTAGTTCGAAAGCTTAAAGATGTCCGTTATGTTCCTGCTTTGAAGAAAATTTTGATCTCTGTTGGCTGCTTGGAATCTAAGGTTTCAAGATAGTCATCGATAATGGGGTACTTAATGTACTAAGTGGTGTAATGGTGATTATGAAGGGCATGCGAGAGAGGAACTTATACTACTTGAAGGGCAGTACAGTTTTAGGTGATATTGCAGTTACTCCGGCTTCAACAGTTGATACAACAAAGTTATGGCATGTGCGACTGGGACACACAGGCGAGAAGGCCTTACATTCTCTTATTAGACATGGTCTTCTAAAAGGTGCATCGGCCTGCAAGTTAGACTTTTGTGAGCATTGTGTTCTGGGCAAGCAGACGAGAGTCCAATTCAGCACTGCTGTTCACTGTACAAAGGGGATTCTCGATTATGTTCACAGGATGTCTGGGGTCCTACTCAGACAGCATCAAATGGAGGTAACCGTTACTTTGTGTCTTTCATTGATGATTTCTCTAGACGTTTGTGGGTATATACCATAAAGAGAAAAGATGAGGTTCTAGAGATATTTCTGAAGTGGAAAAAGATGATAGAGACCAAAACCGGCAGAAAGATCAAAAAGCTTCATTCAGATAATGGAGGAGAATACAAGAGTGATCCGTTCTTGCAAGTATGTCGGGATGAGGGTATAGAGTGCCACTTCACAGTGAGAGAGACACCACATCAGAATGGGGTGGCTAAACGCATGAACCGTACGTTGCTAGAGAAGGTACGGTGTATGTTGTCTAATTCTGGATTAGGCAAAGCGTTTTGGACTGAGGCTGTCATATATGCAAGCCATCTCATCAACAGGTTACCATCGACTGCGATTGGAGGTAAAACTCCATTAGAGGCATGGTCTGGTGAAGTTGCAAAGGATTATGATGTTCTACGTGTGTTTGGGTGTCCGACCTACTACCATATAAAAGGTAGTAAGTTGGATCCTCGAGCAAGAAGAGCTGTGTTCATCGGGTTCTAATCTGGAGTTAAAGGCTACAAGTTGTGGGATCTGACAGACAGAAAGAGCATCATTTGTAGAGATGTCACATTTGATGAGACTTCTATGATAAAGTCTACGAGCTCCGAGCAGGTGGAGACTACCAAGACCAAGAAGAGTTTGCAGTAGGAGGAGACTAATGAATCTCCACATAGTCCAGAGAGCACTGTATCTATTCGGCTACCATTTTTTGATGTGACACCAGAAGATGACAAGCAACATAATGATTTTTCATTGGAGACATATGCAGATACAAGTGTAGAAGAAAGTGAAGCAGAAGATAGTGGGACAACAGGTTTCAGAACCCGCAGTAATAAGATTTCACCTGAGGAGTCTATTGCATTCAGAAGATCCAAGAGAATAGTCGGTAAGCACGAAAGGCTTATCGAGACGATGATTGCTTATGCACTTCCTATCACCGTAGATGGCGTTCCTTCAACACATTAGGCAGCTAAACAGAGCCCTGAGTCAGAGTTTTGGGAACGAGCTATGGGAGAAGAGATGCAGTCTCTTCACAAGAACAAGATCTGGGAACTTTCTAAGTTACCCCAGGGAAAGAAGGCGATAGGTTGCAAGTAGGTCTACGCAATAAAGGAAGGATCTCCAGGAGAAGACGTCCACTACAAGGCAAGGTTGGTAGCCAAAGGCTACGCTCAGAGAGAAGGTGTTGATTATGATGAGGTATTTTCTCCAGTTGTGAAACACTCTTCTATTCGTATTCTTTTGGCCTTAGTAGCACAGTTTGATTTGGAGCTAGCTCAACTTGATGTAAAGACTTCCTTTCTTCATGGCAATCTTGATGAGGAGATCTATATAACTCAGCCACCAGGGTTCAAAGTAGCAGGAAAGGAGAATTTGGTATGTAACTGAACAAGTCGCTATATGGTTTGAAACAGTCTCCGCGGCAGTGGTACAAGCAATTTGACAGGTTTATGCTCGGGCAGAGATACACAGGAAGCCACCATAATCATTGTGTCTACTTCCGTAAGCTTCCAAATGGTTCCTTCATCTATTTGCTTTTGTATGTTGATGATATGCTCATTGCTTCTAAGAATACATCTGAAATTGAAAAGTTGAAAAAGTAACTAGCAGCAGAATTTGAGATGAAAGATTTGGGTGAAGCTAAGAAGATTCTTGGGATGGAGATTCGGAGGGACAGAAATATGGACAAGATTTGGTTATCTCAGAAGGCGTACTTACAGAAGGTACTTCAGAAATTTGGCATCGGTAAAGGCTCTAAGGCAGTAAGTACTCCTCTTTCCTCACATTTCAAATTAAGCGCCTCTATGTCTCCAAAGTCTGATGGTGAACTTGAACACATGTCTCATATTCCTTATGCAAATGCTGTTGGAAGTCTATTGTATGCTATGGTGTGTACCAGGCCTGATATTTCACAAGCTGTTAGTTTGGTTAGCAGATACATGCACGATCCTGGCAAGGGTCATTGGCAAGCTGTGAAGTGGATTTTGAGGTACATTCTTGGTACCATTGACATGGGTTTGATGTTAGTGAAAAATGCTAGTTGTAAGCAGTTATGTGTTGGCTATGTGGATTGTGACTATACTGGAGATTTGGATAAGCGTCGGTCATCTACCGATTATGTGTTTACATTGGCCGGTGGACCGGTGAGTTGGAGGTCTACTTTGCAATCGACCGTTGCACTCAGCACAACTGAAGCTGAATATATGGCGGTGACAGAGGCAATTAAAGAGGTCATTTGGCTTCAAGGTTTGTTAGATGACTTGGGGATTCAGCAAGACGTTATTGAAGTCTATTATGATAGCATGAGTGCTATCTATTTGGCGAAGAACCAGGTTCATCATGCACGCACGAAGCACATTGATGTCAGATATCATTTTATCAGAGAGATCCTTGAGGAGGGCGACATTCTACTACAGAAGATCGACACCAGGGACAATCCTGCCGACATGCTTACAAAGGTTGTTCCCGGGGTTAAGTTCAAGCACTGCTTGGACCTGATTCAAATTCTTCAACATTGATTGGCTCTACGGGGCATTGGATGAACTACGACGGGCTTGATCCTTTTGGACAGAGGTACGTAGGCAACCTACATGGTGCAGCCCAGGTGATGTATTCTTTCTAGTATGGTGATCAGCTCAGATTTGATTTCCAATTCTTCGCTGAGGTGGAGAGTTGTTGGGAAACGAGTTTGTTAGAGTTTGTCATAACTTGTTAGAGTTTGTTATAACTTGATGTGATCAAATCTGTAGGTTGTATCTATTAAGAGAAGAGTTGTTGGGAAACAAGTTTGTTATAACTTGTTAACAGATTTGTCTCTATCTATTAAGAGACAAATCTGTTGGCTCTATCTATTAAGAGGGATGACATCCCAATTGTGTAAAGGGTTGTTGAACCAGAGAAAGAAAGAGGAGAAGTTTTTTGTCCCGTGGACGTAGGCAATTACGCCGAACCACGTAAATCTCGTCTCTTATGATTGGTGGTGTTCTCTCTATCTCATAATCTAGAATCATTGTTTCCGCTGTGTGTGTTAGCCTTTTCCGGTAAGGGTTAGCGCATCACACTTCTCCAGTGAAAGCATCTGTGAATGTGCCTCTATACATTTGTCCTAAAATTTCTTGTACCCCATCAAATGATTCATGCACCTCTTCTACCATATTATCCTCATTTTGATCCACTTCAACTTCTACTTCCAATACTTGTTCATAAGGTTCACCATGGTGTTCCCATGTAGTATAGGTCAGGTTAATACCATTTGTATGCAAGTGGGGCTTCACAGCTCTAACTGGGATGTACCGACCATTGTTGCAATCGCGACATGGACACCGCACTACCTACGCTATCAACAGTTGGTGCAACAAATTGAAGAAAACCATTCACACCTTTTATATACGCAGAACAAAATTTGTCAATGAGTTGCATCCAACTCTTATCCATAGTTTAATCTCCTATAATAATAAGAAGCAAATAACCAATTAAAAAATAAGTGTTTATTTCACAAATGACAAAATACAAAAGATAAAAAGTAATAAAGGGGAAAAACATATGAAATACAATTCCCGTTCTACTAATAAAAAATATTGGTGTTGGATAGTGTAAAGTATAAAAAATAGACTCCTACTGAATTCAACTATTTGTTGATAACTTATATTACAAAAATTAGTAATTAAATCCATGCTTGCTTTCATTAATCCACAATCAAAATATTTCTTATCATAGACCTTTTTTGCTTTCTCATACTTTCCTTTCTATTTAATATATGTGTTTGATTTACTCAAATCTAAAAACTGCGTTTGGGGTTCAAAAACTAGGTAACTCGCAATGTATATCTTAAATGCATAATATATACATCAAATATACAGTTCGAGATTTTTATGCCTACTAAGCACATCCCTTAATTAAATCCCCCCTAAATTTAATAAAATCACAGTCCTTAATTAAGTAAACCAGGTATGACAAGAGCCACATAAAATAGCATGACAAATACTCTCAATTAAAACAGAACAGAACAGTGCAAACAATAAATAATGCATCTTGAAAGTTTTTTTAACAACAAAATTTTCTATTATGTAAATAAGGATAGGAGAAAAACCCTAGATTTCTTTTGATTATTTTAAGAGAAAAGATGGGGAACTCCAACCTGAAGAGATGACAACCGAGAGTGTCGACTGGAGATGTCGATGATTGACTCTGGAGGGTGGCTGGAGAGCAGGCTGGTGACTATCTGTAGTGGGTGGCTCACCGCTAGATATCTGGCTAGAGAACCGTGGAGAGGATGTCGCACAGAAAAGAGGGACGGGAAGGAGTGGAGAGGCTATCGACTATTTTTTCTCTATAGAGAGAACATAAGATCGATACTATCGATTGAGAGAGATGAGGGAATTTAAGGAAATTTATTTTTGGAAATTTTAGGAGGGAGGGAGTTTTTGTTGGTATTTTAGAAAATTTGGAAGGGAGAGAGGCACTATACGTATGTTTATTCTCAAATATTTGGGTTTTAAAGAAATTTTTTGGCTATAGCAGTTGGGGTTAAAAAAAGGTTCATTTACCTCCAAAACCAAATCCAGCCATAATTGAAACCAGTAAAAAAATCCAAGTATTTAGCAATGTATATTTCATTGCTATAGATGAAAATGTATTAGCAACGATTTAATTCATTGCTAACCTTAGTACACAAAAATTGTAAATAATTTAGCAATGATGCTCGCATTGTCTATTTACTTCTAGATTTTGGCAAAGAAAATTGGCAGCGACTAAAATTTTTGTTGCTTAACATTTTGTTTAGCAACGACACCAATATGCGTTGTAAAATAGAATTATTAGTAACGCAAAAAGTTATTTTATTGAAAAAATCGTTGCCTTATGGGGGATCCGGTTGCTTACTGCAAATAATATCCTTTCATGGAATAACTACGTGTCAAATAATACTTTAAACGCATAGTTTTTAACTATATACTACAAACACTATCCTGGAAGTAGTCGCATAAAACTGCTCCTTTTCCAGCTGTTAAAGTGTAGTAATGATGGTGACGTAATCAATGGCATCTTCCTCGTAGTCTAACCACTGCACATAGTCCGAGGTTCGTCTTTTCATATAAGAGACCAAAACACGTCATGCGTCAAATGGACCATGCATCTCTCTGACTCGTCTTTGATTATGTATCTTCAAAAATGCATAGTTCTTCAGAGACTGCTTTAATTCTGGAGTATTATATTTATGCGCATAAATTCTAATGTGCCCATTTTTTATATTTTTTTATGCTTCTACATAACCTCCTTAAAGTTTTTGAAACTTGAACAAGTTTTGAAATACTTTGAACAAAAAGCATAAGAGGGGACTTTGTCACACAAAGCTTTTACACACATCAGATTACTGGCTATGCTGTCACTGCTTTAACTTAATCCCTTTAAATCTGAACTAACTTCGAAATTTTTTGTGGCCATTTCTAGCAATCGCTTAGATCGAGGCTAAGTCAACTATCATCCACAATTTCAGGAACAGAAAATCATGCAACAGTTAATGTTGCATCGATCTCTTCATTAAGAACCAAGTCGCATGACACTTGACCGCATAGTGAATTCTCATTGCTATAAATAGGACATGCCTTGACAGAATTTGTCATCACTACCTTTTATCATGAATTTACTAATTAGCACTCTAGTAAACTTGTGAGGGAATTCAACATCACTTTGCTGAGAACACTGCTCTTCGATTATGCCAAAAGTTGGGAAAAAGATCGACCTTCAGAAGGTAATCTTCCTTGAAGTATTCTTCATCTCTTCCTATTTGATTTCTACCAATTACTACTTTCCACATGAAGTTCATGGCAAAGATTTTTTACTTTGATCATATAAGACCACAACACATCACTAGAGTGCATAGTTAAAATTGTAATAAAATGCACAGTTAGTAGAATATTCCACTGCACACATAGACAGGGTTGTCAGCAATATGTTGTTGGAAAACACTGTTGTTATACAGCTCATAGACGCATGAGGCTTTTATGTTTATCTATGCGCTTTTGTTGTTATGCGGTAGATATGTGTAATTCTTCAAAAAGAACAACTGATTTCATGCGCCTAACTCCTTTGAACATGTCATATTTTTCAGTATACTCCTTGGATGATCGGAGATCAGATGGAGCTTGGAAGGACATTATAACATGTATTGTTCAACATGATCCAGCATATTACATAGAGGACTTTTGATGTCCTTAGACCCAGTTAGCTATCTGCACTCATCTGACGAAGCTTACAACTGGCTAGTTTTACTGCCGTAGCATCCTGATGAGATAGGGTTTGAGTCCCAATCGAAAAACTGTCGATGACAGACAATCTTGGCAGTTGGCGAGAATCTTGGACTGTGTACCGATCCAATTTTGTATCCTTCCGTCTAGGCATACTGCCTGATGTTGCAAAGGGTGACCCACACTTACAAACGTAAAGTAGGAGTCTGGGGTTGAGCACCTTCTGGGGGTCCAAGCAGTTCTGTATTCCTGCCACCGACCTTGTAAGGTTGTAGGAATATCGGTACTATACTATACATAACAGTCTCCCCTCTCTGCAGTTGTCTCTTTCAGTTCAATATTTTCTATGTATTGTGGTTTGCACTGAGAGACAAGCTAATGGAGAGGATCCGAAATGTAACAGATCTCCATCAGCCATCTCCATGACTTAAAGATAAAAATCCAAAATGTAATAGATCTCCATCATATGTAATCATAATTTCTGAAATAAAATTTCTTTCTTTGACTTCAAATGTTCTTTCCTCTGCTTGCATTTTTCTACTTGTGTAAGTTCTAGTTTGTCTTCTGAAGAATTGTTGTCTCCAAAATATCGCATAACTACTAGAAGTAGAAAACTGGCACATAGTCATAAATGAATTATGTCATGTAAGACTTAGAAATATTTTAAGATGTGTAAAATCTTGTCATTAAGCTGACGCATGAATTTTATTGTTTATCTGGTACATGGAATGCATAAACTGTAGCTCTGACTGAGACGTATGAAATTCTGCCATCACTAACTGAAAATGCATAAGATTGTTATTTCTGATTTGAAACACATAAACTTTTGCAAATTTGACTAAAACAACTGTCAATCTCTTGAAATCCTTCTCGGATTCTGTGCCATTAATATAGTTGTTGTTTGGCACGAGATTCGAGGAGTTTGGTATGATTCATCCGAAAGACTCGGGATTTCATGAGTCATATATTCTTATGCAGTCTATAAATATGGTTAAAGAGTGATGATGCAGAACTTTACTTTCTTTTTGAAATTCATTGCCGTTCCAAGAACTCCTCCTTCTTCCTCTGATCCACCGAAAGTTCCAGAGTAATGGCACCCAAAACTTCAACTTTGACGAGCAAAAATAAGAGAAAGTCGGTCGATGACTCATATGAGATTTCTTCCGTCAATGTCCAACCGTCGATCGAGGGTAAAGACTCTGCTTTCGATGATAACTTTTATGATTGTTGTTTGCAAACGAGAATTCATAAGGCTATCGCCTACAAGTCTTGATGCATGAGTGAGGAAACTCAACTCCTAAAATGTGCATACTAACTCCCCCATTACGTGCATAGTTGTTGTTGTGAAGCTTCATCAGAAAATGTATGTTTTGGTCTATACGCTTCTATAAGCCGCCACATGAGTGTACTTTATGCACTTCTTGCGTTATGCGTCATAAGCAATTCCACCAGTCTTGATGATAGTGAAGAATACGTACATAAACTTCTATGCTGCCACTTTGCCATAAAAATAGTGCAAAATTTGTCTTAAGTCATATGAAAATCTTTATTTTCTTCATTTTGCAGTTCATTTTCAAGTCAACTTTCTTGGAGAATTTTACTTGGGTGTACCTAAGGGAATGTTAGGCACAAAAGACTTTGATTTGGTATCTTACATGATGACTCAAATCAACAAAGATCAACCTTCTTTAAGACAAGAAATGATTGCTGGTCAACCCAAAGCTTCTTATAACAGATGTTGAACAACATGGATTTCGTTCTGAATTATGAGAAGTTTCTAAGACCAGCTTTTCTATTTGGGGACGCTTTGATTTTAACGGACGGTGATAGCACCAAGACCAAAAAAGACAAACATGCTTGGATAGTTGTATCAAATAATTGGAAGATGTTGTACCATATGTAGAGCATCATTTACCTTTGGCATCTTATGCTCCAGTTTCCTCTCCGAGAAGGATGGAATATTCAATTACTTCCACACAAGCTGGTGTCCTAGTCGGATAAATCGTTCATCGATACAATAATGCCAGGCAAAGTACTTTTGAATGTCATAAGGGAGATGTTTCTTTCATTCAGCTAGGTTTGTTGCCTGGAGTCATCAAGAGTGATATCGGGCCCGATGTTGTGGAATACACTGCTGCAACCCTCACCAACAAATTACTTGCTAAAAACTTGTCTTATCCTACTGGTGCTTTAAAGTTGCTAGATTCCTGGTGACAGTTCATGGAGCGACGTCTCAGAGTGGTTCTTGACCAATTATGAAGAGATTCTGAAAGATCAGGGCCACTTGCCATTGATTGTAGATGAGCATGCACATGTTTTTTTATACTTGCAAAAATATACAATTGTGACACTGGTACATTCTTTACACCTGTTAATGAAATAGGTTTAGCCCTTCATAAAATGCAGGCGATCTCCAAAATCCCATGGGGTAACAAACCATATGAAGAGTACACCCCAACAGATGCAGAATTGGCCACCATGGAGAAGACTAATCCAGATATGGTGGATGTGTATAAAGAACTGTTGTTACATCATCATATTTACTACAAAAGATATAAGTCAGGGAGAACTGAAGGTCCAATCCCTCATACTAAACACTGGATAAACCATCTCTTTAAAGCCCCTAATTAAGAATTTGGATAGAAGGATTATACGATTTGTCCAACAATGACGGAGGCTGAAATCAAAGCCTTGATGAAAGAGCTTGAGAAGAAGAATTTGAGAGGAGATGATAGTAGTTCTTCAACCTATCATTATTTCTATCACCTACTTCACCCCTTATCTGATAAAGCGGGTGTAGCGGGTTAATTGATGGCCTGGCTAAGAAACAGTGTAGTCTCTAGGGGTGCAGGGGCATCGAGAGATTAAGCCAGAACTTCATTCTTCCTGCCGTAAAGCTAGTGTTCGGTTATAAACTGGTCTTACTTCCGGCCATGGTATGCAATATTCAGAAAGAGCTGCACAATTTCATGCATAATACAATATACAGTCCACGAGAAAAAGATTTTACCAAAACAGAACTGCTATTCCACTATTTAATGTGTTGGATGATTCTTCATTGTCCCAAATTGATACATCTAGGGCTGGAATCAGACACTTTTCCCGGAGACGATATTCTTAGGCGCTACAAATGCAAGACTTGGAATTTCAATAAATTTGTATCTTGTAGAAGAGTACTTGGATATTTGGAAGTCTATGACTTTTTCAAGGTATTTCCAAAATTTTCAGGTAGCAAAGATGGTAATGTACCGACAGACACCTGAATTAATAATATCTCAACTTTATCAGAAGGAGTATTCCATTGGCTTTAGTCCATTCGTCCTTCACATTTGATGCTACGGAGATAGAAGGACATTTATTTGGAACCAATCTGCCTAGTCGCTTTGTTCGCCAATTTGGCTAAAGTCAATGGTTCTTAGAAAACGTCAGCCCCTTTCTCCAATATCAAGGAAGTTTACTTGACGACATTCAAGCATGGCAATACTATAATACAGGTGGTACCAATACCTCTTTTACTATGTCACGGAAAGATAACGATACACACATAATATATGTTGCTGGTAAATTCTATGTACCATAAATTCTTCTGTGGCCAATTATAATCGGGAGTCGAGTTTCATACAGGGTACCAGACTGAAACCATCTCCCCATGATCTCAAGCATGCTCAAGAAATAGCTTTTCGGGGAAGAGATATTATAGGGAGGGCACCATTCGTTGAACCCGGGACGGAGAGCTCTTTTGATGAAAGACCAAAACAGAAAGGTAAGGGTAAAAAGAGGCAGTGATCTGTCCCTATAGCTTCTCCTTCATCAATGAAGGCAAAAGTCATTGCAGAACTGTCTCCAGCAAAAACTGAGACAGTAGGTCAAAAGAAGATTGCTCACAAGAAGCAAAAACCGACTGAAATTCATCATTCTTCTCCTGAAATAGACCCAAAATTAGATGCCAGGGTAGTAGATGAATTAGCACTTGCTTTCATACCACCCATTAATCCTTCCTTTAGAGAACCTGAAATGATGTCTCCGATGAGATCTTCTCGTACGACTCATTCTCAATAAACTACTGAAAGTGTAAAAATTATGGGTTTACCTGCTAGAGTAACTTCAGAAGTAGCTGAGACGCTGCACAAGAATGAACCAGGGCCCTCTAAGCCTGTCCTAGAAGACGAATTCGTAGATGACTGGGATGATGATGAAGGTGACCAATCTCATGTGGCATCTGAATCTAAAGATGTGGTTGAGGAAGGTGGCTCTGCTTTTGAAAATATAGGTTTGGACAACATTAACGAGATTAAAGCAAGTCTACAGATGCCGACTGGACCTCCGACACCCGTATCTATTTCAGGGCCTGAAGCTTCATCTATCAAACGAGAGATTTAGAACAAGCCTGAGAGTATCGCCATTTTCATCCCAAGTTGAAATTGGAATAACTGAATAAGAGCCTGTGAGGTATATTGAAAAATCAATATCAAAAGCAACCGACAAGCATGCTAAAATATGTTTACCCACATATGGTAGACAGTTTATAGGTACTGTATTCTTTCACAAAATCTGTATTTGCTTCTTTTGTTTGAAATAACAAAGTCTTTCTTTTGCATGACAGCTGTTCGGAAAGCTCTCCCTTCTTTATCTATGACTGATATCCTAACAAACACTATACCAATGACGCCACTGACAGGTGTCCATCTAGAGGGTATGGCCAAAATTTGTGTGCAAAGTTTTTACTCCCTTTTGGCGAATGGGATCCAAGGAATTGTAGAGAGGAACATTCTTTTTGCCCATATCAAGATGCATGTTGTCCATATGATTCAAGCAATTGAAAGCTTCTATGGTCATGAGACCATAGTTGGGAATTTGAGAATATACTTGACATACTCGAAAGGTATGTGGTAAATCTTGGTCTCGTCTACCGTCGTGATCTTTCAGTAATTGAATCTGATAAACTCAACAAACTAAACGACGCTATTCATAAGGAGGAACTTGTCTTAGTGAATCAGGAGAGGGTTCTTAAAGAACAAGTTCTCAAGGCTCGTGAAGGATACAAATTTCTCTCTGCTTCCTCGGTCAAGCACGCTTCTTACCAAGAAATGAACATCACGTGAATAGGTGAGCTTACTGCCGAGATCAAAGCCCTCCGGATACTTTAGAGAAGTTTGTCCTGGCTGAGAATACTGAGAATCAAAAGGTTTTTGCTGCTCAATAAAATGAGGCTAGGAACAAGGTTGAGAGGCTTGACTTTGAACTCGTCACTCAAGAAGGGAAGCGTGCTGAATTGGCACCTTTCAAAGACGATGCTTCCAAGCAAGTCGAAGTCAAACGTCGAGCGGCTAACCGAAAGCAAAATGAAATAGATACCTTGAAGAAGAAAATTGTAGAGTTTTGTAAAATGTCTGACCATCTTTAAATATTTGTAATTTTCCTTCTTTTCTTTTGCGGTTTGATATTAAAAGTATCATGTATCTTCATGAATTTTGAAAATAAAGAACAATTTCATCTTGTTGAGGGGTATTTGACATCTGATATTTCTCTAGAGGTGATATAAACATAGAAAAATATCATGATTGTGTGGACCTACTCTTTGTAACATACCTAATTAGGTATAGATAATACTTATGAAAACTGATCACTATCAGAGGTAATATGGACATGATAGATGTTTGAAGTGGACCTACTATCCTTGGCATAACTAACTAGGTATAGATAATAGATATAGGAATTGATCTATGTCAAGGTAATATGGACATGGTAGATGTTATAAGAGGACCTATTATCTTCGGCACACCATATTAGGTATAGATAATAGAGTAAAACGTTTTGTCAGAGGTTTATGGACGTGACAAGTGAGTTTTATTGGACCCATTACATATGATGCACTTGACTACATGCAAGTAATAGGCTATGACCAGAGAATATATCAGAGGTAATATGGACTTGATAGTCGTTCCTGGATAAATTTGCTCAGAGATAATATGAACTTGGCAAATTAATAGAATTCTATAGAATGAAAGTCGATGCTATAGAATATTCCGGAGGTAGTATGGACATGAATATTCTTTTAGGGTACATTTGCTCAGAGGTAATATGGACATAGCAAACTTATGAATCTTTATAGAAGGTGGGTGTCGTAGAATAATTTAGAGGTAATATAAACATGAGTATTCCTTCGACAAATAGATTATTTTATTCCTGCTGGGGAATTGAAATAAGATGTTGTTTCCACGCAAAAAGAGCCCAAAAATGTAGGATACTTTGTATTATTGTAAAAATAAAGTACAACAAGAATCTTAAACAATAATTCTGAGTACAACAGACTCTGGGGATTGGGGTGATGGAGATTAAGTCTACTTTGATTTCTTTAATCCGTTGACGATCTGATGCAAAAGTTGATAAAGCTTGGTGCTTGATGAACTCTCGGTTGTAAGATGAACTTTATTACTGAAAGCTCTCTTTTTCTCTCTAAAAGTTCTTAGCAAAGAAGCAGTATATGTAACCTCTCCTTGTCCTCTGTTCTGTATGTTGTGCGAGGAAGGACCTGTCTTCTATTTATAGATTTTCTTCACTGGAGTAGCCATGTTCATATTTGCAGAAAATACACTATCTTCTGCCTCAGAGACATATGAAACTGGGTAGGTGCACGAGCCTTAGGGGCTAGTGGAGAGTGAACGTACTCGAGAATCACGTATAGCTCACCACGTATTTTGAGATGTGCTACACGAAACATTGCCATGTCAGCACATGATCTATTTGGTGTGGATCAACTATGCAGCGCATAGCATTTTATAATAATATCTTTTGTCTGAATAACTATGTATCAATCAATATTTTAACGCATAGTTTTCCAATTGTATACTGCAAAATATTGTTCTGGAAGTAGACGCATACAATTGATTCCTTCACACCTGGCAAAGTGTAATAATAAAGGTGACGAAATCATTGACATCTTTCTCGTAGTCTAAACACTTTACACTTCCCGAGGTTCTTTTCATACAAGAGACTACGTCATGCGTCTGAATGAACTATGTGTCCCTTTGGCTCATCTTTGACAATGTGTCTCTTTTTTAGAAGCTTCAAGTTCTTTGGCTAATAGCATTCTAGACGTATGAAACCTACGCGTCTCTTTTTAGTATTTTTCATGCTTTTACAAGACCTCCTTCAAAGTTTTAAAACTTGAACAAGTTTTAAAATACTTTGAATAAGAAGCATGATAGGGGAGAATTTTTGTCACACAAAGCTTTAGACGCATCAGATCACTTGCCAAGCTATCGCTGCTTGACTGAATCCCTAGAAATCTGAACTGTCTTCGAAATTTGCGACGACCGTTTCTAGAAATCACTTGGATTGAGGTTAGGTCAACTATTATCCACGATTTCAAAAATAGAAAATCATGCGATAGTTAATGCTGGATTAATCTCTTCATCAGAAATCAAGTCGCATAGCACATTGTCGCATAGTGAATCTTCGTCCCTATTAACATGACATAACTTTGACAGAACTTGTCATCATTACTTTTATCATGCATTTTTTGATTAACACTCTAGAAAACTTGTGCAAACTTATGAGGGGATTGAGCATCACCTTGCTGAGAACACTGTTGTTTGGTTATCCCAGAAGATGGAAAAAAATCGATCTTCAGAAGGTAATCTTTCTTGAGGTATTCTTCATATTGTCCTCTTTGAACACTTCTTTTCACATGAAGTCTTATGGAAACGATTTTTTGCTTTGATCATGTTTTAAACACAACATGTCTTCAGAGCACATAGCTGCACTTATAGAAAGATATACTATGAAATAAAAATAAACTTTGCACACATAGACAAGACTGTCAATATTGTGTTGTTTGGTGAGTATTGTTGTTATGTAATTCTTAGGCGCATGAAATTTTTACACTTTTCTATGTGCCTTTTACTGTTATGCAGTACAACTGACTTCATGCGCCTAACTCCCTTTTGAACATGTCACATTTTCAGGATACTCCTTGGTTGACTGAAGCTCAGATGAAGCTTGGAAGGACATCATAACATGTCTAGTTCGACATGATCTAGCATATTACATAGAGGACCTTTCCAATTGTAACGCTCCAGTCCTAAAATACGTAGGACTAGATACGTAGACATGCCAGTCGTATAATAAATATACATAAGCTATAAAATACAGTAAAACCATGACAACTAATCTCGTCCACAAAATAAAGAAGAAAGATATTATAAATCAACTATAAATTTTTATTTGTACAAGTCGTTGGATGGAGACAAATCCACTACCAACTATTTTAAATGAAAAAAATACAAGAAAAGAATTTGTCAAGAGTAGCAAAGGTCAATCCAAGAGCAGTCATCTTCGATTGCAAAGAGAAGATCACGGCCTTGGCTAGAACACCTATAGAAAGTCATAAAAGCACAAACCTGGAGAAATCACCAGGTCCTCAGAGGGACGTAACAAGATACAGAAAGAACATGCCATATAAAAAATATTTAATATTTCACAAGTCACAAGTAAAAAAATAAATAGTCTAAATCATAACACGGCCCAATATTCCATCATCGAAATAGTGGAATACTCCTACAACCAAACAAGGACAAGGGGTAGCACACTATCCCGTGATATCATATTGTCCCATGCCATTATTGGTACAAAGGGTGACATGACATCAACTAAGGTTACCTAACCATTGTACTGTGATCATGTAGTTAAGAACAAACCTTCTACGCATGGGCACTCCGGCTATTTGAAATTGGTATCATCCATTTCCTTTGGGCATCAGTTGCCTACGTCCATAAGGTTCATGTGAACGTCAGTGGGCATCAGTATAGTAGGTTCGTCCATAACACTCATCAAACGTCAGAGGGCATCAATGTCCTGCATCTCTGGCGGAGCTCACAGGTTTAATAAGGGAACTATAAAGGTGGCCCATGCGTCAAGGAACTGTTTGTAGGAACGAAATTGTAAAGCAGAATACTCTAGAGGGGGGTTGAATAGAGTAGGCAACGGAATATTGCTAATTAAAAACTTTGTTAGCAGTTAGATCACAGAAATAATAATAATCACAAAGTAATAACTGTAAGGAAAAAATTTCAGAAGGCAAATGCAAACACAGAGATTTATACTGGTTTCTCTCTTATGAGGACTAGTCCAATCGGAAGAACTCTAGCTTCCAGTTGAATCCACTATTGGAAAATCCCACGAGTTTTTATACGAAGTCCTTGCAACTTCTACAGACGCGAGCTTTGATATGAAGAACTCGACCAACTTCAATTTTGAAGAGTCTTTCTTCAATCAAGCCTCTGATTATAATTTCTCTGAAATCTTCTAGACCGTACCGTACCGGCAAATTGATTAGAGAATTGTAACTGACATGGGATTTAAAAATTGAAGCTTTTGAAAACTCTTTGGAAGAAATATAAGCTTTAGAAAAGAAGATATGAAAGTGAATAAGTGATTTGAAATGATCAGAATTCCTCTCTATTTATAGTTTTTCCAAAGACAGAACTCTGACAGAATTCAGACAGAAATCTTTGTAACAAACCACAACTGAAGGGAGACCAAGTTCAAAAACCAACGTTCACCTTGGCCGAACTGTAGCCGAACTCTGGCCTAGTTCTGTCAGGGTTGGTCAGGTTTATTTAATGAAAAATATTTTGGGCTTTTTGAAATCCTTCAGAAGCCTTTGTAAATAATAGATATTTTTCAAAACATAGGTCAATTTTGAAAACGATAGGTCAATTTTGAAAAATAATTTTGGATAGCCTATTTGCCAGTACGACTTGGTGTACAATGTATTCCCAGACTCAATAAAAAATAAAAATTATATAGCATAAGAAAATACAGTCTCGAGTGGCAAACATAGCTTCGGTCTTGAGCAGTATCCAAAATATCTTGAGTGATCATCTGAATTGTGCAGTATATCGAGACAGAGTTTGATCAATTATTAAAATCAGGTTTGACCATGACCAATAGGCCAACAATCTCTCCTATTTTGATAATTGACAAACCTTGACCGATA
The DNA here is from genome assembly GCA_029216955.1 of Iris pallida. Lineage (NCBI taxonomy): Eukaryota > Viridiplantae > Streptophyta > Magnoliopsida > Asparagales > Iridaceae > Iris > Iris pallida. Next base: position 11,222,733 of record JANAVB010009599.1, read on the forward strand.
AACATCTTTGGTCTTTAGTAAATCAGAATTGTACCGAGATATATAATAAAAAAAATTGTTCATAACCTGTATCCATGAAGATGTTAGATCTTATTTCTTCCCCGTTGTCACTTAACAAAATAATTGTAAATGAGAAAGCTCCCGCACAATATATGCATAAGTAACAATCAGTGAAAAACACAAAAATATGGATATATAAAAACATTTATCACAGGCATGGTATAAATGTCACAGACAAAAAAAATGATAAGCAGAGAATATTTCACAGGCAGTGTAAATGGAAGCATAAATAAAAGATAATGCTATATGAAAAGCTAAACTGAATAAAATGCTGAACTGAAGCATATAACATGTCTATCAAAAAGTCACAAATCATAACCACATAACTAATAAGAGTACTGATACTATCTTGGAATGTCGGAGCATTTCCAAGTAAACAAAGGACAAAATCATCAGTCTCAAAAGTATGACAACTCAAAAACCATCCTTATCGTCATCGTCATCATCTGCAGTGCCAGCATGTCCAGCATGTCCGGATGGACCAGCTCCAGAAGTGCCAGCTCTAGAGGCGTGTGGAAAGCACCAGAAGTACGATACCAATCGTAAGCATTTCCTGGCTGGAATAGAGAGTGGACCGCCTCATCATCAATGCGATAACTAGATACAGAAGGGTCTAGGAAGAGAGCTAGCAGAGTGACCCGTCTGAGCAAATCTGAGATCGGCAAAAGAGTTGGCAATAGCCTGGAACCGAGTCACGTCACGGAACTCATGTTCCCTGGAAGTGTCAACAAAGAAAGTCTGTAGATCCGAGAGGTGCTGATGAATACCCTCAAAAGTCATAGGATAAGTCTGAGGAGGAACATGTGTAGTAGGGACAGGTGCAGGAGGTGGAGGAGCAGAGGCAATTCTACGACGAGAAAGCTTGAGAAACTTGGGCTCAGGGTCCAGAGCGCAAGTGCATAAGTCTATGTCAAAATGCTGAAAGATGCGTGGGACAAGCATCGTATAAGAGAGGTTGTGTTCTCTTCCGTGACATCTATCCATCATTTGGATGATAGTCTTAGGGGCAAAAAAAGGAATCCCCTGAAGAATGTGATATAGGGCAGAAAGTTCTAGTGTAGTGACATCATCTTTTGAAGTAGATTTTGGAAGAATAGTGGAATAGATGATGCGATGTAACTCATAGTTAAACAGGTTAAAGTTGTTGGCCTTGAACTTTCCAGGACGAGCACGTGCGGGCGCATAAAGCTCATTCTTGAAACTAACAAGAGTCGTGCCCTCAAAAAAATCGAAGTCGGTGATGTCATCGAGCGGGGTATCTTCGTTTGGAATACCAAGGATTTCCGCTAACAACACATCTTCGAACTCGATGTCTATTCCGCCAATACGAGTCCTTACGGTAAAAGTGTCTGACACGAAGTTACAACAAAACAATCTAAGGGCATTAGTAGCAATAGGGAATTATAGGGTAGCAAGATGGTGTAACCCTAATGCCTCAAAGAAGGGACGGTGATCAGGAAATACAGTCTACTTAATCGGAGCGCCAGTACATATAGTACGCATAGCAAAATCGGCATACCGAAGCAATGCTTGGTCATGAGTTTTGAAGTAAAACTCATCCGATACACCGTCACCCGATTGGACCGAGGAAAAGAGGGAATCCGTGTTCGGATCAGAAGACGATGCCTCTTTACTGGCATGGGTCTTCTTCCTCTTGAAAGGATAGAATCCCTTAGCCATTCTTTCCCAAAATTAAGAAACCCTAAAAATTTGAAAGTGGAGGAGAGGAGTTATACCTTCCAAGAATCAAGTATGTTGTAGAGGATGCAATTCTCTGCACGAATCCAAATTTTGGATGGAAATCTCCACGTAGATTGAAGAAAAAGAGTAGAGAATAGCTAGGGTTTGGGGTGTTCTTCGGCTACTGCTGTGATGATGATAAATTGGTTTGAAAGTGATGAAGAGGAGAAGGCATCGGGTTCTGGTTTAAAACACATACAACAACAACTGAACTCTAGCCGAATTCGGACCAAACTCGGGCTGAATTCGCCTAGGTTTCTCCTATTTTTTAGAAATTTTTTTGTGGGCCATATCCTTTTCATCAACTCATTTCAAATATTTAATTCAAAGTTTAGTAATTTTAAATTTTAAATTTTAAATAATATAATTAATATTATTTTATAAATTAATTTTTTTTACTCAGCATCTGTTTCAGATTAGCTGTAGGAGTACTATGCCAGCTAATGGAGGTTCACCGGGAAACACTTAAGTACCGCTTCACTTCGACCGTAGTCGTAGTGATAGACATACTCTTTTTAGGCTTGTCTCAAAAACAGTTATTGAGTATTGAATAAATTAATTAATAAAACAAAATTAATTAATATTATTGACATCTAAAATTTCTAATTCTCGACGTAAATAATTGAAATGATCTTCCATTAGAGATTTTATGAATATGTCAGCCAATTGATTATGTGTATCTATGTATACATGGTCTATATCTCCATTTTGTTGATGATCTCTAAGAAAATGATGTTGAATCTCGATATGCTTAGTACGAGAGTGACATACTGGATTCTTAGTCAAATTAATAGAACTAGTGTTATCACAGAAAATGGGTATGTGTGTGTAATGCAATCCAAAGTCTTCTAAAGTTTGCTTCATCCATAAAATTTGTACATAACAACGTCCTGCGGCGATATACTCAGCCTCAGTTATTGATAATGCGACAGAATTTTGCTTTTTGGTAAACCAAGAGACTAGGGCTTTTCCTAGAAAATGACATGTACCGCTGTTACTTTTTCTATCTACTTTGCATTCGACAAAATCAACATCAGAATAACCAGTTAGGTCAAATAACGTGGTTTTAGGATACCATAAGCTGACAGAAGTGCCTCTAAGGTATCGGAAGATACGCTTAACTGCGCACAGATGTGATTCCTTAGGATTGGCTTGAAAATGTGCACATAAGCAAACACTAAACATAATATCTGGTCGACTAGCAGTTAAGTATAATAAGATACCGATCATACCTCGATACTTACGTATGTCGACGGGTTTACCTTGTTCATCAATATCAAGCTTGGTTGAAGTCGCCATTGGAGTGCTAAGTGGTTTGACTGCTTCCAGGTCGAACTTCTTTAATAGATCGTTTGTGTACTTTACTTGATTTATGAACGTCCCATTGTTGGTTTATTTGATTTGCAGTCCGAGAAAGAACTTCAGCTCTCCCATCATGCTCATCTCAAACTCATTATGCATATACTTTGAAAATTCTTGACAAAGAGATTCATCAGTAGATCCAAAAATAATATCATCTACATAGATTTGAATCAAAAGAAGATTATTATTCAAAGCTTTTATAAAAAGTGTACAACCTTTCCCTTTGAAAAACCATTATCAAGCAGAAAAGAGCTTAGACGATCGTACCAAGTACGAGGGGCTTGTTTCAAACCGTATAATGCTTTCTTCAACTTGAAAAAATAATCAGGATTTTTAAAATCAGTAAAACCTGGAGGTGGAGCTACATAAACTTTTTTTTTTATAAAATCATTCAAAAATATGCTTTTAACATCTATTTGAAATAACTTGAAATTATGAAAACATGCAAATGTGCATAACATGCGAATGGATTCTAATCTCGCAACTGGGGCATAAGTCTCATCGTAGTCGATAACTTCTTCTTGATTGTATCATTGGGCTACGAGTCGAGCCTTATTACGAGTCAATAAACCATTCTCGTTCAATTTGTTTCAGAATATCCAACGGATGCCAATGACCGGATAATCAATGGGCTTGGGAACAAGTTCCTAAAATTGATTCCGTTTGAATTGGTTTAATTCCTCTTGTATAGCATCTAACCAAAAAATATTACTACATGCTTCTTCAATGTTTTTGGGTTCAAACTGTGAAACAAAAGCAACACAAGAAGCTATATTTTTATTAGAGGAACGAGTACTTACTCCCTTGGTAATCTCACAAATTACCAAGTTCTTTGGATGATCTGCCAAGAATCTCATCTCTTTTGGTGTATCCTTAGGATTGCTGGTTTGGTTTCTTTGCTTGAAGGTTCTGCATCTTTGTGTGAAGGTTTTGCAGTAGCTGTACTTGGTGTAATCACGTCTTCATTATCGTCATCGACTGAATGTTGATTTAGTTCATCAAACTTGACATTAATTGATTCTTCGATGATCATGGTTCTCTTGTAGAAGACTCTGTACCCTTTGCTCTTTGTCGCATAATCTAAAAATATACCTTCATCGGCCTTTTTATTAAATTTACCCAGGTTGTCTTTAGTATTAAGAATAAAGCATTTACAACCAAATATCTTAAAATATGAAATAATGGGTGTTCTATCAAACCATAAATCATTGGGAGTCTTCTTCGATATAGGTCGAATTAGAACCCTATTGGGAATATAGCACGATGTATTGACAGCTTCAGCCCAAAAGTATCTAGGTAGACTAAACTGGTTTAACATTACTCTAGCTATTTCAGATAGAGTCCTGTTCTTACGTTCCAGAACTCCATTTTGTTGTGGAGTCCTATGGCAAGAAAACTCATACAAATAACCGTGTGTGTCACAGAATTGCTTGAATTCTGTATTCTCAAATTCGCCTTCATGATCACTATGAATGCGAGTAATCATGAAACCTTTTTTATTTTGTACTTTTTTGCAAAAGGTGACGAATTCTGACAAAGCATCGTTCTTGCGTGCAAGAAAATATACCTATGTGTATCTAGAGAAATCATCTACAATGACAAATGCATATAACTTACCACCTAGACTAGCAATTCTACTGGGTCTAAATAAGTCCATATGTAACAATTGTAGAGGTCTAGTGGTACTTACAGCGTTCTTGGATTTAAAGACGGATCGGGTAGCTTTGTTCTTTTCACATTCGCTACATATCGTATCATTCTTGAAAGATATGTCCGGTAAGCTGTGTACCAACTTCTTTGTGGATAGTTTTGAAATTGTGTCTATATTTGTATGACCGAGTCTCATATGCCATAGTTGACTCTCAATGCTCTTGGCTATCAAGCACCTACCTACTTTGTTAGCATCTTCTAATAGATAGAAAACATATATATTGTCTTCCCTGATACCTTCAAAGATAGTACTGCCAGTTGAGCTATCAACTATAGTACATTTATCTTTGACGAAGTTAATACCATAACCGTGATTATCTAAATGGCTTATGCTGAGCAGATTATGTTTTAACTCGGTAACTAGACAGACATCTTTAATCACAGGATAAGAAGCCTTACCAATGTCACCGATACCGATTATGTACCCTCTTAAATTATTACCGAATGAGATGTATCCTTCTTTATTCTTCTTCGACAGTGTTGCGAATAATGAAGCATCATCGGTCATGTGCCGTGAGCAACCGCTGTCGAGGATCCATTTGCTTCTAGCATGTGAAGGGCGTTCCACCTACAAAATAGTTTGCAGATAAAACTCTTGGTACCCATTTCTTGTAGGTTCTTGATAGGTTAGTTTTTGGTATCCATGCATAAACATTTAAATCTACTAACTTTCTGATTCTACATGCAGAGGATATATGACCAATGAGGCCACAATAATGACATTTTGCATGTTGAGTGTTGAAAGTTGTGTGAGGTGTATGATTGGTAGGTTTTGGTTTTCTAGTATAAAAAATATATGCCTATTAGGCTTCTTGGGCATAGGTTCGGTATGGTTTGGTCTGACAGTGTTTGGTTTGGGTGTGTTCCGATGATTCGGTAATTGACACGTGTTAGAATAGGAAGCAACAACTTCAGGCCGTTTTTCTAAACTAATTTCCAACTTTTTGGAGGTGTCATATAATCTAGTATAGTCAGATGTAAGTGTTTCCATTCTGACTTGTGCACACTGAAGATTCTTTCTTTCCTTAGATAGGTCTTCCTTTAGCTGGATGATAGTTTGGTCTTTTTCTTCGGATAACTTGATAGTCTCGTGTAACAACAGCTTAATAGAGGAAAGCTCACCAGACTCAATAAAAGTATCACTATTTCTAACATCAGCTAGTTGGTCGGTAAGTCTTTCTATCTTACCTTTGTACTCTTTGAGTACCTTCTTAGAGGTTTCATATTTACTACGCAGTTTCCCGTAGTTATTTAACAGGTCACTGAAAGCTTCTCCTAGTTGCTCAAAGATGAAATCATCATAAGGATCAAACAAAGGATTAATGATTACCTGATCGCAAGCCATCAAGCATACATTTGCAGCGTCATCTGATTATTCGACTTCTGAATTTTTGGCTTTGCTTTCATGCCATATGCTGTATTGGCGTACTTCCTTGATGTAGATCTCTTCCGGTAGCCATTGTCATATTTGCTGCTTTTTCTTGTTGAAGATGATGTTGTTGGACAATCTTTCTTCATATGTCCTTTCTTCTTACATCCGTAGCAAATAGGATCTTCCTCGTTGTTATCGTTGTTGCTGTCTTTTGTTCTTCTGTTGAATCTCATGAACTTCTTGACTTTTCTTACCAGAAGAGCTTGATCTTCAGAGTCAGAGTCACTGTCATCAGAATCATCTTCGACAGTTCTTTTATATTGGGCCTTCAAAGCGATCAACTTCTCTGACTTCTCCTTTTGTGTAGCATCTTCAAAGTCTAGAAGTTCCAACTCGTGAGTGAGTAGCTTACCCATGAGTGTTTCCAGAGACATTGTTGAGAGGTCGTTTCCTTCAATGATTGTTGTAGCCTTTGGAATCCAGTTCTTTGTGAGAGCTCGTAGAAGTTTGTGAATCTTCTCATGGTTACTGTATTTCTTGCCTAATGAAGACATAGGATTTACAATATCCAGGAATCTCGTAAATATCTGAGTGACGGATTCATTTGGCTTCATCTTGAACGCCTCGTACTCTTAAGTATGTCTGCTGATCTTTGACTCCTTGACTTGTGTTGTTCCTTCGTGGGTTACTTCGAAAAGTTTTCACACTTTATTTGATGTTGTGTAAGTTGACACCCTATTAAACTCAGTTCTGTCTAAAGCACAGAATAAAGCGTTAATAGCACGTGCGTCAAGACTAACCTTTTTCTTTTCATCCTCCGTATATTTATCATGGGATTTTTCAACTAAAACTCCCTCAACAGTAATACGAGGAGGCTTTTTGTAGCCATCAATAACTATAGACCATAAGTCAAAATCAAGAGATTTTAAGAAGAAACTCATCCGTATTTTTCAATAAGTGTAGTTTGTGCCGTCAAACAGTGGAGGTCAGTTTGAGGCTTGGCCTTCACTTATGAATTTCACATTTGCCATGTGTAATGATGTGATCTATATAACAATTAAAGATAACTGAATATAACTGCAATTTTACCATGCTTGACCTGTATAACCCGCTCTGATACCAATTGTAGGAACGAAATCGTAAAGCAGAATACTCTAGAGGGAAGGTGAATAGAGTAGGCAGCAGAATATTGCTAATTAAAAACTTTGTTAGCAGTTAGAACACAGAAATAATAATAATCACAAAGTAATAACTGTAAGGAAAAGAGTTCAGAAGGCAAACACAAACACAAAGATTTATACAGGTTTTCCTCTTGTGAGGACTAGTCCAGTCGGAAGAACTCTAGCTTCCAGTTGAATCCACTATTGAAAAATCCCGTAAGTTTTCATTCGAAGTCCTTGCAACTTCTACAGACGCGAGCTTTGATACGAAGAACTCGACCAACTTCAGTTTTGAAGAGTCTTTCTTCAATCAAGCCTCTGATTAAAATTTCTCTGAAATCTTCTAGACCGCACCGTACCGGCAAATTAACTAGAGAATTGTAACTGGCTTGGGATTTGAAAATGGAAGCTTTTAAAAATTCTTTAGAAGAAATGTAAGCTTTAGAAGAGAAGATATGAAAGTGAATGAGTGATTTGAAATGATTAGATTTCCTCTCTATTTATAGTTTTTCCAAAGACAGAGCTCTGCCAGAATTCGGGTAGAATTCGGACAGAACTCTTTGTAACAAACCGCAATTGAAGGGAGACCAAGTTCAAAAACCAACGTTCACATAACGTTCACCTTGGCCGAACTCTGGCCGAGTTCTGTCAAGGTTGGTCAGGTTTATTTAATGAAAAATATTTTGGGCTTTTTGAAATCCTTCAGAAGCTTTTGTAAATAATAGATATTTTTTAAAACATAGGTCAATTTTGAAAAATGATTTTGGATAGCCTATTTGCCAGTACGACTTGGTGTACAATGTATTTCTAGACTCAATAAAAATAAAAATTACATAGCATAAGGAAATATAGTCTCGAGTGGCAAACATAGCTTCGGTCTTTGAGCAATGTCCAAAACATCTTGAGTGATCATCTGAATTGTGCAGTATATCAAGACAGAGTTTGATCAATTATTAAAATCAGATTTGACCATGACCAATGGGCCCTATGCACCTATTAATTCGTATCTACGACAATGTACCTCTACTAACTGCTAAGTCTCCTAACAAGCCTCCATTAGCAGTTAGACCTAACGCATGTGCACGGTGATCAGCCAACACGTAAGTACCTCTACATGCTACTCATATTTCACATATTTTGTGCTACAATCGTAACAAAATTTATGATAATACACTAACAAATGGTAGTCGTTTAACTTTAGGTCCATATGCAAATTTAAAGACAGAAAGGAAAGTATGATTGGCATCATGTATAACGAAAAGCAAGTAAGTAATCATGAACTGTAACAAGGATGCAAATGAAAGAACTGGAAATAAATCGGCAATAATATGCAATAACTTAACTATAAAGAAGTAGACTAAATATAACATAAATATGGCAAGGTATCTTGCCTGAGGTTGTATGCAAAACGACAGTATCCAGTAGCTCAAATCATCAAATTAGTGAAGCAATAAAAAGTCAAATTCTGCAAACGTCCTCGGATGCTAAAATAAATATCACGAATGTGTTCGACATAAAAAATATGTAAAAATGCTTACCCAAAAGTCCAATTCTAGACACAGGGATAAAATCGTAATTTTGGGTCAAAACGATGCCCGTCGTTGGACTCGTTTTGCACGAAAAAAGTGTGCCAGTACCTATGGTTTCTTAAGTCATCAAACTATATGTCTATGAGTCTGGTTTGAAGATATGAACCCAATCGTCTGTCTAAAGTTGGATCCTGGTGGGCTGTGCACAATTTCGCACGTTAGATCGGGTCGCGGGCCCGCCAAAATAGCGTTTCGGTCGACCTTCTCAAAATCGGACCAAACTTGGCTCACAGGACTAGAAAAAATGACACGGTCCCAGTGGTGCAAGTTTCGTCTTGAGATGACAAATGTGCACGAAGTTGTGGACTATTTTGTAAATGGGTCGATGCGGGATATCTCGACCGATACGCCTCGATTCGTCATGCACACAGAACGAAATCAAGTTCCGTCGAATCCCACACGTCGACAACATCCATATGCATCTTTCAATGCTTATGGGTTGCTACACTTCGTCCGATTTTGTCGGGGCGCATGCCGTATCGGAGAAATTTTCTATATTTTAGGGTTTTTTAAAAACTGTTTTTCCAAATTTTTAGTTCTGTTATCCGGGATGGATACTGGAAGATTTTTAAAACCAACAACATCGTTGTGATGCCAGTTAGGTTGTCCTTAATTCTGATAAACTAGATTTCAAATTTTCTTGAAATCCTAACAGAAATTTGCCTTCCTATTGAGGGTCTCCGGCTATTTTTAACACTGTTTATGAATAGGTTTTTGGCTAATTATTCCAGTAAATTTCTAGGAGATTTTAACCATTAGATATTTTCAAATTAACTGGGTTGGTATTTGGGTATGTTGTCTATGTATGGGAGTTGATGGATCAAAAATTGATCAAATAAACATAGAGAAATTTAACTCAAAAGATGGGTACCTGCTGAGTCTTCGATAACAAAGTCTCCTATGTTTTGGTCGGGTCTGGCGATGCTGGCAGAGCTACGGCGGCGCGCCGGTGTCGAGCGAATGCAAAGGCAATCGAGGGTGCGCACATAGGCTTTGGAGTTGCTCTAGAGTCAAAGTTTGGGTTGGCAAGGTGTATCGATAGGTAAATTTGAAGAAGACTTCTCCGCTCCTCTTTATATCTACACGATTTTCTACTTAATTTGGGACAGATTTTAGTCCGAATGATAGCAAGATTGGGATTTAGATAAGGTCAAATTCCTAGAGGATCGAGATAGGAAGGGAGCGGTGAAGATTTGATAACATTCTATTGATTGTGATTTAAATCTCAATCATACCACTCCCCTGCGGCTTATATTCCCGCTCGAGAATATGGCAGTATTGTTCCTACTGGAACAATACAGTATGGTCTTTTTTTCATATATATATATATATATATATATATATATATATATATATATATATATATATATATATATATATATATATATATATGCTTGTATATATACATATATAATATATATATATATATATTTTATATATATATATATATATATATATATATATATATATATATATATATATATATATATATATATATATGCTTGTATATATACATATATAATATATATATATATATATATTTTATATATATATATATATATATATATATATATATATATATATATATATATATATATTTTATATATATAAAAAAAATATATATATATATATATATATATATATATATATATATATTATATTTATATATATATATATATATATATATATATATATATATATATAAAATATATATATATATATTTTATATATATTTATATATATATATATATATATATATATATATATATATATATAATATATATATAAACTGAATCATTATGATCCACCCGAAGGAACTCCATGGGCGATTCTTGGAAGCAATCCCTTCAGGCCTCCGACGGGCCCTCACTGGCCGCTAGGGCGGCCCACCCTACCCCCGCTCCTCCGGATCATGGACGAGGTACCGACGGTGGCCTCTCCCCTCCTCCTCGATGTTTCGAACGTGCTCCTCCTTGTAGGAACAAAATCGTAAAACAGAATACTCTAGAGGGGGGTGAATAGAGTAGGCAGCAGAATATTGCTAATTAAAAAAACTCGTTAGCAGTTAGATCACAGATATAATAATAATCAAAAAATAAATGACAGTAATAAAAAGGTGATCAGAAGGCAAACGCAAATACCAAGATTTATACTAGTTTTTCTCTTGTGAGGACTAGTCCAGTGGGAAGAACTCTAGCTTCCAGTTGAATCCACTATTGAAAAATTCTGCAAATTTTCATATGAAGTCCTTGCAACTTCTACAGACGCGAGCTTTGATACGAAGAACTCGACCAACTTCAATTGTGAAGACTTGTATCTTCAATCAAGCCTCTGATTACAATCGCTCTGAAACTTCTAGATCGTACCGTACTGGCAAATCGACTAGAGGATTATAACTGGCTTAGGATTTGAAAATAAAAGCTTTTTAGAACTCTTTGGAAGAAATGTAAGCTTTAGAAGAGAAGAGATTGAAAGTGAATTGGTGATTTGAAATGATCGAAATCCTTCTCTATTTACAGTTTTTCCAAAGACAGAACTCTGACAGAATTCGGGCAGAATTCGGACAGAACTCTTTTGTAACAAACCGCAACTGAAGGGAGACCAAGTTCAAAATCAAACGTTCACATAACGTTCAACTTGGCTGAACTCTGGCCGAACTCTGTCAGGGTTTGGTCAGTTGATTTTGAGAAAAATAATTTTGGCTTTTTGAAAAGTCCTTCAGAAGCTTTTTGTAAAATAGATGTTTTTTAAAAATATAGGTCATTTTAAAAAGATAGGTCAGTTTTCAAAAACGATTTTAGGATAGCCTTTTTGCCAGTACGACTTGGTATACAATGTATTTCTAGACTCAATAAAATGAAAAATTATATTGCTATGAAGGAAATACATTCTGAGTGGCAAACAGTTTCGGTCTTGAACATAGTAGATATCCATCGTTGAGCAGTGTCCAAAACATCGTAGGTAAATATCTGAATTGACTTGCATTTATATCGAGACAGAGTTTGATCAATTATTAAAATCAGGTTTGACCATGACCAATGGGCCAACAATCTCCCCCATTTTGATAATTAACAAACCTTGCCGATATAAAATCTTGGTTTGGATCAATTTAAAATTATATAAAATTGTTCATAACCTGTATTCAGAAAGATGTTAGATCTTATTTCGCCCCCGTTGTCACTTAGCAAAATAATTTCAAAAGAGAAAGCTCCCCCGCAATAATTGCATAAATAACAAGCAGTGAAGAAACACAAAAAAAGAGATAAACAACACAGGCATGGTAGTTGTCATAAGTAGTTAATATAGAAGCATAAAGAAAGATAATGCTAGAATAAAGCTGAAACAAATAAAGTGCTGAATAATAAACTAATGTGAATCAAATGCCAAACTGAGGCATGAAAACATATGTCTATGTATGTCACAAATCATAACCAAAATAAAGAGTACTGATAATTCTTGGAATATCGGAGCATTTCCAAGTAAACATAAGATAAAATAGACAGTCTCAAACAGTAAAATCTCAGAAATCATCATCCTCATCCTCATCATCATCGACTGCAGTGCCAGCATGTCCAGATGGACCAGCTCCAGAAGTGCCGGCTCCAGAAGTATGAGGAGTGGCACCAGAAGTACGATACCAATCGTAAGCGTTCCCTGGCTGGAACATAGAGTGGACCACCTCATCATCAATACGGTAGACAGAAACAGAAGGGTCTCGAGGTAGAGAGCTAGTAGAGTGACCCGTTTGTGTAAATCTCAGATCAGCAAAGGAGTTGGCAATAGCCTGGAACCGAGTCACGTCATGGAACTCATGTTCCCTAAAAGTGTCAACATAAAATGACTACAGATCTGATAGATGCTGATGAATACCCCCAAAGGTCATAGGATAAGACTGAGGAGGACCAGGTGCTGTGGAAGTGGGTGCTGGAGGAGCAGGTGCAGTAGGTAGAGGAATAGTGGCAATGTTGCGACGAGAGAGTTTGAGGAACTTGGGCTCAGGATCCAGAGCACAAGTGGATAAGTCAATATCGAATCTCTAAAAGATGCATGGGATGATCATCGCATAAGAGAGGTTGCGGTCTCTTCCGCGACATCTACCCATCATCTGAATGATAATCTTAGGGGCAGAGAAAGGAATTTCCTTAAGAATATGATATAAAGCAGAAATCTCAAGTGCAGTGACATCATCTTTTGAAGTAGATTTTGGAAGTAGAGTGGAATAGATGATGCAATATAATTCGTAGTTAAACAAGTTCAAGTTATTAGCCTTGAACTTTCTAGTACGAGCACGTACGGGCGCACAAAGCTCATTCTTAAAACTAACGAGAGTCGTACCATCGAAAAAATCAAAATCAGTGATGTCATCGAGCGGGACACCTTCGTTTGGAATACCATAGATTTTTGCTAGCATTTCATCATTAAACTCGATATCTATCCCTCCGACATGTATTCTCACGGTAAAAGTATCTAACACGAAATTACAGTAAAATAGTCTAATGGCATGAGTAGCTATAGGGAATTATAAAGTAGCAAAGTGCTGTAACCCTAATGCCTCAAAGTAAGGACGGTGGTTGGAAAAGATAGTCTATTTGATCGAAGATCCGATAAAAATAGTTTGCATAATGAAATCGACATACCAAAGTAGGGCTTGGTCGGAAGTTTTAAAATAAAACTCGTCCGATGCACCGTCATCCGATTGGACCGAAGAAAAGAGGGAATCCGTATGCGGATCAGAAGACGATGCCTTTTTACTGGCGTGTGTCTTCTTCCTCTTGAAAGGATTGAATCCCTTAGGCATTCTATCCCAAAAACTAGAAACCCTAATAATTAGAAAGTGGAGAAGAGAAGAAATTATACTTTCCGAGAATCAGGTATGCTGGAGAGAATGAGATTCTCCGCACGAATCCAAATTTTGGACGAAGATCTCCACGTGGATTGGAAGAAGGAAGGTGGAGAAGGACTAGGGTTTTCGGGGCACGGCTGCTGCTGTTTTGATGAGGTTTGGAAGAATGAAGAAGAGGAGGCCTCGGGTTCTGACTGGTACATATATATACCCAGCCGAACTATGGTCGAATTCGGACCGAACTAGGGCCGAATTCGCTAAGGGTTGCCTGACTATATATGTATGTTAAAAAAATTGTGGGACCACATCTTTTCCATCAATTCGTTTCAAATGTTTAATTCAGAGTTTAATAATTTTAAATTTCAAAATAATATAATTAATATTATTTTATAAATTAATATTCTTTACTCAACATATGTCTCAGATTAGCTGTAGGAGTACTGTCCCAGCTAACGAAAGTTCACCGGGAAACTCTTAAGTACCGCTTCGCTTCGACCGTAGTCGTGGTGATAGACAGACTCTTTTTAGGCTTATCTCGAAAACAGTTATTGAGTATCGAATATTAATTAATAAAATACAATTAATTAATATTATTGATATCTAAAATTCCTAATTTTTGACGTAAATAATTGAAACGATCTTCCGCTAGAGGTTTTGTGAATATGTCAGCTACTTGATTCTGTGTGTCTATGTATACAAGGTCTATATCTCTATTTTGTTGATGATCTCTAAAAAAAGTGATGTCTAATCTCGATATGTTTAGTACAAGAGTGACATACTGGATTCTTTGTCAAATTAATAGAACTAGTGTTGTCACAGAAAATGGGTATGTGTGTAAAATATAATCCATAGTCTTCTAAAGTTTGCTTCATCCACAAAATTTGTGCACAGCAACGTCCTGTGGCGATATACTCAGCCTCGGTTGTTGATAATGCAACAGAATTTTGCTTCTTACTAAACTAAGAGACTAGAGCTTTTCCTAGGAAAGGACATGTGTCGCTAATACTTTTTCTATCTACTTTGCATCTGGCAAAATCAGCATCAGAATAATCGATTAGGTCAAATGACATGGTTTTGGGATACCATAAGCCGACAGAAGAAGTACCTTTAAGGTATCGGAAGATATGCTTAACTGCGCACAGATGTGATTCCTTAGGATTAGCTTGAAAATGTGCACATAAGCAAACACTAAACATAATGTCTGGTCGATTAGCAGTTAAATACAGTAAACTACCGATCATACCTCGATACTTACGTATGTCGACAGGTTTGCCATGTTCATCAATATCAAGCTTGGTTGAAGTCTCCATTGGAGTGCTAAGTGGCTTGACTGCTTCCAGGTCGAACTTCTTTAATAGATCCTTTGTGAACTTTGCTTGATTTATGAATGTCCCATTGTTAGTTTGTTTGATTTGTAGTCCGAAAAAGAATTTCAGCTCTCCTATCACGCTCATCTCAAACTCATTCTGCATACACTTTAAAAAATTTGACAAAAAGATTCATCAGTAGATCCAAAAATAATATCATCTACATAGACTTGAATCAAAAGAATGTTGTTATTCAAAGATTTTATAAACAATGTAGTGTCAACCTTTCCCTTTGAAAATCTGTTATCAAGTAGAAAAGAGCTTAGACGATCGTACCAAGCACGAGGGGTTTGTTTCAAACTGTATAAGGCTTTCTTCAACTTGAAAACATTTTCAGGAAATTTGAAATCAGTAAAATCGGGAGGTTGAGCTACATAAACTTCTTCTTTTATAAAACTATTTAAAATGCGCTTTTGACATCCATTTGAAATAATTTAAAATTATGAAAACATACAAATGTACATAACATGCGAATGGATTCTAATCTTGCAACTAGGGCATAAGTCTCATCGTAGTCGATACCTTCTTCTTGATTGTATCCTTGAGCTACGAGTCAAGCCTTATTACGAGTCACTAAACCATTCTCGTTCAGTTTATTTCAGAATATCCATCGGGTGTCAATGACCAGATGATCAATGGGCTTGGAAACAAGTTCCCAAACTTGATTCTGTTTGAATTAGTTTAATTCCTCTTGCATAGCATCTAACCAAAAATTATCACTAAATGCTTCTTCAATATTTTTGGGTTCAAACTGCGAAACAAAAGCAACACAAGAAGCTATATCATTATTAGAGGAATGAGTACTTACACCCTTGGTAATCTCACCAATTACCAAGTCCTTTGGATGATCAGCCAAGAATTTTATCTCTTTTGGTGTAGTCTCAGGATTGCTAGTTCCGACTTCTTTGCTTGAAGGTTCATCGGATGCTTGATGTGATGGTTCTGCATCTCTGTGTGAAAGTTTTACAGTAGCTGTACTTGGTATAATTATGTCTTCATTGTCATCATCGTCTAAGTATTGATTTAGCTCATCAAACTTGACATTGATTGTTTCTTCGATGATCATGGTTCTTTTGTTGAAGACTCTGTATCCTTTGCTCTTTGCTGCATAACCTAAAAATATACCTTCAACGGCCTTTTCATCAAATTTACTCAAATTATCTTTAATATTAAGAATAAAACATTTACAACCAAAAATCTTAAAATATGAAACATTTGGTGTTCTATCAAACCATAGTTCATAGGAAGTCTTCTTTGATATAGGTCGAAATAGAACCCTATTAAGAATATAGCATGCTGTATTGATAGCTTCAGCCCAAAAGTATCTAGGTAGACTAAACTGGTTTAACATTACTCTAGCCATTTCAGATAGAGTTCTGTTCTTACGTTCCACAACTCCATTTTGTTGCGGAGTCCTAGGGCAAGAGAATTCATACAAATAACCGTATATGTCACAAAATTGTTTGAATTCTGCATTCTCAAATTCGCCGTCATGATCACTACGAATGCAAATCATGAACCCTTTTTCATTCTGTACTTTCTTGCAAAAGGTGATAAATTTTGATAATGCATCGTTCTTGCGTGCAAGAAAATAAACCCATATATATCTAGAGAAATTATCTACAATGACAAATGCATATAACTTACCACCTAGACCAGCAATTATACTTGGTCCAAATAAGTCCATATGCAACAGTTATAAAGGTCTAGTGGTACTTACAACGTTCTTGGATTTAAATGCAGATTTGGTAGCTTTGTTCTTTTCACATTCACTACATACCGTATCATTCTTGAAAGAAATATCCGGTAAGCCACGTACCAACTTCTTTGTAGATAGTCTTGAAATTGTATCCATGTTTGCATAGCCGAGTCTCATATGCCATAGTTGACTCTCGATGCTTTTGGCCATCAAATATCTACCTGCTTTGTTAGCATCTTCCAACAAATAGAAAACATATATGTTGTCTTCCCTAATACCTTCAAATATAGTACTACCAGTTGAACTATCAACTATAGTACATTTATCTTTGACAAAATTAATACCATAACCGTGATCAGCTAAATATCTTATGCTGAGCAGATTATGTTTTAACTCGGTAACTAGACATACATCTTTAATCACTGGATAGGGTGCCTTACCAATATCACCGATACCGATTATGTAACCTCTTAAATTATTACCGAATTAGACGTATCCTTCTTTATTCTTCTTCGACAGTGTTGCGAATAGTGAAGCATCACCGGTCATGTGCCGTGAGCAACCGCTGTCGAGGATCCATTTGCTTTTAGCATGTGAAGGGCGTCCCACCTACAAAATAATTTGCAGATGAAACTCTTGGTACCCATTTCTTATAGGGTCCTGACTGGTTAGTTTTTGGTATCCATGCATAAACATTTAAATCTACTAACTTTTGATTCTATATGCAGAAGATATATGACCAATGAGGCCACAATAATGACATTTAGCATGTTGAGTGTTGAAAGTAGTGTGAGGTGCATGATTGCTAGATTTTGGTTTTCTAGTATAGAAGAATGCATGCCTATTAGTCTTCTTGGGCATAGTTTTGGTATGGTTTGGTCTGACAGTGTTGGGCGTATTCCGATGATTCGGTAATTGACACGTGTTAGAATAGGAAGCAGCAACTTTAGGCCGTTTTCCTAAACTAATTTCCAATTTTTTGGAAGTGTCATGTAATCTAGTATAATCAGATGTGAGTGATTCTAATCTGACATGTGCACACTGGAGACTCTTTTTCTCCTTATATAGGTCTTCCTTTAACTGGATGATAGTTTGGTCTCTTTCTTCGGATAACTTAACAGTCTCGTGTAACAACAACTTAATAGAAGAAAGCTCACCAGATTTATTTGAAGAGTCATTATTTCTAACATGATCTAGTTGGTCGGTAAGTCTTCCTAGTTCACCTTTATACTCTTTGAGTACCTTCTTAGAGGTTTCATATTTACTACGCAGTTTCCTGTAATCATTTAGCAGGTCACTGAAAGCCTATCCTAGTTGCTCGAAGATGAAATCATCATAAGGATCAAATAGAGGATTAGTGATTACCTGATCGCAAGCCATCAGGCATACATTTGCAGCATCATCTGATTGTTCGTCTTCTGAGTCACTGGCCTCACTTTTATGCCATATGCTTGTGTTGGCGTACTTCCTTGATGTAGATTTCTTCAGGTAGCCTTTGTCATACTTGCTGCTTTTCTTTGATGATGATGCTGTTGGACAATTTTTCTTCATGTGTCCTCTCTTCTTGCATCCGTAGCAAATAGGATCTTCTTCGTTGTTGTTGTTGTTGTCATTTGTTCTCCTGTTAAATCTTATGAACTTCTTGAATTTTTTTACCAGAATAGCTTGATCTTTAGAGTCGGAGTCGCTGTCATCAGATTCATCTTCGACAGTTCTTCTATGTTGAGCCTTGAGAGCGATTGACTTCTCTGACTTCTCCTTTGGTGTAGCATCTTCAAAGTCTTAAAGTTCTAACTCGTGAGTGAGTAGCTTACCCATGAGTGTTTCCAGAGACATTGTTGAGAGGTCGTTCCCTTCAATGATTGTTGTAGCCTTTGGAATCCAGTTCTTTGTAAGAGTTCGCAGAAGTTTGTGAATCTTCTCATGGTTACTGTAATCCTTGCCTAGTGAAGACAAAGGATTTACAATATCCAAGAATCTTGTAAACATCTGAGTGACTGATTCACTTGGCTTCATTATGAACGCCTCGTACTCCTAAGTAAGTCTCTTGATCTTTGACTCCTTGACTTGTGTTGTTCCTTCGTAGGTTACTTCAAGAAGTTTTCACACTTCGTTTGATGTTGTGCAGGTAGACACCCTGTTGAATTTAGTTCTGTCTAAAGCATAAAATAGAGCGTTAATAGCACGTGCGTCAAGACTGGCCTTTTTCTTTTCATCCTCTGTATATTTGTCATGGGGTTTTTCAACTGAAACTCCATCAACATTAATACGAGGGAGCTTTTTATAGCCATCAATAACTACAGACCATAAGTCAAAATCAAGAGATTTCAGAAAGAAACTCATACGTGTTTTCCAATAAGTGTAATTTGTGCCGTCAAACAGTGGAGGTCTGTTTGTGGCTTGGCCTTCACTTGTGAATTTCACAGTTGCCATGTGTAATACTGTAATCTATATAACAATTGAATATAACTACAATTTTACCTTGCTTTACCTGTATAACCTGCTCTGATACCAATTGTAGGAACGAAATCGTAAAGCAGAATACTCTAAAGGGGGATGAATAGAGAAGGCAGCGGAATATTACTAATTAAAAAAACTCGTTAGCAGTTAGATCACAGATATAATAATAATCACAAAATAAATGACAGTAATAAAAAGGTGATCAGAAGGCAAACGCAAACACCGAGATTTATACTGGTTTTTCTCTTGTGAGGACTAGTCCAGTTGAAAGAACTCTAGCTTCCAGTTGAATCCACTATTGCAAAATCCTGCAAGTTTTCATATGAAGTCCTTGCAACTTCTACAGACGCGAGCTTTGATACGAAGAACTCGACCAACTTCAATTGTGAAGAGTTGTATCTTCAATCAAGCCTCTGATTACAATCGCTCTGAAACTTCTAGATCGTACCGTACTGGCAAATCGACTAGAGGATTGTAACTGGCTTGGGATTTGCAAATGGAAGCTTTTTAGAACTCTTTGGAAGAAATATAAGCTTTAGAAGAGAAGAAATTGAAAGTGAATTGGTGATTTGAAATGATCGAAATCCTTCTCTATTTATAGTTTTTCCAAAGGCAGAACTCTGACAGAATTCGGACAGAACTCTTTGTAACAAACTGCAACTAAAGGGAGACCAAGTTCAAAATCAAACGTTCAACTTGGCCGAACTCTGGCCGAGTTCTGTCAGGGTTTGGTCAGTTGATTTTGAAAAAAATAATTTTAGCTTTTTGAAAAGTCCTTCAGAAGCTTTTTGTAAAATAGATGTTTTTCAAAAACATAAGTCATTTTAAAAAGATAGGTCAGTTTTCAAAAACGATTTTAGGATAGCCTATTTGCCAGTATGACTTGGTGTACAATCTATTCCTAGACTCAATAAAATGAAAAATTATATTACTTTGAAGGAAATACATTCTGAGTGGCAAACAACTTCGGCCTTGAACAGAGTAGATATCCATCGTTGAGCAGTGTCCAAAACGTCGTAGGTAAATATCTAAATTGACTTGCATTTATATCGAGACAGTGTTTGATCAATTATTAAAATCAGGTTTGACCATGACCAATGGGCCAACACTCCTCTCCGACGTCGTGGCGCTCGTCGCTCCTCCGGCGCCGACGCCTCCTTCACCCTAGGTTAGCCGCTCAGGTCCGGCTAGGTTTCTCCGGCGGATTGCCTCGTCCTCAGCCTAGGGCTGGAGATCCCTCATTTCCTTGGCCTTGGCTAGGGTCGGCCATGACGTCATCGACGGTCGCGACCGCAAATGGGGCGTCCTCACCCCCTCCACCCCGACGCCCTCGCCCGACGATAGGCCATCTCTCTTGGGTTAGCCTGGTACGGTACCCAAGGAGATGTCAGTTGTCCCACCCTCCTCGAGCAGTATTCCCCGCACAGCTATCTTCTGCCAGGCTGTTGGTGACACGACCTTCCAAGCGAAGACTGGCGCACATGGCCTTCTGGCGGCCTTTGGTGGGTTCCCGAGCAGAGCACACGAGTTTGGAGCATGCCAGTCGGTACCTTCTTATTTTGTTGTCCGGCCTGTAGACACGGTTCAGTTGGCGCTAGTAGGCCAAGCACCTTTTGTGGGCACCTTATTAGGCGTGCCACCCGGACTCGCGACAGAGCCCATCGAGCTCCATGGCTTCCAAGGTGCAACCTCAGTTGTCGCCATCCTTCTGGTGGGCACGATAGCAGTCATCGACCTGCCTTCCATCTGTGACACGATGCAAGACGTGCTCCACCAACTCATCGGCGTGGGTCAGATGGCGCAACCGGGCCAGACGCCACCTGTGGATGCCATCCTCGGTGTGCCACCTGAACTCGCTACGGAGAGGCGAGCAGCCAGGTGCGCTACGCCTTCTGTGCTCCAGGGTTGCCATAGCACGACCTCTGTTGACGCTAACCCTTCGGAAGGCAAGGCTGCAGACGAGCCCCTTCTCATTGCGGTGCCAGACCTCCTCCACCTTGATCAGGCGCCTTCCTCCTTTGGTATTGGGCCTTTCGACCCCTACCGGGCGCTCCTCGATGGGCCACCCCAGATCGTCACTCCCCCTCTCGGTCCCCCAGGTTTGAACATTGGCCTCGCCACCCTTTTTTCAGATATAGCTTTTTCCGCGTTGCCCAGCGCACGGGGGATGGCGGGGCCCCTCCCCCACCCAGCTCGTCCGGGAACCTCTCATTCTCCCGCAGTGGGATCGTACGCAGACAAGCTTAGGTCTAACCATTTTTGTCTGACTCCAACAAGATCCTCTTGTCCTTTTCGCCAGACGAGATCACATATCTGTCAATGAGTTTTAGTCACACCTTTGTCCTAAAATTTTCATCTGGCTACCCGAAACTGCCGTGGGTCCAGGCCGAGGTTGACAACTGGGGCTTCTTATCGGGGTACAAGGTAGCCCCATGGACCTGAAACACATTTATATCCATCTCTCATCAGAATCTGACTATATGTCAGTTCGGATACGAGGTACAGGCAAGATTGATAATCTCCCTTACACGATCGTTAAATGGTCTCCTGACTTCGACACTTCCAAAGATTCTATAACAGTCTCAGCATGGGTGACACTTCCAAACCTCCCCCTGATCTGCTTTGCCCTGGTAGCCTTAAAGCGTACTGTGAAATCCTTCGGGACATACGTAGCCATGGTGGAGGAAACTCGAACCCTATCTAAGGGTAACTACGCCAAAATATGCATGAAACTAGACCTCTCAAAAGACCTCCCCAATCAAATTCAAATCTCACTAGGAAGCAAGACGCCCACCCAGCAAATAATTTTCGACAACAACACCATCTTCTGCATACACTACCACAAGAGAGGTCATCTCACCGAACTCTGCTTCAAAGCACACCCTGAGCTAAAGAAGATGGACATCCAGAAGGCTGCCTCCAATTAGCGTAAAGATATTCAACAACCCTCCATCTCGCCTCCCCCATTACCCACACCCCCTTCGAAGCTACGGCCGAAACCCCCCACAAACCAACACCCTACCCCCTCGTCGCAGTTTCCTCCGATACACCTTCGGAGCCTTCCCTTATAGGTGCCGACTCGGGAGTCAACTTCCCAACAGAAGAAACTCCCAAATCTCCTACAATTCTTAAGAAGGGTCCCATCGCTCACACCAAATCCCCTTCCCTAAACTTCGCTAACAAATTTGATATCCTTGCTAAGGACCTTTTCGGAGACCTTCCCGAAGAACATACAGAGCATTTTCCCTCGGATACCAATTAGGTACCAGATGACAAGGAAATATGAGATGACACCGATAAAACTATGGAGGAATCAGACGATGTTGATGTCTCCGCTGTTCTCCAGTTCAAACACCAGAAGTAACACACATCGCGGATGGTCTTATTGCAATAAGGTAGTCGCCACCCTATCTGCGAGATTACTTTGACCGAATTACAGAGGCCAGTTCACTGGTGGAGGCAGTCAAGGAATATGCCATCATTAGAGCCATGGCAGATCATCCGGAGCACTTATCTTCGATTCTTTCCAAAATTTTGGAGGTTGAACATGACATTGACGCGGCTCAAGGCATTCATTGCAGTGAGCATTCCAATCTAGAGGTGTATCTAGCCTCCAAACATAAGAAAGCTTTGGTGTCGGCGGAGCCACGGTACTTACGTCCAACCAGCGGTCGGTGTAAGGAGTTACCGACCAACCCTTAGAGATCTCCGTAGTCTGGATTTCCGTAGTCTGGATTTCGTGGTGAGGGTCCGGTGACCCCCCGACCCTCATACTGTCTGAGCTATAGCCTCAGATCTCGCCCAACTCTTCTTTTTTCCCTTTTCTTTTGAGTCCCCCGGGTTTGCCCGGGCTGTTATTCGGTTTTACTGCGTCGGTTTTCCCCCGGTGCTAGCTGTTAGTGCTTCCTTTGTCCTTTATATCTTGGCGTCCTCCTATCGTAGGAGATTTTGTAGGTACTTGGGCTATCTTCCGGCGCCACTTTTGCCTATTAGTAAATCTCACGTTTATATATATATATATATATATATATATATATATATATATATATATATATATATATATATATATTTGAACAACAACCCATTTTATTCAAGAAGGCCAAAAAAGCCGAACGTATATAAGTATACCACTAGGCGCAAATTGCTGAGGCCTATACACATATACTATCAAAATAAGGAAAAACGAAAACCAAAATGACTAAGCCGGGGATAGGAGAGAGTTCCAGAAGACCATCTGGCCGTTCTTACAGAGGGATCTCCGTTTGTGGTACTGCCGAATGGTCTCCCAAATCAGTTGGTCTGCGGAGTACTGGTAGCCTTCATATCTCGCTTTGTTGCAATTTTTCTAGATAACCCACATGGCTCCGAAAGCTACAATCTGGTGGCCATGGGACGCGGATGCCCAGGTCGTCACGAGGTCGTGGAAGGTGTCGCCCCTATGAGGTATTCTGCAGCACTGTGAAAGTACTCTCCATACCTTGATAGGGAGGTCCCCTTGACAGAGGATGTGGTTGACTATTTCCAATTGACGCTCGGAGCAGCATGTGCACGCTGACGAAAGGCTAAACTCGATAGTGTTGAGAGTGTCATCTGTGGGTAGGATTTTACGAAGGGCTCTCCATATAAGGAATGACCACTTCTTAGGGATGCATGTCTGCCAAAAGGATGCTATGGTTGGAGATGGTGCAGCATTGCCAAGGATCACTCTTCTGGCCAATCTAACCGAGAATGCTGCGACGACTGCGGGCGACCACTTGAGCTTATCTGCGTTCGACCCAATCGTTAATTTGCTGTGGCAGATGCAATCGACTTCCTCTAACCCGGCCCATATTCGGATCTTGTTCCAATTCCAGTTGTTATCAGAGGGGTCCCACAAGTCCATGATAGTGTTGTTCCTAGGGACAGCTGAAAGGTTGGGAAGCAAGATGTCTCCAACAGAGCGTTCCAGAAATGGCGAATCACCGTTGCCCACCTGAAGGCGAATCGCGGGTTTGGCAAAAGCCCGTCCGATGAGAATGCAACGCCAAGCCGCTGAGGATCTGCTGTTAGAGATGGTCGTCGACGGATGGATGTGCTTGAAGTATCTGGCCTTGATGAACCTGGTCCATAAGTTTTGACTCGTGAGGAGTGTCCACCACAGTTTCATCGAAAAGACATTAACGATGTGTGAAAATTTCGTGAATCCCAGACCCCCCTCCCCGGTAGGAAGAGCCATGGTATCCCAACCATCCCAATGATGCTTGTCATTGCCGCCGCTGTGCCCCTAGAGAAAGTTGCTGAAGGTACTCTCGATCGAAGATAGTACTTTCTTGGGGGAAGAACACGCAGCCAGGGTGTAGATGGGAATGGATGTGAGGACGTGATTGATGAGGATCATCTTGCCGCCTGGGGATAAGGTAGCGTTATGCCAACCTTCGAGTTTTTTCCAGATGCGATTGATCAGGTTCTCGAAAATATCGGCGTTGGATTTACCGTACGCGAGGGGGCATCCAAGGTAGTGGAATGGAGGATACTTGATGGGGAAGGAGGTGGTATTGGAGAGGCTAGCCACATTTTCTGTCTTGATTTTGTGGTCGGTGTAGATAACACTTTTGTCCGGGTTGACCTTCTGGCCCGAGCACCCGACGTACCTTTGAAGCATATTGTGGACTATTTCCACCGACCCGGCGTCCCCTGAAGAGAAAATGAGGATATCGTCTGCGAAAGCCAGGTGGATGATGATCGGACAACCGCTGGCGGTATGATAGTGCTGGAAGTTAGGGGTGTTCGCCATCTTATTAAGGTTTCTGTTCAATGCATCCGCCGTAATGATGAAGATGGTGGAAGATAGAAGATCTCCTTGCCTTACCTCGTGACTCGATTTGAAGAAGCCGTCCTCCTGACCGTTGATAACCGTGGAGAACCACGAGTTGTTGATCGATCTCCACATGATGTTGGCCCAGGTTTCGAAAAATTCGAAGGCTCTGAAGACCCAGATCATGAATTGTCAATCCAGTTTGTCGTAAGCTTTCTCCATGTCCAATTTAATGGCTATGTTGCCCCCTCTTGCTGGAAGCTTCATGCAGGTAATTAACTCTTGGGCCAACATGATGTTATCTTGGATATTTCTTCCCTGGACAAAGCCACTCTGCTCTTTCGAGATGATCTTGGGAAGGAGGCCAGACATACAGGAGACGATGATCTTGGATATGATCTTGTTGGTGAAGGTACAAAGACTGATGGGCAAAAGTCGTGGAATGTCTCTGGGTTGTCTTTCTTTGGGATGAGAATCAGATTGGTGCTTGAGATGGCTCTGGGGTAAGTAGCTCCCTGGAGGAAGGCAGAGACTGTATTGTGGATGTCTACCTTGATGACCTTCCAGCATATGTGGAAGAAAACCCCCAAAAACCTGTCTGGTCCGGGCGTACTGTGTTCGTCAAGGGCCCAGATAACATCTTTCACCTCTTACTCAGATGGAGGTTGTTCTAACCGAATAATTGTTGTATCGCTAATAAGGTGGGGAACCTCGTCCAGGAAAGAGTTGCCTTTGAGGACCGTTTCCTTGGAGAATAGTCGAGAATAAAACTTCACAACCGCCACTTGGATACCCTTTTGATCGCTGATGCTGGTCCCGTTATCATCGGCTATCTGATGGAGAGTGAGTTTCTGTCTGCGACCATTGAGGTAGGCGTAGAATTAGCTTGAGTTTTTGTCCCCCTCGCTGTCTTATTTAAGCCTCGCTTTCTGCTTCCAAAAATCGGTCTCAACTTTTAGTCTAAATTTGAGGATAGCTTTTGTGAGGTTAAAGGCGTTTCTGCTAGCCAACGAACCGTCGGTCATGTACCTGGCTTTGGCACGTGTAACGTCATCCTCCGCCTCACGAATGGCTTGAAAAATATCTCCATAATCTTGCTTGCTCCAGACCGCTAGGGCTTTCCTCGTGGCCTTGAGCTTGTTGGCAACCCGGGAGAGAGGTTCGGGGGAATCCGTGATGTTCCAAGCTTCTGCGATGATGCCCAAGAATTGGGGGTGCACGCTCCAAAAATCCAGGAAGCGAAAACTCTTTTTGGACTGGTTGGATATGCTAGTAATTCCAACTAGCAGGGGAGCGTGGTCGAATTCGGTGGCATTAAGGTGAGATAGCTTAGAGGTAGCCCCATACCTTGCCAGTAGGCATTCGTTAGGGCCCTGTCGAGGCAGGAGTATTGTCGTCGGTCGCCTTCTCGCATGTTGTAGTAGGTGAAGGCGTTGCTAGTGAATGGAAGAGGGGAGAGGTGGGAGTTGAAGATAAAGTTTTTGAAGTCTTGCATGGCTGAATGAGGGGAAGGGCGGCCGCCTGTCTTCTCTTCTCTACAAGTGATAGTATTGAAGTCCCCTATGCAAAGCCATGGGAGGTTATGGTGGTGATAGAGGATGTCTAAGAGGTCGTTCCAGAGGTGTTTGCGATCCACGATGTCATTGAACCGCGAAAAGGATCGTGCGCTTGGGGATCAAGGGGTGTTCCATCCAGCCAGATAGGCCTTGCCTGGATTCTTGGATGACTCTAATTTTGACATCCTTGGAGCAGAGGATCCAAATGTCGTGTCTGCCAGCAATGGCCGAATGAAAGCCTAACTGCAGTTGAATGAATTTCAGTCTCTTGTAGGGGATTTTGGGTTCAAGGATGATCAAGATGTCGATCTTGTGAGTCTTCTTAAGGCTGGTGATTCTCCTCATGGTTGGTTTGTTCGCCAGATCGTGGACATTTTAGGAGAGAGTGTTCAGCATTAATGGAGCTTGTGGGGGAGGGGTTGGTTGGTCCGCTTTGTTGCGGACCTGGTTGTGGTGGAAGCTTCCCCGTCGTCTTGGTGGATGTGCCAAGGATGGGGTCCTCGGGAGGGTTGTGGATCGGTGGGTGTGACCGATTCTCCAGCGGAGTCTTGGTCGGGTTCCTCCAGAGGGATGAGTAGTGTGTCGTCGGAGATTCCAATCTGGTCACCTTCCGACTGGAGCAAGAATCCAGTAGCAAGGACCTGAAGACCTCTAAGGGCCTGCTCTGGCCCTAGAATAGCAAGGGCATCTTCGACTGCGACTCCGTGGGAGGTTTGGTGGTCTGTGGCGTTTGGAAGTTCTTAGAAGGTCTCCTATGCGGCCTCCGGGGGGGCACTAAGGTCCTCAGAGTCCGTTCCGGGGACCATGACTGAGTTTGCAGGAAAGGCTATCTCCTGGGAGGGGTCGTTCGCTTCTGAAATGAGGGCGTTGAACTGGTTGGAGAGGGGTAGGTTTGGTGGGTGGTAGGAGATCACCGCTTTGTCTGATGAGGCACCTCTGTCGGATTTGCCGCCAATGGAGTTAAATCTGGTGTGGGAGTTCGGTAGAGGAAGCAGGGGGGTTGGACAGGTTTTTGATGCTTGTCCCCGTTGGGGTGGGGTTCTTTCCGCTCTGGTTTCTTCTTGAGCTCTGGATGGAGACGGAAGCAATGCTTTGAGAGGTGACCGCACAAATGGCAGTGTGAGCAGAAGATAATGTGATTGTTGTAGATGATTTGCTGGGTGTGAGTCTGGTTGCCAAGTTCGATAAGGATATGGTTGGGGGGATCGGAGGTGAAGTCGAGTTCCACACATATCTTGGTGTAGTGGCCTTTGGTCAGGTTGCTGGTTTCTGTTGCAGTTTCTACGTAAGTTCCGAAAGTGTTGGCTATACGCCAAAGAGCCGCTGGAATGAAACAAATAAGAGGAAGATTGGAAAGGGTCACCCAGGTGGCAACCGTCGCTGAGTCTTCCTTAGTATTAAAGTTCGCTGACCACTTGATTATCTTCATCTCGTGGGAGTCAACCCTACTGGTGCCTTTGGACCACACGATCCTGTGGTCAAGATCGAAGAAAAGATGGAGTAGAATATACCTCGAGTCGAGGGGGGCCACCCTGTATTCGGCCGATAGCCGCCAACTGGCAATAACCTCCTGGACCCAGAAGAGTTTAAGGCAGCCTGAGGAGAATTTGAGGACGAAAGAGAAGGAAAAGGAGGTGGCCAGGGAGGTGAGTTCCTGGTCGGTGAAGGGCACCGTAGGCATGGGAGATGCCAAAGGATACTCGACTTTGGGGAGAGGGACGTTCGGGAATAGGAGTCCCTGATTGGGTGTCATGTCAGGGTGAAGCTTGTCGGCGAAGGAAGGCATCGGAGGAGCCGACAAATGGGGCGTGTCCCACCCCAAGCAGGGGGCTGGCCACGCGGAGGGTAAGGTAAAGGGTGGAGGTACGACCGTCCTGGGGATCAGGACCAAGCTGGGGATGAGAGCGATGAGGTCGGCCGGAAGAGGGCGTACAGAATGAGAGGGGAGGGGATTACTATGGAGGCGCATAACGGTACGCCACCGCCGCTGGGGTCGATCGCAGGTGAGGGAAGGACAGGAGCGGTTCCGGGCTAGGCGTAAGAGCCACTCACATTCGACTGAAGCGGGGCACCACCAAAGAAGCCAAGGTCAAATGCGCCTTCGGGGGAGGAAACGGCGAAAGTGCCCGAAGAAGAAGGAAGGTCGTATGCGCCCGAAGAGGGGGTGACACAGGCAGCGTCAATGGACTGGACGCCATGCGCACCCGCAGGGGAAGGACCCACAGAGAAAAAAGGGCAGTCGTATGCGCCCCGGGGCTGAGCGCCATATGCGCCAGTGCTCGGGCCATATGCTCCCCTGCAGGAGCAATAGGGGCGAGGCCGCTATATGCGCCCGCAACGGAGAAAGGAGGTACGGATGCGCCTAGGAGAGAGGACCCGAAGGCGCCCGCGAGAGCAGGTGGTGGGCTACCATATGCACCCACAGAGTGGGGGGTATATGCGCCCACGGCGGAGAGACCGTCATATGCGCCAACGCGCAAAGGGGCGCATAGCAGGTCGACTCCAGGCAGCTCGATCATGCCGCGAGGAGGAGGGGCCGGAATTTCAAAATTCAAAAACAAATTTTAGAAATTCCCCTCGAACGTCAAACCCGAGGAAGGCCGGGGGGAGAGCTGGGGGACGGAAGGGGAGGCAATGGCGGGGGGACGTCGGCGTTCTTGCACCCGACTAGGGCGGCGACGGGGGGGGCCGAGGCCACCAGGAGAGGCCGGGTCGCTACCTTCGAGGGGGAGGCCGGGAGGTCAAAGAATACAGGGGAAGCCGCGGGGGGGAGCGAAGGAGACGGGGGGAGGGACCGGATCTAGGCGAGGGGCAGGCGATCGAAACGGGGGCTACGGTCCGAGGACGGCGAAGAGGTCGGGGGGGCCTCGCCTGGCCGTACCCGGGGGGCCGCCATACGAGGAGAGGGAAGGGAGGAAGGAGGGGAGGGCGGGCAACCGCCGGCCTAGGCAGGGCCGGACGGAGAATCCGCAGCGGGGGGGGGGAGCTTGGAGCGGGAGCTGGGGAGCTATATATATATATATATATATATATATATATATTTTTATATATATATATATATATATATATATATATATATATATATATATATATATTTATATATATATAAAAAAAAAAAAATATATATATATATATATATATATATATATATATATATATATATATATATATATATATATATATATATATATATATATATATATTAAAAAAAAAAAAAAAAAAAAAAAAAAAAAAATATATATATATATATATATTAGTGCAAAATACCATAATCTATGGTACACTTATATATACACTTATATACATCTCATATATACATAGGTATATATAATTTAGTACAAAAAATATAATACATGCTAGGGTATTTCTAAAGTGAAAATACTATCATAGTAGCATGTAACATGTATATATGTGTGTGTATATAATAAAAGTCCTTTGTATTGAAATTACTCCTTTAAATAGTATAATAAAATAAAATACTAAAAATCATTTGCAATTTAATAGTTTAGAAGGAAAAAATACTGTAAAATCTAAAATAAATTAAAATAAAATTTATAAAAAGTTTAGGGGGATTACAGCAGTCCTCAGACCCAACTAGTTGTCTGCACCTATCTGACGAGGCTTGCAACTGGCTAGTTTCACTGTCGTAGTATATGTGATAAGATTGGGTCTAAATTCCAATGAAACACTACTGATGATGGACAGTGCTGGCAGTCGGCGAGAGCCATGAGAGACGAGCAAACGGAGAAGGTTATGAACCTTTGTTTAGTTTTGTATTCTCTCACCAAAGCATTCTGCCAAAGCCATAGAGGGGAGCCAATGCTAGTAGATGCACTAGTATGTAACTTAGGCTCGGCACTTTCGTGAGAAATCAAGGGTTAGAGTACCTAGTCTAGAGGAATGATCACCCTCTTTACGTTGTCCTCCAGTGCAACACTTTCTATGTTTTTATGACTTGTACTGGTACAGGACCTGATGAAGAAGACCCAGAATGTAATAGATCTTAATCAGACATAACCACAACTTTGGAATAAAAATCTAGAATGTAAGAGATCTCCATCATATATAATCATGGTTTTAACTGTCAATAAGAATTTTATTTTGTCTCTTATTATAATTTTAATCTTGTTACATAACATGTTCAATCTCCGAAGAATCACTGCCTTCATGAAGGCGTATGTATGTCTAAAATGAGAGGTGATGCATAAACTTGCACTGTACAATCTGGTTTCTGAGTAACTTTTTCTGAGACCATTGGACCGTAGTACAAAAATTCTCCAAACCAAAGGATATCACTTGAAGATTTCTGTTACATGAGACTTTGACTACCATTGTCTTCTGACATCACATATTTGATTCTTGAGTGACGCATACAGATTTTTATCTTTAAGACGCATATTATTTATACGTCTTTTCAAATATCCTTGTTTGATTCTCAAAGTCTCTTTAAGACTGCTCGAAGTGCCAATGTATGAATCATGTGATTTGATCTCCAAAAATCTATGTTCTCTTCATACGTCAACTATATAAGCTTTGATTATGAATGGACTTTAGACGCTTCTTCGAAAACTATGCCCTTCGTAATAATTTAGTTGTAATGTGCCATGATCATTAAATATATTCATCATCATTAATAGGTCGTCGTTAATATTTCTCTATGAAGTTTTCGTCTCCCGAAGCATTCAATTGAAAGAAACGAAGAGTCACCAAATTGTTTTATAAATAGGAGTGTGGAACCATTGTTCCTGTACTATTTCCTCAATGGACTCAAAGAAGACTTCTAATGATAAACCCTCTCGTAAACCTGAGCGAGATTCTCCTATGCGATTGCCTGCTGTGGGCCTCATTACAGTTACGTCACCGCTTCCACCAACTTTTGTGAGCTCAGCTTTAGTACTTCCACTCACCTCAAGGAAGAGAAAGCGGACGGAAACAAAGCTATCCACGGTGGAGGAGATTTTTGATGTGCTGGGCCTTTCCTTAAGTGATATTGCCAAACCTTTAAGTGCCTCTCCTGACTTTGATTCTCTTCCCTTGAGCCATGAAATGGTGCAAGGAGGAGTGGATGATTTTCGTCGACTATTTCAAGCTTCGGGTGTGCAGACGCTTCAAGACCTTACAGATGTGATCAATGATTCTGACTATTCTTCTTCCTAACTATTTAGGATTTTATTAGATTTTAGGGTTCTCTTGGCTCACTCCTCAACCATATTTTGTAAACCCGTTATTGACAGTAATTAAAGTCTCTTATTTTGTCAAATTGCTGTGAATAGTCTATTACTCCGAATATAAGAACATACTAACAAATGTTGCATTAATTTTGACAAATAGAAGACAGTTGATAAATCGACGCATAAAACATCTAATTGTCACTCAATCAGACTTGATAGTAATAATTTACAAGATTGATGAAACGTATATTCAAACGATCTCTTTACGTGCTTTACATGTCTTGAAGGAAAAAGAACCACATAGAATCTTCTTATGCGTCTCCTACAACTTGGAGAGAAAGTGACAACATGGGATTTTTAGCAGAAGATCAATTTCGTGTTGTCTCTGGTATGTATGCTTTTATTTAGGTCATATAACCTTTGAGAGTAATGCACAACTTGTTTTGAAGTCAACATATGAAGAGAGTTGTGTAATTTTTTTTTCCTTCTTTCTTCTTTTGTGGTTGGAGATGAAAGCATCTTGTATCTTCACTGAATTTTGGAAAATAAAGAACACTTTTCATTTTGTTGGAGATACTTGTGCTCTTATATTTCTATAGAGGAAATATGGACATAGAAAAGTATCATAATTTTGTGGACCTATTATCTATAACATGCTTAATTTAAACATAGATAATAGATATGAAAATTTATCACTATCAGAGGTAATATGGACATGATAGATGTTTGAGTGGATCTATTATCTTTAGCATACCTAATTAGGTACAGATAATAGATATAGAAGTTGATCACTATCAGAGGTAATATGGACATGATATATGTTATTGTGGATCTATTATCTTTGGCATACCTGATTAGGTACAAATAATAGATATAGAAGTTGATCACAATCAGAGGTAATATGGACACAATATATGCTATTGTGGGTCTATTATCTTTGGAATACCTGACTAGGTACAGATAATAGATATAGAAATCGATTATTATCAGAGGTAATATGGACATGATAGATCCTATTATTGATATATTATCTTTGGCATACCTGATTAGGTACAGATAATAGATATAGAAGTTGATTACTATCAGAGGTAATACGGACATGATATATGTTATTATTGGTCGATTATCTTTGGCATACCTAACTAGGTATAGATAATAGACATAGAAATTGATTACTATCAGAGGTAATGTGGACATGATAAATGTTTTAGTGGACCTATTACTTGTGATGCATTCGACCGTATGCAAGTAATTGAAGATGATCAAAAACTACATCAAAGGTAATATGGACTTGATAGTCGTTCCTAGATAAATTTGCTCAGAGGTAATATGGACTTGGCAAATTTATGAAATTCTATAGAGAGAGTGTCGATGGTATAGAATATTTCAGAGGTAATAGGGACATGAATATTCTCATAGAGTAAATTTGCTCAGAAGTAATATTAAGATGACAAATTCATGAGTCTCTATAGAAGATAGGTGTTGTAGAATAATTCAGAGATAATATGGACATGATTATTCTTCTGAGAGATAGATTATTATGGTCCAGCTAGAAAATTGAAAATAAGATGTTTTTAAAGTGACTTGGCTTTAATGACGAGTTTTTTTTAATAAATTGGAGAGATTATTTAGATGATTTCTCTTACAAGAATGTTTCATAAGAATTAAAGGTGGTTCCGCTGGAGAATCGGAGGACCCATTATTTATAACTTATCCGGCGCTTGTTGGATAAAATAACAGTTTGAAATGAAAGGGATGTTAAAAGATATTTATTACTCCAGAAAGAAGATATAAATAATGTACAAAACTTGCTGGGGTATACAAGGTAATGTCCACTGTGATTCAGACATAATATTTTTTCAAGAATTTGCCATTAATAGGCATCATCATCAAATATCCATTAGGCTTCGCTAGAATATATGCTCCATTTGAATACACTGATTCAACAACAAATGGACCTTCCCATTTAGCGACAAATTTTTTTTTGATTTTATGTGTCATAACCATAGGACTTCTTACCGAAAGAACTAGGTTGCCGACCTGGAAAACTCGCTCATTTACCTTCTTATTGAAAGCTTTAGAAATACGGGCTTGATATAACTCAATCCTTTCTCGAGCCATGAGTCGTTTCTCATCGAGTGCTTCCAATTCATGTAAACGTAGACGATCATTGTCTTCAGTTGCTAATTCATTGGACAAAGTGATTTAGAGAAGGGATTTGAATCTCTAGGGAAAGAACTGCTTCGCTTCAGTGTTGTACCAGTCGGAGTCCGTACTATGGTGCGGTATGCCTAATGACATTCAGAAAGTTTCTCATTCTAATTATGTTTATTGGATGAAACAAACTTCTTGAGTAACTTGATAATATTTTTCTTGAAAGCTTCAGCCAAACCGTTAGCTGCGAAATTGTAAGCTGTAGAAGCTACATTCTGAATATAGTTTTTCTCACAAAACCGATGAAATTCATTGCTCACAAATTGTGGATTGTTATCATGGACAATCCTAAAAGTAAGTCCAAAATGATATATCACATGATGTTTAATAAAACTAATGACATTGGATGTCTTCACTTCAACAAGTGGTATAGCTTTTGCCTATCTCGAAAAATAGTCAGTTATCGTCAGGATAAACCGATGTCCCCTGAAGGACGGAGGATTAATAAGTCCAATGATATCCATTCCTCATGCTTCAAAAGGCTAAGACACGGCCGTTGGATGCAAAAACTATAAAGGTTGATGTATAAAATCTGCATGGATTTGACAAGCTTTACATTTTCTTGCATACTCTATAGCATCAGCTACCAAATGGGCCAATAATAACCCAAATGCCTTAGCCGATCTTGCAGTTTCAGATGAGGTTGATGGGTACCACAAGTACCATCATGAGCTTCATGAAGGTCATGTTTAGAGAGAATGTCCCTTTATTGAAATAGCTTCTTTTGGATCGTCGGGAAGAGTTTCGTAAACATCATATTCTATAAATAGAAATCTCCAATCTTTCAAGTCAACATTTGTTGTTGCTAAATAACTTTGGTGAACATCCAGATTATTCTTATTATAAAATAGTTCTCGACCAATTACTGCGATCGATTTCGGGGTATTGACTGGAATAGAAAGTGATGCTACCAGACTTGCTAGAGCATCTGCTTCTGTGTTTTCTAGCCGAGGTACATATTCAATGAAAAACTCAAAGAAAGTAGCAGTTATCTTGATAGTTGTTTGATGATATGGAACAAGGTCTTCATGACTAACCTCATATTCTCTTTGAACTTGACTGACTATCAACTTGGAGTCGTCATAAGCTTCTAGATATTCTACCCCCAGTTGTTTGGCCAACTGGAGTCCAATAAGTAGAGCATTATACTCAGCAACGTTATTGGAACAAGACTCCACAAGAGAATAAGCACGATAGATGACCATATTATCAGGGGATATCAACACTACCCCCACTCCTGCTACTATGTTGCCTTTGGGATCCATTCTTGAAGCTCCATCGTAGAACATTCTCCAAATAGACTCTTCCATAATTGTATTAGACTTCAATACTTCATCCGGAATTTCATCATAGAGTTTAAAAGTTTCTACTATCGGGTGTGCAACTAGGAATCAGTCAGAGTTTGTCATTTGATTGCCTTCTGGGGTACATAGACCATATCATAGGGAGATAATAACATTGCCCAAGTAACAAGGCAAGAATTGACCACACTTGGTTTGGTCATGAGAACCGCAAGAGGGTTAACTCTTGATATGTACTTAAATCACATCATTTTCCATAACAAATACTGCTTACTGCGAAATGATGAGATTAAATTATATCTGAGGTAATCTTTTTATTTCTTAAGGTACTATATATACTACAGATAAATTATATTATTTTTGAATTTGTAGAGATACTTGCCTCCATCTACTCTCTCAAGGAGGAGGCGATATTGGTGCCCAACCAGTTTACCATCACTAAGGACAATGTCAACATCCACATTAATGATGTACTCTTCGTCAATGTCTGTAGATATTTTGTCATGTTCGTATCGGGGTCGTGTAGTTGATTGCAGCATTGTGATTATTATTTGGGCAACGTATGCAACGTGTCAACGTTTAAACACATAATTTTAATTAAAGATGTATTTCTATGCTACAGGACATCTGCTCAGAATCATGTGAGAAGTTTGATCGTACGACAATGTAAGGTAGTATTAATAGTTACCTTAATATATGTGAAGATTGTTTCATTCATATATAATATACATATTATACTGTGCAAATACTGATGGGAAAAGAGATTATGATCAGAGGTCTAGACTTTAAGAGAAAGGAACGGCTTTAAAAACGCCAAAGAGGAGGATGCTGACTATTTGTTTTGGCAAAATTCAAGAAGTATGCTTTAATAGAAGGATTGAACTACTAGAGAGCATATTGGACTTGTAAGTGCATAAAAATGTTCCATTTTTCTAGTGTGTGGTCATCTTGGAACGTGTAGGTCACTTCATCAATCATGAGAAGTCCCATGAGATCACTGGCTATATATTTGAATTAAGGCTTAATTGCAACTTGATACCCTCAACTATTTAATTTTTTAACTTAATATCCTAAACATTTTTACTCGACAACTTGATACCATCAACTATTTAACATTTTCAATCCGATACCCAAAATTTTTAAATGACAAAACTACTATCCCTTCTCATCCCAACCTCTCCCTCCTGTCCATGCCCCTCATCCCCTCCACACCTCCCTCCAGCCACCCCCATCCCTCTCCACTCCCTCTCCTTCCGCCCCCTCCGACTACCACTGTGCCCTCCACTCCTTCCCTCTCCGGCCACCCTGCTATGTCATCACGTCCCGCCTCGCCTCCGCTCCCCCTACACCGACTGTACCACCGTTCCCTCTCTGGGAACGCCCGTAGCTGGAGGAGGTGGCACCGCGGAGAGTGGGGGTTGCAACCGACGGTGAGGGAGCGGAGGCGGCTGAGGTAAAAGGGGTGGCCAGGAGAGGGGAAGGGAATGGAGAGGATAGAGAGGGGCGCGGAAGAGGAGGGGGCTATGCTGGCGACAAGGATATATTTGTCCAAAAAAATTTAGGATATCAAGTTGTTACCAAAAAAAATTTAGGATATCAAGTAATTAAAAAACTAGAATAGTTGAGGGTATCAAGTTACAATTAAACCTTAATTAATTATAAAGTTCTAGTAGTTTTGAATTCTTTGTGCAAGGAAAGTGTCTGGTTCATGATTTGTTCAATGGATGTATACTACGTTTAAACATACGAATGTTCTCTGGTTACTTTTTCATCATATTCATTTGTTGAGAACTAATAAGGGACTTTAGTCCCACATCGGAAGTTGTATTGTGAAGAGGGGGTGTACTCTTTATAAGTAGTGGCAGGAACCCATCAATAAAATCATCTGAGAAATTCTACTCATTTCAACTTGGTATCAGAGCCAGGTTCCCAATTTTTTTTTCTTCCTCCTTGACACCAGCCCCCCCAAACCCTCCATCTACTATTCCAGCTCCTTCCCCTCCGGACCTGCGGTGCAGCGCCCCGAACCTGACCTCCCTCCCTGACGCCAGCCCCCCACCCCTCGATCTACTATTCCAGCTCCTTCCCCCCCGGACCTGCGGTACGACGCCCCGGACCACCCCTCCCTCCTAGACGCCAGCCCCTCTACCCTCTGATCTACTATTCCAGTGCCCTCCAAACCCGGACCTGCCCTCCCGGACCTGCTGTGCAGTACCCCGGACCTGTCCCCCCGGACCTACTGTGCAGTGCCCCTGGACCTGCCCCCCCATAACTGCTGTGCAGTGTCCAATTTTTTATTTTTTGTACCTTCTTTGGAAGTGCTTGCAAAAGTTTATTATTTTTGCACAGCTCCTACTCGGAGTTCTGGAAATATCGATCATGCAAGAAGTCACGGTCCAATTGGTTATGCTTGCACTATCTACCCTCGTCATCATGACGCGGTTCTAATTTCTCGTATGCCTGAAGAATTTCTGTGAGGAGGCCCCTTGTTGTTCCCCCTGGTCTCTATAGTTGATGATATAGACACCCGAGATCAGGACACCCAGTAGTTAGCAGACGACGACTAGGGATACAACAAGACCTCCCTACTCACAGTTGAAGACGCCATGGATTCTATCAATGGTAAACTGATGACAGAAGAGATGAAGGCCATGGTTGATGAGATCTTATCAAAGAGATTAAACGAAACAACCCCACGGGTGACCCATACTGATATGGATCCATCACCCTACAAAATGGGAAGTTGGAAAAACTGGAGACAGAGTTGGAAGGAACGTCCAACTACTTAAAATGGTCGATGCAGGCGATACGGACGTTGAAGGGACGTGGCTTGGTTGGCTATGTCAATGGCCAAACAAAGGCGACATCCGATCCCTCCTCAAAGGAGTTTGCTATCTGGGAGATTGTCAACAACATTGTAGCTGGGTGGTTGACAGCCTCCTTGACCTACCAAGTGTTGGACAATGTCGAGGCGATGGAGGCTGTCGTTGATATATGGCGGACTTTGAAGGATATGTACTCAGGCTCGGACAACCCAATACGGTTCTTCCAACTTCAGAATAAACTCGATAGGGTGCCCAAGACGACCGTACCATCTCTGAGCACACGGCCCTGTTAAAGAAGTACTGGTCTGATCTGGATCACTATGATCCTCTTGGGATGGAAGATGCACAAGTCGAACCGACATTTACGAAGTATTTTCAGACGTTCCTGGCTTATATTTCGCAACAGCGAATGAGGAAGTTCCTGAAGGGGCTCAACCATGTGTTTGAGCACAGAAGGAATATTCTCCTGTCCCAGCCCAAGCTTCCAACCTTGGAGGAAGCTATAGCTGTCATGACACAGGAAGAAGCCCGATTGAAGTTGATGCCCAATAAGGGCTCCTTCCAAGGGGACTAAGTCACGGTTGAAAAGTCTGTCCTTGTTGCCTTCACTCAGTCTCCATCTGTGAGTGGTGTATGCCACAAGTGTGGTGACTCCGGACATTACATCAGATTTTGTCCAAAACCCCTGCGAAGTCAGTTAGTGATCGCAGACGGGGACGTGGAGGACGTCGGGGTGGTAGAGGAGGATATGCTGGTAGAAGGGGAGATTATTTTGGAGGACACAAAGAACATCTGGCGGAGGAATGGAAGAAAATCAGCTAGCAGAAA
This sequence comes from Iris pallida, assembly GCA_029216955.1. Lineage (NCBI taxonomy): Eukaryota > Viridiplantae > Streptophyta > Magnoliopsida > Asparagales > Iridaceae > Iris > Iris pallida. The sequence goes on from JANAVB010009599.1 coordinate 11,261,784, forward strand.
TAACCTCGCTTGAGCGGGAGTTCCTTGCGAAGTTGCGAGGCACAAAGCTGGGTTTGGCCGACAGTCATGTCACTCCTGGGGCGTCATCTACCTCGGAGGATCACATCACTTGCTTTGCCCAACCCAGTACAGGTATACCTGCACGTGCTCTTGCATCTGTCCATCAGTCAGGTTGGATTATGGACTCTGGGCATCTCGCCATGTCACGGGATCTCGTGGTGAGTTTCAGGACTATACTCACCTACCGTTGTCGAAGATTATTCAGACTACTGATGGTACCTCCAGACCTGTAATGGGTAAAGGCACTGTCGCATGCACCCCTTCCTTTACTCTCAACAATGTCTTACATACTCCTTCTTTTCCTGTCAATCTTATATCTATTAGTGTCATTATCCTTGATCTAAACTGTTTTGTTTCCTTTGACATTCCTACGATAACTTTTCAGGAGAAGGGGACAGGACGAAGACTATGGACTGGCATATGGCATAAGGGGCTATGGTACTTGGACAGGACCGAGCTGGATAAAGCATTGGCATCTCTAGTAGTAGACGCACAACCGAACGCTTCACGTAGCAGTATAGAAGACAAATTGCTCCTCCTTCACCAGCGTGTCGGGCATTCTTCTTTTAAAGTTATTAGTCGAATGTATCCGTCCTTATATCAAAGGGCTAATAAAGAGAAGTTATTTTGTAATACTTGTGAGTTGGGAAAACATACCAGAAGCTAGTATATGAGCTCCAGGAATAGAAGTTCAGCTGCATTTGACATGATACATTTGGATGTATGGGGCCCTTGTCCTACAACCGGTATTAACGGTTTTCGATGGTTCGTCACTTTTATTGATTATTATCCTCGCGTGCTTGGGTCTACCTTATGAAGAATAAAGATGACATCTTTGAGACATTTCGAGATTTTTATCGTCGGGTAGAAACACAATATGGCACTAAAATTAAGTGCTTATGGTCTGATAATGGGACGAGTATACTAATAAGAAGGTTGCTGAGTATTTATCCACTTATGGAATATTACACCAAATTTTATGTGACTATATACCGGCACAAAATGGTGTGGTCGAACGGAAGAACAGATACCTGCTGGAGGTCGCACGGATGATGATACTGGCTATGAATGTCCTAAAACACTTATGGGGACAAGCTGTCTTGACGGCCTCTTATCTCATCAACAGAATGCCACCTCAGGTATTGGACTGGAAGACACCGTTGGAAATGCTTACTGGTGTAACCACTTACACAGTTCCACCGAAAGTATTTGGGTGTGTGTGTTTTGTCCAAGATAATAGGTCGAGAGTTGGTAAACTGGATCCTAGAGCGGTTAAATGTGTCTTTGTTGGGTACACGGTGACTCAGAAGGGATATGCATGTTGGAGCCCGGTTGAGCGGAAACTGTTTATAAGCATGGACGTTACATTCCGAAAACTAGAACCATACTATGGTTCAGATGAAGGTTCAACGTTTGGTGACACACCTAACACGGAGGGTGTTAGACGTGAGGGGGAGAGAATAAGCCCAAACGTGGTAGTCGGATCGGTCCCGTGCCCGGTCGTGGAGAACTGGACGAAAGGGGGAGATACCAGTGACTCTGATGAAGAAGACGATACATAGGTTACGCAGGGGGAGAAGCTGTGCCCAGTGTCAGTACCTACTGTACCAAGTCCAGTGCCTACCATACCAAGTCCTTCGTCTACTCATGTCCCGGCTCTTGAAGATGTTGACCCCGTACTGGATCACTCTGATTCCGATGCGGATCTCTCTGACTTTGATGGTATGTCCTTTCCACCACTTATTGCTCCTTTAAGAAGATCTTCTCGCATCAATACGGGTAAGGCTCCTCGTCATTATGATGATTATGAATATGACATTGCCAACTTCTTGTCTTATTCTATCATTTCTCCAAATTATTGAGCCTTCATTGTATCGTTAGACTCTACTTCTTTGCCCAAGTGTTGGCAGGAAGCAAAAAAATCCAAGGTAGAAAGCTGCAATGATGGAAGAACTTGGGACACTAGAGAAAAATAAGACATGGGGGCTAGTTCCATTACCCAAAGGAAAGAAAGCTGTGGGATGCAAATGGGTGTACACAGTAAAGGAGACGCCAGAAGGAAAAGTAGAGCGGTACAAGACAAGGTTGGTTGCAAAAGGATACACACAATCATATGGCATTGACTATGATGAGACGTTTGCCCCACTAGCAAAAATGAGCACGGTAAGAACTTTGGTCTCCATTGCAGCAAACTATGGTTAGAAGCTCTACCAGTTAGATGTGAAAAATGCCTTTCTCCATGGGGAACTGCAAGAAGAAGTATACATGGAACCCCTTCCAGGGTGCTATGCGACAGAATCAGACGGAGGGACGTAGCATGGTAAAGTGTGTAAACTAAAGAAGTTACTATACGGACTCAAGCAATCTCCTCGAGCCTGGTTTGACAGATTCAGAAAGGCCGTTACAGGCATGGGGTACCATCAAACAAATACAGATCATACGATCTTTCTCCAGCATACAAGAGGCCACATTACTATACTTGTTGTATATATGGATGATATAATAATCACTGGTGATGATGAAGTCAAGATTACTAAGCTGAAGTCAAAACTCGCGAAGGAGTTTGAGGTGAAGGATTTAGGAGCGATGAGGTATTTTTTGGGTATCGAGGTGTATGACGGCGAATAGGAAATTGTTCTCTCGCAGAGAAAATACGCACTAGATCTGCTAAAGGAGACATGGATGCTGGGATGCAAAGCAGCAGTAACTCCAATTAACCAGAAGTGCAAGCTAGGAGCAGAAGCAGGAGAGCCTGTTGATCGTGAAAGGTATCAAAGACTTGTATGGAGATTGATTTATCTGGCTCACACTCGCCCGGATATCTCATTTGCGGTGAATGTAGTGAGCCGCTACATGCATGATCAAAGAACGGGTCATATGGAAGCAGTGTTTCAGATCTTGAGATATCTAAAAGGGACGCCAGGAAAAGGACTGTGGTTCAAGAAGAATTGACACATAGTAGTTGAGGGATACTGCGATGCAGATTGGGCAAGCTGCATAGACGACAGAAGTTCTACCACAGGGTACTATATTTTTGTAGGAGAAAACCTAGTCTCATGGAGAAGCAAGAGACAGCCAGTGGTAGCATGGTCAACAACTGAAGTAGAATACATGGCAATAGCTCTGGGAGTGTCAGAGTTGCTATGGGTAAGAGCACTACTGACAGAGTTGAAGCTGAACAAGGGAGCACCATTATGTTTTATGAGCGATAGTCAAGCTGCAATATGTATAGCTAACAATCCAGTTCAGCAGGACAGAACGAAGCACATCGAGATCGATCACTACCAAAATAAGTCATATCAGCGACGTATTTAGCGACTCCAAGATAGAACGTCGCTAATTTTTGGGGGTTTAGCGACGTTTTACTAAGACGCCAATGTTAGTCGCCAACAACGACTAATAGCGACGTCTAGCGACTATAATTTGTTAAATGGAAACCTACGTCGCAAGTTCGTCGGTACACGTCGCTGATGTAGCGACGTGTAGTGACGCAATTTAAGCAGCGTCGCCGTTTATTAAATGTCAGTGACGTTTAGAGACGTCCTTTTCGTACGTCGCTAAATGTTTCATATAGGCTACGAGGGTTTCATTTTCGATCATTCACAAATTCCCCCCCCCCCCCCCCAATTTTTTGTGCGCTCCTCCTCCTCGACACTCCTCCGGCGATTTCGCTCCTCCGGCCTCCTCCTCCGCGGCGCTCCTCCGGCGATCTCCCTCCTCCGGCCTCCTCCTCCTCCTCCTCAGGTAGCTCCCCCATCTCTCTTTCTCTCTCACACACACACACTCTTCCTGTCCCCGCTTCCCAGTTTCTCCTCGTCTTTTAGCTCTTTCTCTCTCGCTTCTAATCTATGTCTATGAGAGCGTGGACTCGCCGCACGAGCAGCAGTGTGACACCTATTTTGTTGGTTTGGACACGTCGTGTCCTACTGTGTGGACCCGAGACTCACAGTGTGACACCTATATACTGATACTGGAAGTTTTTTGGGCATATCAACTGTCAATTTGATATTTTTCTTGGATTCGAATTCCAATTTAGGGTTCGAGCCCTATTTACTGATACTGGAAGTTTTTTGGGCATTTTTAGGATTTTGAAATGATGAATAAATTGACTAATAATTATTATCGACTTGTTGAATTCCAAATCGGAGATCCTTTAAGTACCTGTTTTAAGTCCAACTTGTCCATAGTGATCGATATTCTATAAAATTTCAGCTATATCATGAAGGATGGATACTAATCCTGTGAATGAGTTTTCTTCTAAGTATTCTCGACAGTTGAGTATGATTTAGCTCACTGACATTACTGAAATATGGAATGATTAGTGTAGGGTATGTTGGTCAGGTTTTGGCAGAGTTGGGATATGATAGTATGCATGTTACAATTAACAAGGAATGCCATTGACACCAAATATTGCACGACAGGTTACTTGAGTAACCTGGAATGTTTTACCTACTGAAAAAAATGGTTTGGGCAAGGGTGTGTATAGGTTTGTTATCAGATGGTATGGGATTTTTCCTGCCAAGTTCTGAACAGCAGTCCAGGCTGCCTGCTTAGTTGAAAGTCTTAATTAGACTTTCTGTTCAGTACCATTCGACTGAATTAAGTTGACCTGAATACCATATTTTAAATCCTAAATCTAAGTCTGCCTGTTGTTCAATTCATGACATGTTATCTTGTTAACAGTAAATGCCTTCCTTTTTAATATGTGTGAAACTCAGAGGTAGGATAAATCCAGTACAAATTAGGGACTGTCATGTTCAGGCAGTTGGTACCAGTATTTAAGACTAGTTTGATTTGTATAATTTATGTTAAAGGCAGATAGGTAGGTCATGTATGAGAGACTGGATACCTAGGTATGATGGCTTGGCTAGTTCATGATACCCACAGGAAATTTGTCTATTGATATGGACTTAGATAAATTCCTATTAGGAAATGATATTGGAATAAGGATTAACCTGAGAATGGGCTTAACTGAACAGTAATATCAGTTAGCAACTGTTTTCTGAGTTTGAATGTCAGGTATTTTTGGAAAATGGTGAGATACACCAAGTCAGACACTGTCCCTACAGCCATTTGACTGGCGGGGTAGAAATCTATGTACGATATTTGCTATAAGGACTTTGTATTAATCTACGGTACGACATCGTGATCAGGACATAGTCCCTGCAGCCATTCGACTGACGAGGCAGAAACTATGTAGCCGTAGATAAAGTTGACTGTCCTCCGACCCCCATACCTCGGCAATGATGATACGACAACCTATCACTACATCTTTTAGTAGTAGATAATGTCTTAGTATTACATTTTGTGTGTTCATCTTATTGATTCTGTTACATCCTTCAGATACTATATTCGATAAGAACATATACTACACCATATGTACAGAACATAGATGATTCATATTAATGTATGCTAGAATGAATTTTGGGTTGTGTTCTGAGCCATCCGTTCTCACACTTGACAAAAAATTGAATATAACCTTTTTATCTGCCATTCGACTGGCGAGACAGAAATCTATGTACGACATTTGCTATAAGAAATTTGTATTAATCTACGGTACGACATCGTGATCAGGACATAGTCCCTGCAGCTATTCGACTGACGAGGCAGAAACTATGTAGCCGTAGATAAAGTTGACTGTCCTCCAACCCCCATCACTCGGCAATGATGATACGACAACCTATCACTACATCTTTTAGTAGTAGATAATGTCTTAGTATTACATTATATGGGTTCATCTTGATTCTGTTACATCCTTCAGATACTAGATTCGATAAGAACATATACTACACTATATGTACAGAACATAGATGATTCAAACTAATGTATGCTAGAATGAATTTTGGGTTGTGTTCTGACCCATTCGTCCCCACACTTGGCAATTATGCATATGAAATATATAAAACTTGTGGTCATACAATCGTCACTTTCGTGCGTCAGTTCATGTCAGTCTTCACTTTTTGCAGTAATTATCTTAAAATGGATATGAATTACTATCTGCGGAACCGTTTGTGGATGTATAATCGTCATCCTGATAAATTATTATCTGTGTCAATCTTTGCAAAATTATCTTAAAATAGATATGAATTACTATCTGAGGAACCGTTTGTGGATGTACAATCGTTATCCTGATGACATGTACGGTGTGCGGGATGAATTTATACAGGGTGTGCAACAGTTCCTGCAGTGTGCCAAGGCGTTCCCTCAATACATGGACCGTACAAAAATTAAGTGTCCATGTGTGAGATGTCGCAACTTGAAATATCATTCGGAAGTGGATGCGATATATCATTTGTATTCGAGGGGTTTCATGCCAAATTATTATCAGTGGACCGCACACGGATAACTTGTGCCTTTAGCCTCCGAGTCGAAGCCTTATGTGGAGCCTTATGTAGATGTCCACAAGCATGCTGATTACGACCAAGGGTGGACGAACATAGTTTTTGATGCTGTGGGGCCTAGTTTCGATCCGAACAATCAATATGCAGCTGAGGAGGCACCGAATGTCGATGCTGCAAAGTTCATGGAGTTGCTGGAGAATGCAAGGACTCCTTTATATCCTGGTTGTGATGACCATTCACCGTTGGAGGTGATTACAAGATTGTTGAGCATAAAATCAGATTTTAACATGTCTCAAGAATGCTACAACCGAATCCTGGAGTTAATTAAAGATATATTGCCGGACGGTGGCAAGTTACCTAAAGACTTCTACCGATCCAAGAGAATGGTGAGATCGCTCTGGATGGGATATGAAAAAATTGATGCATGTTGCAACGGATGCATGTTGTACTATAAGGACGACAAGGATGAAGACGCCTGCAGATTTTGTGGTGCCGATCGCTTTAAGGCAACTAGTACAACAAGGACTTCTGGTGCACGCAAGCCAATAGATTTGATGCACTATTTACCTTTGACGCCGCGATTGCAGAGGTTGTTTATGGCAAAGGAGACAGCTGATAATATGAGTTGGCACAAGCGGGAACAAATAGATGGAGTACTGGATCATCCATCCGACGGGAAAGCATGGAAGCACTTTGATCGAGTGTATCCCAATTTTGCTTCGGAGCCGCGTAATGTCAGATTGGGGCTTTCCTCCGACGGTTTTACCCCATTTGGACTTTCGTGCTCACAATATTCTTGTTGGCCTGTGATTGTTACTCCATACGACTTGTCGTCTTGGATGTGTATGAAGACTCCTTACATGTTCCTAACTGTTATTATTCCAAGTCCGAAGAACCCAAAGAGGAACATCGATGTGTACTTACAGCCCTTGGTAGATGAGCTGAATCAGTTGTGGGAAGTAGGTACAACCACATATGATATTTCCAGAAAGCAGAACTTTCAGATGAGGGCCACACTAATGTAGACCATCAATGATTTCCCGGCCTATAAAATGTTATCGGGTTGGAGCACCCATGGTCGTCTCGCATGTCCGTATTGTATGGATCGTACTAAGGCTTTCCGTTTGAAACACGGAGGAAAATCTTACTTCTTTGATTGTCATCGACAGTTCCTGCCAAAGGATTATCCGTACCGGAGGAACATGAATGCTTTTCTTGCTGGCGTGGTAGAGAAGTCCAGTCCACCGCCACGGTGGTCCAGGGACACGATATGGAAAGAAGTTAAAGAATTGTCAAGTGCTATTGAAGAGCCTACAGCGGGGTACAAGTGTGATGGATTTGGTCGCGCTCATAACTGGACGAAGAGGAGTATATTCTGGGACCTACCATATTGGAGTGACCATCTGCTCAGACATAACCTGGATGTCATGCATATCGAGAAGAATGTATTTGACAATATAATAAATACTGTGATGGACGTAAAAGGAAAGACGAAAGACAATCCCAAGGCCAGGTTGGACTTAGAAGAAATATGCAGACATCCAGAGTTACATTTGATAAAAGAAGGCAGTGGGAAGTATAAGCAGCCCAAGGCCATTTTCTTACTGGACAAGGAGGACAAAGGTAAACTTTGTAGGTGGATCCAGGGCCTAAAATTTCCAGACGGATACATATCGAATTTGAGAAGATGTGTTGACCCGAAGGAGAACAAACTACAGGGTATGAAGAGCCACGACTGTCATATTTTTATGGAGAGGTTAATCCCGATTGCATTTCGGGAATTCTTACCTCAGCTCGTTTGGGATCCATTGACAGAGCTTAGCATATTCTTCAGAGATCTTTGTTCTACTAAGTTGCTCGTCGATCGGCTTGAAAAGTAGGAGAAGGACATTGCAGTAACATTGTGTAAGCTTGAGAGGGTGTTCCCTCCTAGATTCTTCGACTCTATGGAGCATTTACCGATTCATCTTTCATATGAGGCACGTGTTGGTGGGCTCGTCGGTTATCGGTGGATGTACCCGTTCGAGCGCCATCTAAACCACCTGAAGAGGAAGGTAAAAAATAAGGCACGGGTCGAGGGTTCTATTTGTGAAGCCTATGTCCTTGAGGAGATTACAAACTTTTGTTCAATGTATTTCAAGCCTCATATTGCTACAAATAGAACAAGAGCTCCGAGGAACGACGATGGATATATAGAATATAATGATGCATTATTGAAAGTCTTTAATGCTCTTGGAAAGCCTTCTTGAAAACTAAAAAAGAGATATTTGAATGATGAGGAACTAAAGGCTGCCCAGTTATATATACTACTCAACTGCGAGGAGGATGAAGTGGAAAAGCTAGAGTGGTAAGTGAAAATCTTCAACGTTCAAGTCATCTATTTGTTGATTACGTTATTATAATTTAACGAGTATATCCCGATATTTATTGGTTTTCAGCAAATTTAATGATGAGGTGAGGTCAAGTAGACCATACATTGCAGATGAAGAAGTAGAAGAAGAAATGAGACTTCATTTCCCGTCTTGGTTGACTGCATATGTACGTAAGAAGCTAGTTAGAATCTTCCTCCATTCATAACTACACAAGAAATAACTTAATATTGAACTTAATTTTGTATCTTCTCGTGTTTAGGTCGATCGTCCGGACGTCATCCTTGAGAATGAATATATTAGAACTCTTGCCAAGGGACCAATTTATGCCATCAAAATATGGCCAAGTTATTGCGTGAATGGGTTTAAGTTCAAGTCAATAAATGCTCCCATCAGAGATAGCTTCCTGGATCTTGATTCCACAAAAAAAAGTTGCTTGTGTATCAAATCTACATAGTACAAAGATGTCACTCCAGGCAATGATTTCTATGGCGTCTTACGGGAGATCGTGGAATTGACGTACAACTATGGCAGAGAGCCTGCCAAGATCGTGTTGTTCAAATTTGATTGGTTCGATCCCATACAAGATCAAGGATGAAAAATTGACAAGCATGGTCTTGTGGATATTAACTACCGTCGTTGATACCAAGGATACGAACCATTTATCCTAGCAAGTCAAGCTCAACTCGTATATTTTACAACATATCCTAGACGGGGAACAACGAGGTACGACTGGTGGGCAATATGCAAGACTAAAGCCGGAAATACCGACGACGTCGACGAAGTGGCTTATCAGAAGGATGAGCTGCCTCTTGTACCAAATACTGCTGATGTTGACTCAGCAGAAGTTCTCCATTCAATATCTACTTGTGTAGAAGAGGTACAAGTATCCGAAGGGTAAGACGAAGGAGATGCTAGTGACGATGAGGAGGAAGAGGAAGAGGATGAGGAGGCAAACGAAGAAGATGAATTTTCAGAGGATGATTGAGAAACTGTGATTTTGATGTATTCATATTTCTGTAATCTTAAATTATGAACTATCATCATTTCTATTAGTATTCAAATTTTTAAAAACTTAAATTATGAACTCCAATGTATGCAGATATTTCTAAACTGTCATTGTATTTATTTATATTTTTAATCATATGTTATTATCAGCATGGCAGGACGATGCGGAGGCACCTCAGGACGACGCGGAGATAGGTCAGGACGAGCCGTGTCCTTAGGTGGGCAGAGAGCTTCATTACCAGAGGATGGCTCCGGACCATCGTCTGACCCGAGCACTCCATTGTACCATACGGTCGCAGGTCTGGGTGGCAGTACACCTGCGACGAGCAGTTCCAGGCTTGTTGATTATACTCCTTCCCCTAGCCTTCCTACCGCTGACAGCAGTATGGCGGGTGGGGAGCAGGTGGAGGAGGTAGTCCCTACTCCCGCCCGGGCGGATCCATACCAGAGCGACCCTCCATGCGCACCTCAGGACGAGACGAGGATGGAGATTTGGGCCGACGGTCCTACGAAGTAATTTAAATGAATATATATATATATATTTTATGCATGTCTGTATATATATATATATATATATATATATATATATATATATATATATATATATATATATATATTCATTAATACGTTGGTTATCTTTGTATACAGATATCGTCTCTCGTCGGTACAGAGAGCGTTGGGCTCCTTTCTAAGGTCCAACTATGGGGGTCCGTGGATCAACTACTCGGATGCCTCGGAAGAGAGGAAGGCATTCTGGTTTGCCCACTTCAAGGTAACTAAAGATAGTTAATTTAGTATGATTAATATAATTTTAAGCATTTTTTTGAACTTATTATTTTAATTTGTAATTCTTGTAGAGGACTTATTTTTTATCCACCACACCGGGCCGAGCAGATTGAGAGGCAGTTTCCTGTCGTCGTCGCCAAGTTGATCCGTGATGCAATTGACGATCAAAAAGCTCGTCAGCGCTCCGAAAAGTCGATTGCTGGTTGGATCACGCATGACCAGTGGACCACGATGAGGGCTCGATTTGAGGAGCCCCGGTATAGAGAGCGGTCGGAGAAGGCGAAGGCGGCTAGGACGAGGGCCGAAAAGTGGTGTGGTGGATCGATTCCTATGACGGAGCATTTCCGTCGTCTGGTATGTAATTTATTGCAATATATAAGATTTTATTGATAGTAGGAGTATATAATTTTCTATTTTACTAAAGAATAAAATATAATAAACACGCAGGTATAGAGGGGTGAGGACGCAAACATGGTGACCGTCTTCCTGGTCACCATCGGAAGGACGGAAAGCTCATAGACGATCGGGCTACTCAGAGCTATGTCAGTAGTAATTTAGATTTCGTTAATTTTTAACACAACTTGAAGAATATACATATAACCATATAGTTAATAATAATTAAATACTTTAGACGTTTATTAGGCTAATTTAGGTAAGTACTGATTTATAGAGATGCACAATGATTTCTAGGACAAGTTTGTTAGGCTACGTGAGCATGCGAGTGCTAGTGCACCGGCAGAGGGAGGGGTTGGTACATCGCAGCCCTCTCCACCTCAGTCGGAGGACGAGCTCTGGAAGACCACCGTTGGTGGTCTTTATATAGGTACGTACTACGGTACGGGGTCCTACGACGCATTTGTTGCGACGCAGGCATCCAGGGCTCCCTCTGCCAGTGCGCATTCACAGCCGTCACAGGCCGAGTCGTCCCGAGTCGAGGGTACCATTGCCCGCCAGATTGCTGAGCTGTGCGACGATATGCTGAGGAGGATTTCTGAGCAGCCAGGGTCTCAGGTGCAAGGGGACGCTGCGTCGGTCACCGCATGCTTTGACGAGCTTGAGCGCACCGTGAGGGACATACAGGGGACGCATTCACGACACCGTTACTAGGATAGCGGCTTGCATGGAGCAATACAGCGCCAGACTGCTAGCCCTAGAGGAGACGCGGACGCACCCATCTCCAGCGGTTACATTGCCTCCTTCTCCAGCGGTTATATTGCCTCCTTCTACAGCGGTTGCATTGCCTCCCCCTTCATCGTCGTCGGTGGTTCTTACACCGGAGCAGTATGCTTACCTTCTTTCCAAGAGCGGTGATGCTCCTCCTGATCAGTCGTAGTCGACATATATATATATATATATATATATATTGTTGTGTGATGGCCCATTGTTGGGTCTTTTATGTGTTTATACATACATTATTCTTATGTGGAGCATTATGTTTGACATTGTTGTTACAATTTTTCATATATCTGTGTTGATTGATGAGATTGTGTTTCAAATGTGTTCGTGATTGTATATCTGTGTTGTTTGATACTTTGTGTTTGTGATACACACCGTCGCTGTTTGATACGCATTTGTGTTCGTGATTGTGTATCTGTGTTGTTTGATACTTTGTATATCTGCTGCAAATGCTGTAGGTGCTGCTGCAAATGCTGTATTTTTTTTTCCAAAATTAGCAACGTTCAGCGACGTCCAGCGACGAAAGTTAACGTCGCTAAGTATCGGAACGTCGCTAACTGTGATGAACACCGTCGCTGATCGTCACTAAACGTTGCTACGTATGACGTCGCTATGTATCGGTACTATAGCGACGTAAAAACGTCGCAGAACGTCGCCATTTGGCTCTCAAGCCAGGTCAGCATCGATACATGTAAAGTCGCTAAACGTCGCTAGGTGACGTCGGTAACTGCAGTTGTTTTACGTCGCTGGTAGTCGCTGAATTAGCGACGTGTATGCGTCACTACGTGTCGTCGCAATAGCGACGTATTACGATGTCGTGTTGTTTAGCGACTAGGTTAATCGCGACGACGTCCAAATGTCGCTAAATAAGTCGCTAATTGAAATTAGGGACGTATTTTCCCTATTTAGCGACATCCTGCGGCGTCGCTGATTTGACAGATTTTAGTAGTGGATCGATTCTTCATCAAGGAGAAGCTGGAACAAGGGATACTGAAGATTGACCATGTTCGCTCAGAAGAACAAGTTGCAGACTGTCTGACTAAGGGTCTTAGTTCATTGAGTCTGTCAAAGCTATGTAACAAGATGGGGATGATTAATATCTGTCGTCCATCTTGAGGGGGAGTGTTGAGAACTAATAAGGGACTTTAGTCCCACATCGGAAGTTGTATTGTGAAGAGGAGGTGTACTCTCTATAAGTAGTGGCAGGAACCCATCAATAAAATCATCTGAGAAATTCCACTCATTTCAACTTCATTATTTGTTAATGTGTTTGGGCCTCTGGTGTTTAGTTTTAAGCACATTTGTCTCGTATATATTTTAACTTTTGTTATCGTTGATAATTGAGGCCTGAAATCTCAGGCCAACTAGCTAATGGTTTAGTGTTATTAATAGTTTAATCTCTTTTAGTCTTAGCAAGACCTCCGTAATAAGTTGTGCTCAGAATTTTCTATCGTAAAAAAAAAAAATTCCAATGGTTTTTTGCTATTAGCAAAGTTACTTTTCCAACAATTTTTTACCGTTAGCAAATTTATTTTTCCAACAGTTTTTACAGTTAGCAGAGTAATTTTTCCAATGGTTTTTTACCGTAAACAATTTATATTTCCAACGGTCTTTTTACCGTTAACGTGATTTTACCAATGGTTTTTTACCATTAGGAAAGTGAATTTTCTAACAGTTTTTACCATTGGAAAATTTATTTTCCCAACGATTTTTTACCGTTAGGAAAGCAAATTTAGCAACGATAGTTTACTGTTAGAAAAATTCTCGTAAAAAATTCGTTAGAATTTTTTTTTTTTTTTTTTTTTTTTTGTAATGCTTATAATCATTAGGAAATGTGGTATAGTGTTAGGGCTGTCTTCAGTTAATTTCCTGCGGGGATCAACTCTTTTGAAATGAATAGGCTTTTGTTCTTGCTTCCATGCTGGGATTTGGAAGTAAGCATCTCCATGCAGAAGACAAGACGCACCTTCTTGCAAACCATTGTTTGTTGCAAAGCAGTAGACACTGGCGTGCACAACGACCTGCGGAAGTACAAGAGACATAACCTGCCTAAACCTATGATCAACCATAGTAATACAAAAGGTTCACTTCATTGAGAAAGTAGAATCTCTCTTCTTCAGAGACCACATCTGTGTCGACAGGAACGACGTCTGGCTAACTATCCATATACGCATTCAGTGTAACACCAGCCACGGCCTCAGAAAGGTCGACCACAAACAGTTGGTCAGGATCGTTGCCGCAACGTGCATGTCTGCCCCAATTCTCATTTCATATACATTGTTATGGCTCTACTAATTCTAAATTCTTTAGATATATATCTCTCTCTGTGTATGTGTGTGTGCGCGTGCACGCGCCATGTTCTTCTTTCACTACAAGTTGCACACGCGACGTATACTCCAATGCATATTTCATATACATTGTTTTCGTTCTACTAATCAAAATTCTTTAGATTTCAAAAATCTACCTCCATAAAAAGGATAAGAGACAAAAATTATTGAATTAAAACGATCATGGAATATGGAGAAAGCTAGGAAAACGGAATATGAAGAAGAAATTCTAAAGTCTAAAATACCTAATAGATACTAGCGATTTGTTCAAAGGAAAAATTACATAAAGGATACCCTACATTAATTACAATAGAGACATTTCCATTCAATACATGTAGATAAGGCAAAAAATTACTTGCACATTTGTTCGAAGAACGTGGAAATGTTTATTACACGCAACAGATCTCTGAGAGTGAATACTAATGACACTTGATTGAGGTCTTTAGGACGATGGATGAGTAGCCATCTGGGAAGCTGAGGACAGTACAGAATTGTTTCATGAACATGTAGATGTACGTATCATCCAACGGTACATACAAGAGAATCAACAACCAAGAAAACAAACCATCTGCACAATTACAAATATTCTTGACCAACCCTAAAGTTTTCATACTTACAGGACAAGGTTTTTGCTCGCAATCAAAATATCATGTAACCAGCTTCTCGTAATGGCAAAGGCATCCTCAGCATCTCCGTCTTCTTCCTGAGAGTCCGGCCGATGCACGAACCCGTTGCCTCTCCCGTAATAAACTACCACCCTCGAGCCGTCAATGCACTTCTCCATCTCTCTTAATCTATTGACGGGGCAGACATCATCCTCTTTATCCCCGCTGATAAACAAGATGGGAACTCTGAGGTCTTTAGCCAAGGATGTATCTACACCTGAAGCATAGAAGCAGACCCCCGTGCCGAAATGTGCCTGCCGATCACGAGCCAGTGTCTCTACCAGCTTTCCACCACCGTAGCAGAACCCAATGATGCCGAGCTTTTTTGATATTCCTGCTGCTGCAAATTCATCGATTAGCCACTTTGTTGATGCGTCGATGTCTTTAGCCACCATCGATGGAGGGTGTCTTGTTAGCCACTGCTCAAATTCAGTGAAGGGCTGGCCTTTCTTCCATGGATTTCCGCGGAAAAGATCAGGAACAAGAACACTGCAATTATATATAGGAAACAGAATGTAAAAACAGTATATGATGTACCATATCTGAAAACAATATGATCATTGATAACCAGAAAATATCAAAAACTGATTAAAGAAACTAGGAAAGCAGATTTATATTAGGCTTGGGTATGGAGCACAAGAAAGTTCCACAAAAGAATTGTCATCGTTTTCACGACCAGCTGGCATTCTGATGTCAACCATCTGTCATCTGTGCATAGCTGGTGCCAAATCTCTAGTGAAGGTACCTATGAGCAAGCCAGGGTCTTCCCATAAGACCTAGAAGGTCCGTAGGTAGTCGTCCCACTTTATGCTTATGCAACTAAGCAGCAACTTACTTAGAATGCGCCTTCATAATGCTAGACGTTTCCTGAGGAACGAATGTGCAAATTATAAACTAACCGTGTCAGAATACACAAAATGGAATTCAACTAGAACTACTGATCAACAACGCTAGTTCTAAATCAAGTAAATTCAGGATTTCAAAGAATTCTTCAAATTATCTAGCATGACTCAATCAGTAAATAAGGTTTCCCTATTAAACTAGTGAGTCTACTAAGAGAAATTTATGGAGCCATCTTTAAGAATGAGATTGGGTCCATGTAGGAAATAAGGCTTAGATCTTTCTCGACATGTCTTGCCCCAGAAATATCAACCCACCATCGAACAACCAAAGTCTTGTCTATACTCAACCACAATCGTCTGCTGAACCATAGTCAGAAAAAAAAAAAATTCTTCACTCCCAAAAAAAGGTTACAAAGATCTAAGAGCAAATACACTGTTTGAGGGAAGGGTTTGTTACCTATCATCTGTCCAATTAATGCATATGCGAATTTCTATTAATTGACTTGAACTGTGAAGAAGAGATGAAGCAGCACTCATTTCCTCTTACCTTAGGCTCTATATATTGCAGTTTGCATTCCTTAATGGTAACCATAGATTTGAAAGTAGTGATGCACGTCCATATTCGAGAAACTACTAGGTGAATCAAGTCCGCCATCTCATTTTAAAAATTTTGTGGAACCTGGAAACCGAAAAAGTGACAGGTGTACGACTTAGGAAAGTCTCATTCCCCCTTCACCACCGGTAAGCTTAACCCCCAATTCCTTTCTCAATCTAATCCTCTTCAGACGGTGGTCATCGGAAATGGTGACTGTGATCCAGATGAGGAATTGGCCTTGAGATCGCCCACCAACACTACTGGGGATACTGAACAATGTCCACCGAACTGGCAGAGGAGCTCAGGAGGAAGGACTGGATATGGCCTGGATTAGGGCCATTGAATCCTCGATAGGTAAATTTGTCCTAAAAAGGAAGAGAGTGATGCAATTGAGAAGAAGACAATGGAGTTGAACTTGCCGATGGACCAATGGCAAGGAAGAGTCTTTTACGTTCGGACATGTGTCATATTTTTTGGTGGACAAGTGCAAAATGAGATGGTGGACTTGCTTCATCTAATTTGTTAATTTGTGAAACTCCAAGATTTAGTCTCATATTGGATATGTGGTGAGAGTTTGATAGTTCTTGGATTTTATGTATACAATTGAGTTAAACCGTTTTGGCATGTTAAGCTAAGTTGGGCTAAATGATGTGGACAAGTGGTCCATGCAGTGATCATGTCTTGGTGGGTTCGCAATGCCTTTATTAGGATGCATTAAATCCAAATCAATTTATGTTTGTATAGATTATATTGGTATAATACGTTCATGCCCAATTTTTATAGGTACTTTAGGGACTCCTAATAGAAATCTAATTAGGACGAAATTTAGATTTAGGGGGATATGTAAATAGCCTCCATTTGTTGATCATTGGATTAATTGAGAATTTTGTAACCTGGAAAGTCTGTCTGTGAGATGTGAGAGATCCTCATGGTACTAGATCAATATGTAGTTCTGTAATCCTGAATATCCTTTTTTAGTGAATTATTATGTTGATAGTTACTCGTAGTTTTCTCCTGTTTAGGGTTTCAACGTAAAGTGGTTATTTTATCTGGTTAAGACTTTTTTGCTCGTCTTTTTTGTGATTTATATGTTCCAAGGCATCTCGATCTCATTCGTCACTACAAACTAATATCAGAGCTAAAGGTTAGATCCACAAATCACGATTGAAGATCATATTGCACAATATCAAGATCAACAAGTTCAATGGCAATAATACTTTTAGTCTATGGCGTATCAAGATGCACGCTTAATTGAAGCAACAAGGTCTTTGTGCGTCGTTGTCCGACAAGAAGTCGGAAAAGCTGACAGCTAAAGAGTTCGAGAAGCAAGAGGCACTAGAGGAGGGAGACTAATTGACCATAAATTGGAAAAGCTGGCCTTCACCATTGTTAATATGTGTGTGTGTTGTTGGGGTGTGTGTTTGGGGGGGGGGGGGGGGGGGGGGGGGGGTGCGGGGTGGGGGAGGGGGGGATAGGGATACCAGGACTAGAGTTGCCATCGATAAAATTCTCGGACCTGGACTAGTCCTCGTAGAGGGATATCAGGATAAAATTCTCCGTGTTTTGAGTTTGCTCTCTATAATTATGATGTTTACTTATTTGTCTTTGTTATACACAGTAGTTATACACTTCCTTCTCGTTACTCAATTATTTTTAAATTGGGCATATTGCTTCCCCTACACTCTATTCATCCGCCTCTAGAGTTGCCATCAATCCCATAATTGGTATCAGAGCAAAGTTTCTCTAAAGTGGACTAACACTCCTAAACAATGGCAACCATGAAACCCATATACACTAATAATGGTGAATGCCAGTCAACAAATAGGCCTCCCCTATTTGATGGCACAAACTACAGATATTGGAAGACATGCATGAGTTTTTATCTCAAGTCACTTGATTTCGATTTATGGTCAATTGTTATTGATGGTTACAAGAAACCAGCTCGAATCGTTATAGATGGGAGCTTGGTTGAGAAACCTCATGACAAATATACTGATCATGAAAAGAAACAAGCAAGTTTTGATGCAAAAGTTATAAATGCTTTATTCTGTGCAGTAGATAGAACAGAATTCAATAGTCTCTACATGTGCCACGTCTCACGAGGTTTGAAAACTTCTTGAGGTAACTCATGAAGGAACTTCACAAGTGAAGGAATCCAAAGTCTCAAGACTTACACAAGAATATGAGGTATTCAAAATAAAGCCTAATGAGACTATCACCAATATGTTTACTCGTTTCCTAGATATTGTTAATCCTTTATCTTCTCTTGGAAAAGATTACATCAATCATGAAAAGATACGCAAGGTGCTTCGAGGGCTAACCACGAACTGGAATCCTAAGGCAAATGCTATCATTGAAAGAAATAAACTCACAACAATGACTCTCGAGACACTAATGGGAAAGCTTGACACATGAGCTTGATCTAAATTTTTTTGAAAAGTCAACACCAAAGGAGAAGACCATTGCATTCAAAGCACATCACAAGATGGCCTCCGATGAGAAAAGTGAGAATGACAGCTCAAACAATGAACAAATGGCCCTCATAACTCGAAATTTCAGGAGATTCTAAAGTATGAGAAATCATACAAAAAGAAGAGAGATCCGAAAGATAATGAAGAACCGATCTGCTACAACTGCAAAAATGCATGCCATATCAAGAAGGATTGTCCTACTGCAAGAAAGGAAAATCGATATGAATCTTCGGATAAGAGAAGATCATCATCCAAGAATTATGCTAACACAAGCATTTGGTGTGAAAGTGAGGCAAGCGATTCTGGAAAAAAAAAAAAAAACCTCGCAACACAGCAAATCTATGCTTCATGGCTACAGATGCAAAGATAACCACTAACCCTTTATATGAAGACTTTACATTTGATGAGTTATCTGATGCATTCAGTGATTTATTAGATGATTAAAAGAAGATGATAGACATTTATAAGAATGCAAGGAAAGAGCTGAAGGTAGTACACACTGAATATATGAAGCAATCTCAAATAGTAGAAGATATTATAGATAAATCTTCTTCTAGTAACACGGATGAGATTTTCTCTTTGAAATTGAAATTACATGACATTCTTGAGAAGCTTGAGAAAGCAAATCAAGAAAATGTAAAACTCAATGATCTCTATGAAACAGAGAAGAGGAAGCATATTATTGCTGCTCAGAGGATAGATGCACTCAGTGTTAAGTATAATGAAGCATTTGATATCTCTAAAAAGTTAAGGACAAAGCTGGGAAACAGGTAGTTCAACCTGTGACTCAGGTAAACACAAATCACATTCCTAAACACTAACACCGCACGACAAATACCATTAGAACTTTGAGAAATCATGTATTTATTTATAGATATTCACACAAGACACCACATGCTATTTCAGAGACATGCATGATTTTCCAAAGACACCTAGCACAAAGACATCTGCTATATGTCACTACTGTGGTTTAAAAGGACATGTATAACATCAGTGCAAAATGGAGAAATTAGTAGATATACAAATATACGTTTGGGTTTCCAAGACTAACATATCAGGACCCTCAAGAAAGTGGGTACCAAAGGTTTCATCTTCAGCTTGTGTTGTAGGTGGACCTACCCCCTCGCACTAGAAGCAAGTCGATTCGCGATAGTGGTTGCTCCATGCACATGACAGGTGATGCTAATTTGTTTGCAACTCTGTCGATGAAGAAAGAAGGCTATGTCTTCTTCGACAACAATATTAAAGGACATATCATAGGTAGTAACATAGGTACATCTCCCTCTCATATTATCAAAGATGTTTGTTTGATAACAAAATTAAAACATAATCTACTCAGCATAAGTCAATGAGCTTATCATGGTTATGGAATTAATTTTGTGAAAGATAAGTGTTCTATTTATGAGAGATCATCTGGTATAGTTACTTATGAAGGAATAAGAGAAAACAACATATATGTTTTCTATCTTTCGGAGGATACTAATAATACATGAAAGTGTCTATACACATCCCAAGGCGAGAGCTGGCTATGACATATGCGTCTTGGACATGCGAACATAGACACTATTGCAAGGTTATCCAAGAAGAAACTGGTAAGAAGCTTACATGATATTTCTTTCAAGAAAGATATGGTTTGCGCTAATTGTGAAAAGAACAAAGCAACTAGATCATCTTTCAATTTATTAAATGTTGTAAGCACCTCAAGACCTCTTCAACTTTTACATATGGACTTGTTTGGACCAAGTAGAATCGCCAACCTTGGCGGTAAATTATATGCCTTTGTAATAGTTGATGATTTTTCAAGATTTACTTGGGTTTATTTTCTTTCAAATAAAAATGAGACATTTTCTGAGTTTGTTACTTTTTGTAAAAATGTCCAAAACGAAAAAGGCTTCATGATTACTCGTATCCAAAGTGATAATGACGACGAATTCAAAAATCATGATTTCAAAACTTTTTGTGAGTCAAATGATTTTTCGCACGAATTTTCGTATCCAAGAACTTCCCAACAAAATGGTATTGTGGAGCGGAAGAATAGAACTTCTTAGCGATATGGCTAGAGTTATGCTAAATCAGTACAAACTTCCGAAATACTTTTAGGCTAAAGCTGTTTATACAGTCTGCCATGCCATGTACTAAATAGGGTTCTTATTCGTCCTATTTCGAAAAAGACACCCTACGAGTTGTGGTTTAATAGAACTCATAATATCAGCTACATTAAAGTATTTTGTTGCAGATGTTTTATTCTCAACACTAAAGACAACTTAGGTAAGTTCGATAAAAAAACTGATGAAGGGATATTTCTTAGATATGCCGCAAAGAGCAAAGGATTCAGAGTATTTAACAAAAGATCTCTAATAGTTGAAGAATCCGTACATGTTACATTTGACAAGTTGAACGTCCAAGATACAAATGGCAGTAATAATGAAGATATTAGTAGTACATCAAACAAACCACCCGAAGATACGCCAACCACGTACCTCGATAGTCTGCCTAAAAGATTACGGTTCTCCACAGACCATCCAGAAGAATTGGTAATAGGTGATGTTTCTAAAGGTGTAAGTACTCGTTCTACTAATAGAGATATTTGTGCAAATGTAGCTTTTATTTTTAAGATGGAACCGAAAAACATAGTAGAAGCTTTTGATGATGAATTTTGAATTTTTGTGATAAAAGAGGAACTTAACCAATTTGAACGGAATCAAGTTTGGGAACTTGTTCCCATACCTAGTAAGCACCCGGTCATTGGTACCAAATGGATTTTATGAAATAAACTAAATAAAAATAGTATGGTTACACGTAACAAAGCATGTCTCGTAGCAAAAGATTATAACCAAGAGGAAGGCATTGAGTGCGATGAGACATACTCCCGTTGCTAGACTAGAGTCCATTCGAATGTTATGCGCTTTTGCTAGTTTTCATAATTTAAACTCTTTCAAATGGATGTCAAAAGTGTTTTTCTGAATGGTTTTATAACAGGAGTTTTTGTTAAACAACCTCCTGCTTTTGAAGATTTCAAAAACCCTGATCACGTGTACAAGCTTCGTAAGGATCTCTATGGTCTCAAAAAGCACCTCGTGCATGGTATGATAGCCTTAGTTCCTTCTTACTTGAATACAATTTTTCAAAAGGAAAGGTTGATTCTACCCTTTTTATAAAATCTCTTGATAGAAATCTTTTATTAGTACAGATTATGTAAATGATATTATTTTTGGATCAACTAATGAGATGCTATGTAACGAGTTTTCTAAGTGTATGTAGAGTGAGTTTGAAATAACTATGATGGGAGAACTTACTTTCTTCCTCGGGCTACAAATCAAGCAAAATTTATAAGGGATTTTCATCAATCAAGAAAAATATACAAAAGATCTGCTCAAGAAGTTCGACATGGACAATGTAAAACCGATCGGAACTCCTATGGCAACTTCAACAAAACTTGACATATATAAAAATGGAAAACCTGCTGAGGTACGTAAGTATAGTGGTATGAATGGTAGCCTATTATATTTAATCTGATATTATGTTTTCAGTATGCCTATATGCAAGATATCAGGCTAATCCTAAAAAATCACATGTATGTACAGTTAAGCGTATCCTACGATAACTTAAAGAAAATTTAACAACCGACTGGTGTATGGTATCCCAAAACCTCTTCGTTTGACCTAATCGGTTACTCAAATGCAAATTTTGCTGGATGCAAGGTCGAACGTAAAAGTACCAACGACACATCATTTCCTAGGAAAGTCCTTAATCTCCTGATTTTCTAAGAAGCAAAACTCTATCGCATTATCAACTGCTGAGGCATAATATATTGCCGCAGGACGTTGTTATGCCCATATTTTGTAGATGAAACAAACATTGAAATACTATCAGTTATCTTACAAGCACATCTATTTTTACTGTGTGATAACAGGAGCACTATAAATCTCACTAGGAATCCAATTTGCCATTCACGCACTAAGCACATAGAAATAAGACATTATTTTCTTAGAGTTCATGTATTATAAGGTGATGTTTGTCTAGAATTTGTGAACACAGAACTTCAACTAGCTGACATTTTTACTAAACCTTTAGCAGAAGATCGTTTTAACTTTATACGAAAAGAATTAGAAATTTTGGATTTTGAGGTTATATAATTTAATTATTAGTTGACCTAAGTTCATATATTGTGAAAAATATTCTGGTTATAAGCTGAAAAGCCATTATGTCAACAAGGTGTAAAAGCCTAAGCGACACGTACCAAGTATCTTCGGACTACCGTTAGCTAGGATCCGCCCCAATAGCTAATCCGAAATATTTAACACAATTTATGTATAAGGGTTAATTAATACAAATTAATTTCTTCAAATAAAAAAAAAATTAACTGCATCAAAGTGAACCAACATATTCTGGCACCATAGGAACCGAGCTCGGACCGAACTCTGTGCGAACTCGATCGGGTGTTTCCAGAATAGGGTATGGCCACTTTGGTTTCTTATTAAAACCCTTCATCATCATCTTCCTTCTCCCAAACAGCAGCCACCCGAACCACGAAAAACTCTAACCCTAATTTTGAGATCTTCCTCCTCCAAGCTCTTCCAGCTCCAAAAATTTAGATCCAAGTTCATTTCGGGGTTCTCCATCTCTATTGATTACTTTCTGGTATATCTATCCACTTTTCTTGTATTTTGTTCAATGGCACCAAAATTGTCTAAGAAGAAAAGGAAAGGGATGCTTCTTCATCCAATGTTCAAGAAGTATCTTTTTCACTTTTCAGTCCATCATTACCTGATAATGATGGGTTCGATGAATTTATTTTTATATCGCAAGATGCTTTAAATGAATAGTTTAACGATTTCATTGAAAGGACAATTTGTCCTGAAAATCCATAAAATTATACATTATTTTCGACCTATTTATCTATCTTTCAAAACTTTGGCTTCGAAGATTTAGTACAATCTCGTTATTGTATTTATTTAAATGTGATGCGTATGTTTTATTGCAATCTATCGATCACAAATGGAACCGTACGATCTTAAGTCGGTGGGATCAAAATTGAGTTTAATGCTGACGATATAGGTCTGATGCTTGATCTTCCAAATGATGGAGAAGCCCTAGTCATCACTAAAATTTAAGTTCCGGAGAACATACCTTTAGACTCGTTTCACGACTCTTTATGTGCACCACGTACCCGTCCTCATGATCTTTGACCTAACCATATGAATGACTATTTTTATGATCTCCATTGTATGGTATTTTTTGTGATTATTCCAAAACAAACCTCCATTGATGCATATTTGGAACTCTCGACTTTATATCATCTGCACTTTAGTATTCCATTTAGCTTACCAAAGACAATTATCTCGACTATGGAGCAATGTCGCAAGAAACCGCGTAACCTGCTATACGCCATGTATCTGCCTTATATCTTTGAGTACTTTAATATCATCCTCGATGACTGTTATCATGATGCTCCACCTGCTTTTCTACACAAGCATCGTCGAGTTAAGCCTCCTCATGTTGTACCTGCACCACCTCCACCTCCTATTGCTGACCCATCCATCGGTCATCCTCCACCACATCCTGCAACTGGAGTCACCCTTGAGTCTTTTTATACTTTGGTCATGGATCAGTTTCGATCTTTGGATTTTCGGACTACTCTATATGTTCCAGGCTTTCACCAACACTATCCGGGACTATGGCTATAGTTTTGCTCACAACCTCGGCGTACCCATTCCTATGGTTCGTGATCCATCAGTTATTGGTTATTGCATTGATGATCTAGAGGCCAAGCTATGCTTTGACCCTGCTGCTGCTCGATTTGATTCCAACCGGTCTGCTAAGACTGGTGAGCTTTCTAGGGTTGTGGGAGCTGATGATGATGATAATGATGATGAGTGATGCAGCGATTAGCTGTTTTAGTCATTAGCATTTCTTTTCAGCTACCAGTTTATATTTCTTTTACTTGTAATCAGCATTTCTGCTTATCAGACATTTCTATGTAGTCAGCACTTATGTTTATCAGACATTTCTACTTCCGCTACTTTTAAGCTGTGTCTTACTATTTTATCATGTTTTAGCATATTTGTTAATTTTTTCTAGTTTCTACACCATTTTTCTAAATGACAACAGAGGAGAAAGCTATTATACTGTGATATGATAGAGAACTGATACTGTACCGTACTATAATAGATCTGAATTTTTTTGTAATATCTGCTGCTCAGAGTACTGTTGAGACGTGTGTAGATTTTTGCTGAAACAATTCATATGGTTCTCATTGCGATAGAGCTACTTTACATTCTATTAACAATACGTTGATGATTATGCTTCGATTGCACTTCCTATTTCTCGTATCAATCGCAGTTTGTCAATTGTCAAAATGGGAGAGATTGTTGATCCATCCGGTCACAGTCAACTTGATTTCGATAATTAACATAAACTTCGAGTCGATATATGAAATACAAGACTACAAAAGGATGTATTAAATCAATTCAGAAGCGGTGAATCAGTCGAATCATTTTATATTTTATTTTGTTTTTTTATTATTGAGTCTAGGATTTGTGAGTCGGATCACACTGGCAATTAGTCGAATCTCCTCTCAAATAAATCCTATCCAATTATCCCAAAATGATTCCACCCAAATATTAAATTTTCCTTGAACCAAAATCTGTCCCTTACATTCTGGAATTCAGGACCCCGAACTCTGTACGAGTTCGTCAGGAACTCGATGCTCCTGAAAACCCTCATGATCATAATGAGCCACCTATTCTTTTAGAACCCAACGTTCAAAATTTCGAATGTTAGGACATCCGAGTTCTGTCCGAACTCTGTCCCAAAAGATGTTATAAATAGAGAAGAAACTATCAATTTCAATCATCAATTCATTCTTTCTTTTTCTCTATTTTATACAAGCTATTCAATCTTCAAATTTTCAAAACAACTCATATTCTTCTAAGTGCCGGTGTGTTTTCAATTAGAAGTGATCGAGTTGTACAATCTTGACGTACCAAAACTATTTTGTTTAGAGTTGAAGTCGTCGTGACCTTCGGATAAAAGTACAAGATTGTAAGAAGTCAACGTACTATTCGGATAAAAGCACATGGTGTAACTACTATTTCACAAATAGTGAATTAAATCCGAGTAAGAGTTTTCGGGCCTGGATTAGTCCTCGCAAAGGAATACCTGGATAAAATTTTCGGTGTTTTGAGTTTGCTCTCTATAACTCTGTTGTTTACTTATTTGTCTTTGTTATACACAGTAGTTATACACTGCCTTCTCATTACTCAATTATTTTTAAATTGAAGATATTGCTTCCGCTACACTCTATTCACCCCCCCCCCCCCCCCCCCCCTTCCCTCCTCTAGAGTTGCTATCGATCCCACATAGATAGCCATTATAGGCAAAGAAATAGAGTACCTTCAAAAGAATCATAAATGGAAACAAGTCAAACTAGCAGCAAGAAGAAATGTCATAGGATATAAGTGGGTCGACAAGAAGAAACCGGGAATCATATGAGAAGTTAGTACCATGCACAAGACTCGCCTAGTTGCAAAAGACTACAACGATAAGAAAGGTGTAGATTACAACGAGATCTACTCTCACGTTGTGAAACATACTCCCATGAGGGTATTACTTGCCATGGTAGCACATCATGATATCGAGTTGGAACAATTTAAGGTAAAGGCAGCATTTCTACATAGGAAACTGGAAGAAGATATTTTAATGAGTCAACATGAAGGGTTTGTGGAGTACAACAAAGAGGACCACGTTCGCTGAATGAAAGTCATTATATGGATTAAACTACTCACAAAGCCAGTGGACCAGTGGTATAAGAGGTTTGATAGTTTGATGGTCGAGCATGGCTACACTAGGAGTCCGTACGACAGGTGTATTTATCATATGAGATTTAAG
>JANAVB010009599.1:11888326-12092013 GCA_029216955.1 Iris pallida
GATTCCGCTGCTGAAGGTGATGAAGGCAACGAGTATAATGAAGATGACTCTATCCTTCCAGTGGTAGGCGCAGAGGTGGGTCAGTTGCATGTTTTGTCAGATGAGATGCTGAGGGATCAGTCCCTTGTTGCGCCTGGTCCTATCCCGAAACGTAGCAGGCAGGTTCCTCCTGTAGGCAGTATTTCTCGATCCCGGAAGCTGGTTGCGACTAGGCACCGTCCGCCAGCCACAAAAGAGAGTGGAGAACAAGTCAACCCCGCGTCAGAGGTAACAAAACTGCTCTCGATCCCTTCTTACTTCTTTTCTTTGAGTTTCAATCCTGATTGTCTTCATTCCCTCTTTTAGGTGTCGGGGGAAGAAGAAGAGTTTTAGGATATCGAAGCGGTGACCCAGGATGACGGGGACTCCCATGAGCCTGTTCCTATTCAAGAGGACGCAGATCAATCTGTATCCCCCTTCAAGGTGACGGGGTCAGGGGACGTGACTGAGTTTAACTCGGGGATCGCGGATGGAGGAACCATGCCAGTTGTGGATGAGCCGCGAACTTCATGCCCCTCCCCTGGTAAGATTAGCCGAATCTTAACCCGTGAGGAAGCCTATCTGCTCTTTCATCATGTCCTTCGGGTTACGTCGATTGACTGTTATTCTGGACATTCAGGTCCTGCCCCTTCAGTGCCGAGAATGGACGTCGTCGAGACAACCCCAACCGAAGGGGCATCGGTGGAAAGGGGTGTACTTTCTCACTGCCCGACTCGTCTTGATGGGCCTTCTGGGGGCCCGAGTTTAACGGGCCAGTTCTCGGGGCAGTCGGGGCAGGGAACAATGGTCCTTGCATCATCCTCTGCTCCAATGGCTTCGAGAATCGACCTTTCTTCCCTGCCGAGCATCCAAGCTCTCCGGGCGACGGAAGACGAGTTGGCCGCTATTCATGCATCGTTTTGCTCGGACTCCGCTCCCTTGGTGGCGAGCTCTAGCATTACTCCTCCGACGTTGCCGCTCCGCCTTCCCCTGACGCCCTCCTCTGCTGAAGTTTTGAACGACGCGTTGCAGGACGTGGTTGCTAGTTTCCATCGTCATTTGAAGAAGGGAATCGAGGCCGCTGTAGAAAGAGGGACCTCTTTTACCTTGGCCCGAAGATACGCCCATGGTCAAATAAACATCCTTAGGGATCTTCCTGATGATGCAGGAATGGCTTCGCTTCTGGAGGCAAAATTGCTGGAGGCCGATCAGCTGGTGTCCGAGCTTCGAGTATTACGGCAGGCTGATCTGCCTGCTTTTATAAACGAGGAGCAGAATTCCCTTATTGTTGTTATAGAGAGGACCAGAGCGGCTCGAGATAAGACCAGACCGGCCGCACTGAAGGATCTCAGCAACTTAGCTGATCGGTATGATCAATTGAGTTATGCGACCGAAAATGTTGTGGCTCGGGAGGAGTCTGTCTCTCGTGAGATTACCGAGACGCGGGAGCAGATCCTTGCGCTTCAGAAGAAGTTGACTTTCCTGGAGTCTGAACTCGAGACAGCCCGCAATGACAGGGGGCTAATTGTTCAGGAAGCTGACAGGGTTACTCAAGCTTCGACTGACCTGGAGGCTGTCTTGAAGAAGTTGGAAGATGACTGTCAGGCGCTCCTGGATTTGGACAATGAGGAGCGGTTACTCCAGGAGGCCGAGCGTCGCGCTCGGCAACGGATTGAGCGGGAGACCACCTCAGTGAGAGACCGCCTCCTAGAATTGAGTAACACTGAAATGTAGTCGGCCTTTTCTTTTCCCTTCTTTTTCTTTCTCTTCTCTTTTTTTTGAAAGGGACGTGGTCCCGAAATATGTAGTACTTCTTTTCTTCCTTCAAATAAAGAGTATTTTCCATTCTACCCTTCATTTGTATTGCCTGTTGTGCCTGTGATATTGTGGTGATGTTCTCCCCCGCATAGGGGATATATTTGTGGACCTGTTACCCATGGCATACCTTGGTTTTAGGTAGATATAACAAGTTTCGGTCAGGATACCTGAAGCAGCCATAGCAAAGTGGTCATGGGTGCTCTTGGTATTGAGAAAAGAATTGCCGTAGAGCAGCTGGGCTCCTGGGGCATGATGAGGTGATAAGTTTGTGTTAAGAAATTTAGCTGAGGATATTTGTGGGCCTATTACCCTTGGCATACCCTGGTTTAGGATACGGGTAATAGGATGAAAGAGAACTGACATACTTGCTCAGAGGTAACGAGGACATGGTAAGTAGGAAAGTTTTTTGAACGTAGAGTCTTCCTACTCAGAGGTAATGAGTACATGGCAGGAGGAAACTCGACGGAGTGTATTGGTGGTCAACAGAGGATATTTGTGGTCAACAGAGGACATTTGTGGTCAACAGAGGACATTTATGGTCAACAGAGGACATTTGTGGACCCATTACCCTTGGCGTACTCCGGTTGTGGGTACAGGTAATAGGTCGAAAGGGGATCATCATACTTACTCAGAGGTAATGAGGACATGGCAAGTATGAAGGTTTCTTCGACGGAGCCTTCCCATTCAGAGGTAATGAGGATATGATAGGAGTGGGCTCAATGAAGGGGGGTACGTAGAATAACTCAGAGGTAATGAGGACATGGAAATTCTATGTAGGGGTGATTTGTTTTTGGCAGAAATGGGACGACTCAGAGGTGATGAGGACATGGTCATCTTGGAAATTTGTGGATCCGTTACCTTTGTTGTGCACTGGAAGTGCAGGTATTAGATCATGAGGGAGGATCTCTTGTAGGAAGAAAGTTCAGCGGTATGATTATACATGACTTTCTTTCAAAAAATTGACCGGGATGTAAGTTCAGGGGTACCGATGGGCACATAACTCGACAATCCATGAATGTTGGAATCAAAGTGTAAGTTCAGAGGTACCAGCAGGTACATGACTTAGGAATTTGGGATATGAGTTCAGCGGTACAAGAGGGTACGTGACTCGATAAGTTGGAAAATTAGAGGGTTGAGTTCAGTGGTACCAGCGGGCACATAACTCGAAACTCTGGAAAATGTTGTTTAAACATAGTATTTCTTCAGGAACTTGCCGTTGACGGGCAACATGAGCAAGTCTCCGTTCTGCTTGGCGAGGCGGTAAGCACCATTGGAGAACACGGTCTCGATGATAAATGGGCCTTTCCATTTTGGCTGGAACTTGCCGGTGGTCTTGTGAGTCATGACCATTGGCCTCCTGACTGCCAAAACAAGATCGCCCACTTGGAATGTTCTGACTTTGACCTTTTTGTTGAAGGCTCCTGAGATGCGTGCTTGGTATAATTCGATCCTTTGCTGAGCTAGGAGGCATTTTTCATCTAAGGCCTCTAACTCTTGTAGTCGACGTTGGTAGTTATCATCCGTTGTCAATTGATAAGTGAGGGCGACTCGGAGTGAGGGAATCTGAGTCTCTAATGTGAGAACTGCCTCACTCCCGTACACCAGAGAGAATGGTATATTTCTGGTGGCTGTTCGAACCGTGGTGCGATAAGCCCATAAGCACTCGCCGAGCTTCTCGTTCCAGTCGCGTTTGTTGGAGGAGACAAATTTCTTGAGGAGTTTGATGATTGTTTTGTTGAATGCCTCTGCTAACCCGTTTGCTGCCGGGTTGTATGGTGTCGAAGCGACATTCTGAATGCGGTGTTTGTCGCAGAATCGGTAGAATGCGTGGCTTATAAACTGCGGACCATTATCATGGATGATCCTTCGGGGCAGTCCAAAGCGTAGATGACGTGGTGCTTCAGGAAGCTGATTACGTTCGAAGTCTTGACTTCGGCAAGTGGGACAGCTTCTGTCCACTTTGAGAAGTAATCAGTGATCGCAAGTATGAAGCGATTTCCTCGGGAGGAAGGTGGGGTGATTGGACCAATGATATTCATTCCCCATGCTTCGAATGGCCAGGACGCCACTGTCGGATGTAGATATTCGGATGGTTGGTGAATAAAGTCTGCGTGGACTTGGCAGGCCTTGCATTTTCGGGCATAATCTATTGCATCAGCCACCATCGTGGGCCAGTAGTAGCCCATCCGGCGAAGGCGGTCTTGCAGCTTAGGGCCAGGCTGATGGGCCCCGCAGACATCGTCATGAGCATCTCGTACAGCTTCTTTGGCTTCTGCGTTCGACAAGCACCGAAGTAGTAATCCATCGTAGGAGCGGCGATACAGCATTTTCGTCTCTGTATCGTAGAAGAATCTGAGAGAACGCCGTCTGATAGAAGTAGCGTCCTTCGGGTTCTCGGGCAGGATGTCGTAGACCACGAAGTCTATGAATGGTTGTCTCCAGTCTGGCGCTTCGTCGATCATCTGAGCAGAATAACTCGCCATGGCTTGAACGTTGTTCTTGGGGCAGACCAGCTCATGGCCGATTACATCGACCGAATGATGAGAGTGGTTTGGCACTGCAAGGGAAGCAGCCAGGCCTGCTAGGGCATCAGCTTCGATATTTTGGATTATGGGGATGTGTTCGATGAAGAATCCCTCGAATGATGAGATAATGTTGATCGCTATTTGGTGGTAGGGGATCATGTCTTCATGGCAGACTTCGTACGTCCCCCGAATCTGGTTGACGATTAATTGTGAATCGCCATATGCTTCAAGGTATTCTACCCCCAGTTCTCTTACGAGTTGGAGGTAGATTGTCAGAGGTTCTTCTGATCCCGTGGTTGCTTCAACATCAGTTTGTTTATTTCCTCCTTCAAGGTGCCTCTTCGACTTTTCATATAGGCAGGAGTCCGAGTAATAAGATTCGACCCCTTTGAAGGGATCGATGTCAGCAAATTCTGTCCTCACGAAGCCGTACTTGTCGACATATTTGAAGCATTGGTGTAGCGTGGAAGGTACGATCATGTAATCGTGTATCCAAGGGCGCCCCAAAAGGATGTTATATGAAGTGTCGGCATCTATGACGTAGCAAGTGACTTCTGATTGGAGATCGCCAATCTGACATTTCAGACGGATCTTCCCGATTGGGTAGCTCCTGCCCGAATTGAACCCGCTGATGGCGGTATTTGTAGGGGTCAGACGATGCAACGGGATGCGAAGATGATGCAGTAGTCCTTTTGGAATGATGCTTATGGAAGACCCAGGGTCAATGTGCATCCGGTCCACCTTTATGTCGCCGATGTAGCCTGTGTAGTATAATGGGCGATCGTGTAGATTAGTCTTGATGAGCATGTCTTGTGGAGTGAAGATGATGTTGGGCATTGCTCCCGTACAGCACTGTCTTGGAGGTCTGCGGGCTGATTTTATCCCGTGAGGTTGACCCGAGCCAGGTACGCGTCGGCATTTTGAAGTGCATCGCTCAAAGCTGTGCGGACATCCTTCGAGAGCCTCAGGAGTTCATATAAGGACAATTTGGCCGGTGTATTGGCCAATTGCGCCAAGATGTCGAAGTTGTAGGGCCTCTCCAGCCCCTGAGATGTTTTTTTTCGGAGGGATTTGTCGAAGCGAGTCTCCTTCGGCCTAGGCTTGTCGGTCGTCGAAGGCTGAGCCGGTCCCGGAGCATCCGTGGTAGTGGGCGGATGATCATCAGTCGAGTTTTCAGCCACAGGTTGAGATTGTGCTCCGGATCGAGTAACAACGGCTGTGACTTCCTCTTCATCTGCTGAGGTGGTACGGCAGGATCTGACTTTTCTACTTTTCTTTCTAAAAGATGGAGTGGACTGAGTTATCTCGTGGACTAGGTCCGGATGGACCCACATGATTTCCCCTCGTGATGTGGTGAGGGGTACTAGACCAGCAGCTTGAGCAGGCGGGAGATTAGCAATCTCCATCGTTGCCAGAGGGATGGGTATAACCCCGTCCTGGGTCTCTGTTGGAGGGAAGCTGCCGAATTGTACGGACACCATGTTGGCTGCCACGGTTACCTCCTCGAAATCGATGGCCAGAGCGTTTGAATCGATGAGGTTTTGGATATATCGTTTCAGTTGGTAGCAGTCGTGCATAGCATAGTGGACGTAGCGGTAGTAATGGCAGAACTTTGGGTTCTCCAGATCAGCCGACCGAGGCTCCCGTCTTGGTGGAGGAAGCTGAATCCTATCTCCTTGTATGAGCATGTCCAAGATATGCTTGACGTGACCGTCTTCAAAAGAGTAAGTGATTTGAGGCCATTGTTTGTCCGCAGGTTGTGACTCAGGCTTCTGGGCTGTATCGGCCACCATAGCCTACTTGCCTCTGTTGTCCCGGTTGTTGGAGGGGCTACCCCCATTGTCGTTGGTGGTGCTGGGACGCTTGCCCTTGTTCTCTCCCTCTGAGATATGTAATCCCAGTTGGTGAGCCTTCTTTAATCGTTCTTCGGCACTTGTAGCACTAATGATAAAAGCATTCCAGTCCTTGAATTGACTCTCGCCCATCCAGAGACTGATTGTTGGGAGTAGTCTCTTTTGGCAAATTTTGATCAAGGAAGAGTCCGGGTTGCCAGATGGTAACTTCATTGCGGTTTGACAAAACCGCTCAATGTAATTCCTCGTCAGCTCTTTCTCTCCTTGAATGACGTCCATGAGGGTAGACATCGTGACGTCCTGCCCTACCTCATAGAACCTCTCCAAGAACAGGCGTTTGAAGCCAGCGAAGGAATGGATGCAATTGTCCGGCAGGTTGTGGTACCAATCGAAGGCGACTCCTTCCAATGCCTCAATGAATAACCGCGTGAGGATAGCGTCATCATGGGGCAGATGGTCGGTAGTGACCTCAAAGTAAGTGATTTACCGACTTGCTGAAGTCTTGCCATCATATGGGTTGATATTGAACGGCTTATATCTTGGTGGAAAGGGAACATCCCTCCATTCAGCAGGATATGGTTGCCGTATCCTGAGGTCTTAAGAGTTTTCTCGGGCATGCAACATTGCTCGGAGCTCCTGAACCTCTCTTCTTACTTCTCGGGCCTCATCTGTCGCGGTAGGGGCCGTTATCTCGGGAGGATTGTTGCCCGGGTTCGGTGTCGCTGAATTTGAATCTACGTTGATTGCGGGACCCGTGCTTGTCTGGCCAGGTGTCACCCCCTGCAGATTAGGAAGCGCCGCTTTGATCTCGTCTACAGACTTGACCAAGGCGTGAAATATAGCCTCCAAAGTATCGATGCGCTGGCGATCACCGGAACCGCCTTGATTGCTGTCTGTCATGAACACCGTCTTCACATGAGGAGTGACGGAAGGAGTGGTGGAGGATGTACCCTCCGAGTCGTACCCATGCATCGAGAAATCATCAGGATATGTGGGGATGTTCTCTTCAGGTTCGGACTCGGAAGGAACACTACCCCCAGCTTCGGAGCTTGCTTCGTCTAGGATGTCCTTGGGGACGTCGGTATCTATTGTATCCGTCGGAGGATTTGCTTCCTCCAGTCCGTATTCCTGGAATGTCGGATTATCGTAGATGTTTGGAGGAGTGCTACCCCCAGTTCCGACGACCCCTAATGTTGCAGACGACGAACTTCCTACTGCAGCAGTTTTCGTCTTCGAACGGGTGTGTTAAAATACTCCAGTGGAGGATAACCCTTTAGACGACGGTTTCTTAGCTGCAGTAGTTGACACCTTTGGGCTGGAGACGCTCGTTTTCTTCCCTCTTCCCTTGGCGAGAACTTTCTATGCGGACTTGTAGGAGACAACAGGAGGTGCCTCGTCTTCTGAGCTCGGGTAATGTAGTCTTTGGAAGACGGATGGCCGGTCTTCCGTCACCGCCGCGTTGCTGCAACAGCAGTTGACGATGATCTGGGTGCATTGATGTCCGTGTGAGGGCTTTTTACACACCGAAGCTCCTTCTCTTTCCTTGCGTTTGTGGAGGATAACCTCACGCAGGTCAGAGGAACCACTTTGTCTGTTTGCCGTCGGGGGCTGGACTTGAGTGGTTTTATACAACTTCCCATCAGAGGCCCGTGTGATAATCAGCAGGACGCCCCGATAGTCAGAGGTTGGGGCAGTCGTCTGGACTTGATGAGCCCGCGCTGCCCTAGACTTCCTCCTTTTAGCACTTGTGGGTGCGTAATAGGAGGAGTCTAAGTCGAATACCGCAGAGTCTGGATTATCATCCAGAGAATGATCAGAGTCAGGACCGCATGAGAGCCGGTCGAAGACTGATCGAGAGAAGCGTAGGACGGACGCTATGCGGCTAGCATTGGGTACCGTGCAGGCTGTCTGCATACGGC
This sequence comes from Iris pallida, assembly GCA_029216955.1. Taxonomy (NCBI): domain Eukaryota; kingdom Viridiplantae; phylum Streptophyta; class Magnoliopsida; order Asparagales; family Iridaceae; genus Iris; species Iris pallida. The sequence goes on from JANAVB010009599.1 coordinate 11,896,460, forward strand.
TGTCTTTTGTTGTAGGATGAGTCTTTATGCGGCTAGGAGTCACGACCGTGCAGGCTGACCGCATACGGTTGGCATCTGTGGCCGCATGGGTTTTCTGCAAGCGATTGACTTTAATAGCCGTATGAGTCTCATCCGTGCGGTTGGCAACTGTAGCCGCATAAGTTATGCGGCTGACAGATGTGGCCGCATGAGTTTTCTTTATGCGGTCGGCGGTTGTAGCCGCATGGGCTTTCTCTCTGCGGCTAATACTCTTCTGCGGCTCGGATCGCGTAGAGTTCCTCTTTGCCCCTGCAAGTCCAGCATCATAGTGTTTTCTTCTGCCGGACTTGGGGACAGCAGAGTTGTCTACGGTCTGAAGTGGGGCCGCAGGGGAGTCTTTCTCGCCATCTTGAGCAATAGAGAGCACCCCATCAAGGGCTTGCGGAGGAGCAAATGATTTTGGCCTCCACTCTTTGCGAGCCTTTATGGTACGGGTGCGCTTCTGGACCGGGCCAGTGCTACCTTCAGAGAGCATCTCTTCGAGCGCCTGTTGGTCGAAGCGTACGACCATCTTCTGTTGTATAGAGCCAAGTTTGGCTGCGTCCGATTGCGACACCAACTCCTCAGCCGTGGAGAAGTTAGTCCCCAGCAGAGTCGCCATCGTGTTTGCCATTGATTGTAAAAGTACAGAACAATTATCGGAGGACTGAACTTAGACTCACAATACAAACTCGCTCGTACAAAGAAAGCCTAGGGACGAAAACCTAGGTACAGCAGTCTAAGTACGATTGTTTATTTTAGATTCTGGGGGGTGACGATAGAGGCTCGGGAAAGCGACGGCCGCTCTGCCTTACTATTTGGACGATCGGTACGCAGCCTTGACTCAGGGAAGATCTGCTTGGTCTTTGACGAAGAAATGCCTTCTTGCTCTCTCTCTGATTGCTCTCCTGGCTTCTCTCTCTCTGTGTATATTCTCTCTCTGACTATGGGGGAAGTCTCTCTGTGTAGACGTATTCTTCTTTGGGTTTTTTTTGTATATCTCTCTATATATTACAAGGGAATGGCACCTTGCTATTTATAATAGTGGGATGTGATCACTAGGGTTGCCAATGATTAGCTCTTGGAGATGGCGACGGCCTGGGGATTGATCAATCCAGGCCGTTCGTTTCTGATTGTGACGAATCAGAACCATTAAGGGTAGATTATACCAAATCCCCATTAGCAATTAATGCTGATTTGCATAAATCTTCCTTATAATGATTCTCTAATATCTGCGAATAAATCAAATTTATTCTCCTGCCACGTGCCCCAGATCATTGGGATTCGACCCGATCTTGGATTGCCATAAATCTGGGAGATTGATCGGCTGAGGACATGTGTCCTGAGAGCCAATGGTGAGACTGGAACCGCATGCAGATTGGGCCGCATGAATTTTGGGCCGCATAAGACTTGGGACACGTGTCAGGGCTGTCTGGGCAGTGGCCCCCTCCTTCAGACTTTTGAACCATATGATGAGCCGCATGAACCGCATAATGGTGTGTCTGCTTGAGCCGCATGGGCATGATCTTCTTGAGCCGCATAGGGATGATTCCACTCGAGCCGCATGGGACAGCTTCACTCTGAACCGCATGGGAAGTCTTCACTTCGAGCCGCATAAGCACACCCACGTGGCAGGGCCACGTGGCATTTTGTTTCTCTTGGGGGATCGTGTCAGAGATTTTTTTCTCTTCCCTAGAGATTCATCATCATGACAGAGTCATAATTACCTGCTTTGGGGTCAGGTCTGTCAACTTTTCAGAGGGGTCAGCCGTCAAAGCAATTAATGCAGCATGGATCGGAGGGGAACACTGTCACGCCACATGTCTTCTGAGCCGCATGGAATGCCTCCGGCCGCATAGCTCTTTATGCCGCATGACTCCCTGAGCCGCATGCGTTTTCTGAGCCGCATGGGTCTTTCTTGGCCGCATGAGTCAATTTCTTTAGTATTTTCCATGCTTCTACATCTACATGAAGGTCGGCTCGTATAGGTCTTATACATGAAATTTGTTGAGAGAAAAGTCTAGTGTTGTGCTCCAATATCCAAGTCATGGTAAGGGACGCCAAAAGATCTAAAATAGAAAGTGGGAGTTCACGAGGTGATAATTAATGCACAAAATAAAGAAGGTCAAATTAAAGCATGAAATAAAATATATTAGAGAATCCAATAAAAAAATTATTTATGGACATAGTTCTAGAGAGAAGATAGTCCATTAGATGAATATAGTTAAGGAACCATTAACTCATTATTCAAATTGCAAGTTGGTTAGAAGGTCGCAATTAAAAGATCTAGAATTGAAGGAAGGTCGAGTAAGCAGAGGTGGAAATACAGTCACATAGCTGGGCAGATGACTAATGACACTTGTATATATACTACTATCCTGGTCAAGGGTGACATAGCAATTAGTGTGGAATACTCAGTAGGGTTATCTTGGGGCCTACCATTAAAATTTTAACTCAAGTATCTTCCAAAAGTTTCAAAATTGAACTTTTAAAAATAAACCACCAAAATTTGTATTCACTCCAAGCCGTTCAAATTCATCATAAAAGTTTAAATCACTCTCATAAATCTCAAAGCAAAATTTTATCACGTTACTATTAACATTTTCCAAAATTAACGTTTAAATTCAACTATTTAACTCAAGAGTTCATAATTTACGAATCCATAAAAATTTCACAATCAATCAAAAAATTTAACACTCTAAAATTTTCAAATAACTCATAATAAAACTCTTACCATATTAAAAGCAATCTCAAAAATTTAGCTCAATGCTCTCATCAATTTTAACTTCTATTCATGCTAAGTTATTCCAACAAAATCACAACTTATAAATGGTAACTTCCTTTAATCAATCAAAATAATTTTCCATCACATCCTCCGAAATTCTTCCAAAATTTTTAATATTAGCAATCCCACATTAAACTAATTTTTTCAAAAAATCTTATCAGTCAAAAATCTTTTTTTTTTTACCAAAAATCAAAATAGATTTGTAATCCTCAATCATAGGACACCATTTAAAATAAAAATTTCTCAAAAAAAAATCGTTTCCATAACTTTCAAATATTTTAAACCAAAATTCGTCATCATTACTTCCACTTAAAATTCAAAAGTTACTAAACACAAAAATTGTAAGTTGCATGACTCAAATTTAAATAATTTATACTGCCTCATTTAAAATCTACGATCATTTTCAAACCAAATTTATAACCGTTCAAAGGTGTATAACCAAAATCCAGTAAATCATAAACATCAAAACTCGAAAATCAAATAAATTTTATATTTGTTCAAAGATGTATATCTATCACCCAAATATCACAACTCGAAAAGCAAATCAATTTTATATTTGTTCAAAGATGTATAGCTATAACCCAATAAATCATAAATATCAAATCTCAAAAAGCCAATCAATTTCTTATATCAAGGGTATAAAGATTTTATATATATATATATATATATATATATATATATATATATATATATATATATATATATTTCTCTCCTTCCTGAGTATCAATCCTATGGTGTTTACTAATTAGAAATCTCAAGATTAAAACTTTCCGTAGCAATATCCTACTTTACAAATTACTAATCATTAAATCACACTTTTAAAAAAAACCTTACTAACTCAATTAGAGTCTTAAATGTATTCCAATTGCCAATATAACTATTCTAGCCATGTGTTTGACCAATGAGCATATACTAGTGTAGTCATCATCCTAGTTGACACTAAGCACAAAAATAAGAATCAACGGTAGAAAGGAATCAAGCAAGATGCAATTCAAGGAAGTCGATCGAGAGTTCAGAATTTGAAGCCAAGGAAAGAGGTCAAGCTGTATGGATGAGATTCCTAGATTCTAATTCTATGTTGCAGGCACACATCGGTACAGTAACGTAACCGAAGTGACAAACTCGACCTGCATGGGCCACCACAAAAATATATCACGCCCCAGTCCCAAAATACGTAGGACTAGGTACATCGATATGCCAGCTGTATACATACGAAGTATACTCCAATATATAGAAACCTCGTATGAATACATAAGCTGTAAAATGTAGTAGAACCATAATAACTAAATCTCATCCACTAGATAAATAAATGATATAAAAGTAACTTTCAATTTTTCATGTATACAATCGTTGGGCGGAGACAAAGTCCACTACCAACTATCTCAAATAAAATGTACAAGAAGTGATCGACAAAATAACGAGACGAACCAAGCGCAATCATCTTCGAAAGAATGGAAAAAATCACGGCCTTGGCTAGAACACCTGCAATATCACAGAAGCGCACACACCTGGAGAGATAACCAGGTCCTCAGAGGGACGTAACAAGATACAATAAACATGCCATATAAATACTGAATATAAATATGCCACAAACAAAAGTAAGTGACAAGACAACAATAAGGTACTCAAACCATACTAAAGTGAACATTCAGTTAAGAACAAACCTTTCGTCGCATGAGCCCTGGCTGTCAATGGGATCTGGTATAGTCCCCACTTGGGCACCAGTGACCTAAGCGCATGATGTTCAAAAACGACAGTGGCCAACCTGCGAGGCTCAACATACCCGTATCTCCAGCGGAGCTTTCGGGTTACAAGGGAAGTACAATCGAAGTCTATACGATAAGGAAATCTTTTTCCCACCCAATGTTTCTATCATGTCGCATCCACGACCATGTAACACTACTAACCGTCAAGTCTTCTAATATACAACTATTGACTGTTAGACCTAACGCATGCGCACTGGGGATCAGCCAACACGCAAGGACCTCTACACGCTACTCATCTCACACATCTTCATGGTACAACTGTGTAAAGGTATATACAATACACTACAAATGGTAGTCTCTTAACTCTAAGTCCATATGCAACCAAAGGATAATAACAAAGTACAGCTAATATCACTGAGTAGTCAGTAAATCTAGAACTATAAAAAAACTAAAAATAAATGAACAGTGATATGTAATAAAATGCAACTGAATATAAATAGTATAATGGCAAGGTATCTTGCCTGAGGGTGGTACGAGAAGCAGCAAAATCCAACAATCAGAATCGTCAACACGAAAGTCAAAAGCCACAAGAAGCTCCAGATACTGAAACAAACATCACGAATGAGTTTGGAATAAAAGATATGCCTAAGAAATGCCTATCCAAAAGTTAAATTCTGGAACAGGGGCAAAATCATAATTTCGGGTCAAAACGATGTCCGTCGTTGGACCCGCTTTGCACCGAAATGCGTGCCCGAATTTACAGTCTTTAAAGTCGTCAAACTATATGTCTACGGATTTGTTTTGATGAGACGAACCCAACGGTATGTCCAATTTTGGATTCTGGTGGGCCGTGCACAAAATCGCCCGTTGAGTGGGATTGTGGGCCCGCCAAAATGGCATCCCGATCAACGGTCTCAAAATCGGACCAAACTTGGCTCACAGGACCAGAAAAATATTTCTAGTCCAATGGCGCAAGTTTAATCATGATATGATGAGTGTGCACAAAGTTGTGACTTAATTTGCAAAGGGTCGATACGGGGGTATCTCGACGGATACGCAGTGATTTCGTCGCGCATATGCAACAAAATCGGGTTCCGTCAGTTCTCACACGTCGACAACATCCATATGCGCCTTTTGATGCGTATAGTGCGCGACCACGTCGCCCGGTTTGTCGGGGCGCACGCCGTATCGGGTGTTTTTTTCCACTTTTTGAAAACAGAATTTACAATTTTTCGTAAAATTTTAACGTGTAACTTTTTACACACTAGATAAAAAATGAATCAAGAAGGTGAGTTACAATCTCGGTTATGTTATCTTTGACTGCTTTCAATTAGTTTTTACGAAAGTTTAATGGACAGCGAGAAAAGTAGCCGACAAGTTGGTGTTTTAAAACAGTTTTTAATATTTCAGAAAAGTAATTTTTCTCCAACTTCGTCTCGATTTTTTGAGCAAGTTGGATAGCCATGTCGAAATCCACTTAGGGATCTCGAAGAGGGTCATGTGGGCTTTCTACACGAATTTACGGATCTAAAAACGGACTAGAATCGAGAGAGAAATCAAACGGAAAAGTTGGGTACCTTAAAGTGGAAAACTGTTGTGGTGTTTGTTGTTGTTGATGTCGCCGTGACGACCGGGAGACAGGGATGCTGTCGCTCCTGCCAGACTAGTACGCACGCCGAGGAGAGGGATGAGGATGGAGGAGAGAGGAGGAAGAAGATGGAGATGAAATTAGGGTTTTTTTTTCAAACATATATATATAAGGGTTAGGGGGTCGGCCCTTATAATAAGTTGATGTTGCTTGGAAAGAGTGGGTCGCCCCCTTTGGTTGCAGCTTCTGCTGCGTATACTTGGATGGGGGACGGCTAAGCTAGCACTGTGGCGGTTCCCAAACTGTGGGGCCGGCCACTAGTGTATTATTATTATTATTATTTTAACAACTCAACATCTTTTATATATATATATATATATATATATATATATATATATATATATATATATATATATATATATATATATATATATATATATATATTTATATATATATCTATATGTATATATGCATATATCTATATATATATATATATTAAGAATCATCACAAATTTAATGTAACTTAATATCATCTATTCAAATAGTTAATGTATTTAAACCCATCTATATATATATATATATACATATACAAATTTACTTTACAATAAATTTAATAATAATAAGCTATAAGTAAAGTGAATATATGTTTTATTAAAAATAACTTTAAATGAAAATAATAAAATAATAAATTTTCTCAAGGGTGGTTTGGATGAACCCATCCCACACTTCCAAATTCGTGTCCAGAACAATTTGTACATTGTTGCAAAATATTATTTAATAACAGAATACGAATAATAGTACAAATATTTAAATAATTAAAAATTGTACATAAAATTCTAAAATAATTTAGAAAATATTTCTAAGTACATAAAATATGTCTACATGGCCACTTTGGTCTCCCACGTGCCTACATGGTCTTGGGTTTGGTCCGGGCCTAGTTCGGGCTGAATTGGTCAAACCGGGTCACTTAAAAAGTCAAAGATTTAATTTATAAATAATTAGTTTATCGGTGGAGGTTAAGTCGCAACTCGTCTGTTTTTCTAGTTCGGTCTTCACCATGGCTAGGCTTCCCCCAGCAGGGCTAGCACACTAGTCAAGGCACACTGCTACATCTTTCGTGCCAAAATTTATGTAGTCTTGTGTTCCAAAAAAATTCAACAATGGCTAAGGACATTTTTAATAAAACCATAAATTACAAAAATTCATTTTTTGTTAAGTCTAATAAAATAATAAAAAATATAATAATAATAAAAACATAGGGGTTTTACAAATACTCCATGAAATTCGAATCCGTAAATTTCTACAGAGAGCAAATATAACCCTCTAGAAAACCCAGTAAGTAGATTTCGTTGGAGGTAAGCACCCTGTCCAGAAACTCGATGAAAAGTTCATCGAAAAACCTGTTCAAAATAGGACATTAATCAGTCAAACCCTCCCACTTAGAAACCAGAATTAGGACAAGATATTTAGAATTCTCGAGATCTAATTAAACATGTTTGAAGACAACCTAACCAAGATGGAAACCCCATCATTAGTTTTATTTCTATCGGTTTAGACAGTGAGATAAATCAGATTGAGAATCGAGAAACAAAGAGAAAATTATTTTCAAAACTTAGAAATTTTCCCGATACGGGGTCCGTCCTGACAAACCGGGTGACTTCGTCGCAACCTGTCAGCATCTAAAGATGCGTATGGATGTTACAAATGTATGGGATTCGACAGAACCCGATTTCGCTGTGTGTGCACGACAAAATCGAGACGTATCTGTCGAGATACCCCGTATCGACCTCTTTTCAAATTAGCCCCTAACTTCGTGCATGTTCTTCATCTCGATAAGAATCTTGCACCAATAGAACCGTATCGTTTTTCTGGTCCTGTATGCCATGTTTGATATAATTCTGAGAAGGTCGACCATAATGCTATTTTGGCGGGCTCGTGACACGATCCAACGGACAAATTTGTACACGATCCACCGGAATCCAACTTTGGACATACAATTGGATTTGTATCATCAAACCAGACTCATAGACATATAGGTTGATGACTTTAGAGACCGTAGGTACTAGCACGTTTTTCGGTGCATAGCGGGTCCAACAATAGATATCGTTTTGACCCAAAATTATGATTTTACCCCTATATCCTAAAGTATACTTTTGGGTAGGCATTCTTAAAAATTTCTTTACGACAAGCACATTGGTGATGTCTATTTTAGCATTCGAAGACTGTTGTATGAGTTGACTTTTGTGGCTCGCTGAGTGGTTGGTATTATCGGTTTCACCAACAAAGAACCCCGGGCGAGTACATATATGACAGTTTTCATATTTGATCATCTCTATGATTCATGTATTTTGTAGTATTTTATTAATATTTTTTTGATTCTCGACACAATTGTTACATGATGTGGTAGTTATGGATTCTTTACATGTTCGTAACAAATGTATTTTTGTGTACGTGACTTGTTTGAATCCATAAGTACTAGTCGGGTAGGAAAATACTTTAGTAGACATATAAATATACCCAGAAATATTCCATTTCTCTGATGATGACTGATAGTAGTCGTATAATTCACGTGCGGGGTATCGGATTTACCCTTAGCCGTTTACATGTCGAAAGTGTATTTCAACTCACTAGTTAGGTACAGTTTTTGGTTCTAATTTATACATTGCTAGCTGCATGTCTTATCAGTTTTAATACTCACTTGTCATTATTATCATGCTCGTTCAGTTCCATGATTCCATGCTTGTCTGTTCATCATGTATTTTCTTATTATTTACAGTTTTATAGATTTTATCAATTATTACAACTGTTGTTAGAATGTACTCGTTCCATTCCTGACTAGAAACCAATATTTTTCATGTTAGTTGCGGCAACTCTTAGCATTGGGGAGGCATGGGTATTGTGAGGTCAACCTAGAAGATTAGTTAGATAGATTAGTGGTTTTTATTTTCTTCTGTGAGACATTGTACTTGGCTTAAATATAACTTTTAAAATATTGTAAAATAATCTAGACCTTGTGAATGAGAAATAATAATTGTTTTATGAGCATTTTGTTTTATTGTGGCCTAGACAGTGTTATACCGGTCGATACTGCGACATAGGCTGGCTTGGACACGCACTCGCATCCCGAAAGAAAAAAAAAGGTACAGGTCGTGACATGGTCCCTTGAAGAAATGGGTACCAAAGGTTACATCTACTTATTTTGTAGGTGGACCCTCAACCCTCTCATGCTAAAAGCAATTAGATTCTCGATAGTGGATGTTCGCGGCACATGACAGGTGATGCATCCTTATTCGCTACGCTATCGATGAAAAGAGAAGGGTATGTTTCCTTTGGCAATAATTTTTGAGGTAACATTATTGGAATTGGTATTGTCGGTATGTCTCCCTACCCAGAAATAAGAGATATTTGTCTAGTCACAGAATTGAAACATAACCTGTTGAGCATAAGTCATTTGGCAGATAACTGTTATGATATCAATTTTGTGACAGACAAATGTTCTATATGTGAAATGATTACTGAAAATCCCATATATGAAGGGATTAGGAAAGACAATACATATTTTCTTTCTAGAATGTACTAAAAGAGCAAAAAATTACCAAGTAGCCAATTAGGATGAAAATTGGCTATGGCACATGAGACTAGGATATGCAAATATAGGCACTATCTCAAGGCTATGCACTAAAAAGCTGGTAAAAGTACTCCCATAAATTTCTTTCATGAGAGATATGGTATGTTCATACTATAAAAAGAATAAAGCAACTAGGTCATCTTTTAAATCCATCAACGCTGTAGGCACTTCTAGACCTTTGCAGTTAATTCACATAGATTTATTTGGTCCTAATAGAGTCGCTAGTCTTGGCGGTAAACTCTACGCTTTTCTTATAGTCGATGATTTCTCTCATTTTACTTGGGTTTACTTTTTATCCAATAAAAGTGATGCCATTTTTGAATTTTAAGTATTTTACAAAAAGGTACAAAATGGAAAAGGATTCATGATTACTCGAATCCGAAGTGATCATGAGGGCAAAATCGAAAATACTGATTTCAAAAGTTTTATGATGATAATGGATATTACCATGAGTTTTCCTATCCAATAACTCCTCAGTAAAATGGTATTGTGGATCAGAAGAATCATACTCTAAGCGATATGGCTTGAGTCATGCTGAATCAGCATAATCATCCTAAGTATTTTTGGGCAGAAGCTGTAAGTACAGCCTGTTATGTTTTGAATAGCGTGTTAATTCGACCTATATCGAAGAAAACCTCAAATAAATTGTTGTTTAGAAAGAGTCCAAACATTTCTTATTTTAAAGTCTTTGGTTGTTGCTGTTTTATCTTGAACACCAACGATAACTTGGATAAGTTTGACTCGAAGGCAAACGAAGGGATATTTCTCGGATATGCTGCCAAGAGTAAGGGATATATAATCTTTAATAAATGATCTTTGATTGTTGAAAAATCTATTAGTGTTTCCTTTGATGAGTTCGACAGTAATATGTAATCATGATCAAACTGATTTCAATAATTATCTTAAAACTCTGACTCTGATACGTAAAGTAAGAAGAGTACAGAAGACCGCAGCTTATCTCATCAAGCAAACTTTTGTAATTTTATTCTGTACTTTTCATGTATTGAGTCTATGTTATTTTGTAAGTCAGATATAATTGGCATTTAGAAGATCATTCTCACAAAAACAAAACCATCTTTTTCTAAACCAAACAAACATCCAAAAAGCTATTTTGAACGAAAATGAACCCTGACACCCTTTTACCCGAGCTCGGGCAGAGTTCTAGCCGAACTCGGACCGAACTTGGTCACCTGAAATTGATCCGGGTCAGAATGAATTCCTAGTCTTTTGGATCTGGCCGAACTCTGGTTAAAAAAATACCTATAAATAGAGAAGAATTTTTTATTTTACTCAATCATCTCATTCTTCATATTTTCTATTCATTCTAAGCTTTCATATTACAAAGAGCTTTTCAATCTTCACATTTTTAAGACAACTTTCGTTCTTCTAAGTGTCGGTTTGTTCCAATTAGAAGTGTTCGAGTTGTATAAGCTTGGCATATAAAAGCTTTTGTCACGCCCCAGAACCAGAATACTGGAGAGCGGGGGAATGACTCAGCCAGCTACGTATTACGGGTAGATGAATACCGTATAATACGATCAATGTTGTCTAACCAGACGAGGGGGTACATACTACATAAAAGTCTCACTATGGTCATTCGCATCTATTGTCTCAATCATTCAAATAAGAAACGGTAATAAAGAACATATAAGATAAAGCAGTAAGGCGTCCCAAACGCTCAGTCAAAATGTTCTTGAGATCTGGCCTTACAAAACATAGCCAGATGGTATAGTGACGTATACACGATTGTTATCAGCTGCAGTCTGACTTAATTACAATCATGCAAAAGTAAGTACAAGACGATCCGACCAACATGTCGGTGCCAAATGGCTAAGTATAAAGTAAATGACAAAACGAGCGGTGAAGTAAGAAAACCCACTCGAGTCCTCCTGCGATCATCCCTCTAGTATTGACCATCTTGGAGGTAGAAGTAAGCTGGATCCTCGGGGACCGGCTCTAAATCTGGCCATGCAAAACCAGAGAGGTTAGACCTCTAATAGCAAGTACCACAAGGAAGGACGATATGAAGGACTAAACCAGTAAGTAAGAAAATGTAATAATAGATCTCTGCCTCCCACTAGGATTCACATAACGTCATGACACTTCGAACCAACCTCCCAACCAAACAAGGACAGAAGTTGGCCCGTCATGTCCTGACATCCTGATCATCTCAGTTAGGCAACAGAGTAGATACAGTACACAAACAAATTATCTTGAACGACCAATCAATTCCTACGGCTAGCTATTGTGAGTCCCAAGTTATCCTAGAATTATGCAAAAATAGGGATTCCTCAGTTCTTACTATGTGCGAGCAAGGCTAGTCTATCCAGTCAATCAATTGCGCCAATCATGTAGTTAGACGAGTCCCAGCGGGACGCCCGCCGTTATAGCATGTACAATAATATAAGCAGATACTGTTTCCTGTCCGTGTGACAGATTTACAGTATCTGTGGGAACCAGCCGGCCCGTCGGGCACTTAATAGTCCCAAGGGGGCTGCCATATAAGAACTCGGGAATCCATTCTCTCCATGCCATCATTATTTTATTTAACTTAATAGTCCCTACGTTGAGCGAAGTTCCATGCCGTGGGTCATGGCCATTCAAATGAGTACTTTCGTACGGGGTACGATATGCGCAACTCTACAACGATACCTGTGCGGCTAGGTTGTAGGTCTTACATAGCCTGATGTAACAATCAAATTAACCACGGAATAATCATGCCTTGACCATAAAGTACACATGCTGTCTTTGTAAGATAAATAGATAATTAAATAATAAATAATTACTTTGAAGCCTGCATGTGCCTGTATGCCAATATTCGGGATCGGCTAATCGAGTATAATAGTTCATTACATGAACATGTCTCATTCATTCAATTCAATAAGACGACTAGCCAGTCTCTTAGTTCCAATTAGGAACGCATGATCAATTATTTAGTCCATGTCATAATCATTATCAATGGTGACAAGGCATGAAAGTCCATCAATATTACATGGGGTCGGGTCTATAACTCTCAGGGTTAAGTTCTAGTCATACTGGGTATCCATGGATCAATCAGGACACAAGGCGCATTTTACATAACAATCCATTTTAACAAATTTAACATATCATGATTTATCAAGAAATTCACGCAAAAGGCGTAAGGATATAATAAAAGAATTATCATGCCATCATTAAATGAATAGGTTGAGGAATAAATAAAAACACCCAGGTCAGGAAGTCACGCCAACAAGTCTATGCTAAGGCAAAAAGTCACGCAAGAAGTCTATGCTTAAGACCAACAAGTCACGCTAAGTCTAGCTGGGGTGAGCATGGAAAATGGGCGTGAACAGTGAGCGTGAAAAGTGATACACGCTGGCAAGCGTGAGCGTGAAAAGTCACGCAAGCAAGCACAGCGTGAGCGTGAAGGAAAAAATCCACGCACGCACAAGAGAGCGTGACTAGAAATCCATGCACTCATAGAAGTGTGCGTGACTAAAAATACACGCAGACTCGTGGATGTGTGCGTGACTAAAAATACACGCAGACTCGTGGATGTGTGCGTGACTAAAAATACACGCAGACTCGTGGATGTGTGCGTGACTAAAAATACACGTACGCTCATGAGAACGTGAGCGTGACTGAAAATACACGCAGACACGTAGAGACGTGTGCGTGACTCAAAATACACGCAGCTACGTAAGAACGTGTGCGTGACTCAGCCTTCGTCCCTAAGCCAGAAGATGAAGTTCCCGACCAGAAAACACGCTAAGTTGGGAGGTCAAACCCATGAACAGTCGAAATACAACAACTTAGATCTAGGAAAAACCAGCCATAGAAGTCCAAAATGCTAAGAACTAAACTCTCTCAGAATCATGAGAGGAAGAGTAATGATCCACAAAAATAGATGAAGGAGAAGCAAGTTTGCACTTGTCTACTGCTCCTGCTACTGCTGGTGGGTGGAGAGTAATGAGAGGAAGAAGAAGAAGTAATGGTGAGGATGAGTAATGAGGAGAGAGAATAGAGAGGGGAGCTTTAAATAGGAAGGTGGTGGTAGGTGGGAGTTAATGGGCCGGGTTGCACAGATCCATCCAAGCCGAAACCCACTAAGACTAAAGCAGGAAATAAAATACAGGAAATAGATTAACATGGAATTTAAAGAGCAGATAATTATTTAACATGAAAATTTAAAGGAATTTAAATATAAAATAATACATGATAAATACTAAATAAATACACAAGAGTTGTACATGTATAAAAATACGTATTCCGGGAACGAGGAGTGACATCTCTACCCACCTTAGAAAAATTTCATCCTCGGAATTTCAAATCCAAGCAGGATAGAAACATCGGGGCTAAACTAATACAAGCAATTCTAGTGAGCAAGCAATCATTTTACCATATCAAAAGCAAGTACTATATATGTAAATTCATCAATCTACGATATCAAATAGTTCTACCCATAAAGCGATAAGCATGAAGAATCAGGGCAATCAAGGTATATAGAAAAAGATATACCTTGTGAGTCAAACAGGTGTGGATACCGTGATCGGATATCATCCTCACGTTCCTACGTTGACTCTCCCAAGGAGTGATAACCCCAAGCAACATGGACAAGACTAATTGTTCGGTTCTTGAGTATCTTCTCTCTTCGGTCCAAAATGGACACAGGCTGTTCCTCGTAAGACAGGTTGGTACCAACAACCAGCTCAGAGTGATCGAGGACATGGCTTGGGTCCGATATATACCTACGTAATTGAGATACATGAAACACGTCATGCACCTCTCATAACGAAGGTGGGAGGGATAAACGATAAGCAACATCGCCTATCCGATCAAGGATAACAAATGGGCCCACGTACCGCGGACTCAATTTCCCGCGAACGCCAAATCTGATGACCCCACGAGTAGGTGAGATCCACAAGAATACGTGGTCCCCAACAGAGAATTCTAACGGCCTACGATGCTGGTCCGCCCAATGACGATGCCGATCCTGTGCAACTCGAAGTCGCTCTCTAATTCCTTTAACTACTTCAACCGTCTGAACAATCATTTCTGGACCTAGCATCTTCCTCTCCCCGATATCATCCCATGCAAGTGGCGACCTGCACTTTTTACCATATAATGCTTCGAATGGCACCATCTGGATACTGGCCTGATAACTATTGTTGTATGAGAACTCGACCAAGTACAGGTGACTCTCCCAAGACCCTCCAAAATCTAGGGTGCAAGCTCGCAACATATCCTCTAAAGTCTGAATCGTCCTTTCTAATTGCCCATCCGTCTGCGGATGGTATGCCATGCTAAATCTTAACTTGGTACCAAGACTATGATGTAAACTCTTCCAGAAGTGTGATGTAAAGCGGGTATCTCGATCCGACAAAATACTGACAGGGACGCCATGCTACCTGACTATCTGTTGCATATATAACTCTGCCAACTTTTCTGTAGATTGCCCTACTCTGAAAGGAAGAAAGTGTGCTACCTTCGTAAGCCGGTCCACTATCACCCAAATAGTGTCCTTACCACTTGGTGATCTCGGTAAACCGGTTACAAAGTCCATTGTAATATGCTCCAATTTCCATTCTGGAATAGGAAGCGGTTGCAATAACCCAGCTGGTCTCTGCTGTTCTGCCTTCACTTGCTGACATACCAAGCAACGAGAAACAAATCTAGCTATCTCCCTCTTCATCCCATTCTACCAGAAATACTACTTGATATCTTGGTACATCTTGGTCCCTCCAGGGTGAATAGAATACTGAGAACTGTGAGCTTCTGCCATAACCTCCTGTCTGATATCTCCACTAGGCACACATAGACGTGATCTAAACCTAAGTGTACCATCTTCATGAATTCTCATCTCCTTCCTGAGTCCTGACTCACATTCTGCCCTAAGCTTCTGAGTCCTTGGGTCTTGTGCCTGAGCTGCCTTGATCCTGTCTACTAAGTCAGATTGAACTTGCAAACTTGTTAGAACTCCTACATCACTAGGAAGTATAACTTCGATGCCCATCTCCTGAAGGTCTTCTAAGATATGCCTCTGCGTTGTCAACATAAATGCGCCGCCTCTCCTGCTAAGAGCGTCTGCTACTACATTAGCCTTGCCTGGATGATACTGAAGCTCCACGTCCTAATCCTTAATCAATTCCAGCCATCTTCTCTGCCTCATATTCAGCTCCTTCTGAGTAAATATGTACTTCAGACTTTTATGATCAGTGTACATCTCCACCCGGTCACCATATAGGTAATGCCTCCATAGCTTCAGAGCAAACACTACTGCCGCTAACTCCAAATCATGAGTTGGGTAATTCTTCTCGTGGTCCCGAAGATGCCTAGATGCATATGCTATCACCTTTCCATGCTGCATAAGGACACATCCAAGTCCCTTACCTGACGCATCACAATATACTGTAAAACCTCCGGGTCCAACTGGCAATGTAAGAATAGGTGCTGATATCAACTTCTGCTTCAAAGTCTCGAATGATGCCTGACATTCTGCCGACCAAACGAATGGTACATCCTTCCGGGTCAAGCAGGTCATAGGTGCTGAAAGCCTTGCAAAGTCTGACATAAACCTTCTGTAATATCCTGCTAATCCTAAGAAACTCCGTACATCTGCTACGGTCTTGGGTACTGGCCAACTTTCTACTGCTTCTATCTTTCTGGGATCTACTGCTACTCCAGCTCCTGATATAATATGACCCAAAAATAAAATATGATTCGTCCAGAACTCACACTTGCTGAGCTTGGCATACAACTGGTTCTCTCTCAGAACCTGTAACACTGTCCTGAGGTGGTCTTCATGCTCCTCTTCACTAGCAGAATATACGAAAATATCGTCAAGAAACACAACGACAAACTGGTCTAAGTATGGCATAAAGATACGATTCATCAAATCCATGAATATTGCTGGAGCATTGGTCAAACCAAACGGCATTACTAAGAACTCATAATGCCCATACTTCGACCTGAATGCTGTCTTGGGAATATCTTCCTTCCCAACCCTCACCTGATGGTACCCTGAACGAAGATCTATCTTGGAGAAAACTCTAGCCTTGCTCAACTGGTCAAATAAGTCGTCGATCCTGGGTAATGGGTACTTGTACTTCACTGTTGCCGCGTTAAGCTTCCTGTAGTCAATGCATAATCTGGATGACCCATCCTTCTTTCCCACAAGTACCACGGGTGCTGCCCATGGTGACACGCTAGCTTGGATAAACTTTTTCTCCTTCAGTTCCTCAATATGCTGATATACCTTGGCCTGCTCGGAATCCGCCATTCTGTAAACCCGATCTGATATCGGTTTAGTTCCTGGTGTCAATTCTATACTGAACTCAATATCTCTAACCGGTGGTAGACCTGGAAGTTCTTCAGGAAATACGTCTAGAAATTCTTCAACTACCTTCGGGATATGAACTTCTTCCATTGCTGCTACTACTCCCTGCTCCTGCTAAGTTGTCTCTGATCTGACTAAGGTGAACCGCTCCATGCCTGGAATATCAAAAGATACACTCCCTCTACGATAATCTATTGTCGCATGACTGTCTTTCAGCCAGTCCATGCCTAAGATAACGTCGAAATTTCCAACAGAAAATTCTATCAACCGGGCGGGTAAGGAATGCCCGTAAACTACAACGCTACACGCTAAAATAACTCTACTAACTCCTACAAGCCCATTGCCAGTGAGTATATTCAACCTCCCTGGCAATGCCTCGAACTCCATTCCTAGTCGTGTCGCAAATTATGCAGATATAAATGAATGGGATGCTCCCCAATCAAACAATGCTACTGCGGAATATGAGGCGACGAGAATGTTACCTGCCACAACATCTCCCGATGCCAATGCCTCCTCCAAGGACAAAGTGAACGCTTACCCTCGACCTTCTTGCTGGTTTTCATGCTGCGGCCTAGCATGATGTTGCTGCTGGCCCCTTCCTTGATGATGCTGGGTGGTCTATGCTGGTGTTGCTGCATCGGCGGTCCCTGCTGCCGAAATATCTGAGCCTGCGGACGCTGTGCCAACGGCCTTACTGCCACTGCTGGTCCTCGATATTGGCCTGCCCCTGGGGCTGGCAGAGCAGGAAACTGCTGCCCTGGTCCTCCTGCCCTCGAATTCATGGGACATGTGGTAACCCGATGGTCTGGATTTCTACATATCAGACACAGTCCATTCAATGTCCGACACACATCTCTAGTGTGTCCCATCTTTCTATAATAAGTACAGCCTACCGAGGTTTGCTAGTTCTTTCTCTGTTGCTGTTGCTGCTGCCTGGGTGGTGCTGGTCCTCGTATCGCCACATCGTGGATACGAACGCCAGTGGATGGTGCTGTTGTTCGGGGCGCTGCTCCCCCTCCTCCTTCAATCTGACTGTGGAATCTCTTCTGACCTCCAGTCCTTACTGCAAGCCTCTGGATGGTGATTTCATGCCTTCGAGTCACCGTCAATATCTTATCAAAAGTCTGGTAATTGTGCCCCACGATCAATTGCAAGAGTTCAAGATGAAACCCTTGCTGAAACCTCATAGCCCTCTGGCTCTCTGTTGCTATCATCTCTGGGGCGAATCTACTCAATCTGCAGAATTTCGCTGCATAAGCATCTACAGTCTTGCCAGCCTGCCTGAGGCTGATAAACTTCTGCTGTAGCTCAAACCGTGCCACAACTCCATAGTATTTGGTCTTGAATCTTGCCGTGAAATCGTCCCAAGCCACAGGACGTCTAATGCCCACTTCCTCTGATTCCCACCAATCACGTGCGAGATCCTGAAGTAACAACTTTACTAGATCCACACGTTCTTCTGCCGGTACCTTAGCTGCTGTCAGAATAGCCTCCATGTCCTTAAGCCATACATCTGCTGAGATGGCATCCTTCGTGCCCTCAAAACGACGGGGGTTGTACTTGCAAAACCTGGCTGATGCTCCTGAATCTGGCCTTGTCTCTCTTTCTAATGCTGTCTGTAATCCTTGGTTGAGTAGCACATTCTGCTCTTGTAGCTGAGTGTGCATGCATTGCTGGGCCAACATCTGATGTTGCTGAGTGGCCATCATTCCTCTCATGATCTCCAGAAGGGCTGGTGTGTCCACTTAGGTAGGTGGAACTGTCGGTGGTGGTAGAACATCCGGATACTGCGATCCAGCCGCTGGTTCCACTATCACTTCTTTCTGGGTAGCCTCTTGGGTTAGTACCGGCCCTTGTTGCTGACCAACAGGGTCAGGTTGTCCATGTTTCTCTTGTTGCTGTTGACCAGTCCTGGCAGATGCGGACGAAGTGCCCCTAAGGAAAGGGACAAAAGAACAATCAAACAACCGGACATGAAGGATCAATGAAGCCAAAGGATACCGAAATGTCAAGCAAGGGCTGAGAATAACGAATCATGAGATCAAGGAAGAACATGTGTGATTGAGACATCCTATAAATCGAAACACCCCACAAGTCTGAAATCAGACCTGCATGGGCCACCACTAAAACCATGTCACGCCCCAGAACCAGAATACTGGAGAGCGAGGGAATGACTCAGCCAGCTACGTATTACGGGTAGATGAATACTGTATAATACGATTAATGATGTCTAACCAGACGAGGGGGTGCATATTACATAAAAGTCTCACTATGGTCATTCGCATCTATTGTCTCAATCATTCAAATAAGAAACGGTAATAAAGAACATATCAGATAAAGCAGTAAGGCGTCCCAAATGCTCAGTCAAAATGTTCTTGAGATCTGGCCTTACAAAACATAGCCAGATGGTATAGTGACGTATACACGATTGTTATCAGCTGCAGTCTGACTTAATTACAATCATACAAAAGTAAGTACAAGACGATCCGACCAACATGTCGGTGCCAAACGGTTAAGTATAAAGTAAATGACAAAACGAGCGGTGAAGTAAGGAAACCCACTCGAGTCCTCCTGTGATCATCCCTCTAGTATTGACCATCTTGGAGGTAGAAGTAAGCTGGATCCTCGGGGACCGGCTCTAAATCTGGCCATGCAAAACCAGAGAGGTTAGACCTCTAATAGTAAGTACCACAAGGAAGGATGATATGAAGGACTAAACCAGTAAGTAAGAAAATGTAATAATAGATCTCTGCCTCCCACTAGGATTCACATAACGTCACGACACTTCGAACCAACCTCCCAACCAAACAAGGACAGAAGTTGGCCCATCATGTCCTGACATCCTGATCATCTCAGTTAGGCAACAGAGTAGATATAGTACACAAACAAATTATCTTGAACGGCCAATCAATTCCTACGGCTAGCTATTGTGAGTCCTAAGTTATCTCAGAATTATGCAAAAACAGGGATTCCTCAGTTCTTACTATGTGCGAGCAAGGCTAGTCTATCCAGTCAATCAATTGCGCCAATCATGTAGTTAGACGAGTCCCAGCGGGACGCCCGCCGTTATAGCATGTACATGTTTGCAAAAGTATAAAACTTTATTGATACAAACTGTGTA
Source organism: Iris pallida (assembly GCA_029216955.1). NCBI lineage: Eukaryota > Viridiplantae > Streptophyta > Magnoliopsida > Asparagales > Iridaceae > Iris > Iris pallida. The sequence goes on from JANAVB010009599.1 coordinate 11,916,621, forward strand.
ATAAAGATTACAAGAATTCTAAGAAAATTACAACTATAGGAATCCAATCTAGATGACGATTGCTTTATCCCTTGGACGATATGAACTTTGAAGACGAAACCTCTGAAGTTGAGAACAACTCTGGAAACTGAAGGCAAAAGCCTCGGAAGAATGCAGCAGCACTTCGACAAGAACTCCTGAACTCTCTGATTTATGATCTCTGATTTCTGGTCTTGATCCCCTTGAAATGAAGACTTGAAACTCTATTTATAGATTTCTGGAAATAACTAACTTTCAGTTATTCTGGACTGTGCAAGATAATTTACGCAGCAACTGGTTTGCACAGCATTGGACTGCACAGGCAGTTACTGGATCGTGGGCCAACTATCTGGGACACATGGCATTATTTGATTGAAATACGCATGATCGTGCATAGACAGTTGCCACATAATGAGCAATTGATGGCATGAACGCCACATGTACTTTATCAGTTATGTTGATGGAGCGCGCAACCTAAACTGCGCAAAGTTTGGTTTACACAGACTCAGACTGCACAGGATTGGTTTGCGTGATCATGGTTTGCGCAGGATTGGTTTGCGCAATCATGGATTACGCTACCAACTGTCAGCCGCCCTCGAGCACTGTACGGCGCCATAAACGAACAGCCTCTTCGTTATCCGTGCTGTCAGCTGTCAGGAAGATTTGATTTGATTCAGGTATTGATGACTTCTGCCACGTAAGCCTGCACAGTTGGGAATATGCACAAACCAACCTGCGCAATGTGATGTCTGTACAATCTGTGGTCTGCGTAACTCATCAAAATGATGTATATCTTGAATTTTTGACTTTGTTGATTGATGCAACTTGATTTTAGGACCTACAAGACCCCCTTCAAAGTTTTCGAAAGTTGATTTTATTCAAAATTTCGAAATACTTTGAATTTTTGAATTTTGAACCACATTGTGCATGATGATGAGCTGTCTGCGCAAAGCGAAGAGCCCTCCAATTTTAGGCGCAATCCGAGGCAGCCGTTTCATATTTCGAAAGCTATAAATAGCTATCTTTTTATTTTTATTTCTTTACTTTGCAATCTTTCAAGCTCTTGAGAAAAATCTTCCCCCGAACCCTTGCTGTCCTCCTCCGACGACGACTGTCATGGCACCACGATGATCCTCCAATGCTACCGCCGCCGCGAAGGGAAAAGCCCCGGCCGAGTCTTCTGATAGAGTTGCATGGCGAGCATCCCGACACGAATCCATGCACCCCGCTCTGAGAGGTAGTTGAACCGATCGAAAACCCCTTTTTAGGGTGATTCGACTTCCTTTGATCTTCGAAACTCATCTCTTTTTAGAGATGAGTTCAAATTGTGCCACCCTTTTTAGGGTTTTGGTTGCATCAACTGTCAGTCCTTATTTTTATGAAGGCTGCATTCCTGCGCAATTTTGTTGAATTGTGCTGACAAAAAGTCAGCACAATCGATGGATTTGCGTAGGATGTCAGCGCAAACTATTGCTTTGCGCATCCTATTATGATGCGCAAACTGATGTTGCACAAGCCATGTCAGCGCAATCTGAGAAATTGTGCACTCTAATGTTTTGTGTTTCAAAAATAGAGACTTTGACTTGTACTAATTTTTATCTGTTTGTTGATGCAGTTGAGTTTCTGTAATGCCTCATATTTTGATATAAAAGACATTTTGTTGTGGCTCTATTATTTATTGCATATCTTATTCAGATATAAATAGACATGATATATTTATTATCTTAATTTGACAACTTAATCGAAAACGACAAGTTGCTGATGTGGATAATAAACGATGATGAATCGTCAATGTATGTGAAATGAATGAACGGGAAAACCGTCAAATGATGATGAACGAACGGGTGAACCGTCAAATAATAATGAACGAACGGGTGAACCGTCAAATGATGATGAAGGAACGGGTGAACCTTCAAATGATAATAAATGAACGGATGAACCGTCGGGTATTTAATGAACGGACGAACCGTCGGATGAATGTGATAACTGAACGGATGAACCGTCGGGTATTTAATGAACGGACGAACCGTCGGATGAATGTGTCGCTTCGTTAGTTGAGGAACTTCTGCCTATAAATATAGCAAAAATTTGACAGGAACGAACACTTCTACTCTTCAACATAAAAATGTCTTCTGGAGAAGCATCTAAGAAGGCTGAGATTGCCTCGAAAGTTCAAAAGGGCACTGAAGAACGCCCTGCAATCCAGTTCAACCGAAGGAGGCAGAAGCAGGTGAAGGGTCGTCTGCACCCCAGCCACCGCGGGACATTCTGGACTTCCTGCTCGAACCAGGAAGGACTGAAGAAGAAGAAGCCATGAGGATGGCCGCCTGCAAGTATCTCATGGGATCCAGCAAGGAGATTCTCGGCTCTTTTGCTGACCACATTTTTGAGAAGGACGGCAGTGGCCCTCGTCCCAATGTAGAAAAAGATGATAGTGACCTTTAGTATTATGTACTATCATATAATGAAATAAAATTTAAATTTTATTTATGAACTTGACTCTGTTTGATGATTTACAAGCATTTATATTTATACATAATACTTCTTTAAAAATTTGCCACTGATAGGCATCATAGCAACTCGACCATCAAGTTCTGAAAGTTGATAAGCTCCGTTTGAGAAGACTTTGCTTACAACATAGGGACCTTCCCACTTCGCATCGAATTTCCCTTTGCTCACATGAGTCATAGTCATAGGACGTCTGACCGTTAGAACAAGTTCTCCTTGCTGAAATGTTCTGACTTTAACTTTGCGGTTGAAAGTCTTTGAGATGCGGGCTTGATATAACTCAATGTGCTGTTGAGCCATTAATCGCTTCTCATCAAGTACTTCCAACTCTTGAAGTTGAAGAAGGTCATTGTTCTCTGTAGTGAGCTCATTAGCAATAGCAATCCTTAAAGAAGGAATTTGCAGCTCCAAAGGAAGGACAGCTTCACAGCCATACACCAAAGAGAAAGGTGTAAAGCCTGTAGGATTGTGGACCGTAGTTCGGTAGGCCCAAAGACATTCGCCAAGTTTTTCGCTCCAATTCCGTTTGTTAGTGGATACAAACTTCTTAAGGAGTTTAATGATGGTTTTGTTAAAGGCTTCAGCTAAACCATTAGCAGCAGGATTGTATGCTGTCGAGGCAACGTTGTCAATCCGGTTATCATCACAGAATCTGGTGAACTTCTGACTGATGAATTGCGGTCCATTGTCATGGATAATTCTTTGAGGTACACCAAATCTATAGATGACGTGGTATTTAACGAAGTTGATGACACTGCTAGTCTTGACTTCAGCCAGAGATATAGCTTCAGCCCATTTGGAGAAATAGTCGATTATTGCCAATATGAACCGATGTCCTCTAGAAGAAGGAGGATTGATAGGACCTATGACATCCATGCCCCAAGCTTCGAAAGGCCAGGAAGCAACAGTCGGGTGTAAGAATTCTGATGGTTGATGAATAAAATCTGCATGGATTTGACAAGCACGACATTTTCTTGCATATTCAATGGCATCTGATACCATAGAGGGCCAATAGTAACCCATGCGTCGGATGCGATCCTGTAATTTAGGACCAGGTTGATGTGCTCCACAAACAACGTCATGAGCTTCACGCAAAACTTGTTTGGCTTCATCACCAGCGAGACAGCGTAGGAGAAGACCGTCATAAGTTCGCCGATAGAGTGTTTTGGTGGTTTGATTATAATAGAATCGGAGAGATCGTCGTCGAACGCTTGTAGCCTCCTTAGGATCTTCTGGGAGTATATCATGAACCACGAAGTCGATGAAAGGAGTTCTCCAATCGTCATCGATGACATTGACTTCAGCAAAATTGCTAAATTCAATATTATGATTATTTTCGATGCAGAACAGTTCTCGGTTGGAGATAACCACCACCTGCTGTCTTTTGATAGGGATGGCTAGGACAGCTGCCAGATTGGCCAAAGCATCTGCTTCAGTATTGCAAGCTCGTCGAACATAGTCTATGAAGAAAGCTTTGAATGATATAGCTATATTGATTGCTGCTTCATGATAAGGCACTAGGTCTTGATGATGGACTTCATAGGTTCCTCTAACCTGATTAACGACCAGCTTAGAATCACCGTAGACTTCGAGATATTCAACATTCAGTTGTTTAGCTAACTGAAGGCCGATGAGTAGAGCATTATACTCCGCCACATTGTTGGAACAAGGTTCATCTAAAGAGTAGGCTCTTTAGATAGTTGATCCATCTGGAGAAACGAGGACCACTCCAACACCTGCCACAATAGCACCATTGGGTCCAATTCTCGATGTACCATCAAAGAATAAATGCCAGGTTGTAAACTCTTCAGAGATCATGTTGACTTCCAACGTCTCGTCTGGAATTTTATCATAGAGTTTAGATGTCTCAGGCACAGGATAAGCTGCTAAGAAGTCCGCCAGCACTTGACCTTTAACAGACTTTTGTGGAACATATACCATGTCATATTGAGCTAGCAGGATTACCCATGTAGCCAGTCGAGAATTAAGTGTGCTAGGCTTCTTCATGAGTACCCGAAGAGAATTAACTCGGGATATGACATAAATAGTTTGGCCAATGATGTAATGCATCGTCTTCTGTACAGCAAATATGAGAGCCAGGCATTCCTTTTCGACCGGACTATAGCGGTGTTCAGCACCAATCATAGTTCGACTAAGATAATAGATAGCCTGTTCATGGCCTTCTTTATTCTTTTGGGCAAGTAAAGCACCCAATGAATGGTCCATAGCACGGACATACATCAAGAATGGAATGCCAGAGATAGGTGGCACCAAGACTGGTGGGTTCATAAGATATCGTTTGATATCGTCGAATGCTCGTTGACACTCTTCAGTCCAAACAAAAGATACACCCTTCTTCATTAATTGAGTGAATGGTCTGCAGCGTCTAGATAAGTTCGAAAAGAATCGCTTGATGTACGCAAGTCGGCCTTGGAATCCTCGTAGCTCTTTTAAGTTGCGTGGAGGACGCATCTCTTGGATGGCTTTGATCTTCTCGGGATCTACGTGTATACCCTTAGAGGTAATGACGAAGCCGAGAAATTTGCCACTAGAGACACCCAAGATTGACTTGGTGGGATTCATCTTGAGCTGATGTTGACGCATCAGATTGAAGATTGTTCTCAAATCTTGGATATGATCTTCTTTTAGACGACTTTTGACAGCAATATCGTCAACGTAGCATTCGACTATTTTACGAAGATGTTCTCTGAAAATGGTACTCATGGCTCGTTGGTAAGTTGCACCAGCGTTCTTGAGACCAAATGGCATCACTGTGTAGCAATAGACTCCCCGAGGAGTACAGAAAGATGTGTGCTTTTCATCTTCGAGATTCATTTTGATCTAATTATATCCGGAGAATCCATCCATAAAAGATATTCGCTCGAACCCACAAGTATTGTCAATCATGACGTCTGTGATAGGAAGAGGAAATTCATCTTTTGGACATGCTTTATTAAGATCTCGGAAGTCGATGCAGACTCGAACTTTGCTAGTTTTGTTCAGGACTGGAACAACATTGGCTACCCAATCAGGATGTTGTTCTTCTCGAATAAAGCCGCAAGCTATAAGCTTCTTGACTTCATCATCAATTGTATCCATCATTTCAGGCTTAAATCGTCTTTGTTGTTGTTTGACTGGTTTAGCATTAGGAAGAATGTTTAGCTTGTGAGTAGCAATCTTAGGATCTAAACCTGGCATATCCTCATAACTCCAAGCAAAGACGTTAATGTATTCTTTAATGAGAAGAATCAACTCTTGTTTATCAGCTTCTGGAAGATTCTTACTAATAAAGATTGGCCGAGGTGAATCGCTTTCTCCTACATCAATTTGAACTAATTGATCTTCAGTAGGAGGTTCACGTTGTTCAAAGTGAAGTACCCATTGGTTATCCATATGTTGAGCCCAAGGATCTGTTTCAGGATTTTCTTCAACATTTTCATCATAGCCTTCTGGTAGTTCAGCGGAGACCATGTTAGATGATACGATCAGCCTGTGAACTTCACCAATGCTAGTATCAGAATCCCAAGATCTTGAATCAGATGAATTAGAGCGTTCTTCACTGTCTGAGTCAGAGACTACTGGGGATAATAGTGGAGGAGAAGTATATCCGAGATCTTTCTTAGTCCTGCTGTAGTACATTTTCGACTTTCTTTCCGGAACAGTCGTGCGGATAGGAGTTCGTCTACCTTTACCATAATTGAGACCACTTTTGAAGTCATAGCCCATTTTTCGGATGATGTCTTTTGACTGTTGACTATAACGATGGAACTGGAGACGTCCCGTATCGTTAAGTTTGCTATCATCCGTATAACTGAATTGTTTTTCTGGTCCTTTACTAAAAAGTGTTGGACTTTCACCTTTCTTTCGAGAAGGGTGAATACGGTAAGAATCATCTGGATCTTCAAGTGAGACTTCTGTCTGAAGAGATTGTACAACTCCCATTGTAATTGATTGGAAGCTATTTATCATATCTAAATAGTATTTATTATAATAAATAACATCAGTATACTGGAAATTAGGTGCTTTTTCATTGATTTGTACATCAGTATTTACAACAGGACCTTTAGCCTTAGCAGGCTTGGTCTGATTAATTACAAGAGGGGGAGAAGAAGAACGTGGAAGAGGCTTGTTACGATGGAGGTCGATAACAAGTGGCTCAGAGGAGGTGAGCTCCCTTTTTTCCTTGTTGCGAGTGAGATCAACAACAAATGGCTCAGAAGGAGTGAGCTGCTTTTTGTCCTTATTACGACGTAAGTCGATAACAAGTGGCTCAGAAGAGGTGAGCTCCCTTTGATCTTGATCAACATCAAATGATTTCTTTTGAATTGGCAAGTGAATAGCCAGTGGTTTAGAAGACTGAGGATATGAAACTCACCCTTTGACAGGTATGATAAGAGTGTCTTTGGGTATTACTTCTTGTTCTTCTTCAGTATCTAAGGCTAACACAATCTTCATGAATTCATCCTTGTACATCCGAGCGTCGTTACAGTATGCTTCAACGCCTTTGAAAGGATAAAGATCCGCAACTTCCTTATGGACTTCTCCCTTATCATCAACATATTTGAAACATTGATGAAGGGTTGTTGGAACAATATTATGCTCATGTAAGAATGGTCTCCCCAATAGAGCATTATAAGAACAACCATGATTGTCAATGATATAGAAGGTAACTTTTGTGCGAAGATTGCCTATTTGGAGTTTTAAGCGAATCTTGCCCAAAGGTTCACTCCTTTCCTGATTGAATCCAAGGATTGTGGTGATTGTGGTGGAGAGACTATGTACGGGGATTTTCAGAGCATCGAGCATTGTTTTCGGCATGATACTGAGAGCAGATCTTGGATCTATCAGGATACGATCGACTTTCATCGAATCAACATATCCTGTATAGTAGAGAGGACGATCATGCCTATTGTCCTCCATCAGCATGTCATTTTGGGTGAAAGTAATGTTCGGAATCAACTCCATAACACTATGACAATGTAGACAAGAGACTGGTTCTGCTTCCGGCTTCTTGAGAAAGGCTAAACAAGTCTCAGCTTGCATAAGAGCTTCACTTAAAGTTTCTCGCGTCTCTCTGGAAAGACGCAAGAGTTTAAAGATAGACAGCCTTACTGGTGTATTGGCTAGTTGAGCCAATATATCGAAGTTGTAAGGCTTCTCAAGCCTAGTAGGAGATGATTTCTTCAAGGGTTTGTCGAAACGAACTTGTTGCTTGCCTTTGTCAGCCGTTGTTGGCTTGGAAGAAATTGATACTACAACTGGTGAAGATGCCGAAGGGACCTCTTCAGTAGAAGCAGGTTGTGCCGGAGCAGGTTCAGAAGAAGAAGCAGGATTCTTTTGACCTTCAGAATGATCTTTCAAATAGGCTTTCCCTGACCTGGTGCCTAACAGAATCTCTTCGTCAACAATGGGATCAAAAGATACCATGTTGCAAATCTTGGTTTTGCCTTTAGAACGAGTTTTCTTCTTAAAAGAAGAGGACACCTCGAATTCCGGAGCAAGATCAGGATGTATCCATATAATTTCACCGTTGTCAAGAGACAAGGGAACAAGACCTTCATGTAGTGGAAGTGGGAGATTCTCAATCTCAAGAGTTGTTTTAGGAATTGGAATGACACCGTGATGTACCATCTGTGGAGGGAAGTCCCCAAATTGGACTGAAACCATGTTTGCAGTAACAGTCTTTTCATCTTGTTGAAGAGTGACTACACCAGCATTAACAAGCTCTTAGATTTTGCCTTTGAGCACATAGCATGCTCTAGAAGGATGTCCAATGAATCGATGGTAGACACAATACTTAGGATGATCGGTCTTACCGACTTTATCAGGTTTCTTTGGGTCAGGGAGTTGAATTTTATTGCTTTTGAGTAAACACTCAAAGATACTTGCAGTATCATTCTCGTCAAAGGAATACTCTACTTTCGGACGAGGTTCCCTCGGTGGAGGTGCAGAAGGGATAGGAGTGGATGTAGGCGGAGCTACATTGACAGCCAAAGATTCTTTGTTTTTGTTCAAGTTAATGTTCAAAGTCTCTTTTGCTTTGTGATTGTTCTGGCGGTTGCCACCACCTGAATTCTGATGCTCATCTTGATCAGGGTTAGACATTTGTACCCCCAATTATTTGAACTTGTCGGCACTCACTTCAGCAGCTTTGGCATTGACAATGAATGAGGGCCAATCTTGGAATTGGGTAGACCCCGTCCACATACTGATAATAGGCAAAAGATTTGCCTTACAAGTATCAATAGTGACAGCAGCTGGAGTCCCCGAAGGCATTTTCAAGGCTTCACGGCAGAACCGTTCAATAAAGCCCTCAGCAGTTTCATTATATTTCTGTTTGATTTTGTTGAGAGCTGACATCGTCATATCATTGAATCCTTCATAGAACCGTTCTAGAAAGATTTGTTTAAGACCTGAAAAGGATGTGATGCAACCATCGGGCAAACTTCTGTAACAGTCATATGCTACGTCGGCTAAACAACCGACGAACACTCTGGTAAGAAGAGCGTCATTTGGCTGGAGTTGAACAGTCATTACCTCAAAATGATTGATAAATTGACTTGGGGAAGTACTGCCATCGAATAGAGAGATTGTTAGGATTTTGTACTTCGGGGGAAACGGGACTTCTTTCCATTCAACTGGATAGGGCTGCTTAATCCCCAATCTTTGCAAGTTGTCTTTCTCTTTAAATGCTTCGAACTGAGTTCGTAAGAGTTTGACAGCTTCATTGGCGTCTTCTGATGACGAAGAAGGAGCAGGTTGAGTTGTAGTGACAGGAGGAGGAACAACATTATAAGCACTACCCCCAGCTCCTGACTGGCTAGGTGTAGTTTGTACTTGCACTTGTACAGGAGGCATTTACGGAGGTACTACCCCCAGCCCGGTATTGGCAGGTATTGAAGATACTATGATCTCTGGACTAATAGTAGGTGCAATTGATGGTATTGCATGATGTGCTACAATGATAGAATGCATACTAGCAACCATTTCAGCCATGGTTTTTAGTTTATCTTCGAGTGCAGCAATTCGCTGTTCCTGATTTATAGAAGTTGAAGCATCTGGATCATCCGTGACGACATACGCTGTTACTTCTCTTGGTACAATAGAAGATACTGTCTGTTCAGAGCTTTCACTGTATGCATCATAATCAGAGAACGAATCATCTCCTGACTGAGAAACAGGAAGATAACCTAAAGGGTTTTGAGGAAGATTCCTTTGACCGATTGTATCTCGGCTTCGAGAACGGGTATGTTGAAACACTCCTTCGGAAGATTCTTGGAATAATTCTAAATACCGCTGGCTTGGCTTACGAAGTCTGCCATATTTAGAGCATCTTTTACCTCCAGTGTCTCGGGAAGTCATGTTAATTGAAGCATACAAGACTTCGTCTTCCTCTGACATAGGTTCAGATTTAGCAAAAGTCAGCCGATCGAAAACATATCGTTTTTTTGTTTGACAACAACATTGGATTATGACTTTATGATTGCAATGATGATCAGATGGTAGAGGTGTTGAGGTATTGTCCCATTTTTGTCTTAGATGTTCTCGAAGATCAGCAACGGGACGAGGAAAGCTCTGAGGGATTTGTTCTTTGACAATATTCGGAACATGATTCCGATTCTTCAAATGTTTAGTCCCTTGAGTATACAGGGAAGTGCTCACTTCATTGGCATAAGTATCAGGATTTTTGTTCCTGGAGATTTGTCTTTGAGGCTTGACCTTCGGCATTGGTTGTTTGCATTTTGCCGAAGTTGGCCTATTAAGATATGTTCTTAGGTCTGCAAATTCACCTCCGGGGGTTTCTGTTTGAGATACTAACAGTTTTCCCTGTTTGGAACGAGATATTTTAAAAGTTGGAAGGTCCTGGAATTCTGCTGCCGGGGTAGGCAGAATACCTCTTTGATCAGTACTATTGTTATAAAGGAAAGAAGAATCCTTGTTTGAAAGAGTTTTAGTACTGATTGGTGCCAAGGCACATTCAGATGGATCTTCTTTAGTAAAGACTGAAGAAGATTGAAAAAAGACCAAAGGGCCCTTTCCTTTGTTTTGAGATGAAGGGTTAGCTAAAGAGCATTTCCCTCTGTTGTCTTCCAAGTCATGGGACAAGGAAGTTTGAGAAAAGACCAATGGACCTTTCCTTTTGTTTTGAAGAGAAAGAGGAATAGCCAAAGGACTACCCCCAGTGGATTGCGCTGGGGCAATAGGGTGTTTGGAAAGAGGAGCAGAATTTCTTCCTTTATTGTGAGAAGAAGGGAATTTAGCCAAAAGGCTGTTTTGTGCAGGAATTCTGGCCACAGAAGATGTGGTTTGTGCATCAGAAGTCCTTGCTTTAGAGTGCTTGGGAGGTACTTTAATTACTGGAGTATCAGTTTGCACAGGAAAAGCTACTGCCAATTGTGCCAGAGTCATAGGAGTCTTGTGTTTTGACAAGGCAGCATATGAAGTAGCCTGTGCAACAGTTGCAACAGACTGCACAGCATTGACTGCAACAGATTGTGCAGGCTTTGTTGAGACAGACTGTGCAGCAGTTGGCACAGCAGTTTGTGCAGAAGTCTGGCTAGCAGATTGTGCAGCAGTTGGCACATCATCCTTGGTGGCAAAACTGCCAGATTGTGCAGCAGTCTTGGAGACCCAAACTGAGCGTACTTTGCTCTTGGCAGAAGTGGCTGCAGTACGGGGAGTGGTCTTGGAATTGAGCATTGCCTTGTAGGCTGTCTGGTTGACCTTAACAACCAGCGTCTTCTGCGTCTTTCCGATAGACGCTACGTCACATTGAGTTGCTACTTCCTCGTCGGAGGAGAAAGTTGTCCCCAGCAGAGTCGCCATTTTGTTTACAAAAGTATAAAACTTTATTGATACAAACTGTGTAATAAAGATTATAAGAATTCTGGGAAAATTATAACTATAGGAATCCAATCCAGATGACGATTGCTTTATCCCTTGGACGATGTGAACTTTGAAGACGAAGCCTCTGAAGTTGAGAACAACTCTGGAAACTGAAGGCAAAAGCCTCGGAAGTTGAAGGCAAAAGCCTCGGAAGAATGCAGCAGCACTTCGACAAGAACTCCTGAACTCTCTGATTTATGATCTCTGATTTCTGATCTTGATCCCCTTGAAATGAAGACTTGAAACTCTATTTATAGAGTTCTGGAAATAACTAACTTTCAGTTATTCTGGACTGTGCAAGATGATTTGCGTAGCAACTGGTTTGCGCAGCATTGGACTGCGCAGGCAGTTACTGGATCGTGGGCCAACTATCTGGGACACATGGCATTATTTGATTGAAATACGCATGATCGTGCAAAGACAGTTGCCACATAATGAGCAATTGATGGCATGAATGCCACATGTACTTTATCAGTTATGTTGATGGAGCGTGCAACCTGAACTGCGCAAAGTTTGGTTTGCGCAGACTCAGACTGCGCAGGATTGGTTTGCGCAATCATGGTTTGCGCATGATTGGTTTGCGCAATGATGGATTACGCTGCCAACTGTCAGCCGCCCTCGAGCACTGTGCGGCACCATAAACGAACAGCCTCCTCGTTATCTGTGCTGTCAGCTGTCAGGAAGATTTGATTTGATTCAGGTAATGATGACTTCTGCCACGTAAGCCTGCGCAGTTGGGAACATGCGCAAACCAACCTGCGCAATGTGATGTCTGCGCAATCTGTGGTCTGCGCAACTCATCAAAATGATGTATATCTTGAATTTTTGACTTTGTTGATTGATGCAACTTGATTTTAGGACCTACAGTACAATAATATAAGCAGATACTGTTCCCTGCCCGTGTGACAGATTTACAGTATCTGTGGGAACCAGCCGGCCCGTCGGGCACTTAATAGTCCCAAGGGGGCTGCCATGTAAGAACTCGGGAATCCATTCTTTCCATGCCATCATTATTTTATTTAACTTAATAGTCCCTACGTTGAGCAAAGTTCCATGCCGTGGGTCATGGCCATTCAAATGAGTACTTTCGTACGGGGTACGATATGCGTAACTCTACAACGATACCTGTGCGGCTAGGTTGTAGGTCTTACATAGCGTGATGCAACAATCAAATTAACCACGGAATAATCATGCCTTGACCATAAAGTACACATGCTGTCTTTGTAAGATAAATAGATAATTAAATAATAAATAGGCTAAATTTCAACTTGATACCCTCAACTATCCATGTTTTGCAACTTGATACCCTAAACTTTCAAAATAGCCAACTTGATACCCTGAAAAATATATTTCCCAAAATGCCCTCCCCCCTCTCTATTTCCCAATACCCCCCCTCCCTCTCCGGCCGCCGCTGGTGCGCGCCGCCCCGCCGCCCCGCTGCCGCTACTGCTGCGCGCCCGCCGCTGCTGCTCCGGCCGCCGCTGCTGCTGCGCGCCGCTCCGCTGCTCCGGCCGCCGCTATTCGCGCCGCCGCTGCTGCTCCGGCCGCCGCTGCTGCTGCGCGCCGCCCCGCCGGGGGAGGGGGGGGACGCCGGAGGGGGGGACGCCGAAGAGGGAGGGGGGACGCCGGAGAGGGAGGGAGGGAGAGGACAAGGATATTTTTGGAATTTTTTGGATTTTAGGGTATGAAGTTAAAAATATTCAATAGTTGATGGTATTAAGTTAACTATTTTAAAAGTTTAGGGTATCAAGTTACAAAACATGGATAGTTGAGGGTATCAAGTTGAAATTTAGCCTAATAAATAATTACTTTGAAGCCTGCATGTGCCTGTATGCCAATATTCGGGATCGGCTAATCGAGTATAATAGTTCATTACATGAACGTGTCTCATTCATTCAATTCAATAAGACGACTAGCCAGTCTCTTAGTTCCAACTAGGAACGCATGATCAATTATTTAGTCCATGTCATAATCATTATCAATGGTGACAAGGCATGAAAGTCCATCAATATTACATGGGATCGGGTCTATAACTCTCAGGGTTAAGTTCTAGTAATACTGGGTATCCATGGATCAATCAGGACACAAGGCGCATTTTACATAACAATCCATTTTAACAAATTTAACATATCATGATTTATCAAGAAATTCACGCAAAAGGCGTAAGGATATAATAAAAGAATTATCATGCCATCATTAAATGAATAGGTTGAGGAATAAATAAAAACACCCAGGTCAGGAAGTCACGCCAACAAGTCTATGCTAAGGCAAAAAGTCACGCAAGAAGTCTATGCTTAAGACCAATAAGTCACGCTAAGTCTAGCTGGGGTGAGCGTGGAAAATGGGCGTGAACAGTGAGCGTGAAAAGTGATACACGCTGGCAAGCGCGAGCGTGAAAAGTCACGCAAGCAAGCACAACATGAGCGTGAAGGGAAAAATCTATGCACGCACAAGAGAGCGTGACTAAAAATCCACGCACTCATGGATGTGTGCGTGACTAAAAATACACGCAGACTCGTGGATGTGTACGTGACTAAAAATACACGCAGACTCGTGGATGTGTGCGTGACTAAAAATACACGCAGACTCGTGGATGTGTGCGTGACTAAAAATACACGCAGACTCGTGGATGTGTGCGTGACTAAAAATACATGCACACTCATGAGAACGTGAGCGTGACTGAAAATACACGCAGACACGTAGAGACGTGTGCGTGACTCAAAATACACGCAGCCACATAAGAACGTGTGCGTGACTCAGCCTTCGTCCCTAAGCCAGAAGATGAAGTTCCCGACCAGAAAACACGCTAAGTTGGGAGGTCCAACCCATGAACAGCAGAAATACAACAACTTAGATCTAGGAAAAACCAGCCATAAAAATCCAAAATGCTAAGAACTAAACTCTTTCAGAATCATGAGAGGAGGAGTAATGATCCACAAAAATGGATGAAGGAGAAGCAAGTTTGCACTTGCCTACTGCTACTGCTACTGCTGGTGGGTGGAGAGTAATGAGAGGAAGAAGAAGAAGTAATGGTGAGGATGAGTAATGAGGAGAGAGAATGGAGAGGGGAGCTTTAAATAGGAAGGTGGTGGTAGATGGGAGTTAATGGGCCGGGTTGTACAGATCCATCCAAGCCGAAACCCATTAAGACTAAAGCAGGAAATAAAATACAGGAAATAGATTAACATGGAATTTAAAGAGCAGATAATTAATTAACATAAAAATTTAAAGGAATTTAAATACAGAATAATACATGATAAATACTAAATAAATACACATGAGTTATACATGTATAAAAATATGCATTCCGGGAACGGAGAGTGACAGCTTTTTAGACATTATTGAAGTTTGTTCGGGGCTTCAGATAAAAATACGATGTTATAAGAAGTCGGCATGTCCTTTGGAGTAAAGCACACGGTGTAACCTCTATTTCAAATAGTTGATTTAACATCGAGCAAGAGTACTTGAGGCTGGACTAGTCCTCTCAAAGGAAAACCAGTATAAAATCTTGGTGTATGCGTACTGCTTCATTCTCCCTATTTAATTAATGCTTTACATTATTGTATTTAATTGTCTGTCTATATTTGCCTTTCACCTGCATTAATTTTATTGGGGATATTTCCTCCGCTAAACTCTATTCATCCCCCTTTAGAGGTGCCATCGATCCTACAATTATTATTAGAGCACAATTTCTCTTAATTGGACTAAAACTCCTTGAGAAATAGTATTATTATATACTAGTAATGGTGAAGGCCAGTCAACAAATCGGCCTCTCCTATTTGATGGCACAAATTACACGTATTAGAAGACACACATGAGCTTTTACCTCAAGTCACTTGATTTTGATTTATGGTCAATTGCCATTGATGGTTCTAAGAAACCACTTCCTATTGTCTAATATGGCAACCTTGTTGAAAAAATACATGACATGTATACTGACCATGAAAAGAAACAAGCAAGTCTTGACGCAAAAGCTATCAATGCTTTATTTTGTGCAGTAGATAGAACTAAATTCAATAGAGTATCAACACGTGTTACGTCTCACGAGGTTTGTAGACTGCTTGAGGTAACTCATGAAGGAACTTTACATGTGAAGGAATCTAAAATCTCATGACTTACACAAGAATATCTAGCCTTCAAAATGAAGCCTAATGAGACTATTACCAACATGTTTACTCGATTCTTAGATATTGTTAATCCCTTATCTTCTCTTGGAAATGAATACATCAATCATGAAAAGATACGAAAGGTACTTCATAAATTGACCAAAAATTGGAATCCCAAAGCGCCAACTATTATTGAAGGGAACGATCTCACTACAGAGACTCTCGAAACACTTATGAGAAAGCTTATGACACATGATCCAAAACTTAAGGAATTTGAAGAGCCAGGACCAAAAGAGATGACTATCACATTCAAAGAACATCATAAGATGGCTTCCGATGACGAAAGTGAGACTGACAGTTCGGACAATGAGCAAATGGCCCTTATAACGAGGAACTTCAGAAGATTTCTAAAGTATAAGAAATCTGACAAAAAGAAGAAAGATTCCAGAGATAACGAAGAACCTATATGCTATAGCTGTAAGAAGACATGTCATATGAAGAAAGACTGTCTTGTTGTAAGGAAGGAAAACATATACGATCAATCAAGTAAGAGAAGGACTTCAACCAGGAATTATGCTAATACCGGTATCTTGTGTGAAAGTGAGGCAAGTGATTTTGAAGAAG
Organism: Iris pallida; assembly: GCA_029216955.1. NCBI lineage: Eukaryota > Viridiplantae > Streptophyta > Magnoliopsida > Asparagales > Iridaceae > Iris > Iris pallida. Next base: position 11,932,763 of record JANAVB010009599.1, read on the forward strand.
GAGAAAGACCTCGCAACACAGGAAACCTATGCTTCATGGCTAGAGATGCAAAGGTAACTACAAATCTTTTATATGAATAATTTACTTTTGATGAGTTATCTGATGCCTTCAGTTCATCTATGAGAAGATCAAAAGAAGATGATAGATATATATATATAAATGTTCTAAGAAAGAGATAAAAGCAGTACACTCTGAGTTCACTAAACAATCTCATATACTAGAAGATATTATAAATAAAACTTCTTCTAGTAACACAAATGAGATTTCTTCTTTAAAATTGAGATTACATGACACACTTGAGGAGCTTGAGAAAGCATATCAAGATAATATAAAACTCAAGGATCTCTATGAGTTAGAGAAGAAAAAGTACAATATTATTGCTCAGAGAATAGATGAACTCACGACCAAGTATAATGAAGCTTGTGATAACTTTAAAAAGTTAGAGATTAAACTGGGTAAACAGGCCGGTTGTCAAACATATGACTCAAGTGAATACGAAACACGCGACTAAACACAAACACAGCACATCTAACACCACTAGAACTTCTAGAAGTCATACATTCATGTATAAATTTACTCATAAGAAGTCACACTCCTATTTAAAAACTTACATACATGACCTTCAAACTTTACCTAGCATAAACTCATTTGCTACATGTCACTATTGTGGTATAAGAGGACATGCGTCAAATTAGTGTAAAATTAAGAAGTTAGCAGACATACATATATATGTTTTGGTTCCTAAAACTAATACATTCGAACCCTCAAGAAAGTGGGTACCAAAGGTTACATCTTCAACTTGTGTTGTAGGTGGATCTACCCCCTCTCACTAAAAGCCACTAGATTCTCGATAGTGGTTGCTCCAGACATATAACGGGTGAGAACACATAATTGGTAATGGCGACATAGGTGCTTCTCCCTCTCCTATTATTAATGATGTTTGCTTAGTAACAAAATTAAAACATAACCTTCTGAGCATAAGTCAATTGACTGATCATGGTTATGGAATTAATTTTGTTAAGGATAAATGTTTTATTTATGACAAAACTTCTGGAATAATCTCTTTTTAAGGATTAAGAGAGGACAATATATATGTTTTATATCTATCAGAATACTAACATTATAGGAAAGTGTCTATACACATCTCAAGACGAAAGCTGGGTATGGCATATGTGCCTTGGATATGCAAACATGGATACTATTGCAAGATTGTCCACAAAAAAATTGGTAAGAGGCTTACCTGATATTACTTTCAAGAAAGATATTGTCTGTGCCGAGTATGAAAAGTACAAGGCATCCAAATCATCTTTTAAATCAATAAATATTGTAAGTACCTCTAGACCGCTTCAACTGTTACATATGGACTTATTTGGACCAAGTAGAGTGGTTAGTCTTGGCAATAAGCTATATGCTTTCGTAATAGTTGACGACTATTCACGATATACTTGGATTTATTTTTTTGCAAATAAAAATGAGGCTTTTTCTGAATTTGTTTTTTTTTTGTAAAAAGGTTCAAAATGAGAAAGAATTCATGATCACTCGTTATTTGAAGTGATGACAGAGGAGAATTTGATAACCATTATTTTAGAACATTTTGTGATTCAAATGGTTTATCACACAAATTCACTTGCCCCAGAACTGCTCAACAAAATGATATTATGGAGATGAAGAATAGAACTCTTGACGATATGGCCAGAGTTATACTCAAACAGCATAATCTTCTAAAATATTTTTGGGCATAAGCTGTTTATACAATATGTCACGTGTTAAATAGAGCTCTTATTAGACCGATCTCGAAAAGACTCCCTATGAATTATGGTTTAATAGAACTCCTAATATCAGCTATTTTAAAGTGTTTGGTTGCAGATGTTTTATCTTAAACACTAAAAATAATTTAGGCAAATTTCACGTGAAAGTCGATGAAGAAATATTTCTCGGATATACTGTAAAGAGTAAAGGATACAGAGTATTCAACAAAAGATCACTTGTAGTTAAAGAATCAATAAACGTTACTTTCGACGAGTTGAACAGTCAACGTGGCAATGACAATGATAATGGAGATGATAGAATCCCCTCAAGTAAAACACCCAAAGATACATCAACCACATACTTGAAAAGTCTGCCGAAGAGACTACGATTAACCCCAAATCATCCATAAGAACTTTTATTATGTGATGTATCAAAATGTGTAAGTACTCGTTCAAGCAGTGGAGATATTATTGCTAACGTAGCTTTTATTTCTAAGATAGAACCCAAGAATATTGAAGAAGTGTTTGATGATAAATTTTGTATTTCTGTAATGCAAGAGGAACTTAACTAATTTGAATGGAATCAAGTTTGGAAACTTGTTCCCAGATCTAATGATCACCCAATTATTGGTACTAAATAGGTTTTTCAAAATAAATTAGATGAGAATGGTATGGTCAAACGCAACAAAGCACGTCTAGTAGCTCAAGGCAATAATCAAGAAGAACGTATTGACTACGATGAGACATATGCTTCCAGTTGCTAGACTAGAATTCATTCGTATGTTATGTGCTTTAGCTAGTTTTCATGGTTTTAAACTTTTTCAAATGGATGTCAAAAGTGCTTTTCTAAATAGTTTTATAAAAGAAGAAGTTTTTGTTAAATAACCTCCTAGATTCGAAGATTTCAAAAGACCAGATCACGTATTCAAGCTTAGTAAGGATCTCTATGAACTTAAACAAGTACCACGAGCTTGGTATGAGGGCCTTAGTTTCTTCTTACTTGAACATGAATTTTCAAAAGGAAAGGTTGATTCTAATTTTGTTATAAAATCTATTTATAAGAATATTTCATTAGTGGAGATCTATGTAGATGATATTATTTTTGGATCAACAAATGAGATACCTTGTAACAAGTTTGTTGATTGCATGCAGAGTGAATTTAAAATGAGCATAATGAAGAATTGACCTTCTTTCTTGGGCTACAAATTAAATAAAATTCACAAGGGATTTTTATCAGTCAAGCCAAATATACAAAAGACCTGCTGAAGAAGTTTGATATGGACAATGTCAAACCTATCGGAACTCCTATGTCAACGTCTACAAAACTTAACATGGTTAAAAATGGTAAACAACTGAAGTGCATAAGTACAGAGGTACGATTGGTAGTTTACTTTATTTAACTTCTAGTCGTCTAGACATTATGTTTTCAATATGCCTTTGTGTAAGATATCAGGCTTGTTCCAAGGAATCACATGTGAGTGTCGTAAGCGTATCCTACGATACCTTAAAGGTACTTCAACAACCGGTCTATAGTATCCAAAAACTAATTCGTTTGACTTGATAGGTTATTCGGACACGGATTTTGCTAGATGCAAGGTCGATCATAAAAGTTCCAATGGCACATATCATTTCCTAGGAAAATACTTAGTCTCCTGGCTTTATAAAAAGTAAAATTCTGTTGCATTATCAACAACCAAGGCTGAATATATACCAGCAGGACGTTGTTGTACACAGATTTTGTGGATGAAGCAAACCTTGAAAGGCTATCAGTTGTCTTACAATCATATCCCTATTTACTGTAATAACACTAGTTTTATAAATCTCATAAAGAATTCTATTTGTCACTCTCGTACTAAGCATTTAGAGATAAGATATTATTTTATTAGAGACTATGTTTTGTAAAGTGATATTTGTCTGGAATATGTTGACACAAAATGCCAATTAGTTGACATCTTCACTAAACCTCTAGCTGAAGATCGTTTTAACTTTATATGAAAAAAATTAAAAGTTTTAGACGTTGAAAAATTAGAAGTTTTAGACGTTGAAGTTTTACAAATATATATTACTTGACCTAAATTTATAAAATCGTAGAAAGTATTTTTGTTATAAGCCGAAATGGCTCTTGACAAGAAGGCGTAAAAGCCTAAGCGATACGGTGCCAAGTGTCTTCGGACTACTACTAGCTGGGATCCAGCCCCTACAGCTAACCCAAAATATTTGATACATCTTATATATTTTGGTTAATTAATATAAATTATTTTTCATCAACTCAAATATTTCATACTACTACTTTTTATACATGTTAAAACCTGTATCAAAATTTTCTAATACTGTTCAGGCTACCAAGGCACCAAGCTCGAATCGAGTTCTATGCGAACTTGGGCCAAACTCGGGTAAAGTCTATTTTCGAACAGAAGCTGGATAGTCGAGCCCCTCTATTAAAACCCTCTCTTCATCATTACCTTCCCAATCTACACAACAGCTTCCATATTGAAAAACCTAACCCTAGCCACCCTATTCTCCTTCTTCCAAGCCTCCCAACGTCTAGAAGTTTGGATTTAGTGCTATTTCGGGATTCTCTTCCATATTTCGTACTTAATTTTGGTATCTTTCTCTCTTTTCCCTACTTTCTATTTTTAATGGCACACAAAGTTTCTCATGCTTCCAGAAAGAAGAGAAAAGTTGGAGAAGCTTCCTCCTTAAATGTTCAAGAGGAAGGTTCTTTCTCACTTTTTAGTCCCTTCATGCCGGATGGTGACTATTATGATGAGTTCATCTTTGTTTCCATTAACGCATCTAATGAGTGATTTGTAGACTTTGTCAAACGGACAATTTGTCCAGGGAACCCTATTAATTTCACTTTATTTCCTGATTATTTATCCGTATTTGAACTCTTTAACTTTGAAGAATTGATGCAATCTAGTTATCCAATTCATATGAATGCCATTCGTATGTTCTATTGCAATCTCACGGTCATAAACGACACTGTTAAATCTAAAGTCGGTAGGATAAATATTGAATTTGATGCTCATGAATTAGCTATTATGCTTCGTATTCCCAATGAAGGGGAAGCACTTGTGTACATCACAAAAGTCCGATTTGTGGCTCACATGACTTTAGATTCATTTTGTGACTCATTGTGTGATCCTAATCCATGTCCCAATGGTCGCCTTAGACCAAAACACATTAATGAATATTTCTATGATTTGTATCGGACGGTATTTTCTGTTATCATTCCTAAACAAAAATCTATCGATGAAATCACTTATCTTCAACTCTCTGTTATTTACCATCTACACTTTGAGATTCCTTTTAGTCTACCGAAGACGATCATTTCCGATATAGAACGATGTCACAAGAAACTGCAAAACCTTCTATACACGATGTATCTACCCTACATCTTTGAGTATTTTTATATCGTCTTAGATAATTGTCTTCGAGATGCTCTACCTGCTTATCTTCATATGTATCATCAAGTCACTCCTACTCCAGCAGTTCAGGCTCCTCTACCTCCTCCTCTTGTTGACCCATCAGCTAGTTCCCATCCTTAATATCCTTCCACATGTGCCACTCTTGGGTCCTTCTAGGCATTGGTTATGGATCAGTTTTGTTCTATGGACCTTTGTACCATACTGCAGTTCCAGGCCACGACCAATACTATGAGGGACTTTAGCTATAGCTTTGCTCACAATCCTCGCAGTCCCATTTCCATGGTTTGTGATCCCTCGGTGGTCGATTATCGCATTGATGATCTGGAGGCTCACCGCTATTTTGACCCTGCTATTGCTCGTTATGATCTAAACCGCACTGGTGAGTCCAGGAACCCTTCTTGGGCAGCTGATGATGATGATGATGAGGATGATGTGTAGTTATACAGCGTCACTCCTATGTTTTAGTTGCTTTTTTTGCATGTATTAGCGATATATGCTTCTTCAAAGCATTATGCACTTTTAGTATTCTAGACAGTTTATTATTAGTTCATCACTTTATGTATGCATTTCTAGTTTTGTGTTTTCATCTGCCTTACTAGTTTATTCACTATCTGTTTTCATCTCTGCTGAGTACGTTAAATTTTTTGTCATTTTGCTTATGTGACAAATGGAGGAGAATTCTATGATTTCTACTTAAACAATATTGAATACTACATATACACGAATTTGGTTTGAGATATTTGTTGCTAGATTTCAAATGTTTTGAGGACTTGGTCATTTATTGTGGAGGAGAAAGCTAATGAACGATTGAGCAAGCTAATTCTACTACACCACTGTACCAAGCTACTTTCATACCAGGTGAACATTTGTTAAGTATCAATCACAGTTTTGTTAAATCATCAAAACGGAAGAGATTATTGGCCCATGTAGTCATGATCAACCTGATTTTGATAATTGACTTAAAACTTCGACTCTGATACGTAAAACAAGAATACTACAGAAGACCGCAACTGATCTCTTTGAGCAAACTTTTGTAATTTTATTCTGTAATTTTCATTTATTGAGTCTAGGTATATCACTAGCATTTAGAAGATTATTCTCACAAAAACAAAACCATCTTTTTCCAAACCAAACCAACATCTAAAAAGCCATTATGAACCAAAATAAACCCTGAAATCCTACTAGCCGAACTCGGACAAAGTTCTCCCCAAACTCGGACCGAACTCGGTCACGTAAAATTGCTCCTAGTCAGAATGAATACCTAGTCTTTTGGATCTCAAACGTTCAAAAATTTGAACGTTGCCCTAGATGAATTATGCCGAACTCTAGTTCAAAAATACCTATAATTAGAGAAGAATTTTTTATTTTACTCAATCATCTCATTCTTCATCTTCTCTATTCATTCTAAGCCTTCCTATTACAAAGAGCTTTTCAATCTTCACGTTTCCAAGACAACTCCCATTCTTTTAATTGCTGGTATGTTCCGATTAGAAGTGTTCAATTTGTACAAGCTTGGCATATAAAAGCTTTTCAGACAGTTTTGAAGTTTGTTTGTGGCCTTCGGATAAAAACATGATGTTGTAAGAAGTCAACGTGTCCTTTGGAGTAAAGCACACGGTGTAACCTCTATTTCAAATTGTAGATTTAACATCGAGCAAGGGTACTCGAGACTGGACTAGTCCTCTAAGAGGAAAACTAGTATAAAATCTCGGTGTCTACGTGCTGCTTCTATCTTCCTATTTAATTATTACTTTACATATTGTATTTAATTATATGTCTATATTTGCCTTTACCTGTATTAATTTTATTGGGGATATTTCTTCCGCGACACTCTATTTATCCCTATCTAGAGGTGCCATCGATCCCACATAATAGATATAGCGACAGTGATGACAATGTTGTACAAAATAAATCCAAGGCACTTGAAGATACTGCTACCAATGAGAGCTATCTGGAGAGTCTTCCTAACAAGATAAAATTTTTGCCTGACCATCCAGAGACACTTATAATAGGTGATGTATCCAAGGGAGTAGGTATACACTCTTCTACTAGAGACATAATAGCAAATATAGCTTTCATTTCTCAAGTAGACCTAAGTCAGTAGCAGATGCTTTTTTCTGATTAATTTTAGATTGACGCTATGCAAGAGGAACTTAATTAATTTGAGAAAAACCAAGTTCGGGAACTTGTTCTTACACCTATTGGTTAATTGATAATTGGTACCATATGGGTGTTCTGAAATAAATTCAGTGAGGATGGACATGTTCTACGCAACAAATCACGTCTAGTAGCACAATGTTATAATCAAGAAGAATGAACTGATTATCATATGCTCATGTTGCTAGACTAGAGTCTATTCGCATGTTTTGTGCATTCGCATGCTTTCACAATTTTAAACTTTTTCAAATGGATGTTAAAAGTACATTTTTGAATGGGATTTTAAAGGAAGAGGTTTTTGTGAAGCAACCCCCTGGTTTTGGGAATTTTCAAAAACCTTATCACGTTTTAAAGCTTAGAAAAACAATTTATGGACTCAAGCAAGCACCATATACTTGGTATGAACGCCTAAGTGCTTTCCTACTTGAAAATAGTTTTTCAAAAGGAAGGGTTGATACAACTTTGTTTACCAAAACTTTAGTTGACTATATTTTACTTGTGTAGATTTACGTAGCTGACATAATTTTTGGGTCTACTAACTAAAACTTTGTTAATTTTTTTTAAGTGTATTCAGAGTGAGTTTGAAATAAGTATGATAGGAGAGCTCAACTACTTTCTAGGACTCGAGATCAAACAACACTCGCAGGAAAACCTTCATTAATGAAGCCAAGTACACGAAGGATTTACTGAAGAAGTGTGACTTCGACAATGTAAAGCCTATCGACATGCCAATGGCTACATCAACTCGACTTGATATTGATGAAAGTGGCAAACCAGTCAACCATCTTAAGTATTGAGGTAAGATTGGTTGTTTACTTTATTTAACTTCTAGTCGCCCTGATATCATGTTTAGCGTTTTCGTCTGTGCACGATATCAAACTAATCCTAAGAAATCACACTTATACGCCGTTAAGTGTATCTTTCAATGCCTCAAGGGAACTTCTACTGTCGTCTTATGGTATCCCAAAACCATATTGTTTAACCTAATCGACTACTTAGATGCTAAGTTTGCTGGTGCAAAGTATGTTGAACCCTAGAGGGGGATGAATAGGGAAATAAAATAATTTAAACATAAGAATCTATATTACTTAATTAAAAAGAGAGAGTAAGAAAATCAAACACGCGATGTATCCTGGTATTCTCCCTAGAGGCAATCCAGTCCCGGAACTCTATCCGTCTTAAACCCACTATTTGGTAAAATAGTACACACGAGTTTGGATCCGAAGAACTCGCCAACTTCAACACGAGTTTGGATCCGAAAAACTTGCCAACTTCTTACAGACGAGTTTTCTTACGAAGGCTCGCCAACTTCAAAAGGAAAGGAAGAGAACTGTTGATCTTCTAACACTTGAAGATCGAAAAGTACAACTCTTGAATACTCTAGCACTTTTGGAATGGATGACAATTAAAAGCTTGGATAGAGTAGTAATGGTGGAGTTCTTGGTTGTTGAGAAATTTATGGCATGAGTGGATGAGCCTTCAAGAGAAAGAAGGCAGCCATTTATCAGAAAACCAAGAGTAGGTAGCATTTATTGCTCCTGAATATAGCCCATACGGCATAACATCGGTATGGACCGGTATGCCGTCGGTATACCGTTCTGAACAGCAACGATAATAATTATATCCGTTGGGGAGCATTTAATGCTAGCAATTAATGCTAGTATTTGTCCATTCAAAAATCAAATTAGATAAACCGGTGTACCGTTGGTATAACGTGGTATGCCGTCGGTATACCGATGTTGGTCAGAGAACTTTTTGTGACTAACAAAACGGTATACCGTCAGTATGCCTTAGTATATCGTCGGTATGCCTTAGTATCATCCAAAGTACCATCTTCATCATTGTCAAGCTTTGTCGTTGTTGCCATAGGAGTACTCATTGATTTGGATGAGTCAAGTTCGAAGTGCTTGAGGAGATCCTTGGTATATTTTGCTTGATTGATGAAAGTTTCTTTGGGTCCTTGTTTGATTTGTAAGCCTAAAAAGAATGATAGTTCACCCATCATGCTCATTTCAAATTCATTTTGCATTACTAGCAAATTCTATACAAAGTGCATTGTTAGTAGAACCAAAGATAATGTCATTGACATAAATTTGTACTAATAAAAGTGTGCCATTAAGGAATTTGATGAAAAGTGTGGTGTCAAATTTGCCCTTAGAGAAGTTGTGAGAAATAAGGAAGGAACTAAGGCGCTCATACCAAGCACGAGGAGCTTGTTTGAGGCCATAAAGGGCTTTGTGTAGTTTGAAAAAATGATAAGGAAATTAAAAATCTTCAAAGCCAGGAGGTTGCTTAACATAAACTTCCTCTTTAATAATACCATTTAGAAAAGCACTTTTAACATCCATTTGAAAGAGTTTGAAATCATTAAAGCAAGCAAAAGCACATAGCATACGAATGGATTCAAGACGAGCAACCGGAGCATAGGTTTCATCGTAGTCAATGTTTTCCTCTTGGTTATAGCCTTGAGCAACCAATCGGGCTTTGTTACGAGTCACTAACCCATCTTCATTAAGTTTATTGCGAAACACCCATTTAGTTCTAATAATGGGGTGGTTGTCAGGTTTAGGGACAAGTTTCCAAACCTTGCTTTGCTCAAATTGATTTAGCTCTTCTTGCATTACTATCATCCAAAATTCATCATAAAAAGCATCATTAATATTTTTAGGCTCTACTTGGGAAATAAAAGCCACGTTTGCACAAAGATCACGATTGGAACATCTAGTGCTTATACATGATGAAGGATTACCAATAATAAGTTTCTTAGGATGATTAGGGACAAATCTCCATTCCTTTGGGAGATCCTCTTGAGGAGGCTCGAGTGGTGGAGAATCTTTTGTTGGAGGGTCACAATTTCATTGTTAGATGAAGAAGGACGAGGATCTCCAATAGAAGAGTTCTCCAAACCAAAAGAGATGTCATCAATATCATCGGTTGAGGAGGATGTAGAAGAGTTAAGTTCATTAAAATAGACATTAATTGACTCTTCGACAACAAGATTTCTTTCATTAAAGACACGAAAACCTTTACTATGAATTGAGTAGCCAAGGAAAATACCGTCATAAGCTTTTTCTTCAAATTTGTCTAGGTTGTCCTTGGTATTCAAAATAAAACATTTGCATCCAAAAACTTTAAAATACTCAATAGACGGAATTTTGTCAAACCAAAGCTCATAAGGAGTCTTTTTAGAAATAGGTCTAATCAAGACCACATTTATAACATGTCATGCCGTATTTACGGCTTCCGTCCAAAAATATTAGGGGAGCTTATATTGGTTTAACATAACCCGGGCCATATCGCCAAGCGTTCTATTCTTTCTCTCCATAACACCATTTTGTTGAGGAGTTCGGGGGCAAGCAAAATCATGACCAAATTCATTCTTTTCATAAAATCTTTTAAAATTGGCATTGTCAAATTTTCCTCCATGATCACTTCAAATCTTGTTAATACAAAAGCCTTTCTCATTTTGAACACCTTTACAAAATGCAACAAATTCACGAAAAGTATCACTTTACAAGTAAGAAAAATCACCCAAGTAAATTTCGAAAAATCATCAACCAAAACAAAAGCATAAAGTTTGCCTCCAAGACTAGCTACTCTACTAGGACCAAAAAAATCCATATGAATAAGTTGAAGTGGTCTAGTGGTACTCACAGAGTTGATGAATTTGAAGGATGACATGGTCAACTTACTTTTCTCACATTCTTCGCACGCCATATCCTTTTTGAAGGGGATACTTGGAAGTCCTCGTACAAGCTTCTTGGTTGCAAGACGAAAAATGGTATCCATGTTGGCGTGTCCGAGTCTCATCTTCCAAAGCCACCTTTCGTCGTTCTTTGCAACTAAACACATGTCATTGTTAGTGCCTTCAACAAGATATAAAACATAGAGGTTGTTTTCTCTAATGCCTTCATATACTGTAGATCCACTAGAGCTATCGGTAATGAAGCATTTGAGTTTAACAAACTTAATATCATAACCATTATCTGTAAGATGACTAATACTAAGAAGATTGTGTTTGAGATTTGTAACAAGACATATATTCTTAATACAAGGATAAGGAGGGGAACCGATATTACAATTTTCTATGATATGACCTTTTAGATTGTTACCGAAGGATACATGTGTTAGGGTTATATACTAAAAGCATCACTTTTGTAGTACCTTATTTCCTTAAATTTTTAATGAGAATCATATGGGCAAATGTTTGCATATTGTATTTGTTGCAAATGTTAATGCAAATGTCTGATATTCTATATTGTAGATAATATGGTGTGTGGTGTCACACAGAAGATCATATTATCAGTTTTCTATGAAGTATATAAATAGTTCACAACCTAGATGGACTTGGACAATCTATTGGAAAGGTTGTAGTGTAATCTGGTATTAGTCTATCTTGACTATAGGTTTACACTAGTATACTTTGTGTGTATTGAACATGACCACTTGAGGTTGTTCTCTTTGTAATGACTACATAAAGAGAACAAACACCTCTGTTATTATGGATGCTTGTGCTCCTAATCCGGGTATAATAATGGACATGTATATGCAGTGTGCATTACTTTGACTCATAAAAGAGTGAGATTCATTATGGATCAACAACCTCTATGAATTGGGTAATAACATTGTATGTATGATGGGCTGTTGATTATAAATGGAATCCATGTCCTGATACATCGGGTTGATGATGTCCTCTTAAGGAGCTCATAAGAATTTTCATGTAAACCCTGCAGGTGGATTATATCCGACATGACAAATAAAGTTGAGCGGTACTACGTAAGGATAAAAGATTTCGAATCAATATAGTTGTCAGTAACTTAATTTGATCAACGGACATACGATATCTTAACATGGGGAGCCAAACGAGCATATAATAAAAGGAGCCCACAAACATAATTTGGTATTAGGGGGGTAGTACAACAATAGCTCATTAGTGGACCGAGCTATTGTTAATGGGCCTGGATTGTGTGTTCGGGCGGAACACGAGATATCCAGATCCGTTAGGAGGCCTAACCCTAGTTTCTCCTCATGGTCCCTGCCGTAGCCTATATATATATCCTCTATTCTCTGGCCACCAGATTACGGATCAGAAATCTGAAATTTTTTCTAAATTCGTGATTCACGTAAGGAGAGAAAGAGAGGGCTGCCAAGGAGAAGAAAAGGTTGGGAGATCGTCGCCCACACGACGTCCAACTCGAGGAAGGAATACGTACAGAAGATCTTGGGGTCGTCCGCTCGAGATTGCCAGAATTACTTGTCTCCTTTCCGCCGCAGGTATAATTCATGAACCCTAGTTTCCGCCTATGAAGGGTTAGAACACGTATCAGATCTGTTTAACTTTCTATCGAACCCCGTATAGATCTGCACAACACCAGATTTTGGATTCAGATAGTTGAGGACGAAGCAGCAAAGATGACCATAATAGTTGGATATTTTCTCTTATTTTAGTCATTTTGCTTTTTCTGATTATGCATGTTTATTATTGTGTGGTTGTTTTTTTGAAAAATCAAGCCTACATTAATAATGGACAACATGGACATAATATCAACTCGTAGAAAAACGCTCATTGTTAAATAACTAAGTGGAAGAGGATTTTTATTTAGTATAAATCCTATGGTCTCCATTACTGGTTTGTAGGTGATGTAATTATACTTGCGTGTTGGCTTTAGTGCTTTCCTCCATATCGGATGAGTATAATTATGGATCACCAGTAGAAACTTTCTTAGGGATAATTGTATAAAGTTACCTAGTATGTGTTCACTTCTACATCTGAAGGAACTCATTACAAGGTAATGGACTTAGTATTAAGTAATGGTATACACTTAGATACAAATAATGGTATCCTCCCCATCGGAGTCACTGCTATTATTTGTATGACCAGAGCAAGGCCAGCATATTAATTTTATTTGTCATAAAGTTATATTGACATGATAGTAAAATTAATAAGAAAAATCTACTTGAACAAAGTTGAATTTGTATACGTCCACACTTCATGCTAAATTCATGGTGTTCAAGGTGTTGGTGAATTTCTTATTATTGTTTTGAGGGAATCAATATTTAGTTAATTCAAAAAGTTTTTTTTGCCCTACATAATTTTATTTATGTGATTCTCAGGATTTCAAAAATGGGTTCTTTCAGTCCACTTATGGTGATTCTTAAAGAAAATAAACTTACTGGACCTAATTATATTGACTGAAAACGTAATTTGGATATTGTTCTGACTGCTGAGGAGTACAAATATGTACTTATTGAGGAATGCCCACCTAAGCATGATGCTAACTCTGATGAAGAGGTCAAAGAGGCTTATAAGAAGTGGAAAAAGACAGATGATATGGCACGGTGTTACATTCTGGCATCTATGTCAAATATACTGCAACATCAGCATCATGCCATGGCCACAGCTTATGACATGATGTATAACCTCAAGGAACTCTTCGGACATCATAGTAGAGCAGCTAGGCAGTTTGCTATGAAATGTTTGATGAATACAAAAATGGCTGAAGGTACACTAGTAAGGGATCATGTTCTCAAGATGATGGGTCATCTGAATGAAATGGAGATCCTTAGAGCTAAAATCGATGGGAAAACCCTGGTCGATATCATTCTCGGGACTCTGCCTAAAGTTTTGACAATTTTTGCCTTAATTACAACATGAACAAAAGGTTGTATAGTTTGGCAGAACTTGCAAAAGAGCTACAGGATGCTGAATCTCTCTTTAGGCAGAGTGGTCATGTTTTTGTTTCTGAAAAGGCTTCTACTTCTAAGCCAAAAGACGGTAAGAAGAAGAATAACATTCAGAAAAGGCAAACTCAGCAAAGAAGGGCATGGGACCTCAAGGCGCGGTAAAAAAGTCGAAAGACAAATATTTCAAGTGCAAAGAGTCAGGACATTGGAAGACTGATTGTCCACTTCTCAAACAAGGGAACAAAGAAGGTATATCTCATTTACTAGTAGTTGAAACATGTTTAGCGGTGTTATCTACCGGCACCTGGTGTGTAGATACAGGAGCTACTAATCATATCTGCAATACATTGTAGGGGTTCCAGGAAACCAGATGGCTCAGTGATGGAGAGATATGCTTGTTCATGGGTGATGCTACAAAAGTATCGGTCGTTGCATTAGGAGATGTTACTTTATCTTTTGGTAGAAATAAGTCTTTGATATTGAGAGATTGTCTTTATGCACCTTCACTTAGAAGGAATTTAGTTCTGTTTCTATGCTAGTTAAGGATGGATATTCAGTTTATTTTAATAACAATATTGTTATTAGAAAGAATAAACATTTTATCTGTTCTGGTGCATTGGTTGATAATTTGTATGTCATTAATCCTATTTCGCCCATAATACAACTTATGGAAATGAATAATATGACATCTAACATAAATAAGAGAAAAGAACCTTCTTGTATGAACCAAACATATCTTTGGCACTTACGATTGGGGCATATTAACCTAAGAAGGATTCAAAGACTAGTTGAAGATGGACCTTTGCGTTCATTGGAAGTGGAGGTACTACCAGTCTGTGATCCTGCTTGGAAGGTAAAACGACCAAAAGGACTTTTACGGCAAAGGGGTATAGGGCCAAAGATGTGTTGGAATTGGTTCATTCTGATTTATGTGGACCCATGACTATCTAAGCTAGAGGTGGCTTTGAATATTTTGTCACATTTATTGACGATTATTCAAGGTATGGATACATTTATTTGATGCACCGTAAGTCTGAGTACTTTGAGAAATTCAAAGAGTACAAGGCTGAAACGGTAAAACGTCATGGAAAATGTATCAAGTCATTATGATCAGATCGTGGTGGCGAGTACCTCTTTGGAGAGTTTAAGGATTATTTATCAGAGGCTGGGATTGCATCCCAATTGACTGCACCTGGAATGCCCCAATAGAATGGTGTAGCCGAAAGAAGGAATAGAACTCTTATGGACATGGTTAGATCAATGGTGAGTTATTCGGATTTGCCAGATTCGTTTTGGAGATATGCCTTAGAGACTGCAGCTTATATTTTGAACTTGGTTCCTTCTAAGTCAGTACCTCTTACTCCCACAAAGCTGTGGATTGGGCGTAAGCCTAGTTTGAAACATGTTCGCATTTGGGGTAGTCCAGCACATGTGCTGAATGGAAAATGCAGATAAGTTGGAATCTCGTACAGAAGTATGCTTGTTTGTAGGCTATCCAAGAGGAACAAAAAAAGGTTTATTTTATAGTCCTAAGGATCAAAAGGTCATTGTTAGCACCAATGCCCGATTCTTAGAGGAAGACTATGTGATGAACCATAAACCCACAAGTAGAGTTGTTCTAGAAGAACTGAGACGTGAGACACCAAGTACCAATAGTACAAGAGGATGAACCACAAATAACTGTACAACGTGTCACAAATGTTACACCACAACCGATAGTGCCTCGTCGTAGTGGGAGGGTTGCGATACAACCTGATAGATATATGTTCTTGGGAGAGTCGTCAGACTTCATCCCTGAGGAACAAGATTATGATCCCTGTACCTACAATAAAGCACTCCAAGATAAGATGCAGAGTCATTACAAAAAGAAATGATATCTGAAATAGAATCTATGGATTCTAATCAGGTCTCGGAGCTTGTAGAACCACCCATTGGTGTAAAAGCCGTTGGATGCAAGTGGGTCTATAAGAGAAAAAGAGGATCAGACGGTAAGGTTGAAACCTTTAAAGCTTGGCTTGTAGCAAAAGGTTTTACTCAAAGAGAGGGTATCGATTATGAGGAAACCTTTTCTCCTATAGCTATGCTTAAGTCTATTCAGATTCTTTTATCTATTGCAGCTCATCACGATTATGAGATTTGGCAAATAGATGTCAAGACAGCTTTCCTTAATGGAAGTCTTAAGAAAGACATCTATATGAAGCAACCAGACGGGTTCATTGAAAAGGGCCAGGAGCATCTTGTTTGTAAGCTCAAGAAGTCCATTTATGGACTTAAGCAAGCTTCCAGATCTTGGAACATATGTTTTGATCAGGTGATAAAATCCTATGGATTTGATCAATGTCAGGATGAATCATGTGTATACAGAAAGTGTGATGGAAACGTGGTGGTGTTCCTAGTACTTTATGTGGATGACATCTTGCTCATTGGAAACAATATGAAGGTATTATCTGATGTAAGGGTATGGTTATCCAAACAGTTTGATATGAAGGACTTAGAAGAAGTAGGTCACATCCTTGGGATCAAAGTTCTACGAGATCGCAAGAAAAGGATGTTGGGCTTATCCAAAGCTTTCTATATCGATACTGTACTAACTCGTTTTAGTATGCAAAATTCTAAGAAAGGTTTCTTACCTTTTAGACATGGAATTGCTCTATCAAAGGAGCAGTGTCCGAGGACACCTAAAGAGATAGAGAACATGAAGGCAGTTCCTTATGCTTCAGCAGTAGGAAGCTTAATGTATGCAATGCTATGTATGAGACCTGACATCTGCTTTGCCGTAGGCATGGTCAGCAGATATCAGTCTAACCCAGGACAAGAGCACTGGACTGCCGTAAAGCATATTTTAAAGTACCTGAAAAGGACTAAAGAGTATATGCTAGTTTACCAGGCAGATAGTTTAGTTCCCTTAGGGTATACAGACTCAGATTTTCAGTCAGATAGGGATTCTAGAAAATCTACCTCAGGTTATGTGTTTACTTTGGAAGGTGGAGCCATTGTATGGATGAGTATCAAGCAAAAATGTATTGCTGATTCCACCATGGAGGCCGAGTATGTGGCAGCCTCTGAGGCAGCCAAAGAAGCGGTTTGGCTCAGAAACTTTCTGTTGGACTTTGATGTGGTACCTAGTTTGCCTAAGTCTATTACACTTTATTGTGATAATAGTGGTGCAGTTGTAAGCTCGAAGGAACCACGAGCCCATAAGAGAGGCAAACACATTGAGCACAAGTACCACCTGATACGAGATTTCGTAAAGAAAGAAAAAGTTGCTGTGATCAAAGATATCATCAGCCGACAACCTATCTGATCCCTTTACAAAGAGCTTACCAGCTAAGGCTTTTTTCAGTCATGTTGAGGGAATGAGAGTCAGATGTGTAGCAACATGACATTAAGTATAAGCGGGAAATTTGTAACAGTATACTGAAAAGCAATGCTTTGAGTATAAGTGGGAGATTGTTAGGGTTATATACTAAAAGCATCACTTTTGTAGTAACCTTATTTCCTTATATTTTGAATGAGAATCATATGGGCAAATGTTTGCATATTGTATTTATTGCAAGTGTTAATGCAAATATCTGATATTTTATATTGTAGATAATATGGTGTGTGGTGTCACACAGAAGATCATATTATCAGTTTCCTATGAAGTATATAAATAGTTCACAACCTAGATGGACTTGGACAATCTATTGGAAAGGTTGTAGTGTAATCTGGTATTAGTCTATCTTGACTATAGGTTTACACTAGTACACTTTGTGTGTATTGAACAGGACTACTTGAGGTTGTTCTCTTTATACTGACTACATAAAGAGAACAAACACCTCTGTTATTATGGATGCTTATGCTCTTAATCCGGATATAATAACGGACATGTATATGCAGTGTGCATTACTTTGACTCATAAAAGAGTGAGATTCATTATGGATCAACAACCTCTGTGAATTGGGTAATAACATTGTATGTATGATGGGCTGTTGATTATAAATGGAATCCATATCCCGATACATCGGGTTGATGATGTCCTCTTAAGGAGCTCATAAGGATTGTCATGTAAACCCTGCAGGTGGATTATATTCGACATAACAAATAAAGTTGAGCGGTACTACTTAAGGATAAAAGATGTCGAATCAATATAGTTGTCAGTAACTTAATTTCATCGACAGACATACGATATCTTAACATAGGGAGCCAAACGAGCATATAATAAAAGGAGCCCACAAACGTAATTTAGGATTAGGGAGGTAGTACAACAATAGCTCATTAGTGGACCGAGCTATTGTTAATGGGCCTAGATTGTGTGTTCGGGCTGAACACGGGATATCCAGATCCGTTAGGAGGCCTAATCCTAATTTCTCCTCATGGTCCCTGACGTAGCCTATATATATCCTCTATTCTTTGGCCGCCAGATTACAGATTTGAAATCTTAAATTTTCTCTAAATTCGTGATTCACGTAAGGAGAGAAAGAGAGGGCTGCCAAGGAGAAGAAAAGGTTGGGAGATCGTCACCCACACAACGTCCAACTCGAGGAAGGAATACGTGCAGAAGATCTTGGGGTCGTCCGCTCACTACAAGAAAATTAATTTTTTCCAACGTTTTATAAACGTCGGAAAAAAGGTCAAAAATGTTGGCATAGTTATTCCCAACATTTTTTCAACGTTTTTGACAAACGTCGTCGTTGTCGCAGTTGGAAATTTACAACGTTTTAGGTAAACGTTGGTATAATTAAAGACGACGTTTGGGACGACGTTTAATAAACATCGACAATTGTACAATAATGGATAATAATTTGTCAACATTTTAAATAAAAACGTCGAAAACTAAACTTATTTCCCGACCTTTTGCAAAAAAGGTTGGGGTCTGCTTCTCCAACTTTTTCCAGTAATTTCTCAACGTTTTAACATAAACGTCGGTATATCTAAAGCCATTTAAAAAAATACAATTTGAATGTATTTGTCATGCACTTGTATTCAACAAGCTTCTTAATGTTTAATTAAATCATACTCCAATTAATATTATAAATTCAATAATATAAAATCTACATAACAAACTTTTATTGATCAAAATACAACATTTTACTATACAACCGAGGAAAATAAAACAAGTCAAAATACATCATTTTTCTCATCATCATGTAGGATCAGCCAATTAGATGTACATCCCTCCTTTATGTCTTCAAATTTGTGAGTATATAAGCCTTACTCCTTGGTATGTATAACCAGCAGGTGCAATGTACTCGACCCAAAAATTTCTACTTTTTTCTCATTATCCTGCAAAGAATAGAAGTTGACATGTAAAACAAATTATACAATTTCTAAAACAAAGTTTATGACTTTCCATAAAAGATATGGCACCACAATACTAGATATTATTAATATTGTTCAAAGCAGAAAAGCTAGAGACCTTAATTGTTTCTCTGATTTTCTCCTTTTGATGGATAAGTAAAAAAAATCATAACCTCTTGGTTTAGACAAAGAGGCTCTCATAGTGTGTATGCATTCATGTTATATATATAACTAGGCATTTCTCCATTTACATGTTATATATATATATATATAAAGGCATTTCTCTATTTCATCCAAGGCAACCTTAAAAAATCCATATTTCTTTTATAGAGAACGAAGAGAGATGGGCCTGCAAAGTTTTCAATCAATGCTCACATAGCAAATACATTCAAATAAGAAATTTTTAAGGGTCGTTTCACTCAAAATTTCACTAACCTCAAGAATCCCCCTTAGTAATTTGGCAAGGACGTCTACATCCTTCTGATGGCTTGAACTTGTTTTATACACCTTATATTTTGCGTCTAGCTGCTTCATGGGTGAGCCAATGCATAAAGATCAAGCTCAAACATATCTCGACGACTGAGAAATACATAATAAAATGAAAAAGATATTAGCTAAGATGGTAATATTATAGGCGAACCTCATTTTTGAGATTTTTTTTGGGAGATAAGTTGCCAACACAGATAAGAGAGTGCAATAATGATGCTGAGCTTTTGAATTGCTTAAAACCACAAATCTCCATACAAAAAAATACAGGGTTAGCTACACATCAGCTCTCAAAAGTAGAATTGTAGATCTTACCTCATCTACATCGTCATTTTTATGTGAGTTGTATCTAAAAGCTTGGCTTAATTATATTATTTGCTACGGCTGAGACATCATAGTCCCTATCTTGTATCTCATCATCATCGCTATCCCTTGTCCTTTCTTGCAATGAAGTTGGACGACTGCAAACAACAGGGGAAAACTTGACTTCAAGTGTGATTTATCTTAATAAGTAGAACTATTTGAACAATTTTATAAGCCATTGAAAAAAAATAATATATTCAGCAAGAAACTTACTGATATCGCCCTTCTCCTCAATGGGCTCTCAAATGACATCTATGATGCATCCTAGTGTAGCACTCCCGACAGGGACCTAATAGATAATAAATGATAATTAACTGTGTCATCAATTGTCTCAAAATGGATCATTCAACCTAACAATTGTCTCAAATTGGATCAATCCCTCTCCCCAACATTGCAGATGTCTACTTCTTTGCCAAATAAATGTTTAATACGCGAGAACCATGTCCAAGCTCAATTGAAGATTTTCAACTTTCACACCCAAAACATGCATGAAGAAAAATATAGTAAGATATTTGGAACACTCATAAAAATATAGAGGGCATAATAAGATTACAAACAATATAGGCATTGTTGCTTCTCAAATGCAGGAACCTGTAACATATAAAGAACTATAAATGTCATATAACAGAAGTGTCAGAAACCAACTTCAAGAACAACAATAAAGACTGTCCCAAGTTTTTTAGGGGGCAATTTAAGTCCTTTTCTTCCATTCAACTTGGTTAAGGGTCATCTCTTATGTAACATTAGCAAATACAATATCCTTCTTTACAGCCTCAACCCAAGTTCGTTTAGGAGAAACCAACTTCAAGATTATTAATTTATTTGCATCTAATGTTTAGGGTTGATTGGGGGAATTTAGAATTAAATGAAAGCAACATATCATTATGATGCATCTAAGAGGAATATTGGGTACATGTCCCTATAGGAGTGTGACATATATTAATAGCTTTCTATAGCAACTATCATGCCAGAATCACACATTTGAACAATATACAAACAAACTAAGACACATTTGAACAATATACAAACAAACTAAGACTATCATGCCAGAATTCCATAAAGTCAAAGAAAGAAATGGTACATGATAAGTAAACATTCAATTACACTATATAGACAACCATGGCAACTCAATATAGTGAATGGTAACTTCTCTGATACAATGCACAAAAGTTGAAGGTAAAAAAGTGGTTAAGAATGAATTCAGAAGATTGATTATCTTAGCAAAGAAATATGCCTTCAAAAAACCTACATTCTGGACAGATTAACCATGAATCAGCATGCAAATAAGCACTACCTCCAGAGTCATTTCCTCCTTCGTTCTTCTCCATCCTTTTAGTGTTAACCATCTGAATAATATCAGCATCGCAATGGTTAAACTATTAGATAAGTCTCAAATGACTATATATTGATAATAAAAAAACTGACAATATTCTACTAATAAGACATCATGACCAAAAAGTCTTGTTAATAAAATTTAGTGAAAGAAATGTGCAATGTCTCAAGGGCCCTTCTGATAATTTATGATACATGAATGTGTAGGTCTAAAACAACAGTACAAGAACTGGTCCTGTCACCTACTAGATCTTTTGTATCACAATTTTGAATGAGAAATAATCATCAATGTGTACATGAAACCATGCTATATATGATAATTGGGAAGTTTTGAACATAATTAATCCTACTGATGGAAGCTTCTGTTTCAAGAACTATTAATCAGCCCCCTTATATTTGCTGACAACTATGGATAACTATTGTGGCTGGTAATACAATATTCTATAATACTACTGACTGAAAGATTGAAAAGTCAAGGATTTGGCTAGGTTGCCGCCTCATAGTTTGGAGATGGTCCCCAAAGTAAACACCAAACTTTTACTTGAGTGCATGAACAATTGACAAAGAACCTGAAGATATCTCACTGTAGACAGATAGAAATCCCGAAATAATCATGATAATTGCAGCAACTCTTATTTTCTTGAGATTGAAGACCAGTCACTGTCCTACCAAGGTTTCACACCAACGACTTCCTCTCATACCAAAGGTCTCAACCGTTGGATTGTTCAACCCTTGGTGATCACTTCATCAACTTAACCAGAAAATACTGGAGCAAGGACTTGGTTGTTAATGCCATAGTTACCAGAATTTGCCACAGAGTGTGTTTCATGATCCTAGATTACACGTTCAGAATTTGCCACAGAGTGTGTTTCATGATCCAAGATTACAAACAATGTAGGCACTTCTGTCATTGGCAGCTTTTGAACTCTTAGCTGACACATTAGATGATCCTTTAGTGTCAGCATGCATATGCATAACAACTGCCTTTATCCACCGGTGTATGAATGCCTTCCGTGATTGCAGCGCAAGAAATGCAACAAAAATATTCTTTTGTTGCTCTTCTCAACAATTTGAGTGGCACCCAGTTTAGAGTTTCAGGGGTAAGTCGAACAATGTAGCAAATGTCAGTCAGGAGGTGATTTGTGCCAAGCTTGCTTTCTGTAACTTGCCATGTATGTGATGCAAATAGTCCACAGTTAAGAGAAGGAATTGCTGACTAAAGGCTGCAAACAGAAAAGAAATTTCAAATTAATAGATTATGCATAAATAATAACCTTATTTATATAATAATAAGGAAAAATGATAGTGGTCTAGCAATTTGCAACTCTACTGCTATTAATCCATGCAGCTTTTGAGGCTGCTTCTAAAAAAAGCAAAAGCAGCCATGATAAGCAATTCCAAACCCATCCTTAGTCTCCATGGAATGATCATATTTGGAACAGTACCTGTAGGTGAACAGGAACGAATTTGAATGTAATAAAATCAAACACGGGCCAGTAAACAAGGCCACTTTTAATTATAGGAATAAAGTCTCTCTTCAACCTGGCAAAAATTTGGTTTCACCTGAAGATGACAAGGAATAAATAAGTATAGAAATTCTTCTAGGTGGTCGAAACAAAAAGCAATATAAGTTGCCTCCAATTGATCGTAATGTGGATTGAATAAAAATAATTAAACTTTACAAATCACAAAGGAAGAAGAAATAACACGTCCAGTAGTAAGTTCAAAGTCTTAAGAGCATTTAGAAATCAAATTGAAAGGAAGAGAACTGATACACCCCTGACACTAGCCTTTGAATTGAGAAACTTAATCAATGTCTATAACCGTATGGTTTCCACATAAGGAACCAACTGCTGTGAATGGTTTGGTAAATAAAATTGTAAAAAAGACTACGTCCAGTTATTATATGATTAGACAATAATTATGGTCATAAAGGTATGAGAGATGAGCTCAGAAAACACTTAAAATTGTCCGGTCATGTTAGACACGACTTACGTAAACATTATGTTCCATACTATACCTCCTCCTACTCAGAACTCTCCCTTCAACTGTTAACGAACTAATTTTGTCCTGAACATAATTGATAAATGGCAGTTGATTGAGATAATTAAAATATATAGACTAGTCGTCATACTACTTGGAGTTTTATAGTATATGCTAGTATCTTACTTGTGGCAACCCTAAATCCCCTTCAAATGAATCTGGAATAAGTGACTTTATTAACTAAGCATCGACAATAGTAGATAAAATCAAAATTCCCAAACCAGGTCTGGAATCCCATACCTGATCTCTGACAAAATTGACCAGTCCTGCTGCCTTCCTCGGCACGAGATCCCGGCCATAAAACCTAGAGCCGGTTATTATCAGCAACTATAATCAAGTAATGCCGACATTTCCACAAATCTTGGAAAACAAAACTAGATATTAAAGACCTAATATGGGAGAGACTTGGCATAAGGGAATAAATCAAGTAACAGACAAATACAATTGAAAAAACATTTCCTTCCATTCAAGTATTCAACAGTTGAAAAAATTAACTTAATTAGAGGAATAAACACGAAAAATAAGCATATTTCATTATATGTGTTATTTACTTATGGGATTGAGGGCAATATGAACATAAAAATGCCATTATACATGGTAATATAGCTTTTAACACAATAAAGTTCTTGCCGAATGCAACATCGTTCTCAATACGGAACCATAACAACTACAACAAAAGCAAATACACTTTATTAGGTCCGATTGTCCCCATGGATGTTGATTTCTTCGTCTAAACCCTAGATCATGATCGAATCTACTATGCATATACAAAACCCCCAATTATTAACCCTAGATATTAAATAAGAAAAGTCAGAAAAAGAGAGGTGGAGATGAAGGAGTGAGAGGTGACCAACCTTGTCGAGATGCGCAGTAGTGACGGCGGCGCTGACAACACCGGCTATCGAAAATGTCCCCTTGCCTCCCGACCTCTGCTATGCGTAGTGGTGACGACACCCCTTGCCGCCAAAAAAAATTGAGAGAGAGAGAGAGAGAGAGAGAAATGAAAAAAATTGAGAGAGAGAGAGACCAGAAAAAGGGAAAGAAGAGTGTATTTGTTTTTGAGAGTAGGAGCGGTGTCTCTCATATCTGAGCGCCAATTATTTTTCCAGAAGCTGGTTAAATGAAAATTATGGTACGAAATAAATTTTGAGAACTTTCATAACGTTGTTTGTTTATAAACCAACGATTTTCTTCTAAATCAATAAACCAACTATTTTTTTTTATTTTTTGGCTTAAAACGGTTTATTTTTATTTTTAAAGTCAAAATTAAGCAACATTTATAAAAAATAGTCGCATATTTTTGACGTTTATATCCAAACGTCAGCTAATTCCTTGACGTTTATTGTAAATCGTTGGCATATCATCTCTATGCCGACTAATGCATAAATGCCAGAAAATAAGCGTCGAGAATTCTCACACTTTATGAGAAAATGTCGATATTTTTCAATGCTTATTATAAAACGTCGGTGTATCCTGTCTAAGACGACGTTGTCGTAAACGTCGGAAGAAAAAAATATGGGTAAATCCCAATTTTCTTGTAGTGGCTCGAGATTGCCAGTAATTACTTATCTCCTTTCCGCCGCAGGTATAATTTGTGAACCCTAGTTTCCACTTATGAAGGGTTAGAACACGTATTAGATCTGTTTAACTTTCTATCGATCAATACGCATACCAAAGGAAGGGTCCTGGGAATCCCTAGTTCCATCAACATGTCCTTCCTTCTTCATCGATAGCGTTGTAAAAGTGAAGCATCACCGGTCATGTGCCATGAACAACCGCTATCAAGGATCCACTTACTTCTAGCATGAGAATGATTCTTCACCTACAACATAAGTTGAAGATGAACATTTTGGTACCCATGATTGTTTGGGTCCTTGATTGTTAGTCTTAGGAACCCATTTATATACTTTCATATCAACTTGTTTCCTTGTCAGACAATAATTAGAAGTATGTCCAAGCAAACCACAATAGTTGCACATCATAGAATATTTAGAAGAAAATGTGTGAGTGTTATGCACATGTGAAGCTTTAGTGTAAGGAGTTCTATCATGAGTGTTATGATGATGATAATAGAAGGCATGGTGTGAGGTGTTCTTCTTAACAAAGGATCTTTTCCTTGTGTTAGGATAGGACTTGTGTGTAGTGTTCTTGTTCATGTAAGAGTTATGACTAGTATGTTGATGAGTGTGTGCGTGTCTTGGAGCATGTGTACGATTAGTGTTCTTATCACCTAGTTTCTTACTCTACATAAAAAGATCATTATATTTAGTAGAAGTATCATATTCTCTTCTATTTACGGCTTGAACTTTATGCATAACAAAATCATATGCCCTTCTGAGGGATTGAATCTCATCATCACTTTCTTAGTGGTAATTAGAGATTCTTGAAACTTAAGTCGCAAAGACTCTATCTCATCCGTGTCAGAGGCATGAGATTTCCATTTTATAACAATAATAAAGTTATAGAGTCTTTTTTACTTCAAGTTGAAGTGCATCAACTTCCTTTACAGTTTTTTGTATTTATTTATAACACCTTTGTGTTCCTCGTGTAGTTCAAGAATAGTATTTTCCAAGTCATCACAAGTGAGAGTATTTAGAGAGAGATCATCGAGTACCTCATCGGTTGCCATGAGACAAACGTTTGTATTGTGTTTTCACTCTTTGTCGTTGTCTGAATCACTTGCATCGCTCTCACACCAAATACTAGTGTTGGTGTATTTTCTGGAGGAGGAGCTTCCTTTGCTAGGCTTCTCGTACTTGCTTGAGTCTTTTCTTGTCATAGGACAATCTCTCTTGATGTGACTGGTTCTTCTGCATTGGTATCACGTTGGATCTTTATCGTTGTCCCATTTAAAGCGGTTGGCTTTGTTGAACTTGAGTAACTTTCAGAAATGCTTAGCTATGAGAGCTATTTCTTCATCATCATCCGACTCGTTGTCGTCGGAGCTATCCTTTGAGTTGGACTTTGTAGCTTTGAGAGCCAGAGGCTTCTTCTTCTCTTTGGCCTTCTCTTTCTTCTTGTCACGACCCGCACCCACTGTGAGGGTACGAGAACGTAACAGTGCCCAGCCTACGCCGTAGTGTCGGTAGTAGAACGCTGTTCTAGGTCATGAACTATAACTAACGTAATATGAATACTCTCCATAAGGAGGCCAACACAGAGGTACAACTCAATCACAATCTAGAGATAGAATATGGCACGATAAAATAGATAAAAAAAAATCCTCAACTGAGGTACAACAGAAATGAAATACAAGTCTTAACATCTCTAAAAAATATACAACTCTGAAAACAAGGACAACAGCTAAACATGAAAAGAAACAGTCTAAGCTATCTATACTATGCAAGGGTATCATCCTCAGCAGCTGCCTGAACCTCCCCAGGGGTCCAGGTTGCGAGTGTCATCTAGGCAAGCTCCAAAGTAAGGGGTGTAGGGTTCCTCATCATCCTCTGTAAAATTTTCAACAGGTCCAGTCAGGACAGGAGCGAGCACAATACATCTCAACAGTTCATAGCAGGTTAGAAAATATAATCATGCAGTAAAGTAAGATATAGATACTAAAAAAATACAGTATGTAAATAGAGAGAGAGAACTGTAATAGAAATATCTACTATAAGTAAGGAGCTACCAGTGACTAGTGATTTAGAGTACAAAGTCGACATGTGAACGACTTGATTTGCACCTGGCTATACTAAAGAGGCGTACATGGCTATTCTACTTTAGAATTGTTCACATGGCTATTTATACTCCCCCGTACCCCCAACCAGTACACAAGGATCCAACCAGGTTATGTTATGATTCTATGTAACGGCCCCCGAAGGGTGGTAAGCCCCCAAAGGGTGGTAAGCCCCCGAAGGGTGGTACATAGTAGTCCCATAAATGGAGATTCTGGGAAACCCAATAAATGGGATAAGGATTCAAAGAAGACTCTGTGATCATATGAGTATATGTCACAAGTGATCAAAGAACCAAAGAAGCATAGTGATACGCCATGTAAGTGAAACGTACAGAACATGTAGTACTCGATGCTCCCTGAAGGGATAATACCTCAAGAAGGGATCCATTTAGTACGAATCCGTTTGACCAACGTGACAGTATCAAGTAAAGTAATTTAATACAGAAAAATAATTCTAAGCAGGATATGAAATGATCAGAGAATGTACTCGCCTCGTATCTGAATGTCTGAAATAAATGTACTGTCCGAGATGAGGTACCTGACTCCTAGTTAGAGCAACACAAGTCAAGATGTATACAAGGGATGACAAATGTAATCTACAATGCATCTGCATGCTGTCTAGGTCAAACTAGACTAAAGTCAACACTTGGTCAACTCCAGTCAACTATACTAGTCAAACTAGGTCAACCTAACCCAGATAAGTTTTACTAAGCCTAACCAAGACTATCCTAGCAAGCACACATCAAATCTAGGCTATATAACCCAAACACACACATTCATTGGTGTACACACGCCATACACATAGGCTTTAAGCCATAAATATAGCCTATAGGCCATATGGGCTATATCACAGATTTCACACATATTGTATATTATACTCAGTTAATATAGTTATTATACATATATATATATATATATATATATATATATATATATATATATATATAGACTACATTATATTATATTGCATTTCACACTAGGTTATATATATTATATATATGCATATATATAGACATAGAGAGGGATGGGAGAAATATTACACATATGTGTGTGTGAAGATAGTGGCATGTGTGCTATGGCAGTGTGTGGTGCATGGACAATATGAAAGGCTCAAAAGCCTGAACATAGAAGGAATGAATGCAGTACCATGGGGCCGTATATGCATCTAATACATGGCTAATATGGATGAGGGATATGCAGATAAGTAGGATGAGGGCGAAGTGTGACTGTCCTGTGTACAGGACCCATAACAGTGTGTGTGTGTGTTTAGGAATGTAGATGACAGGAGCTAAGGAGGGTGGCCTGGGGAAATCTGTGTGAGGAAATTAGAATATGTGTGAGTGTGTAGTGAGGAAGCAGTGATAGGAATATAGAGTCATGTGTGCAGGGTGTGTGTTAGTGACTGAGATTTTGTTAGTTCTCAGTTCTCAGGTTTTGGGATATTACAATGTGCAAACGGATAGGGATAACAGTAATGTGTGTGTGTGTTTAGTAACAACTCAGCCTTTAAAGGGAAAGCAAGTTCAGGAAATTCAACAGTGTATAGAAATTCTCAGGTTTCCTAGGACAAGCCGGTTAAATCCTATATTCATGTATTCTATTCAGGTTTCAGGTTTCAGGTCATAGGATTCTCAGGAATTGAGAACCAAATAGCAGTAACATTCAATATTAGAAATCAGTCTCAGATATGGAAAATGACAAGAATGTATGCAATGTGTGTAGGCTGGTATTGACCCTTGTGTTAGAGTGTTCTCAGGAAATTATGTGAACCTGCACATGTATGAGTGTGTATGGAAATATGTGAACCTGTGTTCAGATAATTCAGTTTGCGTTGACAGGAAATGTATACTAGAGTGTGTCTATAATGTGTGCACTGACAGGAATTAAGAGGAACCCTGTGTGTGTGGGTTAAGTGTGTGAGCAAAGTGTCATGAGAGTGTGGATAGATGTGTGTGTGGTGAATAGGGTACCTGTTCTCAGAAATGTAGGAAATAGTGATGTGTATGTGTGACTAAAAATCAGTGATATCTAAACTAAACTAGGTGCACTGAGTTAATGAAGTTCAAGCTGATACAAACAAAGGGGGACTGAACAACTAGTGAAGGTAATTGAATGGGATTGAACTCTAACTGAAAGGGACTGAACAAGGCTGAAATTATGGACTGAAACATGGGCTTCTAGGACTGTAATGTAGGGGGTTTTGGGACTGACATATAGGGGAGTTTAGGACTGTATCATAACAGTGAACTAACAATATGGTTCACATGACAGTGCACTCAATGGTAAAAATTTTAGGTTTTCATAACAGTGAATGTAAGACAATGGCCTGTTGAACAGTCCAAAATTCTAATTCAAAACCCGATCTCCTAATGCTAATCACAACCAACCATTTAGGCAAAACAAAACATGTATAAATGAGCTAACAAGGCATTAAACATCACAACAATCAGATTTAAATTCTGGAAAAAAAGGGAAGAATAATGGTATCAGGAATTGACAGTTCAATCAGAAAATAGGGATTTCACCCAATTTTGAATATCAAAACATGGCAAAAAACCTAAAGCAAAGGTTCATAAGCATTGTGTACAATGTGTACGTGTCTGGGTGAGTGCCCTCATGTCCACACAAGTTGACACGAGGTGTCCTAGCATGGTAAATACTGCACATTAGAAAAACAGGGAAAATATTCCTCGTGCAGCCGTGTCGAGCTCGATTGAGCTCGACACAGAGCTCGAGATATGTCGTGCTTGTGCACACGCATGGAGGGGACCTAGGGGTGTGTTTTACACATCTGCACGGCCCTCAACAAGTGTCGTGTCCAAGTAATGAGAGCGTATCAGTTGCGATTTCCTGCGCGTGTACACATTGAGGAAGTCAGTGCGTGCTCGATTTCTTCCAAACCATTCCATAAAACCTTACGAAAATTTGTGAGCCTCATGTCAGTCATGTGTCCAAGGTGTCCAACAAGTATTGTGTCAAAAAGTGTCGTGTACAGTGCACACGACGTGTCCAACAGCAGGGCAGCCGCACGCGGCGTCGTACTGCATGTCCGTGTCGATTTTCGACACGAAAACAGCACAGATTCGTGCTCAGAGCTTGTGGTTCGTGATCCAGGCATAAAGGGCTACAAGACTGTTCATTTAGTTTTCGAAAATATGTGGATTCAATCCACTCAAGCATTTCATCAAACACCTAGATTCTAGGACTAATATGTGGACGATACGGACACGAAACGAACACGACTCGACACAAATCCAATACCTACTGCTAGGGGACACCTAGGGCTTCCTATCCATGCAAAGAAAACTAAATTTTGTGGAGGGAATAGGGATTTACCTATATATTGAAATTCTATTAAAAAGCTCCAAAAGGGGGATTTCTCCTTGTTAGCCAAACTCTCCAAATTGTCCCAAGGCTGGGATTATCCTCCATGAATAGAAAGAGGGAGACAATTAGAATCTAATGCAAGTAGTTTGAGCCAAAAAGGAGTTAAAATAAAAAAGTTATGGATTGGGGAAGATGGCTGTACCTCTTTCTCCAAGCTTGAGAAGAAAAACAATAAAAGAGGCAAGAACAAATGGAAGAGACATTAAATAGGGTGTGGAACCCTAGGTTGGCTGCCATGGATGGGCTTATTGGGGTTTGGGCTTAAGTCATGGGCCTATGGTTCAATTCACAAGTCATTAAATCATAAGTCATTGCATTAAACCATAAGTCATGACTTAATTTCACTAAATCTAGTCCCCTCATTCTAAAACCAATCTCTAATGACTAAAATGGTTTAACTCAAGTTAAGCTAGGGTTACCATAGCTAGGGTTAGGTTCTAGGCTAGTCTACAAGTCTCAAACTAGTCAAGACTAACATAACACATAGCAATATTTAATTAATATTAAATTCACAGAAATTCCCATAAATAATAGTAAATTAAAATAAATCCTAAAATGACTAAAATACCCTCTAGGCTAAAATGTACCAATTAAACATCCTAATCACATGGCTAGGCTCTAGGACAGACAATCTCTACGGTTTTACTAGCTGCACACCAAATCACAAGTCATAATTTAAATAGTTTTAAAATAATTAAAAATAACTAAAAATTATATTAAAATTTTAAATACCATAATTAAATAAATTAAAATACAAAAATTTTAAAATTGCCCTCATTCTAGAAACTGGGTGTTACAATCCTACCCACCTTAGAAAAATTTTGTCCTCGAAATTAAAATGGTAGTAGTCCTTCTAGGTCAAACACCCCACAATCAAAGTCTCAAACATACCGTCAGATAATCATATGTGTCTGTCCAAAATTATGATACTCAGAATCTTCGTCGTGCTAGTGAGCAAGGCTACGATAATCACAGAGTCCTCGACTAAGGCACATACCTCTAGAATCATGGTATTTAAAATTTTTGCATTGCCGCATGCTTGGCAGCGAAAACCTTAAATTCCCACACCCGAGAAATACGTCCTAAATCTGACTATATGTCCTCACTATGCCAGCTAACATGACTATCGAAGATTCTAGATTCCATAACTGGGTGACCTAGCCCATATGATTCATCTCAGAAGAAAATCAAACAAAACACAAGAAGAACAGGACAAAATTGATAAATCAACAAGGAAACAGAGGGAATTGAAATTTTAAGGCAGTTATAAGAGGCAATTGCAGAATTTGAGTC
The DNA here is from genome assembly GCA_029216955.1 of Iris pallida. Taxonomy (NCBI): domain Eukaryota; kingdom Viridiplantae; phylum Streptophyta; class Magnoliopsida; order Asparagales; family Iridaceae; genus Iris; species Iris pallida. The sequence goes on from JANAVB010009599.1 coordinate 11,964,643, forward strand.
AAAAGATCGGAACCTGCAACTAGATCTCCAACGGCCTGAGCATCTTTGACTGTCCTGGCGAAAGCTCGCCCTTGCTGGCCTCCCCTGGCCTGCTGTTGATGCTGCATGTACCTCTGCTGCTGAGTCGGTAATGGTAATCTCCTCTGCTGGCCTACCGGAGCCCTAGCTCCTGCTCCCTGAACAGTCTGTCCCGATGACTCGGGACACTCTCTCAAACGATGATCGGATCCTCCGCAAAGCAAACATCTGCCCAGCCTCTTCCGGTATTCGCCCCAATCATGCCCTGGTCTCTTACAAAAAGGGCAAATGATAACAAGCTGCTGTCCCGGGGTCTGCTGCTGCCTCTGCGGCTGCTATGCTTGCTGAAAGTAGACCCTCGGCTGCTGGTACTGCTGCTGAAACTGTAGAGGTAGCATCTGCTGCTAAAACTGTAGAGGTAACATATGCTGCTGAAACTGTAGAGGTAGCATCTGTTGTTGAAACTGTAGGGGTAGCATCTGCTGCTGAAACTATAGGAGTGGCATCTGCTGCTGAAATTGTAGGGGTGGCATCTGCTATGGATACTGTGGCTGAATCTGCAAGCGGGGCATCTGATGCGGATACTGCTGCTGAATCTGCAGGTGGGGCCTCTTGGCCGGGCTCGTACTGCCACTAGCTCCCTGAGTGTCTCGTATCCTCTTTTCCTTCAGCCCAAGATCGTCCTCCGCTGTCATGGCTCCTACCAGAATTTGCTCGAAGGTGGTATCGCGGTCGCTTTTGGTATATGACTTGATCTCTCCCATCAAACCCCTGCGGAACCTTCTCGCCTTACCGGTCTCAGTAAGATCCTCAATGAATCTGCTCAAACGGCTGAACTCTCCAGCATACTCCTCAACCGTCTGGTTTCTCTGAACCAAACTCTCGAATTGCGCCTCCAAAGCACGAAGTGCTGTATCAGGAAATAATTTCTCCTTGAATAGTTTCTTGAACGCTGCCCAAGTCTGACCGGCTATACCAACCCTCGGGTCCGTCTGGTACCAGGTACGGGCCAAGTCCTGTATCTGACTGGCGGCTGCCTCCATCTGTAATCCTGCTGGTATCTGTGCCAATCGAAATATCTCCTCAATGTGCTCTATCCAATCGTCAGCGTATATGATGCCCTCTGTACCCTTGAAGTCTTGGGGTCCCATCTTCTTGAAGGAATGGATGTATGGAGTCCTCGGCTGATACGGCTCCATCTGGCCTCCCTGTGGCTGAGCAGCCACCAGCTCCACTGTCGTCCTGACCAACTGGTGAGTATCTTGTATGCTCTGTCGAATATCAGCAGACTGGCTCTGCTGTATCTGCTGTTGAGACTCCAAGAATTGCTGGAAAGGGACAAACATCTGGGCCGTATCTACTGTCCCTGAAGGTAACTGTTGCTGGTACATATCTGGAATAACGGGAAAAGACCTCTGGACGTGTGGAGGTACACTTCCAAAAGCTGCAAAAGCTCCTATATGAGCAGAAATAGGGGGTACTGTGGTCCCAGCATCCATAATCAGGCGAGGGGTGGTAGGCCTCTCACCAGCGTCTGCTGAGCCAGAGCGATGCGATCGTGTCTCGATCACCATCCTGGAGACAGATCAAACAAGGAATCAATACTGAGATAAAAACGGTAATTCAAGGGAGAACAGTTATTCAAGAAAGAAATCTTCAACATGAATTTAGATGGCAGGAATCCAGTTAAGAGTTTTTCCTAATGTGATTGAGTACCTCAAAATAATCCTAATCCTACTGCAGGCTGTAGTGATACTCTAGTTCGAATACCACGACACAAACTCCACCTGCATGGGCCACCACTAAAAACGTGTCATGACCCGCACCCACTGTGAGGGTACGAGAACGTAACAGTGCCCAACCTACGCCGCAATGTCAGCAGTAGAACACTGTTCTAGGTCATGAACTATAACTAACGTAATATGAATACTCTCTATAAGGAGGCCATCACAGAGGTACAACTCAATCACAATCTAGAGATAGAATATGGCACGATAAAATAGATAAGAAAATCCTCAACTGAGGTACAACAAAAATGAAATACAAGTCTTATCATCTCTAAAAAATTTACAACTCTGAAAATAAGGACAACAGCTAAACATGAAAAGAAACAGTCTAAGCTATCTATACTATGCAAGGGTATCATCCTCAGCAGCTGCCTGAACCTCCCCAGGGGTCCAGGTCGCGAGTGTCATCTAGGCAAGCTCCAAAGTAAGGGTAGCAGGGTTCCTCATCATCCTCTGTAAAATTTTCAACAGGTCCAGTCAGGACGGGAGCAAGCACAATACATCTCAACAGTTCATAGCAGGTTAGAAAATATAATCATGCAGTAAAGTAAGATATAGATATTGAAGAAACGTAGTATGTGAACAGAGAGAGAACTGTAATAGAAATATCTACTATAAGTAAGGAGCTACCAGTGACCAGTGATTTAGAGTACAAAGTCGACATGTGAACGGCTTGATTTGCACCTGGCTATACTAAAGAGGCGTACATGGCTATTCTACTTTGGAATTGTTCACATGGCTATTTATACTCCCCCGTACCCTCAATCAGTACACAAGAATCCAACCAGGTTATGTTATGATTCTATGTAACGCCCCCCGAAGGGTGGTAAGCCCCCAAAGGGTGGTAAGCCCCCGAAGGGTGGTACATAGTAGTCCCATAAATAAGGATTCTGGGAAACCCAACAAATGGGATAAGGATTCAAAGAAGACTCTGTGATCATATGAGTATATGTCACAAGTGATCAAAGAACCAAAGAAGCATAGTGATACGCCATGTAAGTGAAACGCACAAAACATGTAGTACCCGACGCTCCTTGAAGGGATAATATCTCAAGAAGGGATCCATTTAGTACTAATCCGTGTGACCAACGTGACAGTATCAAGTAAAGTAATTTAATACAGGAAAATAATTCTAAGCAGGATATGAAATGATCAGAGAATGTACTCGCTTCATATCTGAATGTCTGAAGTAAATGTAATGTCCAAGATGAGGTACCTGATTCCTAGTTAGAGCAACACAAGTCAAGATGTATAAAAGGGATGATAAATGTAATCTAAAATGCATCTGCATGCTGTCTAGGTCAAACTAGACTAAAGTCAACACTTGGTCAACTCCAGTCAACTACACTAGTCAAACTAGGTCAACCTAACCCAGACAAGTCTTACTAAGCCTAACCAAGACTATCCTAGCAAGCACGCTTCAAATCTAGGCTATACAACCCAACCACACACATTCATTGGTGTACACATGCCATACACATAGGCTTTAAGCCATAAATATAGCTTATAGGCCATATGGGCTATATCACATATTTTACATATATTGTATATTATACTAAGTTAATATAGTTATCATACACACATATATATAGGCTACATTATGTTACATTACATTTCACACTAGGATATATATATTATATATATGCATATATATAGACATAGAGAGGGATGGGGGAAACATTACACATATGTGTGTGTGAAGATAGTGGCATGTGTGCTATGGCAGTGTGTGGTGCATGGACAATATGAAAGGCTCAAAAGCCTGAACATAGAAGGAATGAATGCAGTACCTTAGGGCAGTGTATGCATCTAATACATGGCTAATATGGATGAGGGATATGCTGATAAGTGGGATGATGGTGAAGTGTGACTGTCCTGTGTACATGACCCATAACAGTGTGTGTGTGTGTTTAGGAATGTAGATGACAGGAGCTAAGAAGGGTGGCCTGGGGAAATATGTGTGAGGAAATTAGAATATGTGTGAGTGTGTAGTGAGGAAGCAATGATAGGAATATAGAGTCATGTCTGCAAGGTGTGTGTTAGTGACTGAGATTTCGTTAGTTCTCAGTTCTCAGGTTTTGGGATATTACAATGTGCAAACTGATAGGGATAACAGTAATGTGTGTTTAGTAACAACTCAGCCTTTAAAGGGAAAGCATGTTCAAGAAATTCACCAGTGTATAGTAATTCTCAGGTTTCTCAGGACAAGCAGGTTAAATCCTATAATCATTTATTCTATTCAGGTTTCAGGTTTCACGTCATAGGATTCTCAGGAATTGAGAACCAAACATCAGTAACATTCAATATTAGAAATCAGTCTCAGATATAGGAAATGACAGGAATGTATGCAATGTGTGTAGGCTGGTATTGACCCATGTGTTAGAGTGTTCTCAAGAAATTGTGTGAACCTGCACATGTATGAGTGTGTATGAAAATATGTGAACCTGTGTTCAGATAATTCAGTTTATGTTGACAGAAAATGTACACTAGAGTGTGTGTATAATGTGTGTGCTCAAAGGAATTAAGAGGAACCCTTTGTGTGTGGGTTAAGTGTGTGAGCAAAGTGTCATGAGAGTGTGGATACATGTGTGTGGTGAATAGGGTACCTGTTCTCAGAAATTTAGGAAATAGTGATGTGTATGTGTGACTAAAAATCAGTGATATCTAAACCAAACTAGGTGCACTGAGTTAATGAAGTTCAAGCTGATACAAACAAAGGGGGACTGAACAACTAGTGAAGGGGAATGAATGGGATTGAACTCTAACTGAAAGGGACTGAACAAGGCTGAAATTATAGACTGAAACATGGGCTTCTAGGACTGTAATGTAGAGGGTTTTGGGACTGACATATAGGGGAGTTTAGGACTGTATTATAACAGTAAACTAACAATATGGTTCACATGACAGTGCACTCAATGGTAAAAATTTTAGGTTTTCATAACAGTGAATGTAAGACAGTGGCCTGTTGAACAGTCCAAAATTCCAATTCAAAACCCGATCTCCTAATGCAAATCACAACCAATCATTTAGGCAAAACAAAACATGTGTAAATGAGCTAACAAGGCAATTAAACATCACAACAATCGGATTTAAATTCTGGAAAAAAAAGGGAAGAACAGTGGTATCATGAATTGACAGTTCAATCAGAAAATAAGGATTTCACCCAATTTCGAATATCAAAACATGGCAAAAAACCCAAAGCAAAGGTTGGTAAGCATTGTGTATAATGTGTACGTGTCTGGGTGAGTGCACTCGTGTCCACATAAGTTGACACGAGGTGGCCTAGCATGGTAAATACTGCACATTAAAAAAATAGGGAAAATATTCCTCGTGCAGCCGTGTCGAGCTCGATTGAGCTCGACACAGAGCTCGAGAAATATCGTGCTTGTGGACACGCATGGAGGGGACCTAGGGGTGTGTGTTTACACGTCAGTATGGCCCTCAACACGTGTCGTGACCAAGTAATGAGAGCGTATCAGTTGCAATTTCCTGCGTGTGTACACAGTGAGGAAGTCAGTGCGTGCTCAATTTCTCCTAAACCATTCCATAAAACCTTATGAAAATTTGTGAGCCTCGTGTCAGTCATGTGTCTAAGGTGTCCAACAAGTATTGTGTCCAAAAGTGTCGTGTACAGTGCACACGACGTGTCCAACAGCAGGGCAGCCGCACGCGGTATCGTGCTGCGTGTCCGTGTCGATTTTCGACACAAAAATAGTACGGATTCATGCTCAGAGCTTGTGGTTCGTGATCCAGAAATAAAGGGCTACAAGACTGTTCATTTAGTTTTCGAAAATATGTGGATTCAATCCACTCAAGCATTTTATCAAACACCTAGATTCTAGGACTGATATGTGTCCGATACGGACACGAAACGAATACGACTCGACACAAATCCAATACCTACTGTTAGGGGACACCTAGGGCTTCCTATCCATGCAAAGAAAACTAAATTTGGTGGAGGGAATAGGTATTTACCTATATGTTAAAATTCTAATGAAAAGCTCAAAAAAGGGGGGGTTTCTCCTTGTTAGCCAAACTCTCCAAATTGCCCCAAGGCTGGGATTATCCTCCATGAACAGCAAGATTGAGACAATTAGAATCTAATGCAAGTGGTTTGAGCCAAAAAGGAGTTAAAATGGAAAAATTATGGATTGGGGAAGATGGCTATACCTCTTTCTCCAAGCTTGAGAAGAAAAACAATAAAAGAGGCAAGAACAAATGGAAGAGGCATTAAATAGGGTGTGGAACCCTAGGTTGGCTACCATGGGTGGGCTTATTGGGGTTTGGGCTTAAGTCTTGGGCCTATGGTTCAATTCATAAGTCATTAAATTATAAGTCATTGCATTAAACCATAAGTCATGACTTAATTTCACTAAATCTAATCCCCTCATTATAAAACCAATCTCTAATGACTAAAATGGTTTAACTCAAGTTAGGCTAGGGTTACCATAGCTAGGGTTAGGTTCTAGACTAGTCTACAAGTCTCAAACTAGTCAAGACTAACATAACACATAGCAATATTTAATTAATATTAAATTCACAAAAATTCCCATAAATCATAATAAATTCAAATAAATCCTAAAATAACCAAAATACCCACTAGGCTAAAATGTACCAATTAAACATCCTAATCATATGGCTAGGCTCTAGGACAGACAATCTCTACGGTTTTACTAGCTGCACACCAAATCACAAGTCATGATTTAAATAGTTTTAAAATATTTAAAAATCACTAAAAATTATATTAAAATTTTAAATACCATAATTAAATAAATTAAAATACAAAAATTTCAAAATTACTCTCATTCTAGAAACTGGGTATTACACTCCTTCTCTTGCATGGAAGATTCCTCTTGATCTTTCATGTCAAGTTCATGAGTCATAAGCTTACCCGTGATGGTGTCAAGGTTCATGATTGTCAGGTCGTTCCCTTCAATGATGGCGGTAGCTTTAGGACTCCATCTTTTAGTTAATCCTCTGAGAATTTTTCTGACCTTTTCATGAGCAGGATATTCCATACCAAGAGAAGAAAGAGGGTTAATAATATCACCGAAACGAGTAAACATGCAAGTAATAGAATCATCTTGTTTCATCTTAAAATATTCATATTCTTGTGTAAGTCTACTAATCTTTGATTCTTTTACTTGTGATGTTCTCTCGTGTGTGACTTCAAGCAACTTTCAAATCTCATTAGAAGTCTTGCAAGTAGAGATCCTATTGAATTCACTGCTATCGAGAGCACAGTAAAGAACGTTCATAGCCTTAGCATATCAACTAGCATGCTTCTTGACATTCCCAGTGAGTTTGTCCCTAAGGGTGTCAGATACAACATCCACAATAACTCCGAAAGGAGTAGGGAGACCATTTATCACAGAATCCCATAAGTCGAAATCAATGGACTTCAGATAAAGTCTCATCCCAATCTTCCAGTAGTTATAGTTGGTTCTATCAAATAGAGGTGGTCTGTTTGTGGAGTGTCCCTAATTGTGGAATGTGTTGATAATAGGGTTAGTGGTCATGGATCGCTCTAAGGGTGTAAATCCAATTCAAGAGAACAAAGCTCTGATACCAATTGTAGAACCCTAGAGGGGGGAGGGGGTGAATAGGGAAATAAAATAATTTAAACACAAGAAGCTATATTACTTAATTAAAAAGAGAGAGTAAGAAAATCAAACACGCGATGTATCCTGGTATCCTCCCTAGAGGCAATCCAGTCCCAGAACTCTCTCCGGCTTAAATCCACTATTTGGTAAAAGAGTACACGAGTTTGGATCCGAAGAACTCGCCATCTTCAACACGAGTTTGGATCCGAAGAACTCGCCAACTTCTTACACACGAGTTTTCTTAAGAAGGCTCGCCAACTTCAAAAGGAAAGGAAGAGAACTGTTGATCTTCTAACACTTGAAGATCGAAAAGTACAACTCTTGAATACTCTATCACTTTTGAAATAGATGACAGTTAAAAGCTTGGGTAGAGTAGTAATGGTGGAGCTCTTGGTTGTTGAGAAATTTATGACATGAGTGGATGAGCCTTCAAGAGACAGAAGGCATCCATTTATAAGAAAACCAAGAGTATGTAGCATTTAATGCTCCTGAATATAGCCCAGACGGTATACCGTCGGTATGGACCAGCATGCCGTCGGTATACCGTTCTGAACAGTAATGGTAATAATTATATCCGTTGGGGAGCATTTAATGCTAGCAATTAATGCTAGTATTTGTCCATTCAAAAATCAAATTAGATAAACCGGTATACCGTCGGTATGCCGCGGTATGCCATCGGTATACTGATGTTGGTCACAGAATATTTTGTGACTAACAAAACGGTATACCGTCGGTATGCTGTAGTATACCGTCGGTATGCCGAAGTTCGTCACAGAACATTTTTGTGGCTAACAAAATGGTATACTGTCGGTATGCCGTAGTTTACCGTCGGTATACCGAAGTTTGTCACAGAACATTTTTGTGGCTAACAAAACGGTATACCATCGGTATGCCGTAGTATACCGTTAGTACGCCGATGTTTGTTCACAGAATATTATGTGGCTCACAAAACGGTATATCGTCGGTATGCCGTAGTATACCGTCGGTATGCCATTTTTTTGGACAATAATTTTTGACTAAAAAAATAGAAGAGCTTTACGTTTTTGTCATCCAACCTTAGGTGTTTACAAAAAGACCTAGACCTTGAACAGACTCGATATCTTGAGTATGTTGAGAGCCGTCATTAAGGATCACTGGTCTTTTCTTCAGTCTTCAAGGCTTTGATGTCTCGGCTTGAATGGACAGACTTCATGTAGTAGAGCTTTTAAAAGAATATCTATCTGAAATATGGAGAAAACTAGACTATGAAGATGCTGTTAATATTATCAAAATAAAATGTGCCAATAAATTATAGACCTTAAAAGTACAAGTGGTATGTGTCATTTTCCAGAAAAAGCCTTAGTATCTTGGTTTAGCAAGAAATAAAATTCTGTAGCATTATCAACAACTGAGGTTGAGTATATCGCTGCAGGACGTTGTTGTACTCAGATTTTATAGATGAAGTAAACCTTAGAAGACTATAATATGCACTACACTAAGATTTCCATTTACTATGATAACACTAGCACTATTAATATGACTAAGAACCCAGTATGTCAGTCATGCACTAAGTACATAGAAATTTATCATCAATTTTTGCGTGATCCCCAACAACACGAGAATATTAGTCTAGAGTTTATTGACACAGATCATCAACTGGCAAACTTATTCACAAAACCACTAGCCGAAGATCATTTCAACTATCTGTGTTGAGAGTTAGGCATACTTGAATTTTTAGAGTCGTAATGTGTTATCATTAATAAAAATACATAAAAACTTAAAATTCAGCAATTTATTAATCGAATTTATTTTGGGTACAAACCGAAAGGATCCTTTTGTCAATAAGGAGTAAAAGCCTAAGCGACATGGTTCCAAGTGTCTTCAGACTACCGCTAGCTGGGATCCGACCCCTAAAGCTAACCTAAGGTAATGGATATTAATTAAATCAAAGAATTACAAGTTTATGAGTTACTTTTATCATTTATTACTCAAATATGACCTAAAATACAAGTGGACGAACTTGGACCTTGGTCCGAGTTCTGACCGAGTTCGGGCCAAACTCTGTGGGGATATATTTTATATCCAGAATTCGAACAGCAGTCCCCCTTTCTTATTCATCTTCTTCCTCAAGAGCAGTCGCCCCAAAAGCTCCAAACCCTAACCCTATATCCTAGATATCCACTTTCCAAGCCTCCAAACTTGATTGTTTTTGGATCTAAGGCTCTCATAAGGCGTTCTCTACCGTCTTTGATCTCATTTGAGGTATATTTCTTACTTTTCTTTCTTAATTTTATCATAGCTCCTAGAATCATTCAGAGGAAGAAAACTTGAGATACTGTCTTATCTTTTACATCGGAATTTGAAACCATCAACATGTTTAGTCCCTCTCGTTCCAATGACTATGGGGAGTATGACCCGACACTCTTTGTTTCATCCGAGAGATCAACCCTTTGGTTCGACCATTTTTAGTATCGGGAAATTTGTTCGGGTAAAATGATAAATTTTACCATCTTTTCTGAATATTTGGTCACTTTTGAAACCCTAGGACTTCGTAAATTTTTAAAAATTTCCAATCCAATTCACGATAATACAGTTCATATGTTTTGTTGCAACCTACAAGAATCAGACCACTGCATTCATTCATCTGTCAGCGGAAAGGAATTTGAATTCAATTATGTTGACATGAGCGAATATTTTATAATGCCAAAGTGATGCTCTCATTGACATTACGAAGGTTTTCCTGACGGCATGACACTTGAGTCCTTGAAGGTAGCATTGTGTCATCCGGATCCTGTTCCGGTTCCCAAAAATGGTTGTTCGCATGCAACCTAAACCAACACATTTATAAGTTACATCATATTATTATTTCAACTTTTTTACCCAAGACGGGATCCACTGACGAGATCATGTTCTTAGAGTTATCTGCGATGTATTATATCCACTTTGGGATTACTTTTTTTTAAGACTATGCTATCTTTTGTGATCAACTGTCCGATGGCAGACCGTAACCTCCTCTATCCTATGCATCTGGCGACCATCTCCAAAAATTTGATATCAATTTAGAGGCTTATCCCATCTTTAGAATGCCTTCAGATATTCTTAGATCTAGGAAGTTCCCTCATCCTCTTGGTGATGCTCCACCTCTATCTTCACCTGCTCCAGTTATAGCCCCAGCTGGTGCTCCAGCCCCTACAGCTCCGGGTCACACTATTGACAAGCTACATTAGTGGTTCGACGCTTTTGTCATTCTCCATGGACAATAGTGTCAGGTCGATCTGACTCGCTTTAGTGACGCTGAGTTCTGCCATATTTCTCAGGTCCAGGTCTTAAGAAATGCTATGGCAGGCACCCAGTAGATGAGGGTTCACAATCATACTGCTCCGACGACCATCATCCGTCACCCTGATTTTGATGGATCGAGACTTGGTGATGCTCCATCGTATGCTTACTTTGACCCGATGACTGCTTATCTTGACCCGACCGAGCCACCTGCTGATGCTCAAACTGATGTTGCTCATAGTGGTGTTGATAGTTGATCAGATGTTTTGGTCTAGTATTTCTCGTGGATTTGTCTGATTGATGATGATCTGAGTTGTAGTGACACTTTTCATTCTATATGGTTTTGGACTTGATTCTCTGTAGTGATTTCTTATTACACATTTGGACTTCTCAGTTGTAGTGATATTTTTATTTAGTATATGAGTTGTTAGTTTTTCCTCTACTACTGATATTCTAGTACTGCTATTGCTGATATTTTATTTCATAATACTTGATCTGTTGACTTGTCATATCATATATAATTTGGTATTACTCTATTTTTCTTTGTTGATGTTCGATTCATAAATTACGGGGGAGCCATATTTTGAGTACATAAGAAAGAGGGAAGAAGAGCATATACCAAAATACAAATTTCAAGATTTCTTCAGACAAGTCAGGTATAAATTTCAAAGTTTAATATTATATTTGCCATATTTTGGTATAGACTCTAAGTTTGTCAATTATCAAAATGGAGGAAGATTCTTGGCCATTGGTCATGATCATACCCGATTTTGGTAATCAACGTCAACTTTGGTCGATATACAAAATATACATACTGCTACAGGTTTACAGGTTTTAAGACTGCACCTACTACTGCTACAAGCTATACAAGTCTCGTCGTCATTAAGAACCACACACAATGAAATCAAGATCATGCTTTTACATATTTCTTCTGTATTTTTACTTTTATTGGGTCTAGAAAAATATGTAAGATTGATCAGGATCGATACTGGCTTAGCAACCTTCAGTCCACAAAAATTATAGCCTACCTATCCACAAATACATATCCAAAGTTCACATTCAAAATTAGCCCAAAACTTAACCATTTGGTCCAAACTAGGTCTGACAGCACTCGGCCAGAACTCCGCCTGAGTTTGGCCCGAGTTCGGTTAGGGCAGTTTAAACAGAATTTTGAATTACCTCTAAATATGTATCGAACAGTCGAATGTGAGATTTCTGCATCCGAACTCTCCCCAAACTCTGCCCGAATTTGGTCTACAAAAATACTATAAATAGAGAAGAACTTTCACATGTCCAAATAACTCATTCATTCAATCTTCGCTTCTCTATTCATTTCTAAGTGTTTTCTATGAGCTATACTTTTAAATCTAGCCTATACTACTCTTAGACAAGCAGTATAATTTTTGTTTAATATAGAGTTTGGTTGTGAAGGATTGTATCAGAGGCTGTATTCAAAAAATGTTCCAATTTTGAAATTGCCTTCTGGAGTCGGTCGTGCACTCGTCGCCAAGCACGGTGTTGCGAAGTTGGTCGTGTACTTTTTCCCAAGCACGGTGTTATAAGAGTTACAAGCACTTAGTTAAAGCTTATGCCATAGTGGATTGACAACGAGCTGGAGTACTAGAGACTGGACTAGTCCTCTATGAGGGATACCAGTATATATCGTTATGTCGCTGAGTTTGATCTTTTTAAATTTTACTTTGCTATAATTTATTTATTGTTATGTCAATAGCTCTTACTTTCCATAGTTCATAATTTTTAATTATGATATTTATTCTGCTTCACACGCACACACTCTATTCACCCCCTCTAAAGGTGCTCAACAGTCTTACACCAGTAGTCCTAATTCCTATAATATTACCTCGAAGATTATTGCCAAAGGAAACATATCCTTCTGTCTTCATCGATAGCTTAGCGAATAATGATGTATCACCTATCATGTGCTGTAAACATCCGCTATCGAGGATCCACTTGCTTTTAGCTTGAGGGGGTTGAGGGCCCACCTACACAACGAGTAGATATAACCTTTAGTATCTATTTCGATCTTCAAGGGTCCAGCTTGATTAGTTTTTGGAATCCAAGCAAGTACATTTGTGTAGCTTTCTAGCTCTACAGTACTATAATATATACCCATGTTCACCACAGTATGTTTATGTGATTTTTGAAATAGTGCTTTCTGCGTTGACATGCTTCTTGTGTGTTTTTCTTGGAAGCCTGTAAATGAAAGCATATTTGTGAGGAACGTGCTGCTTATGTGCTTTCTTCGATTTAGTCCTTTGTTATACATGCTTGGTGTTAGGGCTAACCTTAGGCTGTGTAATAGGGGTGACTTGTTTTCCTAATCTGATATCTAACTTTTTATAGATAGCACAAGACTTTTCAAATTTTGCATACATATCCGTGAGTCTTTGCTCAGTGACTAGTTGTCTCTTCTTCTCTATGTCACATAGCTCTTGCACTTTGACATAGTCTCTTTCTTTTTGTTCTATGGTGAGGATAGCCTCATGATAGCCCAATATGATCTTGGCTATCTCCTCTATGTTACCGGTAGTAGATGTCTTTTTAATATCTTCAAGAAGATTAGACAATTTAGCTACTTCGGTTGTGTATGCCTTAATCTCCTAGCGAGACTGTTTATACTTGTCTAACACATTTTTTTGTTATTCAAGTAATTCACTAAAGGCATTTTCTAACTGATCGAATGTAAAATTATCATAGAGAGGGTTTTCCGATATCTTATCGTATGCCATTAGCCAGACATTTACACTGCTGTTGGGTCTGTCCTCCTCTTCTAATTTACTGGCCTCACTTTGCCATATGCTGGTATTTGCGTACTTTCGACCAGTCGTAGCTTTTCTGCTCGATCGTTATCGGTTGTATGGACTATTTTTCTTTATTAGTGGACAGTCTTTCTTTATGTGTCCTGACTTTTTACATCCGAAGCAGATAGTTTCTTCTTCATTGCTTTCATGGATGTCTTTCTTCTTTTGGTTTGATCGCTCAAACTTTAAGAATTTTATGAAGTTCTTGACCAGTAGGGCTTGTTCATCACCATCAGAATCTTTTTTGTCAGGATCATTGCATGAGACTCTTCTGGCTTGAGATTTGAAGGCGATTGATTTTTCTTTAAGAGTTGCTTCTTCAAAGTCTTGTAAGTCCAGCTCATGGGTCATGAGCTGGCCCATAAGTGTCTCCAATGTCATCGTAGTGAGGTTGTTTTCTTCTATGATCGTGGTGGCCTTCGGGTTTCAGTTCTTGGTTAGAGTCCGTAGTACTTTTCTGATCTTCTCATGATTGCTGTAATCCTTTTTAAGGTATTTTAGAGCATTAATAATATTAAGAAAATGAGTGAACATCTGTGTAATTGACTCACCGATTTTATCATGAATGACTCGTATTCTTGTGACAATCTACTGATTTTGGATTCCTTCACTTGGAAAGTCCTTTTACGAGTTATCTCAAGAAGTCTCCAAATTTTATTAGATGTGGTATAAGTGGATACACGATTGAACTTGGTTTTGTCAATTGCACATAATAGTCCATTGATGATTCGTGCATCTAGACTAGCCTGTGTCTTTTCATGCTCAGTGTATTTGTCATGGTCTTGTCTACTACAACACCATCAATCACTATTCTAGGCGGTTTCTTGTAACCGTCTATTACTATCGACCAAAGATCAAAGTCCACTGATTTAAGAAAAACTCATTCATGTTTTCCAGTATGTGTAATTCATTCCATCAAATAGTGGGGGTCTATTTGTGGATTATCTTTCATCGTTGAATATAGATTTAACAGCTTCCATACACACACACACACACACACATACACACACACACACACACACACACACACATATATATATATATATATATATATATATATATATATACCCCTGGTGTACGACAGATCTAATGCGGGTATTTTTGATGGGCTAATGGAAAAAATTAGAAAAAAATTTAAGGTTGGCATAACGCGATTCTATCACCCGGAGGGAAGATGATTCTTATTCTTCATATGCTCTCTTCCATCCCTATGTACACCCTAGCGGCTTGCGCTCCTCCGAAAAAGGTTCTCAACTCCATCGAAAATCTGTTTGCCGACTTCTTCTAGGGGCACAGCGATGGCAAGGACAAACATTACTGGGCTAAGTGCGACACAATGGCCACACCCACGGCCGAGGGAGGTATTGGTTTATGGAAGTTGGATCATGTCGTGGACGCTTGCTCGATGAAGATGTGGAAGAAGCTTCGAGATAATCGATCTCTATGGAGGCGATTCATAAAGACCAGATATTTCAAACACACACCCCCGGCAATCGCCACCGTGAATAACAAATCCTCCACCGCGTGACGGTGCATCCTGAATGGCCTTCATCTCTCCGAGCCTTTCATCCGTCTACGGCTTGGTACAGGAGAGTCGTCCCTATTTTATGAGAATTGGCTAAGAGATTGTAAAACCCCTAAATTTCTACTTTATTTTTTATCGATTTTGGTACTGATTTAAATTTTTTTTTGTATTGTGCTTCGCGTAGCCGTATTGTACGTCGCGTACGAAATTTTATTTTTCGTGATTGCTCGACGAGTGCGAATATGTGCGAGCGTACACATTTTTGGAAAAATATTTTTTTTATTTTTATTGTTTCAAGAAAATATATATAATAATTATTTTTAGCTATCAAAATTCTAAATATATATTTTATTTTTGAAAAGCCTTTTTCGACAGTTATATTAATAAAATATATTCTAATAAAATGGTATGCTAGAAAAGTGTATATTTGTAAATAATATTTGTGCATACATATTTCGTAATTAATTATTAGTTTATTTTGTCAATTAATAATGTAATTTTCAATATTATTATTTATAGTGTTTTAAAAAAAATATTTCAAAATTATGGTGGCAGTTAAACCTCGATTTGAATTTATGGATTTATTTAAATAGTTAAATATTTGAAGTTTGATTTATTCCATTTGATTTTGAGCTAAAAATTTAAGTTAGATTTAAATTGGATTTGATTTGGAATTTGGATTTGTTGAATTAAATTAAATTATAGATTGAATTATCTATTTTTGGTTTTAAATCTTCCTAATCATTATCCAACTGGAAATTCCCACATCCTATAAATAGGCAGGTACTCCTCCATAAATTCATCTTCCACAAATTTTCACAACCCAAGTTTGTGCATCGTGTCTGTGTCCCCTACCCCCATCCACTAATTATCCTTTGTACAAGTACATTTCCTCTCCCGTTCGACAATCCCGGACGTTCCCCTAGGTCGTGTAGGGCATTCCCCGACACGAACCACCCAAACCTATCTAACCCTATTTTCGGCGAACAGCTGCTCCGACTACCATCGTACCCACCATCCACTTCCTGTCCTCCCCATCTACTTCCTCCGCAACCCCAACACCAGAACCAACCCGTCACCCGGCTTCGTCCAAACCCAACCCAATCACCACCACCAGCATCTATCCCGTTTTCTCCCGATAGCCAGCACATCACCCCCCGGTATCGCCATAGCCAACATTGGCTGACCCGACACCCCCAAGAACCACCACCATGCCGCCAGCCTTCTCACCACCATGACCCCAAACTACCTCGCCGACAACCACCATGTGGCCGGCAACACCACAGAACCCACCCAACACCCTACCAGCCCTCACTGTGACATAACCACCCCTTGTGTCGACACCACGATCGGAAAATCCCCTACCACGACCGACAAATTAAAAAAATAGCCACCACCACTTACCCCTACAGCCGCCAACCTTCTCGCCGTAGCGCCGCCTCCAGCTGCCCGCGCGAACTGTAAAACCCCAAAATTTTTTTGGACTATTTTATTTATTTATTATTTGGCTTAAATAGAATTTTATGAAATTTGTGAGTATCTTTAAATTAAATACTTATTATTATAAATGACCTTAGCCATGGTTGAGTTTGAATATGCAAGACGACTAGAAAGTATGGCATGCCTAGCATTATTGGGTACTTTAACTAGCATGCTAGCCATGTTAGGAGTGACATGGTCATACGGTAGTCCCTTGCATGTTAACCTTTCAAATCATGGCACAAGTCATAATTTTTATTTAAATAATTAGTAAGAAAGCCTTTATGACTTTTTAGGAGACCCGGTTGCACCAAACCTCTTCCAAGCCGAACCCAACCCTATGTAGGCATGTTGGAAATTAATAAATATTAATAATTATATTTATTTGTATTTAATTCAGATTTTATACTGTAATTACATAGATAGAATTAAATAGTTCTATATTAGGAAACCCCTTTTTAAATCCTCAATCCAATCAACTAGCCAACTCACCAAACAACCAAATCATGCCAAGTGGACCCCCACCATGTTAATTTCAACCAAGAAAATCCCCCATGGCTAAATGCATCAAATTAAATAGGATTTAAATCCTAGATTGCTTGAAATTCATTTAAGGATATGTTAAATATACCAACTTATTCCAAACCTTAACCAAATCCTAATATTTTCTTTCCCCACCTTGTGGCCGACCACTTCTCCCTATCCCCTCTCTATTTTTGGCAGCAATCCCCCTTCTCATAGCCTCCACACATCATCCCTTCATTATACATCATCCCCTCCTTCACAACAACTCATCTCCTTCACCATACATCCATCCAACCCCTCAAAACAAACCCTAAAAAACACCATCCCCCATCCAACCCTCTATAGCCATTATCAACTCTCCCATACTCATCAAGAGAGATTTAGCAAGCGAGGATAGCGGGAAAGATTGGAGCTGTGGTGAAGAGAAGTCATCACCACCCTTTCTAGCAAGGATCTTTGGTAAGAACCCTAATCTTTTCTTCTAAAAACCTTTGCTAAAATTCTGTAGAATATATGTTATTAAATCTGTAGAAACTATATTTTGATGAATTTTGTTATATTTAATCATCCATAAAAGTTCCATGTATTATAGGCATAATATCCATGTTCCGGTAGGGTCAAATTGACACCATTGTGAAGGAACTACTAGTTATTAATGCCTATTATTGAAACTGAATTTTATGTGTATTCATATACATAAATTAAGATTTTTAAGTATTTTTTCATGAATTTAGCAACTCAATTCGGGTTGAGAAAATTATAGGTCAAAACTAGCTAATTTCGGGCGACCTGCTGACCTAGAATGACCCAAACTTGTAGTATAATCTTACCCTTGTATTTCTGATATTATTCTGGAAAATAAAGTATTTTAATTCTATTTTAATTATATTTTTAGATTATTTTATCAATTATGAGTAATTAACTATGTTCCGGATAAGTTTCGGGTTAACTAGCTAACTTAGTAATCAACTAGTCATAAATGCCTTTAGAAACATTAATTTTAGAGTTAATTCTATATAAAATTACTTTAAATAATATATTAATGATTTTTATATGATTTCTAAGTATAGTATTGAAGTAGGAGCATAACTGACTAATTGGGAGTTGGAAACCCAAAAACTGTTTTCGGTGTCTCGTGGAGCCTGTATGTGATTGTATAGGTCTAAAGGGTCCCGCGAGAAATTGAATATAATCTTAAAACATTATTTTGACTAATTAAGTCATATTGTAAGTTTATGAGTAGTGGCTTAATTTAGTTAATTAATTATCTAGGAGCGTCGGGTTCCAGAGGCATGGACACGGGAACGAAACATCATCCTCACGTCGCAGAACCAGGCAAGTATACCTTGCCAACTTGTATAGTATAATTTATATGCATGTTCATCATCTCGCTGTGGTTCTTTTTCTTACATTCGTGATTGCTTTACTCCATGTCTAGTACACTCATCCTGATATAGTTTTACTTTACATGTTTCTAGTTGCCTGCACATTCTCGTTCCTTTCTGTTATGATACTTCTATCTGTTATACTGTGTTAGTTTCATATGTATTCCTTGATAGAGTCGTCTAGTCCTACACCAAGATTCCTTCGACTTGATTATAACTTGACTTGACTTGAGTATGACTCGACTTTGACATTCTATAGATTGTGAGTACTTACCTTGACTATGGTCTATAGGATTTTATACTAGGATTGGCTACCGTCTTGGTTGTGAGTACTTGCCTTGACTGTGATTGAGACACTATAGATTGTGAGTACTTGCCTTGACTGCAGTCTATAGCTTTGAACTATTAGCCATTTCTAGTATGGCATGCCAGTGTATTAGGATCCTTGTGTTTAGATCTCGTGTCTTAGTTCATTTGTCTCGTTGGGTAACCTTGATTGTTCCTTACTTCTTTGTATATCTGTACTGTTACATGTTGGCCTGTATATTATGTATCTTGCTAGTCCTCTGAGGACCTGATGATCTCTTCAGGTTTAGCGACTACATGGAGTTAGTTAGCAGAGCACGATGGTAGAGGATTGCGATGTATGATACAGGTATTTACTTGTGATATTTTTTTATTATCTTCTCGTGCTTTTACATTTCGTACCATGTTATATTCTACGTATTTTATAGACTCATATCATTCTTGGAGTCTAATCGGACAATATGCTAATGGGTTGCAGACCATGACCCATAATTATTCATTCTTGTCTTATATATTTTTGTGGATTGAGATACACTGTAGATTACCATATTAGCCATGATTCCATGAATCTTGACAGCTTATACATACTCGAGTCGAGTTGGAGTCCGCTTGATACGTAGCTGGCTTGCGCACGCTCTCGTGTCCCGAATAGCGGGTGCGGGTCGTGACACGAACGAATCCCTGCCACCGAACCCTCATGTTCCGTCGAGGCTGAGCCCGGCGAGTGCACCGCCGCCGCCTTTTTATTTTCTTCCGACAACCTCCTCTCCGCCACTTGCGGCTGGACAGCCCGCGCCACCGCCGGCCAGATCTGGCTGTCGACCCTCCGTTCTTCCACTGCCACCGTCCTAGACTCCTTCCCACTCGCCGTCCGAACCCGCAGCTCTGGCCTCCCCTTCCCCTCTCCTCAACGCCACCTTATCTGCTCCCACGCCGGTAGATTAGCGCCCGCCGTCGGCCGACTTTTACCGCTCCTTCCCGCTCCACCTCCGCACCCAGCCTCCTCACCGCTCTCTCCACGCCGCACGCCGACGAAGCTCGGCCGAGCTTCTCCCTCGTCGTCTCTCTCTCTCTCTCTGCATCCTCTCTCTCTCTTTTTTTTCGTTTCGTCTTCTTAAAGAAGACACCAGTATATTTTTTATTTTATTTTTTGATTTTATTATTATTTTCTGTTAATTATTATTATTATCATTAGTAATATCTTAATCATCATTATTATTGTTATTATCATTGTTAATAATAATATTATTATTATCATTAACCTTATCATTATTATTAGGAAGATTATTATTATTATTATTATCATTATTATTATTATTTTTATTATTATTATTATTATAATTATTATTATTACTATCATTTTATTATTATTATTATTATTATTATTATTATTATTATTATTATTGTTATTATTATTTTTATTATTATTATTTTAGGCATAATTTTATAGATATATTTTGCTTCCATATTGGGTTACAAATATCCAAATGGTTACAAAATCTAGTTTCCTAGGATATGGAGAATGAGTTTTTCTACCTAATTATTTTCTATTTTACTAGTAAAAGGTATAGTTTAAATAGCTATAAATATATTTCAATTTTTCAATAGTCAATAAAGTATAGATTTTATCAAGATATTATTTTTACAAAACATGTTTCTTAGCCATAAATAAATTTTCTAATATTATTTAGTTTCGCTTAAAATATTTTTGTCTAAAATATTATTTGACAAAACTTACAGTTTGTCTTAAATCGACTTTTGATTTTTGGATATTTATTTGTAAGCATATTTTGACTAATAAATATTATATTTCAAGTATTATAAATTATTTTTCTAAAATCATATAATTATTATTATTTTCTTTTGAATCTCCTCATGTCCATAATCAATCCCATTATTCATGTTCTCTCTCAAATTCAAGCCTACCTTATGTCCACCCTAACTAATTTGACCCTTCCGGACTCAATGACACGATCCGTGCCGCCATCAGAGGTTACCTTGTATAATTGTTGCACCGAAGTCGCAGTTCGTGCCACCATGATATTCGCAGCACACCAGGCGACTACCAGGCAAGACACCTTGCCATTTGATGTTTAATTATTTTAGCTCATATTTCATGCATTACTTATTTTCTTTATGCAAAATAAACTATGATACATGGCATAACTTGTTAGAACTTACTGTTCATTATAGTTCCTGCTATGTATTATTTTCTTATACATTAAACCTAGATTTAAGGGACCACCTTGTGTGTTGCATTCATGGCCTTGACACGTTGTATACGAAGTTGTGTGTCGCATGTAGAACACGGACATGCGTGACTGGCTGGCCACCGGTGCTTATAAGCCCTGTGATAGGAATAACCGCTAATAGAGGTTGCATGCTAGTTTGACTTAGCGGTTATAGAGTTAGCATTGGGCTGGAAGAACATGATTGGAAGTTGACTACCACCCTATCTATCGTAGACTCGCTCGCTACTGAGGAACGATAGGTAGACTATATGCTATAGACTCGCTCGATACTGAGAAATAGTATATGGTGTTGTGACTCGCTACTGAGGTACTGTATCGGTATTTTCTTGACTTGACCGGGTAGTCATACGACCATGAACTATTCTGCATTCACCTAGATTTGGTTAGGCACCCTTATCCGTTTGGTATGAGTACCTTTGGTTTGGGTACTTGTATCTGACCGTGGCTTGGAACAATAACTTGTCACGGATTAGTTCGTCAGATCTTGTCCTTGTTTGGTTGTAGGTGTGACTTACTACTTTGATGAAAAGGTATTGAACCTTGTTGGGGTTCGGATACCATATTGGATTCATAGTATGGAAAGATACGTCACCGTGAATTAGTTTACCATCTCCTGTCCTTGTTTGGTTAGGGGGATGGTAAGCTAGTTCAATAGGTGCGTATTGGACCATGTTATAATTCAATTGACTTATTTATTTGAGCGATATTTATTCAGTTTATATGGCATGATATTATGTGTCTTGTTACGTCCCTCTGAGGACCTGGTTATCTCTCCAGGTGTATGCTATTGTCTTTCGCAGGTGTTCTAGCTCTAGCCGTGACCATCTCTATTCTTTAGAGGATGATTGTGCTTGGATCGTCTTCGCTTCGCTCGCCAAATTCATTTTTTTACTCATGTATTTTCCTTTCACTTGTTGGTAGTGGATTTGTCTCCGCCCAAAATTTTGTATCAAGACAATTTCATAGTTGATTATATGAGATCTTCTATTCATTTATTTTGTGTGGATGAGATTAGTTATGGTTCTACTGTATTTTACAGCTTATGTATTCATACGAGGTTTCTATATATTGGATTGTATTTCATATGAATACAGCTGGCACGTCTATGTTCCTAGTCCTACGTATTTTGGGACTGGGGCGTTACAGAGATCACCCTTTTCTCCATCATCCGGACGTACCCCCTAATTGTGTAATCAGAGATCTGTGCACTTGTGTGGGTGGGTTGGATTGGGAGAGGGTTCGAGCTTGGATTGGGGATAATGATGCGGCGGTCCTTGCTAGCTATGGCTTGGATGTTGGCTCAGTCCCTGACTCTATGAAGTGGTCCCTATCGGCCCAAGGATATTTCTTCTTAGCTTTTGGGAGAACCGTGGCCCAAGGCATTGGTGCTCTGTCTCACATCATCGGAACCTTCTGGCATAGCTGCATTCCCAAAAAATGGTCCTTCATGATCTTGAGAGCGCAGTGCAAAAAACTTTCCACAGACGACGCTCTCAATACTATCGGCTTCAGCCTAGCATCTGTATGTCTCTGTTGCTCAGAGCGTTCTTCTGAAAATGCTGAACACATCTTTAGTTCTGGCGAGCTGGCCAAGCTCGTATGGAACTCCTTCTCTCACAAGTGCAACCAAGGTCGGCCGGGTGGGGGCTTCAACGATCTTCTGGCATCCTGGGGAATGGCCTCCCACGGCCACCAGATCATCGCAATCGCCATCATGTGGGTGACTTGTAAGAACATCAACAAATTCAGACACGAAGGCTATCAGTACTCCCCAAATCAACTGATTAAAGAAACGCACAGACAGATCGATAAGATTATCAAGCACTAGAAACACACCCGTCCAGATTTCTAGCACTCCTTGAAGGATTAATCTACCGACTTAGATTTTGGTTGGCAAAGCGGTGGCTGATGTTTCCACCATGCTGCTTTACTTTTCCTTTTTTGCCAATGTTTTGGCTCTCTTCTTTGTAAGGTTGCGGCATTTTGCACCTTTATATGAATATATTCTCAGGTTCCTCCAAATATATATATATATATATATATGGTTATGTATATGTATAACCTGCTCTGATACCAATTGTTAGGACTGTTGAACACCTCTAGGGGAAGGAGGTGAATAGAGTGTGCGCGTGTGCAGCGGAATAAATCTCACAATTAAAAATTATGAACTATGGCAAGTAAGTGCAAATAAAATAGCAGTAAATAACTTGCAGTAGAAGTAAGAGTTAAGAAGATTAAACACAGTGACACATCGATATATACTGGTTTTCCTCATGGGGGACTAATCCAGTCTCGAGTACTCTTGTTCGATACTAATCAACTATGGCACAAGCTTTAAATGATTGCTTACAACTCTTACAATACCGTGTTTGGGGACAAGTGCATGAACGACTTCAACAACACCGTGCTTGGCGACGAGTGCATGACCAACTCCAGAAGACGATTTGAAAACTGGAATATTTTCTAAATTTAGCCTCCGATACAACTCTTCAGCACCAAACTCTAGATTAATCAAACACTGTTCTAGCTTGGCTAAGAGTAGTATAGGCTTGATTTGAAAGTGTAGCTCGTAGAAAACACTGAGTGTCACGACCCGCACCCGGATGTTCGGGCACAACCACGTGGGTATGTCCAGCCAACACTGCAGTATCGGCGGTAGAACGATGTATAGACCTCCAACATACTAATACTAGTCCAACAACTACCAATATGTACTAAATCACAACATGCTAAAGGTAGACATAAATAGTAAATAATAATATCTAAATATAAGTTCACTTCTTGGTCCAAAGTGTACGAGTAGTCTCACTTATTGTTTGCCATCGCTTCGTGATGCTGTGGAAAGAGCATTGAAGGTTGCAAATAAGAATACAAGAGGAAATCCCTGAACAAGAATTCCCGAATTATGCTTTGTTTTTTATCTGGGTCATGATGATAGAGTGTTGCTTCGTTACTCCGTTGACGGTCTGACCGAGAGAGAGGATTGCCGGACTTAAATTCACGGGCTAAAGGGAGCAGCAAAAACTCTCTCTGGAATGCCCATGAACTTTAGAAAAAATACGAAAACTGGGGGAATTAAGAGATTTATGTGGAGGAGAAAACATCAGATTTATAATTAAAAGGAAGAGTGGTCACGCGCCTATAGTAGGTAAGAGCATGGGTCTTCAACTGCGACGTTGCACTACTAAACAAGAGTCAGTTATAACCAAGCGCACTTCACTAGTGTGGGGGCTATAGCTGACTGCCACATTGCAGATATGGATTTTGGTGTTGGAAAGAATCTCAAGCTGCTTTGAACCTATTCGTTGGCGTGACTAGGCCTTCAACACGTGGCACACGCCCAAGTCACACATGCTCCTAGAAATCACTTTTCTAGGTGGCGCATCATATGTAGGCGTAGAGTAGAAGCACACGCACTGGGCCACACGTGCCTGTCTACACTGTTTCTAAGGGGAATGAACCTTGACTTCTATGGACTAGCTGTTGGAAAGAATCTCGAGTTACTTTGAACCTTCCTTGTTGTTGGAAAGAATCTCGAGCTGCTTTGAACCTATTCTTTGGCGAGACTTGGCCTTCATCACGTGGCACACGCCCAAGTCACATGTGCCTAGGAATCACCATTCTAGGTGACACATCGTATGTAGGTGCAGGGTAGAAGCACACGCGCTAGGCCACAGGTGTCTGTTTATACTATTTCTAAAGGGAATGGACCTTGATTTCTGTATTCGTCACTTGCACGAGAATCAAAACGTCAAACAGAGGTCTCGAGAGAGCCATGCTCATTAAATATAGCTTCGGAGAGGGCAACCGATAAGCATAGACAGGGGCACGATGAATCAGGCGCACCCACAGAAGTGAGGCGTGAGGAGGAGAGAGGCACGCCCTTAGAGAGGCATGAGTAGCCAAAGTAATTATGAATTTGGGTTTAGAGCCCTTAGCTATTTTTTGTACAGAGATTGAGGCATCTCTTCATGATGCAAGATGAGGCGTGACCACCATGCTGCTTTGATGGGGCGTAGGTAGCTTGACGCCTATATGAGTTATGTCAGCCTGAGAGGTGTGAGTGGATCAATACTTGAGTAGGAAGCGGGTCACATTCTTTCTTCTGAGGCGTATGACCAATGCTTCTATAAGACCCCCTTCAAAGTTTTTTAACTTTTTTCCATAATGTTAGAAATACTTTGAACAGAAGCGGGGGGCACACTGGTATGACGTCAGCATATTCTGGCCAACCCGTCGAATCCGCTTTGGGGTAAAAGCAATTTTATTTGGTTTGATCTTCGAAGAGGTGGCAGATGATTCATCTTCATCTTGAAACACACGTTTCAAAAGACTATAAATAGACGTGAGGTAAAGGAATGATAAACTTCTTCTTTTTCTTATGTTTCCTTTTTATTCTCCAACTCCTTTTCACCTTCGTCGGCTTCTTACTTCATTTCGTCATGGTGCCTAAGACTATTGTTGTCAGAGGGAAGGGCAAGTCCAAGGTCGTCGTCTCCCTTTCGTCGACGAGCAGACTCACCCCAACATTCGTAGTGAAGTAAAAGGTAAGGCTGGCTTTGTTAATGTAGCTCCGATCGTTAACTCAAGATGTGATCTCTACTCTCATATCGGGCTTGCGCGCTTATGATCCTGTCTCGAGGAGTTATAAGACTTTCATATGCCTATATAAAATAATCGGACTATGTGTGCCGATATTCTTGAAGGCGTGCGTGACAGCGGTCTACACGCCTGCTTGGGTCATACGCCATTTCTCTTACATGTGCGCTAGATGAGAGGGTATACACTTCAAACAAGCTACACGCCACTTTAATGTAGGCTGTATCTTCAAGAGGTCCATGCGCCTAACATGCTATGTGCCACTTAGTTGTAGGCACGTACCTTAAAGAGGTCCACATGCCTAACAGGCTACGTGCCACTTCATTGTAGGTGCATACCTTAAAGAGGTCCTCGTGCATAACAGGTCGTGTGCCACTTATCTACGCCAACGCAGGCGCAAACAAAATAATTTATGTTCTGATTTCTTACATACTTATTTGAAAGTATTATTTTTTAACCTTTTGCCTTTTTCTTTTGTAGTGTCTGTGGTGGTGCCTCCTCTGGGCAAAGTTCTCTTTGGCCCTCTGCTTTGCCCCCTGGGCGTAAACTTTGTTAAGGACGTGGTGGATCCTGCAAAGGCTGCTATCAAAGCCGGCTAGTCGGTTGTATGAATGGAGCTCATCGAGGAACAGTCTGATTTGTTCTTGAGACTCATATCTGAGACCACAGTTCCTGTCTGGCGACTGCATGAGTGTTGACACAAAGTCACAGTCAACCAAATATTGACTACATTGACTAAATAATATCTGTATAAATTCAATACGACACACGACGTCTGCATTCAGTTCAGGACAGACAACAGCTCAGTTTCCGACTCTCAGTGTATTTTCGAGTCTGTACTTTTACATTTTATTGAGTATAGAAGTATGTACTCTGAGTTATGCTGAGCTCTTGGAACTTAGTCTATAAGCCTACCCAAAATCCCAAGCTCCACCAAAACAAAAATTGCCCACAAGTCCTACTTAGGACAACTCTGTCCCCTAGAAATCAGGAACCCTAATTTTAGGGTTAGCTGGTTGCTAGCTGTCCAACGGCCAAATTTTTGAATTTTCCTACCCGAATTCTAGCCGAATTCTGCCTCTAAAAATACTATAAATAGGGCATGAATTCTCTCATTTCAATTCACTCAATCTTCTCTTCTCTTCTCTCCTACAAGCTCAATAAGCCATACCCTTCCTATCTACTAGCCACAAGCCTCCTAAGTCTCGAGTGCTCAGCATCTCTCAGTTAGGATTCTTGTGCAAGAGTGAAGAAGTCGCTTGGACAATTCCAAGCAAATCGCCACTGCGATCCTCTGTTAGAAGTTGACGTGCTCTTCTGAAGAAAAGGCACGGGTTGTAAGCTACTATTTCACAAATAGTGGATTTAATCCTGAGCTAGAGTTCTCAGGCCTGGACTAGTCCTCCACAAGGGAAACCAGGTTAAAATCGTTGTGTTTGCGTATGCTCTTCTGCTCTTCATTTATTTTCCGCACTTTACTCTGATTTTTTATTGTTGGTGAAAGAGTTATTTTTAATTGGCTATTTTTCTATATAAACTCTATTCACCCCCCCTCTAGAGTTGCCAAACTGTTCTTCAATTGGTATCAGAGCTCTGTTCTCTTTACAAGGACTAACATCCTAAGAGCTGATCCATGGCAACCACACAATCCTTGATTTCCAATCATGGTGAAGGTCAGTCCACTCATAGGCCTCCCCTATTTGATGGGACTAACTACACATATTGGAAAACAAGGATGAGCTTCTATCTTAAGTCTCTAGACTTTGACCTGTGGACTGTCGTCACTGACGGTTACAAAAAGGCCGCCAGAATAGTTGTCGATGGTGACCTCATTGAGAAACCACACGACAAATATTCTGTCGAGGAGAAGAAACAGGCAAGTCTAGATGCTAGGGCTATTAATGCTTTATTCTATGCCATAGACAGGAATGAGTTCAACAGGGTCTCTACATGCACCACTGCTCATGAAGTATGGAGACTTCTAGAAGTGACGCATGAAGGAACCACACAGGTCAAGGAATCCAAAATTAGCCGTCTCACTCAAGAATACGAAGCCTTCAAGATAAAGCCAAGTGAGACGATCACTCAAATAATCACAAGATTCCTCGACATCATCAATCCTCTATCTTCGCTTGGAAAGTAGTACTCAAACCACGAGAAGATTCGTAAGCTGCTCAGAGGGCTACCAAAGATTTGGAATCCTAAGGTGACAGCCATCATAGAAGGAAACGATCTCACAACAATGTCAATGGAGACCTTGATGGGTAAGCTTATGACTCACGAGCTTGACCTCAAGGACTTCGAAGAGCCTGCTCCGAAGACCAGGGAGATCGCACTCAAAGCTCATCAACGAAGAGCTAATCATGATGAGACCGAAGAAGATAACTCGGATGATGAAGACCAAGCTCTCATGGTTCGCAACTTCAGGAAATTCCTTCACTTCAATCGAAGGAAGAAGGAATCTCAAGAAAACGATGAAGAGGAACCAACTTGTTATGGTTGCAAGAAAACTGGACATGTCCGAAAAGACTGCCCATTCCTGAAGAAGAGCAACCACTATGAGAAGCCATACAAAAGGAACTCATCAAAGAAATATACCAACACAGGCATCTGGCATGAAAGTGAAGCGAGTGACTCTGAGGAAGAAAAGGACTCTCCTCAAGATACAGCAAATGTGTGCCTGATGGCAACTTCCAACAAGGTATCTAACGAAACTCTGGATGACTTCTCTTTTGATGAACTTGGCGATACTTTTACTGATTTACTCGATGATCATAAAAAGGTCATCGGTAAATATAAACATGCCAAGGACAAAATCAAAAGTCTAGAAGATGAGATACAAAGAATTTCTTTACTTCTTGATAATGTTAGAAACACATCACCCACTAATGACACTGATGAAGTATCCAAGCTTAAATTAAGCTTACATGATGCTGAAGCACGTATTGAGCAACAAACTCAAGAAATCACTACTCTCAACACGTTGCTTGCTGAAGAAAAGAGTAGACACAAGATTTCCATGACAAAGATTTATGGCTTAAATATTAAGGTTGATGAACTGCAAGCTGTTTCTAAAAGATTAGAAACCAAATTGGGTAAAAAGGTTGTCCAACCTCAAACCCAATCACATGGGCACAATACCACTCATGCTAGTCAATCACGTCATTCTCATGCAGCACATAACCATGCATTTATATACACAAACTTTCACAAACCACGTGCACGTAAGAACAATTCTCACTCAGTACACACTCATCATGCACAAAGACACAATCAACATCACTCCACACATAAAAATCATCATGCCATGCCATATAGACAAAATCATCATGCAATGCCATATAGACAAGGTTCTCATATACCATATAGACAAAATCATCATGCCATGCCATCTAGACAATATCAGCATGTCACACATCATAGACAATACCATCATTCTATGCCTCATAGACACCATCAACATGCCACTTATTCCATGCATAATCATCTTCACCATGCTAACTCTTCACATCATGTCCATCCTCATCCTGTTGCTTATAGATATTATTCTCATGCTCCTAGTATAAATAAGAATGCTATATGTACTTATTGTGGATTACATGGACACATCTCACCACAGTGTAGAGTTAGAAGACTTGTAGATAAAAGGATATATGCTTGGTTCCCAAAGACTAACTTTTCAGGACCCTCAAGAACTCGGGTACCAAAGGTCACATCTACTCTTGATGTAGGTGGACCTTCCCTCCTCAACTGAAAGTAAGTGGATTCTCGATAGTGGATGCTCGCGACATATGACGGGAGACGCAAATCTTTTTGCATCACTATCGATGAAGAGAGAAGGATACGTATCCTTCGGTAACAATCTCAAAGGGCACATTATAGGTAATGGTATCATTGGTCATCCTCCTTCTCCTGTAATAAAGGATGTCTGCCTAGTGACCGAGTTAAAGCATAACCTGCTCAGCATTAGTCATCTTGCTGATCATGGATATGATATTAACTTTGGACAAAACAGTTGCTACATCTATGATAGGTCAACAGGAGACATTGCTTTTGAAGGGAAAAGAGAGGACAACATCTATATTTTCTATCTTTCTATAAATACTAACAATGCAGGTAGATGTCTATATGCCCACAAAGACGAACGACTACTTTGGCACCAGCGTCTTGGTCATGCCAACATGGATGCTATATCCAGGCTTTCCACCAAGAAGCTAGTAAGAGGATTACCTGACATCACGTTCAAAAAGGACACGGTATGTGCCGAATGTGAACTAAACAAGGCAACTAAATCCTCATTTCATTCTATCAACTCTGTAAGTACTACTAGACCCTTGCAACTACTTCATATGGATTTATTTGGTCCTAGTAGAATAGCTAGCCTTGGAGGCAAACTTTATGCATTTGTTATTGTTGATGATTTTTCGAGATTTACATGGGTTTTCTTTCTCGCTAATAAGAGCGATGCTATTTCTGCTTTCAAAATTTTTGTAAAGAAAGTTCAAAACGAAAAAGGCTACATGATTACTCGAATCCGAAGTGATCATGGAGGCAAATTCGTAAATTATGATTTTGAAAGTTTTTGTAATGCAAATGGTTTTGATCATGAATTTTTTTGTCCTAGAACTCCTCAACAAAATGGTGTTGTGGAGCGGAAGAATAGGACTCTTGGCGATATGGCTAGAGTCATGTTGAATAAATTTTCTCTTCCGAAATATTTTTGGGCAGAGGCTGTAAGTACAGCATGCTACATTTTGAATAGGGTGCTTATTCGTCCCATTACGAAGAAAACACCCTATGAGCTTTGGTTTGGGAGAACCCCCAATGTTTCGTATTTTAAAGTTTTTGGTTGTAGATGTTTTATCCTTAACACCAAAGACAACTTAGGCAAATTTGATGCCAAAGCTGATGATGGTATATTTCTTGGTTATGCCGCCAAGAGTAAGGGATATAGAGTTTTCAACAAACGCTCACTTATTGTGGAGGAGTCAACTAATGTGACTTTTGATGAAGATAACAGTGCAGTAAGCGCTCTTGATGATGATGTTGAGCCATCAATTTCTACTCCAATGAACACTTCAACCGAAACTAATTCTCTGGAGAGTTTGCCTAAGAAATTCTCTTTCAAACCTTCTCATCCAGAAAATTTAGTTATAGGAGAAGTTTCATGTGGAGTAACTACTAGATCATCACTAAGAGACTCCGTTGCTAGCACTACCTTCATTTCACAAGTAGAGCCTAAAAACATTTCTGAAGCTTTTAATGATGAATTTTGGATTTCTGCTATGCAAGAAGAACTCAACCAATTTGAGAGGAGCCAAGTATGGGAACTAGTTCCTAGACCGGCTAATCACTCAATAATTGGTACCAAATGGGTGTTTAGAAACAAAGTAAATGAAGATGGTTCAGTCACTCGTAACAAAGCCCGTCTAGTAGCTCAAGGATACAATCAAGAAGAAGGTATCGACTACGATGAGACATATGCTCCTGTTGCTAGACTAGAATCCATTCGGATGCTTTGTGCTTTTGCCAATCATCAGAACTTTAAATTATTTCAAATGGATGTTAAAAGTGCTTTCTTGAATGGCTTTATTAAGGAGGAAGTTTATGTCAAACAACCCCCTGGCTTTGAAAATCACAAATTTCTCGACCACGTGATCAAGCTGAAGAAAGCGCTTTATGGCCTTAAACAAGCCCCCAGAGCTTGGTATGAAAGGCTAAGCAGTTTCTTGCTTGAGAAAGGTTTTTTAAAAGGGAAAATTGACACTACACTGTTTATTAAATCTTTCAAAGACACCATTCTATTAATTCAGATTTATGTTGATGATATTATTTTTGGGTCTACTGATGAAACTCTTTGTCAAGAATTTGCCAAGTGTATGCAGACGGAATTTGAGATGAGCTTGATGGGAGAGCTCAACTATTTTCTTGGTCTGCAAGTAAAACAACTGGCTAATGGAACTTTCATCTGCCAATCAAAGTACACCAAGGACATGCTGAAGAAGTTCGATCTTGACAACATCAAACCAATCAGCACGCCAATGGCTACTTCAACCAAACTCGAACCAGATGAGAGTAGCAAACCTGTTGATCAACGTAAGTATCGAGGTATGATAGGCAGCTTACTTTATTTAACTGCTAGTCGTCCCGATATCATGTTCAGTGTTTGCCTATGTACTAGATATCAAGCTAATCCTAAGGAATCACACATGACCGCGGTTAAGCGTATCTTTAGATACCTTAAGGGTACGGTTACAGTGGGCCTATGGTATCCCAAGTCAACATCATTTGATCTTATTGGTTACTCCGATGCTGACTTCGCTGGATGCAAGGTCGATCGTAAAAGTACGAGCGACACGTGTCATTTATTAGGAAAAGCTTTAGTCTCCTAGTTTAGCAAGAAGCAGAACTCTGTTGCACTATCCACAACAGAAGCTGAATACATAGCAGCTGGGCGTTGTTGTACACAAATTCTGTGGATGAAGCAAACCCTTGAGGACTATAAGTTATCTTTCATGCATATTCCTATATTCTGTGACAATACTAGTGCAATCAATTTGACTAAGAACCCTGTCTGCCACTCACGCACTAAACACATTGAGATCAGACACTACTTTTTGCGTGATCATCAACAAAATGACACGATTAACTTAGAATTTATTGACACTGATCATCAGCTGGCAGATTTCTTTACTAAGCCACTATCCGAAGAGCGCTTCAATTTTCTTTGTCGTGAACTTGGAATTTTAGATGAAGCAGTTAAAAATTGAAACTCACCTGCGTAAATATCGAGTATATTGTGATTCTTTTTCGAAGAATTTGGTATGGGTACAAGCCGAAAGGGTCATTCTGACAACAAGGCGTAAAAGCCTAAGCGACACGGTGCACTAGTCCTCAGGACTACCGCTAGCTGGGATCCGGCCCCTGCAGCTAACCCATGGCAAATTTGGACTATTGAACCACAGTATATGTCCTTATTTATTATATGGCTCATTTTCGATTTAATATTGCCTAATTGAGATTTTCTAAAGTTCATTCTGTTTTCTGAGTACCTCTCTATCTATTTTTTTATAATTCAACACTCTTTGTTGTCCTCAACTATCTTTTGTTTAATTCTTAAACATTTTCTTCATGTTCTTTGCCTGTTTTCAGTTCTGGACCATTGATCCAGAACTCGGGCCGAACTCTGCCCCTACCAGAGTTCGGGCCGAGTTCGGTTCTTAGGTTCCAGGGTCGGGATCTGGCTCTGCCGTTGGATCAATTCTAATCCAATGGTCAATATTTCACCCGACCAAAGACCAAGCCCTACTTTATTTCGGGATTCTCTCTCTTTCCTCCCATATTTCCTTCTTCTCCACCTCTTCCATCTTCTTCCTTCCAAACCCTAACCCTAGTTCTTGATATAGAGGGCTCTATTTCTTCTCAAAATCAAGGGAAAGGGGTTTTTCAACATTCTCTTCAACTGTTTGATATTCTTTTCAGGTATATCTCTCTTTTTCTATCATTTCCAAGTTCTCCTTTTTTATTTCAAATGGCATCTCGCTTGTCCAAACGAGGGAGAAGGACTCGACATGAGGGTGCTTCCTCTTCGGTTCCTCCTCCTCCGATTGAACAAGCAGTTGAACAACACCCCATTCATCCGTTGTTCAATCCGCCGCGTCCCGATGACCCTAACACTTACGACGACCGTTTATTTGTATCGCTAGAAGCCTCTAATGAATGGTTTAGCGATTTTAGAACTCGTCCGGTGTTTGGGGGCCATCCCATAAATTTTACTATATTTTCACATTATGAGTCATTATTCCGTGATCTTTGTTTGGATGAACTTGTTGCTTCAAATTCTGTCATCTACCTTAGTGCAATTTAAATGTTTTACTGCAATTTGACTCACGATGCAACCCACATCTATTCTCGGGTTGCTGGCATTACCATTGCCTTTAATGATTCTGAGTTGGGAGATTTTCTTGCTCTCCCGGATCTTGATGTGTGGAACAAGCTTGTGGAGGCACGTCAACTTCAATTTGTTGGCGACACTTCCCTTGAAGGATTCAAGGAGGATTTATGTGCTCCTAACATAAGTCCTCGCAAGCTAAAGGCCAGGCATCTCACCCCCTACTTTTATGAACTTCATCGCATCGTATTCAATACTATCTTGCCCAAGGCTGGCTCAACAGATGAAGTCACTTATCTTGAGATCTCCACCTTATATCATCTCCACTTTCGTATTCCATTCAACTTTCCACGGACTATGATGGATTGGATGATCAACTGTCGGAAGAAACCAAGAGCTTTGGTTTATCCTCTCTATCTTCCTTTAGTTTTTCGTGCTTTCATCATTCCTATCCATGATTGTCCGTTCATGCCTGCACCTGCCTTTCTATCCAAAGCACGACGCCTTCAGTCTGTCGCTGCTTCTGAGTTATCTGAGCATTCTGCTGATGAGGAGCCTGACGTCCCTCCTTTTGGTCAGGATGCACCTCCTCCTCCTGCCACTCTTGAGTCTCTTCAGACTATGCTTCGCGATCGCTTTGCTATTGAGGATGATCGCTGGACGCAGCAGGATTACCGTACCACCTTGCAGATCAGTGCCCTTGGGAACTCTCTGCATGATATGCGGTATTCACATGCTCGTCATCCTGATCTGCATGTGCCTATTGAGCGGGATCCAGATCGCACGGGTCATCGTATAGACGATCCGTGGGTCATGAGGTATATGGATCCTGATGATGCTTTTGTGGACCCTCGTCGCTCCTTCCCTGGTCCTTCAGATGTTTCAGGACCTTCTCGTGCTCCATGATGGAGATTGGCTTGATATGCTGCTGCCACTGCTGATGGTCTTAGTTGCCTTTTGATTTTAGTTATTTCAGTTTGTTATGGATTTATGTACTGGATTTCTGTCTTCACACCCTGATGATGTGCTTGTCATTCTGGTTGGTGGATAACATTTTATGCTATTTTTCGTAGTTTTACTTTATGTCAGTGACTTGTTTTATTAGTATTATACTGTTTCTTCTCTGCTTGGTGTGGTTGGATTACTTTTCATTGTCTATACTGCTATTCCCATGCTTTTCCTTATGCAGTCTATATGATCCTTTATATTGCTAACTGCCAAAAGGGGGAGAAATATGTATATTTGTCTGTGCTTGTGTTTGCTTTTGGGAAAATATTTTTATCAGGCCACAGGTTCTATGCATTATTTACGGGGGAGAGCGATTGATTCTAGCTCGGCACCGTTCACTGATTACGGGGGAGCTATCTTATTCTAGCTCGGCATTGTTTATGGGGGAGCTGTGTTTTAACCAACTGTGTCCAGGTATGAATATTGAAATATACATTTATTATTTTGTCAATTATCAATATGGGGGAGATTGTTGACACAAAGTCACAGTCAACCAAATATTGACTACATTGACTAAATAATATCTGTATAAATTCAATAAGACACACGACGTCTGCATTCAGTTCAGGACAGACAACAGCTCAGTTTCCGACTCTCAGTGTATTTTCGAGTCTATACTTTTACATTTTATTGAGTATAGAAGTATGTACTCTGAGTTATGCTGAGCTCTTGGAACTTAGTCTATAAGCCTACCCAAAATCCCAAGCTCCACCAAAACAAAAATTGCCCACAAGTCCCACTTAGGACCACTCTGTGCTCTGGAGACAGAGTTCGGGCCGAACTCTGCCTCCACACAGAGTTCGGGCCGAACTCTGTCCCCTAGAAATCAGGAACCTTAATTTTAGGGTTAGCTGGTTGCTAGCTGTCCAACGGCCAAATTTTTGAATTTTCCTACCCGAATTCTGGCCGAATTCTGCCTCTAAAAACACTATAAATAGGGCATGAATTCTCTCATTTCAATTCACTCAATCTTCTCTTCTCTTCTCTCCTACAAGCTCAATAAGCCATACCCTTCCTATCTACTAGCCACAAGCCTCCTAAGTCTCGAGTGCTCAGCATCTCTCAGTTAGGATTCTTGTGCAAGAGTGAAGAAGTCGCTTGGACAATTCCAAGCAAATCGCCACTGCGATCCTCTGTTAGAAGTTGACGTGCTCTTCTGAAGAAAAGGCACAGGTTGTAAGCTACTATTTCACAAATAGTGGATTTAATCCTGAGCTAGAGTTCTCAGGCCTGGACTAGTCCTCCACGAGGAAAACCAGGTTAAAATTGTTGTATTTGCGTATGCTCTTCTGCTCTTCATTTATTTTTCGCACTTTACTCTGATTTTTTATTGTTGGTGAAAGAGTTATTTTTAATTGGCTATTTTTCTATATAAACTCTATTCACCCCCCCCTCTAGAGTTGCCAAACTGTTCTTCAATGAGATCCCATACTGACGATATTCTGAAGTTGCAGGACAATTAGTACTTTGTATCCAACGGGCAAAAGATGTACCTTCCCCAAATAGACCGTCACCTACCCCTCTCGACTTTTATTTATCTGACTTTATGGAGGAGGATGGATTAGAGCTTGATCCCTACCCAACCTGGATTTGTAGCTGGTCATTTCAAAATCAAAGTCCCATTCTGCTTTTGAAGCTGTTAGGGATGGTCCCCCATTTTCAGTAAGGGTACTGCATCCTGACAAGTTGATTGGTGAGGCAGAACAGGAGTTTATGCCCTTCAGAGTCCCCACCTTCAGCAAACAATTCTAGAGGCTGGCATTTTATACCCCTCGGGTGTTTATCGTATTGCAGGACTGGTACATTCCTCGAAGGATTAGGAACCTGCTACCGAATGGGTTCTCAAAGAATATGAGAGCCTTTTGAAGGATTTAGGTTTGTTCTATGCGATCAGGGTTACCCAACACCAGATAAAGGTGAATAAGTCCATATTTTTAGCATTGCTCTAGATGTACAACCCCGACACGGACATGTTCTTCACACCTGGCGGGGAGATGGGTTTTGCTTTGCACAAGATGAACTGGGTATCCAAGCTGTCCTGGGGTTGTGAGCCATATAAAGTGTACCTCCTAATACTGGAGGAGATTGGGGATTTGGAGGTCAAAAATGATAAGGCGGTAGAGGTTTATAAGGAGTTGATGTGCCATCATATGATAACTCTGCATCATGATCTCCATAGATCGACCCCTCACACTCATGCCTAGAAGCGGCATGTCTTTATGTAAGGAGAGGCACCAAAAGGGAAGCTTGTGTTTGGTCTCCACTTGAATTCATCATTCAAGGATATTGCTAAGTCCCTAGCAGTGATAGGAGAGAAGAATCCTCTCGAGAGTAAAGTCGGAGACCAGAGTGATACTGTTTTTGACGATGATAAAAGATGAAGTGCGGGTGGTGACTAGAAGTGATGCTCACCGAAGGACGAGAATGTTTGTTCAGAGGTAATTTGGACATGACAAACAGTTGTGCTCTTAGAAATAGATAACTTACTCAGAGGTTAGAAAGAATATGGTAAGAAGCAGAAGAACAACTCAGAGGCAATATGGACATGTTTGTTCACCTAAGAATCTTTTTTGCAGACTTATCAAATGCGCCTAGAACTAGATGCGAGTGGTAGCTTGGAATGATAAATCTATCAACATAGGTAATATGGATGTATTGAGAGAAAAGTCAAGAGATTAGAATGTATATTCAGAGGTAATTTGGACATAGTATATACTCAAGTACGTGTGTGATAGGGACAAGTACAGGACTAGATACCCTCAATCCAATCCTTGCTCAGGCATAGTATTAAGGAACTTGTCATTCGATAGATACCATCAACAAGTCTTCATTGATTTTGCTAGCTGGTATGCATCGTTAGAATAGACTGTTTCCACAACTACATCTGATTCCACGGATGTCACATTCACTGATTATATTTTTCGAAAGACCTCTCCGATGCTGACGTCGAAGTCATACGAAGAGTCTAAAAATATGTGTATATTTTCTCCTTGGGTAGTAGAATTTTAAGAGGCGTAGATAAGACATACCCCAGATCACAATGGGCCTTGTGGTAATATTAATCAGATTCACCCTTAGGCACGTTGATCTTAATCGACAAGCGTCGACCCTTACCATAGTTAAGGCCGCTATTGTTGTTCAAGTCATACCCCTTCTTCTAGATGATACGTCGGGCTTGAGAAGTATAGTGGCGAGTCTGCACCATACCGATTTTATGCTCTGGCTCACAAGGGATGTGGGTCCGAGAACCTTCTACTCAACTGAAGGTAATGGGCTTCTCCTTCTTCTTCCTGGCTGGTACTATAAAATATGCATCACGTATTAGGAGTAATAAGCTCGCAGAGTAAGCGGACGTAATTTGCATTTGTAGCGACAACATTAGATCTTGCTCGAATGAATATATAGTGAGATAAGAAAAGTAAATCGAAGGCATCCCTTTATTGATGAAATAGAAAAAAATCGTCCTCCGGGACTAGATTGTCAGAGGTAGAAAAATAAGGTACAACCATGTCTTTCAAAATGCCACCCCCAAGATTTACGGCCGGTGGAATTGGTGAGGGAAGAGACGGACTGTGTAGCTTTACTATAAGGGGTTTGGCCAAGGAATGTTCTCTTGTTGGCGGCTTCCCTTTCAACTGAACCACTAACGGAGCTGGGGTTTTTTGTTGGGAGGTTGCCCGTCAGTTCTTTGGGACATTATTTTAGCTTCAATTTGATAGGCCCTTGGAAGGAAGTCTAAGCTTCTGCCTCATCATCAGCGTCCTCACCAGAGTCCTTTTGATGGTTCTTACGAAATAGACAAAATTTTGTATAGTAGACCTCGACCCCTTTGAAGGATCGATGTCTGTGAACTCAGTCTTTACTATACCATCACAATTGACATACTTGAAGCATTAGTCTAGAGTGGACGACACGATCATGTGCTCATGTATCAATGGCGTCCCCAATAGAACGTTATAGCAAGAGTCCGCATCAATGACATAGCAGCTTGCCTCCGTCTTCATATTGCCAATTTGGATTTTCAGGCGGATCTTCCCCTCTGGACAGCTTCGCCATTATTGAACCCACTGAAAATGGTTTGGGTTGGAGACAACCAATGCATCAGAATCCCCAGAGTATGTAATAAGATGTAGAGAATGACGCTTACAGATGACCCAGGGCCAATATGTATGCGGTCGACCTTGACCTCACCGACATATTCTGTACGATACAAGGATCGGACGTGCCTATTATTTTTCAGTAGCATGTCCTGCTGTAAGAACATGATGCTTGGTATGGTCTCCATCATATTGTGACACTGAGGACACGCAACAGGATCTTCTTTCGACTGCTATATTTGTCCTAAGTAGGATTCGACGTATTGCAATGCCTCGCTGAGAGCCTCCCGAGTCTTTTTGGAGAGACGAAGAAGCTCGAACAATGATAGCGTACCGGAGTGTTGGATAATTGAGCCAGGATGTCGAAGTTATAGGGACTATCGAGCCCGACTATGGTTTCTTTTCTGAGGTGTTTCTTAAAATACCCCTCTTTCTATTTTTGCTTATCCATTGTCGACTGTTGGGATGAGCCAGGTTCGGATGAGCTGGTATTTGCGAACGTCGAAGCCGGCGATGCCTCCTTTCCAAGGGCTTGGTCATAGTTATGTGAGTAATCTAGACCAGTCCTAGTTTTTTTAACCTCTCCTTATCCGGTGTAGAATAGATCGTAATACGTGATTTGACTTTCTTTCCTTTGACCTCACCGACAGGACGTGCGACAGGCTGGGCCAAATCATTAGTAAGGTCCAGGTGTACACATATGACCTCTCATAGAGGTGTTCTGATGGGTACTAGTCCTGATGTTCGAGCAGCTGGAAGGTTAACGACCTCCATAGCTGATTTTGGGATCGGGACGACCCCATCTTGTGCCTCTGTTGGTGGAAAGTTACCAAACTGGAGGGTCACTATTTTGGCAGAGATCAACTTCTTCTCGAAGTCCAATAAAAGGACGTTGGCATGGACCAGCCTTTGTATATGGTTCTTTAGGATGTTGCAATCCCGAGTCGCATGGTGGACATACCGATAATAATGATAATGCTTGGGATCATCCATCTTGTCTACCTCGTCAGGACACCTGGAAGGTGGAAGTTTAAGCTTTTCGCCCTCGAGGAGTACATTGAGTAGCTGCAGTACGTCCTCATCTTTGAAAGAATAGTTCCCCTTTTGTATTGGGGGTCTATCGGGCTTCTGAGCAGGAGATGCACCCCGACTGAGGCTTGTAGTCATAACCTGCTTTGCTTTGGATTCTCGATCATTATTGTTGGAAGGCCCGATAGACCTTCTACCTTTCTCATTAGTAAAAGTCATTCCCAACGATTGAGCTTCCTTAACCTTTCTTTCAGCGTCCTCGACGTTGATGATGAAGGCAACCCAGTATGTGTGACCGGAGGAACCCATCCTGGATTTTGTTATAGGTAACAAGCCTTTCCGATATGTGTCCATCAAGACTGATTCAGGAATGCCGGGTGGTAGCCTTTGTACAGCTTGCCATAATCGTTCTATGTAGTCCCGAGCAGATTCCTTATCCTTCTGCGTGGTGTCCAACAACGTGGACATTGTCATGTCTATTCCTGGCTCATAAAATCGAGATAGAAGGAGATGATGAAGGTCATTAAAAGTTGACACACAATTGTCTGGGAGACTACAAAACCATTCATAGGCGACTCCTCCCAGCGTAGCGACAAACAGTTTACGAGGAGAGCGTCATCTCTTGGTAAGCTCCCCGTCATGGTGTCGAAATAATTTAGATGTTGATGGGGAGATCCTCTCCCGTCGAAGGGAGTGATGGTCAGGGGTTTGTATTTAGGAGGATAGACCACCTTGTTCCATTCAACTGGAAAAGGTTGACTAAGCCCCAGCTTCCTCCGAGATTCTTATTTGTCTTTGGCGTCAGCTTCTGTTCGAAGATCTCGGATGGCTTCGAGAACTTCTTCCGATGTTGCTGGTATAGATGCTTGCGGCATGATATGATTAATGGCTACGGGTGGTAGCACCACATGATGACTTATAGTCGGAGTATTGGGGGCGTTGGATTCCCTATTATTTCCTGGTTCCAGAGCCGGGACCTGTGGTTGTGACGAGGTTTGGGTCCCCTTTAACTCAGTAACCGTCTTTATTAAGATTGCTAGGCTAGCATTTATAGTATGCATCATTTCCTCGAGCATCTCGAATCGTTGGGTGTCCTGGGATCTTTATTCGTCACTCGCCATATGTGACGACATGACATGGGTATGAACTGATTATTTGCTTTTCGTTCCTGACTTCCACGCTTCACTGTCAACAGTATAAGCAATCATCTGGGAGTAGTCATAAA
This sequence comes from Iris pallida, assembly GCA_029216955.1. Taxonomy (NCBI): domain Eukaryota; kingdom Viridiplantae; phylum Streptophyta; class Magnoliopsida; order Asparagales; family Iridaceae; genus Iris; species Iris pallida. The sequence goes on from JANAVB010009599.1 coordinate 12,005,452, forward strand.
AATTGGCGTTCCGATCGTCCTCAGTCCCTGAGGCTTCAGAAGCATGTTACGGATGGATGCCCCCGATATTTTCCTCTAAAATTCTGTGGCAATCACTGTTCCTATGGAACGTAGGGTTGTGGTACAGTACCGAAAATTGGCTACCCCTTGCGTCTTGGACATGGTGAGGGTCGATACCCCCAACGAGTACAGCAGCAGGTACGAAGCACTGGCTACCCCCAGTATTTGTAGCTTCGGACAAGAGTTTAGATTTGGAATAGGTGCTCTGGAATATCTCGGTGTTGGGCACAACCAACTTACTGCTCTTGAATCGGTTCTTCGGCGTATTGACCGAAGGGTTGGAATTCCTTCCATCGATAGGGCACTCCCTATAGCATGGCACGAGGCAAAGTATGGCTCTTTCTCGTCATCTGATCGTATTCATTCGTCGAGACACTGTCAGCCGGATGTGGTGGACTATAGACGTTGAAACACAGACCATCTTTTTGGGGCTACAATTGATTTTGTACACCAGCAGTTGATGGCCATACTTGTACATGTGTGCCCAGCTAAGGGTATTTCATGTGTAGTATATGCGGTTGTTCCCTTCATTTCACGTTTGTGATTAATCACGTGACATAAATCATGAGTGGGATGGTTCACTTCTAGGCCCAGCCTTGGGCAACTAGAAGATTCTGAAAATTGGTCCAATCCTGGCGCCGAACCACATTGACAGGCTCTGTAGAGTTTTTCATCGAGCATGCGTGTCACAGTCAGTGGCACGTGCCTTACCCCAATTTATGGTACGATAGATGTGTCATATGTGGCACATGTAGTTCGTGCCTTTATTTTGGATTTAGGCTTGCAGTGTGCAATGCCTTTGTCTTGGGCTCCCTCACACGCTTGAGGCTCGCCACCACACAAACTGTCCATGGTCGAGTTGTTCCTGTGCCCACTAGTAGGTGCGTGTTTCCTTCGAACATCAAACTTCTCAGAGCCACAGGCCTGACAAAGAGTGGGGAGCGAAGCCATCAACACGCTAGCCGAGAGTTACATCGGCCCGTGCTGCTCCTCTACAGCAGGTTATGGGTAGGTGATACGAGTTTTAGGCACCCACGCCTTCTTTATCTTCTTAGGCTTCGACCGCCTAGGAGATGGACCTGCAATATCCCCAGATAGCATTTCCTCAAATGTCGATTGGTCAAATTTTACGACCAACATTTTTGTAATGATTTCGAGCATGGCTGTGTCAAATTGCATCACAACCTTCTCGTTGGAGGAGAAGGACGTCTCCAACAGAGTCACCATCTTGTTTGCTACCGCTTCATGATGCTGTTGAGAGGGTGTTGAAGGTTGCAAACGAGAATACAAGTGGGAATTCTTGAACAAGTGTAACACCCAGTTTTCCAAATGAGGGTAATTTTGAACGTTTGAAATTATATTATTATTTATTGATATTTATATCAAATTTTGATTTTTGGTGATTTTTAATCAATTTAAATTTATTTTATGTCATGACTTATGATTTTGATGTACTGCTAGTGAAATCCTAAAGATTGTCTGATGTAGAGCCTAACCATGTGATATGGGATATTTAATTATCATTTTTAGCCTAGGGGTAATTTGGTCATTTTGACTTATTGGAATTAATTGATTAATTATTGGAATGGTGATTCTTATTTTAACTTTGACTAGTTATGACTTTGTAGGCTAACCTAGACGTTGACTCTAGCTATGGTGACTTGGTTAGCATGGTGAGACCCTAGTCTAACTTAAGTCAACCTCATTTTAGTCATTTAGGAACTAGTTTGAAATAAGAGAAATAATGATAGGTGCAATGACTTATGACTTAAGGATTTAATTCCATGACTTATGAAACTTGGCCCATGGCCCATGACATGAACCCTAACCCTAATTTCAGCCATAAGTGAGCAGCCACTAGGGCTCCCCTCCCTATAAATATTCTCCTCATTTAGTTCTTGCCTCTTTTGTATCATTCCAACACTTAGAGAAAGGAAAGGTAAATCTCCATCTTCCCTAATTCCTATTAATTCTATTTTAATTCCTTTTTCATCCAAATCTTTTGTAGTATGTTCTAATCACCCTCTATTTGATATTCATGGAGAGTGATTTCAGTTTGAGTACAATTTGGAGGATTTGGCTAGCAACGGGAATCAACCGATTTGGGGCTTTTCTTGATCATTTGCACCTATAGGTAAAACCCTTCAAATTGCATTTTAATTTTGAATTTTTTGCATATTAGGCTAGATCTAGGTGTCCCCTAGCTGTCCCTCAATTTTGGTAGGAAATTGTGTCCTTTGGTGTCTGTATCGGACACGTATCAATGCTATACTTGATGTGTTTGATGAAATGCTTGAATGGATTGAATCTTGCTGATTTTCAAAAATAATTGAACAAATTTTTAGCTCTTTATGTGTAGATTACAATCGTACTTGACTGAGCATGTTTCTGGACACATTTTGTGTCCAAATTTGGACACACACGCATGCACGAGACACAACACCATGCCCGTGCAGTCCCCTATTGTTCGACACTTCTGTAGGACCCGACACGGCCTCTCATGACCTGATTTTTGGTGGACACGTGGGGGCACTGACTTCCATCACCCACACGAAATTTGGGGCAAAATGGTCGAGTGGATCGAGAGAAAACTCGATCGCACTGGTCCTTGCCTGTGTTGCACGCACGTGAAAACGTGTACTGATACGCACATTTTGACACGACACAGGGACACGTTGACACTGTGCAGGGTGACACATGCATAGCCCTATATGGGGCAAAAATATTGGCATGAGCACGAGTTATGTCGTACCCTGTGTCGTGTGCACGAGGCTGCGTCCTCGCTGCACGAGGACGCTCTGATGTTGTTTTTTGACATTTCAGTGTTTAGAATTCTTAGACACTTCGTGTCCCAATTCCTGGACACATTAGGACACACGGATGTGCATGACATGTCCCCAAGTATGCACCCCCTGACACACGAATGTTTGGTTAGGTTTTTGATTTGGTTTTAGTTTAAAAAGGGGTTTTTCTGATACTTGTTCCCTGATTTTTTTTGCTGAGATTCATTTGTATTTAAACTGAATTATTGAGGATTAGTTACCATGAATGGATCATCTATGTGTATCTAGGTTTAGCCACATATAGGGTTCATGTTTGGAGTGTAATCATTAGTTTCGAAATTATATTGGACTGTGTCCTGAGAACAGTACCTATGGCTCTGTGCACATTCAAACACTAGAACACCCCACCTATTGTCAGTTTACACACTCAACTGAGTTCATAGCACATCCACACACAACCTACAACCTGGGACCCCCTAGCCTACGCTGTTCACACCCTATCCACACACACCTAAGCTGAGAACACTACAACACCACTGTAAGTTGAATTCCTGAGTTGCATTGTATTGATATATACTGATATTGGGCTTAATTTACTGTTCTTTGATTTCATGATTCAACATGTTAGAGGAAGGGATGTTCCTATACCTGAGTTAGGATGAGATTGTTGGGATATTGAATTAGAATGGTTTGACAGTTGAATTTGAATGTAGATATGTAAATCTGAAATGAGAAACAGAGAGTGGGATGTATGTGTATGCATTGATATGTTTGTACACATGCGTATTGAATAAGGATCAAATCAGTCCCTGTTTTCTGGTTTCCAGTTTTGGTTAAGTAGTTGGATTAATTCCTGTTCCTGGGATTTAATCTGAGTTTAAAGTTATATATGTATTTTTTAGTCCTTTACATTGTAGGTTGGGTTTAGTTGTTCTAGTCATTTACTTTCACAACCTCTTAAGTTCAGATCTGTCCTAGATGCCATTACCTGCTATGTCCATCTGAGTTCAGGCATTAGTCCCCCTTAGTTACTTCAAGTTCATTTCAAGTTCCCAGTTGTTGTTCTATATCTTTGGTTCAGAGGATTAGGAAATTAGACCTTGTAAGTGCTCTGCCCCTTTAGTCTAGATGCTAGCCTGCCTCCCCTTATATATCTATCCAATATACATAGATATTATTTAGCCTTGTTAGTTCATAGTTTTAGTACCAGTTGTGTTATTTGAGATCCATCTAATCTGTCCAGTTTTAGCCTCCAAGTTTTGATATGTATGGTTCATGCCTAGACTTAGGACCAATCCCCTTAATGCATCTTGTTATACATATTATATATAGGTGCATTGTTATATGAGGGTGAGAGTATGGTGATTGTTAATAGGTTAGAGGATAACATATTGTGTGCTATGGAGATTAAAGTAGTGGTATATTCATATAGTTATGTACATATATTATAAGGATAATGTAGAGATGGGTTAGATATATCTATATATATGTATTAACTTATAGGTATACAATATATGGTATTTATTTTATTATATGAATGAGAGGTAAGGGTAGAATGATACTTGTAGTAGTTTAAGGTTGAGACTATTATAGGTGAACTTGGTTGACACCTTTAGCCTAGAACATAGCCAAAATGGAAAATCCTAGAAACGACCTAAATAGATCCATATGACATTGTAGACTTGAGTTGACTAAACCTTAGACACTAGACCTAGTTTGACTAGAATGTTGACCAGAGTTGACCAAGAGTTGACTTTGACATAGATTGGCCTAGAAATTATGTAGATTGCATCGTAAACTTCATTTGTCTTATTTTAAACACATTATAACCTATACAGCTCTATTTAGGACATTGTGACTCCGGTGCAGACATCTGATATTATACTACTCTTTTTAGAGTATCAGGTGAGTACATTCTCTGATAGTTCTCTCATTTATTTGTCAATTACAGTATTTCAGTTTTAGTTAGTTCTATTTGATTCTCTGTTACAAACATGATTGATATTACTGGATCCATTTCATGCGACACTCATTTATTCTTGTCTAGCCTCCATTTCTGGAACTACTACTGGAGTCACCTACTGGAATCACCCTGGAATCAATTACTGGTATCATTCATGTTCTGGCTTGACTTGTTCTTATTTCGTGTCGGGTTATGGATTCACTTGTACTTGTTGGGCGGCAAAATATTAGAGTAGACATGTGAACATTCACAAATATTGGAACCACTCCCTTGGAATTATACTGGAATGATAGCCATCCCACACTTGGCCGAGTGTTCGATGTGCCGTATTACCTACAGTCGTTTACATGTCGATCCCGATATTTTAAAACACACTGTTAGAGTATAGTCTGGACTCACCCTAGAATCTTTGATCACTGACTAGAATTATCTTATACTGGAATCATCTTGTACTGCAATCACCTGGTATCAGATTCATGTTGTCTGGACTCACATTGGGATTACACTTGACTCTTATTATACTGTCTAGACTTATATCATGTTACTCTAGTTCAGCTAGATTATATTTTACAATCTTCATTGCCATGCTTCTCTTCTTGTTTAGTTACTTTACTTTCCTTATACCTTAACTGTTTCTCTACATCATTACTCATATAAACTGCCATGTTCATCAATACAACTGTCTATAACTATTTATAGTTCTTTTTCATTTACTTGGAATTTCTTGATGAGTTGTACTCGTTCCTATCCTGACTAGACCTGTTGAAAATATTAAAGATGCTTGCCCCGAGGACACTTGCCCTACTTACTATGGACCAGGAGATGGCTTAGCTATCTTTGGCCCCGACTCTCAGGAGTGATCGAGAGACTAGCTAGATGACTTGGTTTAGTTTCTTGTTTTAGAACTTGAATTGTAAATAAGTTGAGATATGTTTGTTTTGAGATTGTTGGAGATTATATTATTTCGTAGTTGGTTTTATTATTGTTATTCAGTCTTAGTTATAAACTTCTGTGTTATCATATCGTGCTTAGACTGTGATTGAGATTCATTATATCTATACTTGTCCTCCGTTCGGAGTTGAGATTTTGACAAGTACATTATATAATTGCGTGAGTTATTGGTTAGATAGTGACGTAGAAGAGCAATCTACCGCCGACACTGTGGCGTAGGCTAGGCGCTGTTACGTACTCGTACCCTCACAGTGGGTGCGGGTCGTGACAACAAGAATCTCCCAATTACACTTTCTTTTTGATCTGGGTCCTGAAGATAGAGGGTTGCTTCGTTACTCAGTTGACGGTCTGACTGGGAGAGAGGATTGTCGGACTTAACTTTACTGGCTAAGGGGAGCAACAAAAAGTCTCTCTAGAGTGCTCAGAAATTCTTGAAGAAATGCGAAAACTGGTAGAATCGAGAGCTTCAAATAGAGGAGAAGTCCTCCTAATTATAGTTGAAAGGAAGAATGGTCACGCGTCTATGAATAGGCAGACGCGTGGTTCAACTGCTACGTATCACTCCTAAACAGGAGTTAGTTATAACCAAGCGCACTTCACTAGTTTGAACCCGTTCCTTGGCGTGACTAGGCCTTCAATACGTGGCATGCGCCCAAGTCACACACACGCCTAGGAATCACCATCCTAGGTGGCACATCGTATGTAGGCGTAGGGTAGATGCACATGCGCTTGGGAAGACTCAGGGTGACACATGCCTGAGTTTAATCAAACAACACGCCCTGGGCCACACGCGCCTGTTTATACTGTTTCCAAGGGGAATGAACCTTAACTTTTTTGTTTGTCACTTTTACGACAATCGAAACGTCGAACAAAGGTCTTGAGAGAACTATGCTCATTAAATGTAGCCTCAAGGAGAGCAACCGATAAGTATCGGCGGGGGAATGATAAATCAGGTGTGCCCATAGAAGTGAGGTGCGCAGAGGGGAGAGGCGTGCCCTTATAGAGGCATGATTAGCCAAAGTAATTTTGACTTTGGTTTTTGAGCCCTCAGTTGTCTTTCGCATATAGATTGTGGCATCTCTTCATGATACTAGATTGAGGCATCACATTCTTTCCTCTGAGGTGCGTGATCTACGCTTCTACAATTATAGCATCAATCTTAAGTCTAAAAAAGTAAGCACTTCTCCGAAAAATATGGTTATCCAATCAGGATTGGAGCAAAGTACAATCAATGAAAGCAATTCCAAATAAATGACAGAGACTATAAAATAGGAAGATAGTAGATGTAATACATTATTAATGAAAATTGAAAAATCACAAATGACATATATAATAATTAAGTATAACTAGAGTCATGGCAGTAAACAAGGAAATAGAAAATCAAAATAACATGGCAAATGCTTACTATTTCTAGGTGTTTTAAAATACTACTTGATATGTGATCGACTTAGGTGTAGCAGGGAGTATCAGGTCCGGTTATTCATACGTGAGTGTATGATTAGCTATCCACAATAATCTACCACATGAATCTAAAGGTATTGATCACATATCAACTAGTATTTCTCCCGCCCCAACTAATACGAATGGATCCAAATCACAACATGTCACAACACGTAAATCACAATGCATGGAATGAACATGAGCACGATGATCACGAAATAATACGAATGGATCCGAATCACGACATATCACAACACGTAAATAACAATGCACGGAATAAACATGAGCACGATGATCACGGTTCAACAATAGCATGAAAGGCACATCTCTTGACTAGGAATCCATACAGTAACAGTCCATGTAACGTACGTGTCAGAAATCAAGTAACATTACTAAAACATGTAATATAGAAACTATCATATACTGAAAACAATTAGAGAATTGTACTTGTATGTGGTTCTAAGCCGAAAGTAACAATCAAGTCCATATCGATGTCCAAGACCAATATTATGAATACACATCATCAATCTATAAAAACTAATCTATAAAGTGAATCTATATAACCCATATAACACTAATGTGAAGCTTATATGTGCAGAGGGTACATCTTTCTACAATTTCTACTTTATATTTTGCTCAAAGAGAAGTTTTCAGAAGTTCACTTTATCATGTCAATAGGCTAGTGAACGAGTGGTAAGAAATAACAATTGAACGGTTCAAACTTAAGGATTCAAAAGAATAAAGTTTTATCTAATAGTACAAAAAAAATCCTAAAACAATCCAATGGTTGGATTTTCTAGAATCGAAGTATAAAGTTGCAAGAAAAATTGATTTCAGTGCAGAAATTTATAATTTCTTCTATTTTTGAAGCAACATTTGAGTAAATACACAATGTTATTTGTGACTCAAATTCTAGAATGTAATATAGATATAACTATAGGTTACTATAGAAAAAGCACACAAAAATACAACAATTTGATTTTCGGGAAACTGGGCTCAAAGTGTCCTCCAAAAACAGTTTTAGACTGAAATATTGAAATGCTATTCATGGAGCTCACTTTGCCCTCCATTTACATAACCCAAAACAAGTAGTTAACCCTTGAAACATATATGAAATGCTGAAATGCTATTCATGGAGCTCACTTTGCCCTCCATTTAAATAACCCAAAACAAGTAGTTAAGCCTCGAAACATATATGAAATGATTCAAAACTTAACCAAGAAATCATACATGGTACTAGATTATAAGAATATGATATACAAAGAAAACGATGCACATACAAAGTTGGTAAAAATAATTCCAGACTTAGAAATATTTTAGTTCGCAAAAAAACTGCTCATGATGCCAACTTTGGTCTCCTTTTACGATAGTTAAACGAATTATTCTATAAAATTTTGATAGACAAAATATCTCAAATTTCAATCTAATAATTGGATCTGGAACGTATTTAAGACAGGAAAACTTATGCATGCTCAAAGTAGGGAGAAAATCACATAATCAGGAATTGGTGTGGCAGTACAGTTTTTAGTCATCTTTGAGCATTGATTAAATATGCCAAAACACATCAATATAATACAAAACTTGAATCAAACGATAGATAAACTTACCAAGTTTGAGCCAAAGTGATGGATCTACCAAATATCAACTGGGAGAGTGGAAATTTGGATCCAAAGTGGACAAAAAAAATCTTGACTTAGAAAATTTTCACTCGTAGTTTTTTATAGTTTTGTCCAACTTTGAGAAATTGTTTGAATGATCAGAACACAATAATTTTGAGCAAAACTCAAGGAATAGGAAGAGAACCTTACCAAGAATAGATGTAAATTACTGGATCGAGAATTAATACAACGAGATGGTCGATGGTTTGTGTGGAGAAAGAATAGAGAAGATGGAGAGTAAGGAGGGATGAGGAGGAAAAATACTTACTAGGTGTTGTGAAGTAACATGTTCACAAACAAGAAAAAGATGGGGCTACTCTAGTGCTCCCGAATTGAAGGAAAGAGTAGGGGTTGTAGGTATTTGGATAAAGGGTATGGGTGTTGCTAGATAATGAGTCCAACCCAAAAGGTATTACATATAAGGGTGTACATATAGATATATATAATAACATATATAATTAACATTATTTATAAAAATAATTCCAAATTCTAAATAGCAATTCTTTTTTAAACTCTAAAATATTAACAAGACATTATTTATATAATTCTATAAAAATATTCCAAGAGAAATCATTTTCAAAAGACAATATTTTGAAAAAAAAATATAAATTAGAAATTCCTGAAAATCAGTGTTACAAAGAGATAGAGAAGAGAAACTGAATGAGTGATTTGAAAATGTAAAAGTTGTCCTCTATTTATAGTATTTTTGTATACAAAATTTGGGCAAAGTTCAGGCAGAGTTCGGATGCAAAAATCTCGCATTCGAACGTTGGATGCAGATATAGAGGGAATTCAAAAACAGATTGAAACTACCCTGACCAAACTTGGGCCAAGTTTTGGCTGAGCTCTATCTAAGTTCTAACAGAACGTATTTTGGGCCAAATTGTTATAGAGGGAATTCAATCTTACATATTTTTTCTAGACTTAATAAAAATAAAATAAAAATAAAATATTTAAAAATCATGATCTTGATTCTATTGCTTTTGGTTCTTGTTGACGATGAGGCTTTTGTAGCTTGTAGCAGTAGTAGGTGCAGACTTGAAATTTGTAAACCTGTAGTAGTATATATATTGTGCGTATCGACCAAAATTGACGTTAATTATCAAAATCAGGTGTGATCATGACCAATGGGCCAACATGTACGATGTTGTTGTTGTATGCTTATTGATTTTACATTCCTGCTATATTACTCTAGTTTGATTTTATGATATCCTATCTTGATCTTGATAGCATGTTTTCCTGGATTTCTAGCCTGTTTTACTTGCTTGCCATTAGAAAATTTTAAGGACGAAATTTTTTTAAGGAGGAAAGAGTTGTGAGACTCATCTCACAATATTTGTATATATACGGTTATGTATTTTATACTGTATTTTGCATTTTCTTGGATTTCAGAGAACCGGGAGAAAACTTAATTTTTCAGATTTTTCTGTAAAATCGGCACACTGTCGGGAAACCGGTCTCTACCGACGGTATACCGATCGGGCAGTATTTTTACTTCATCGATATTTTAGATTCGAGATATTTTTGTATAGATATTTTCGTAAATAGTATTTAGATACTTTTGTGAATAGTGTTTAGATATTTTGATGAATAGTGATGATACATTTTATTATCTATTTGTTTCTTGGTTTTCTTCTAGACGGTTGAGATTGATCCTGATTGAGTTGCGGATCGTGATAAGACGGTCACGATTAATTCAAATTCTCTATATATACGATTACATTTCTTTTCAATTTCTCTTTTACTTTCTTTCTCGACTCTTCATTCCTTCTCGTTTCCACTATGTAGTCTTCGGGAGCTTGGAACATGGTCTCGGGACCTCAGAATATGGTTTCTGAACCCCTTTTTGTAGTGGATTTAAAGAGTTAGGCTTGGCGCTTTATTAGGCATCTTGTCTAACTACTGGACGTATTATATTTTTCTTGTGGTTTTTATTTTCTTATTGTCTTGATAGCCTAGTATTTTCTAGTACTTGATTTACTAAATATACTTCTCCTACGATTATCATCATTTTGCCCACCTTAGCATTTGGTCCGAGCTAGGTTTTGGTCTTTTGTGAAATCCTGTTATTTTCTTAGTAGAGAAACTCCGTATCGGGAATGATGCCGGAGTACTTGCCATGAGACTTAGTATATATGCTGTACATGACCTTCCTCTAGTATTGTTTTCATGGTTATACTGAATTTTAGCATTTCGGGACAACTTTTGGTTTCCTGAACATGTTCAATGCCTTTAGTATTATTTTTTGGCTAGGATTGACATACCGCCGGTGTACCGGTGTGTATAGATAGAATACCAATTTGTGAGCCCTCTTTTTGGTTAAAAAGCTGCTGTGACACTTTTCTACATACCGACGATGTACCGGTCTGTACTGACAGTATACCGGTGCTACAGATAGAATTCGATAGAGAGTTTTTGCATATAGAATCATGCATAGCGACGGTGTACTGGTGTATACATTCAGAATCCCGATCTATTATCCAAGTTATTTTTTTTTTGATTTTGATTTAATTTCTTGGCTTCTTCTTGATTTTTGCTTTACTGTATATGTTATGCCCAGTTTACTGTCTTGTCCTGTCATGCCTGTCTGGTCCCGATACTTGATCTTGTTTTGTCTTGATAATGGCCTGTCATGGCATATTCTTGATTACTGTATATGTCTAGCTTACCTTATGGTGGCCTGTCATGGCACACTCCTGATTCCTGTAAATGTCTAGTTTGGTATATTGGCTCGTCATAGCACACTTATGTCTTGATATTGTCATGTCTTGTTGTGGCTTCTTATAGTGCACTTTCTTGCCTATCTTGTCTAGTCTCGCATGTCTCATGTCTAGGATGGATTCTGCGGAGTGCCATATCCAAAATTCTGAATGGAAATGTTAAGGATTAACAACTAGTTTGATTGATTATATCATTAGGAGGGAAGATTTTCCTAGTTACCAGCAGCCCTTTGCTTTGGCCCCATTCATGTAGATGGAATTTGGTGCTATATGTCATGATGAGCATACTTCTAATGCACCATCGAGTGTTGCAACCAGTACCTAGGATACATTTGTCTCCTGGATGATGTATCCACTATATATTTCTTTTCCTTTTTGGCCTAGATAAGTTGGGTAGTCTGCAGGGCAGGTAACTAGATTGGATTTCTCAACTTGCATATGTTAGTAATTAGGATTGTGATAACCATAGTTAGCTAATGTCTCAAGCCGTACTCATTGTTTGGTCGTGATAGATGGATGTAGTCCATTCCAGTCTTGTCTAGTCTAGTATAGTCTTGCTCCAGTTTATCTTATTTCAGTACTTAGATTTTTGCGATTCCTGTCCATGCTATTATACCTGCTACATGCTTGGCTTCACTACTTGGGTCACATGCTCGGTTCTATTATATGCTCATATATCCAGTTTATCTTCCATGTTCATATGTTATTTTTCACACATATTTCCATTTTTTTTCAAATACACTGTGTTACCAAATTACTATTCTTGTCTCATTTTTACTGTTTTGATTTAGTGATGCTATGAATTGTATGTGTTTTTTAGTTCATAGTTTGCCTTCCCTTGTGGTACTTTCTATTGTGGGTCTGACCCTACTGTTTTTGTTTGACCAAATCTAGTTGAGGAGCCCGAGGACGTTCCAGACCTTCTACTCGATGGTGACCACCCGGTACACCAGGGTGCTTGAGTGGGTGTTCTTTTTCTTACCACTATTTTTTGTATATTATTTGGCGTTTAGCTACCGAGCACGTGTTTAGCTCAAGTTTTGGACTTGACTTTTGGCCCACGGGCTTAGACTTGATTGTATATTTTCCAGACCGTTGCTAGAGATGATCATGTATTATTTACACTCTTGCTAGTTCTTCGTTTTGTATTACTAGCTTCATGATTATCTATATATTATAGTTTGGGATGCTTTACTGTCTTATATGCATGATGATCATACTTCTTGTACTTTGATTACTGCATGTGATTTAGGTATCTATGATTCATGACCTAGGATTGCATGTTATATTATAGTTGTAACCCCCATTCTTTACCGCTTATACATTATTTTGGAGTACTTTGGTATACGTAGCTGGCATGGTCCGTCCCTACTTGCCAGTATTTTGTTCTGGGGCATGACACCGATAGGAAACTCTAGAAGGGGTGAATAGAGTGCAAGGGAAATATCTATCCAATTAAAAATATTCTAAGTGAAGGCAGTGACCAACCGTATAAAAGTAAAGAATTGAAAGCACGGAGAGCAAATGCTAACATTGGGATTTTTATCCTGGTTTTCCTCTGACAGGACTAGTCCAGGTCGAGAACTCTTGCTCATAGTTGAATCCACTATAGTCACAATATTGAAACACAAGCGTTGAATCCGAAGCGCTTGCAGCTCCTACAACTTGTGTCTTTATCCGAAGTGCACAATGACTTCTCAAACACGAGCTTTGATCTGATGAACTCGCAACTTTAGCAGCAGAGATAAGCTTTTATAAACTAAGCTTGTACAACTTTTTACAGACTTCCAACCGAGATCATACTTGGAACTAGAAGGCTGAGGGAGTTGATCCATGCCTATTTATAGGATTTTTATGGGCAGAGTTTTGCCAGAATTCGGGTGTGTATTTAAATTTTTCCGAACATTCAAAACCACAAAATCTAGGATTTCACAACTGTCTGGTATGTCCAGATTCATTATGACCGAGTTCGACCAGAGTTCGGTAACCAAGTATGGTATGGTTTTTAGCCTATTTTGGATGGAATGAATTGAATGGTTAGGCTTTTGTAGATGGACTTTGGGCTATATAAATAGACTGGTGGTTGAGTAGTTTTCCGGTAACAAGTGCGACTCGATGAACATAAGTCCTAGACTCAAGAAATATAAAATGACATATTTGATCAAGTACAACTTTTAATCACCGCAGCATAGTTGAATCTTCATGTGAGTCATGTTTGCAACATATCGAGACATGGTTTAGTTAACTATCAAAATAAAGTTGACTGAGACCGAATGGGCCAATATTTTCTCCCATTTTGATAATTGGCAAACTATAAATGATATATCAAATAACTTTGAATAGTAGAGCTCCCCGCAACTTGTGGAGCAATTTAATAAGCAGTGTGATGAGATGTCTTACTTGTACATATTTCTCCCCTGTTGTTATTTGATCAAAATGACATGCTTCCCTGAAATGAGTGGAGTAATTTGTTTGACAAGGAAACATCGAAAGTTAAAGTGCACAATAATAATAAATGGCTGTAAGAAATAATAATGCTTTTATTGATCCATCTACTAATTTCAAAAACCAAAATAATAAAGTGCTGTGAAATAAAGAGCAGTAGAGCCATCTAGATAACTTCTTGTTAAGCAGTAATATCCATCAGTCATCATCTTCAATAGCAGGACCAATAACTAGATTTGGATCATAGAAAGCATCAATGAGATCCATATATCTCTAGACGTAGTCAGCATCGATGAGATAGCCATTATGATTCAGGTCACGGATAATCAAAAATGGTCCGCCAGGGTGCTAAGATAGAGCGTATTGAATGTCAATCAAAGTGTTGCCAATAGCTTGTCTGGAGAGTCTGACGAAAGTCAAAAGCTTCAAAATGATCATCATCCTTTTTAAAGCTGTCATGCAATAAGTTAAGGATGGAGTCCATAGTAGTAGGTGTTCAGAAGTAGAAGGTGGAGATTCAATAGCATAAGTATTAGATTTGGAGGATGAATTATAAGGTAGAAGTAAGGTTGCCCATGTCGTCCAACTTGATTCAGAGGGATAGGTTTATCAGTGAATGGAGAAGAATCATATGATATGTCAAAGAAAGAAAACACAAGCAGTAAATACATGGCGTAGAGTAGTGGACACCCTTTTTTATGACAAGTTACCATTTGAAACATGATTGTTTGTAGAGGATTGAATGGTATGGAGTAACACATGTGATATAAGGCTGGCATTTCTAAATAAGAGACCTCATCAAAGTCAGATCTCTTAGGTAGAAAAGTTGAAAAGATGAAAAGATAAATTTAATAGAAATAATAAAGGGCATGAAATCTTCCAGGTGGACAATTGCGTGTGGCACAAAAAATATTTTTGAAAGATTCTAAAGTTACGTAATTGATAAATTGAACTTGTGTAATACTAACCAAGGGTTCACCTTCAACAAGAATGCATAGGATGTCGCCTAAGTCAGTTGCATTCAATGTTAACGCCACGTACCCTTAAAAATATTTTATTATTTTTAAAAGACAAGTTGTAGTAAAACATGCATATAGCATTTATAAAAATACGAGTACGGATTGCAACAAGTTCTTCAAGTCGAAGATTTTGAAAGAGAGGTAGAAACTTATTGTATTCGAGAAAATTAATGTGGTGCCCTGAACAAATAGGTCTATAAGAGAAATCACTAAACTACTTATTAGAATTTTCGATACACCAAAATAAAAATCCATCGAATTCTCCAATATTTGGCTTCATGGGAGAGAAAAGGTGATCAAAAGATAGTTTTCTCTTGGGAGCCATTCAAATTACCTTGAAATGAAAGAAGATGGAAGAGAATATATATTCTTCAAAGGAGGCAAACCACCAAGTTAGGGTTTTGAAGGCTTGGTTGGAGGATTTTTGTGGGTCTGTTCGAGATTCACGAAAAGGCAAACATGAATGAATATATAGCGGAAATGGCCCTAAGATTGAGTAGGATCGACAAAATCTCAAAAGATTCTGATATATGCAGAACCGATTTTGTTTATGAACTGAGTTCGCTAATATTTAGCGACTCTAGAATAAGACTCTGGAATAAGACATCACTAATAGTAAAAAAAGTCAAATCGGTGAACCAAGTTCACTACCAAAATAAGTTAAATCGGAATAAGATGTCGCTAATATTTTAGTAATTAGTGATGTCCATAGAAGACGTTACCATACGTCACTATCAGCGACTTTCAGCAACATTTAGCAACAACCTTTAATATTATGAAAGCTGACATTGCGGGGTCATCGGTGAACATCGCTATATTTTTACAAACAACGATGTTTAGCTACTCTGCGACTTACATGTTATTGTATATTAAAAAATAATGACGTTTAGCGACGTCTATTTGTTTGCCATTGATGGTAAAAGAACAAAACAATTATCGGAGGACTGAACTTAGACTCACAATACAAACTTGCTTGTACAAAGAAAGCCTAGAGACAAAAACCTAGGTACAGCAATCTAAGTACAATTGTTTATTTTAGATTCTGGGGGGTGACGTTAGAGGCTCGGGAAAGCGACGGCAGCTCTGCCTTACTCCTTGGACGATCGGGTGCAGCCTTGGCTCTGTAGAAGAACTGCTTGGCATTGATGAAGAAATGCTCTCTCTTTATTCTCTGTATATTCTTTCTCTGGCTCTCTGGCTTTTTGTGTCTCTCTTTTTTATCTGGGATTCTCCCCTCTCTCCATATATGTCTCTCGCAAGGGAATGACACCTTGCTATTTAGAAGAGTGGGGGGCATCATTAGGGTTTGCAATGATTACCCATTCTTAAAAGTCGGCGGCTAAGGATCACTGGATCTGGGCCGTTCATCTTGAATATACGAGATTTGAGCAAGAAATAGGATTGCATCAAATCTTTTGTGGGTAATTAATGATGATTGACATAAATCCTCCTGATTTGTCATGCCAACCTCGGATTTTCTGACACGTATCACCAATTTGCTTAATTACAAATGATCTGATTTGATCCCAATATTTTATTAGGATTTTTTGAGGGATTTCGATCGATTTGATGCCACATGTCCCGCTATCATGCCACATGTCTTAACCGCGAACTACTACAGAAATCTGAGCCGCAGGAAGATTGCTCCTCATTGAGCCGCATAAGGCTGACCACGTGTCAAGGCTGCTTGAGAGTGGCCCCCCTGAACATTTGAACCGCATGGTAATGATCTGAGCCGTATGAGGATAGTCTTCGTGAGCCGCATAGGGATAGTCTTCGTGAGCCGTATAGGGCTAGCCTTCGTGAGCCGCATGGGGCTAGTCTTCATGAGCCGCATGGGACAACCTCCGCTTGAGTCGCATGGGGTGGTCTCTACTTGAGCCGCATGCGACTGTCCACGTGTCAAGGCCGTATGACAGTTTCTGGATCTCGGAGGATCGTGGCAGAGATTTTCTTTGTTTTCCTAGGAGTCTGTCATTATGAGGGAGTCATAATGGTATCTTTGTGTCAGA
Source organism: Iris pallida (assembly GCA_029216955.1). NCBI lineage: Eukaryota > Viridiplantae > Streptophyta > Magnoliopsida > Asparagales > Iridaceae > Iris > Iris pallida. The sequence goes on from JANAVB010009599.1 coordinate 12,022,503, forward strand.
ACTGTCACCTTGTCAGAGATGTCAGCCATCAAGGCATTTAATACAGTAAAGGACAAACGGGAGAGCTGTTTGCAGGCCACGTGGCTCCTCTCTGAGCCGTATGGAACTTATTTGAGCCGCATGAACTCTCTTAGCCGCATGGGACTCCCTGGCCGCATGGATCTTTCTTTTGTCTTTCCATGCTTCTACAAGACCCTCTTCAAAGTTTTCAATTTATAAAATTAAAATACTTTGAATAAGAAGCATGGTTATGTATAAACTCTTTTGGTCGCATATGATGTTCTGGACGCATGGATGTCTCGGCCGCATGGATGTCTCGGCCGCATGGGTATCTCGGCCGTATGGATATCTCGGCCGCATGGATGTCTCGACCGCATGGGTGTCTCGTCCGCATAGATGTCTCGGCCGCATGGATGTCTCAGCCGTATTGAGTCAATCAGCCGCAAGGACTTTCGGGCCGCATAGCTTCTTGCCACGTGTGCGCGTCATTAATTGCCTCAAATTCATTTTAGTACCGCCTTTAGGGGAAATTCCAAGGGTCGGCTCATTAAAACTAGGGATTTTATGCTCTGGATGAATCTCCTTTATGAGAGAGGGGACGAAATCTGAGGAGTCGGTTTCGTCTTTTTCGAGGCGTTTATTAGTCTACGTGTTCCCTCCCTCTCTTGTCCTCCTATAAATAAGAGGAGTTTAAGAGAGAAATCTTCTTTACTTTCTCCTTTACTATGAAATTTTCCTACCCCGATTGTCATCCTCTTCTTCAATCACCAATGGCTCCCAAGAAGACCATTGCGGCGAAGGGCAAGAAGGCGGCGTCTTCGTCGTCTGCGGTGACGAAGGTCAAGAAGACTGCCTCTACTTCGACTGCAGCCACTTCTCCGCCGGCCGACGTGCCCGCAACTCACCCTGACGTCCATCCCCCTATTGCTGGTAAGGACTTTATATGGGTTTAAAGAACCCTAACTGCTATGGCTACGTTGCATGCTTTATGCACGAGCCTTTATTTCCATGTGAGCCGCATGTTCGTCCTATGGCCGAGCCACGAGCCGCATAAGAATAGTCACTGTGGTCGCATACGCGCTTCGCCAACGAAGCTGCATAAGATACACTGAGCCGCATAGATTCACACACATTTGTCTGTCACGTGATCCGCACGAGCTTATCCGATCCCTGAGGGCCCTATGAAAGTACTGCCGTATGGCCCTTCACTGAACGGAGCCGCATGAATGTTTTTCTGAGCTTGAGCCGCATGGGGCTTCAGTAAGTCAGAGCCGCATAGGTGTTCTCCTGAGCCGCATGAGGCTTCTTTAAGTTGGAGCCGCATAAGCTCGAAAACACCCATCAGTTTCTTTTTGTCCATCTTTTTAACTTATCTTTTTTTGTCTTCTTCTCAGTAAATTTGCCAGTTAATGCTGCTGGAGAACTCCTGGTAGGCAGTGCCCAAGCTGCTCTGGGCTATAGGTACGACCATATAGTTCAGCATATGGCGGACCAGTTTCTGAGTGACGAGCCTCCAGCGAGATTAAATGCCCTCAAGAACCAGCCTTTCTATTTTCTTAACGCTATGATGAACTTGGGGAAATTAGAAGGGGAATACTTGAAGCCCGCGTTCTTCTTTGGAGATGCCTTGATAGTGAAGAACAGTCAGATTCTGGAGGTGTCAGAGAACTGTAGTTTTGTTTCTAACGGAATGGCGATCCGCATCCCCCAGATAGAGCGTCACTTCCCTTTATCTTGGTTCAATATGCTCCCACTGGACCGGAAGATGGAAGAGTCTTTAACTCCTATCTGAACTGGAATGTTTGTGGGAGACATCTATTATAACAACAGCCTGAAGTCCGTGTGTGCGGGCAAGGTGCACACTAGCCGTTCTGTAATGGGATTGACCCCGGGTACTTTCTTGAATGTGCCGGGTCCCAATTTCACGTTTTCTACAGCCGACACTTTTATGAACCAACTCGCTCGGAAGGGCTCCTATCCTATTGGTCGGTTGATGCTCCATAGCTGGATACATCCCATTCCTTCGTGGACCAATCTGTCTATGTAGATTTTGCGAAAGTATGAGGCCTTTCTGTGTGAGATTGGTCTTTACCATGCTATTCGGAACACCAGCCATAGCTTGCCTATAAACAAGAGATTATTTATATCTCTTTTGGAAATGTATAATCGCCGTACGGGAACCTTCTATACACCCGTAGGGGAAATGGGGCTTGCGCTCCACGAAATGCATGCGGTCTCCAAGCTTCCTTTGGGGGACGAAGCTTTTGAGGCATATACTCCCACGAATGAGGAGTTCGAAGAGTTGGAAAGACGGTACCCAGGCTTCATGGCTCTTTATCAAGAGATACTGTGCCATTATAGCACATGTCATCAAATAGCCAAAAAGGATAGTAGTTCAGAAGGGAATGCCCCTCATACCAAGGACTGGGTGCACTATCTCTTCACGACGGATGCCTCAGGTCAAGTTACTCTCCGACGTCCTTAATCCCGGGAGGCGGTTAAAGCCTTAGTGTCGTCATCTAAGAGGGTGGCCACCACCAGCGACAGATTCGGTAGTTAGACCGACTCTTTCGGTTATTTCTATCAGGACACCCAAGAGTTGTCAGAGAAGGCGCTCCTGGCAGGATTCTTGATGATATGGCTACGAAATTGTGTAGTCTCAGGGGAAGCTGGTTCTATCGAGAGGATCAGTCGTAACTTCATCCTTCCAGCTGTGAAGTTAGTTTTGCGAGTCAGGCTAGCTCTCCTCTCGGCCATGGTATGCAGCATACACCGTGGCCTTCGTACTTTCACATCCAAGGTCATTGCCCGCGATGTGATAAAAGATTTTGAACGGACCCAGCTGCCCTATCATTATTTGATGGGATGGCTGTTGATGCATTACCCGTCTTTAATGAGATCGGGATCTGAAGACGGCGTAACTGATGATGACGCTTTTATCTTCTACTATCGTAATGAGTCTTGGGAATTCGAGACCATACGTGCTTGTCGGATGGCACTAGCGAGGGCAGACATGTACAACATTTTCGTATCTGTCCCTTGTTTTACTGATGAGGAAATAGCGGCTGTCCATCTCGACGGTATCGGGCCCCCTCAACTTCTGGATGACCAGATGCTTCTGTGGCTGCGTAACATCTGCCCTGCTCATCTGGTGTATCGTAACCGTAACACTGTCTTTCTGGAGCCTTATCTGCCTAGCAGGTTCGCCCGACAAGTTGGATATAGTCAGCTTTTTTTAGACATCTCCAGCTCTTGTCTGGGTTTTGAAGGTGGCCTTCTTGACGGCATCAGATCCTGGCATTACTATGACACGTTCCATAACCGTACCGTTTTCCCAGTTTCTGCTATCAAGGCGTCTGTAGAGATCTTGTATATGGCAGTTCTGTACCACATCATGGAGAACATGCCCCTTGTCGGTTTTAACCCGGGTGCTAGTTTCATCGTTGGTACCGGCCTGGATGGGGGTTCCCAGGGGGCAAAGACAAGAAAGAGGAAGAATAGAGTCGAAGTACCGGATTCGGACTCCGCTGCTGCAGATGACGAAGGCGACGAGCATGATGGAGATGACTCTTCCCTTCCGGTGGCAGATGTAGGGGCGAATCAGCCGCCTGTTTTGCTAGATGAGGTGGTAGATCAGCCATCCGTTGCGCCCGGCCCTGCACGAAAGCGTAGCAGACGACTTTCTCCTGTCGGCGGCATTCCTCGCTCTCGGAAACTAGCTGTGACCAGACACAGGGGGCTAACTATAAAGGAAAAAGGCGAAGAATTTGACCCTGTATTATAGGTAAATAAGTTACTACCGGTTCTTTCTTTCTTCTAGCTTTGATTTTAATCATCTTTCTTCCCTCTTGTAGGCGTCAGAAGAAGAGGACTCTCAAGTTGCCGAGGTCGTGACTCGGGATGACGGGGGCTCCGGTGAGCCTGCCCCAGAAATTGCTGAATTCCATCAAGATGATACTGATCGAGTTGCATCTCCCTTCGAGGTGGCTGGGTCGGAGGAGCCGGCCAAATTTAATTTGGAGATCGCGGGTGAGGAGACCATGCCAGCTGCGAACGAGCTGCAGCCTCCATGCTCCTCTCCTGGTAAGATAAATCGAATCTTAACTTGCGAGGAGGCCTATCTGCTCTATCATCACATCCTTCGGGTCACGTCGATTGATCATTATCATGGACATGCAGGTCCTGCCTCTCCAGTGTCGAGGATAGACATTGTTGAGACAGGCTCTGCCGAAGGGGCACTGGCGGAGAAGAGCGTACCCCCTCCCCTTCCGGCTTGTCTTGATGGGCCTCTTGCGGGCTCGAGTTCGACAAATCCGTTGATAGGACAACCGGGGCAGGGGACGATGGTCCTTGTGTCTTCCTCTGCTCGGACGGCCCCGAGAGTCGACCTCTCCGCCCTGCCAAGTGTCCAGGCTCTTAGGGCGGCAGAGGAAGAGTTAGCGGCTATCCGTGCATCATTTTGCTCGAAAGTTACCTCCTGGTGGCAAGTTCTAGTACCACTCCTTCGATGCTGCCGGCCACGCTTCCTCTGACGCCGTCCTCTACAGAGGTCCTGGACGAAGCATTACAGGACGTGGTCGACAGCTTTTATCGTCTCTTAAAAAGGGGGATAGAATCTGCTGTGGAGAGAGGGACCTTTTTCGTCTTGGCCCGACAATGCACCCAGGGTCAAATTGATATCCTTAAGGCCCTTCCTGGTGGGGTAGGGGTGGCTGCACTTCTGGAGGCAAAATTACTGGAGACTGATCAGTTGGTGGCCCCGCTTCAGGTACTGCGGCAGGTTGATCTGTCTGCTGCTATAGATCTGGAGCGTGGCTCCCTTACAACTGCTATAGAGAAGGCGAGGACTGCTCAGGATAAAACCAGGCCGGCCATACTGAAGGATCTCCCACTCTGTCTGATCGATATGATCAATTGAGCCATGAAAGTGAAGATATTACGGCTCGGGAAGCGATGGCCTCCCGCGGGATTACTGACACGCGGGAGCAGATCCTTGAGCTTCAGAGGAAGTTAACTTTCTTTGAGTCTGAGCTTGAGGCTGCCCGGATCGACAGGGGGCTAATTATCCAGGAGGCTGACAAAGTCAATCAGGCTTCGGCTGACCTGGAAATGGCTCTGAAGAAGTTGGAGGACGACTAGCGGGCACTCATGGACCTGGATAATGGAGAGCGGTTGTCCCAGAAGGCTGAACGCCGAGCTAGACAGAGGCTTGAGCGGGGTACTGCCTTATTGAGAAACTGCTTCTTGGAGTTGTGTAATGCCGAACTATAGTCGGCCTTTCCTTCTTTTGTTTCAGTTTTCCTTTTCTTTTCTTTTTGAGAGGGACATGATCCCCACCATATGTAATGCTTTTTCGATTTTCAAATAAAGAGTACTTTCCATTCTACCCTTTATTTGTATTGCTTGTTATGCCTGTGGCATTATGGTGATGTTTGCCCCTCATGGAGGACTTGTTTGTGGACCTGTTACCCCTGGCATACCTTGGTTTTAGGTACGGATAATAAGTTTGATTGGGGATACCTAGAACAGTTCCACGGTAAGGTGGTCGTGGGTGTTCGGGGTATCGGGAGATAGTATGCCATGGAGCAGCTGGGCTGCCGGGGCATGATGAAGAATGGCGGGCCTGTACTAAGAGACTTAGCAAAGGATATTTGTGGGCCTATTATCCTTGGCGTACCCCGACTTAGGATACGGATAATAGGATGAAGGGGAACCAACATACTTACTCAGAGGTAATGAGGACATGGCAAGTATGGGGGTTTTACAGTGGAGTCTTCCTACTCAGAGGTAATGAGGACATGGCAGGAGTGAACTCAACGAAGGATATTTGTGGTCAACAGAGTACATTTGTGGACCTATTACCCTTGGCGTACCCTGGTTCAGATTACAGATAATAAGGCGAGAGAGAACCAACATACTTACTCAGAGGTAATGCGGACATAGTAAGTACGGAGGTTTTACCGTGGAGTCTTCCTACTCATAGGTAATGAGGACATGGTAGAAGTGGACTCAGCGGGGAATATTTGTGGACCTATTATCCTTGGCGTACTTCGGTTGTGGGTACGGATAATAAGTCGAAAGGGAATCATCATACTTACTCAGAGGTAATGAGGACATGGCAAGCATGAAGGTTTCTTCGACGGAGCCTTCCCACTCAGAGGTAATGAGGACATGGCAGGAGTGGGCTCAATGAAGGAGGGCACATAGAACAACTCAGAGGTAATGAGGACATGGAAGTTCTATGTAAAGGGGTGATTTGTTTTTGGCGGAAGTGAAATGACTCAGAGGTAATGAGGACATGGTCGTTTCGGAAATTTGTGGATCTGTTACCCTTTTTTGTGCACTGGAAGTGCGGGTAGTGGATCATGAGCGGGGATTTCTTTCAGGAAGAAAGTTCAGAGGTATGGTCATACATGACTTACTATCTGAAAGAGTGACCTAAAGGTGAGTTCAGAGGCACCGGCAGGTACATGACTCGATAATCTGAGAGATTGTGAGTTCAGCGGTACGGAAGGGTACGTGACTCAATAATCTGGAATGTTATGGGTGTGAGTTCAGCGGCACCAGCGGGTACATAACTCAATGATCTGGAATGTTATGGATGTGAGTTCAGCGGCACCAGCGGGTACATAACTCAATGATCTGGAATGTTATGGATGTGAGTTCAGCGGCACCTGCGGGTACAAAACTAAATGATATGGAATGTGTCGTTTAGACATAATATTTCTTCAGGAACCTGCCGTTGACGGACAACATAAGCAAGTCTCCATTTTATTTTGCGAGACGGTAAGCACCGTTGGAGAATATGTAAAACCCCTAAATTTCTACTATATTTTTGTTTATTTATTTTTAGTACCGATTTAAAATTTTGTATTGTACGTCACGTAATCGTATTTTTCGTCGCACACGAAATTTTATTTTTGCTCGACGAGTGCGAATATGTGCGAGCGTACATATTTTAGAAAAATATTTTCTATCTTTTTATAGTTTCAAAATAATATACATAATAATTATTTTGTTATCGTACCCAAGTTTTCAAATTATTATTTTATTCATTATTTATAAAAAGTCTTCGTGAAAACATTTATTAATAATAAATATTATTATTCCCGTATACATATATATTTCATAAAAATTTATTAAGTTTATATTGTAAATAATAATGTATTTTCGAAATTAATTATTATAGTAATTTTTGGAAAACATATTTTCAATTATTGAGACATTTAAATCTTGATTTAAAAATTGTGGATTTATTTAAATAGTTAAATATTTGAAATTGATTTATCTCATGGATTTTGTACTAGAAATTTAATTTGATTTAAATTAGATATTTAATTTGAAATTAGATTGGGATATAGATTGGATTTGGATTTGATTGCTTTAAATTAAATTAGAAAATATCTAATTTGGGTTTTAAATATCCTAGTCCGTATCTAATTGGGAATTCCCACATCCTATAAATAGGCAGGTACTCCTCCAACCTTTTTATTATTTTCTCCACAATTTCTTCCACAAATTCCACAAGTGCAGTGCCTCGTGTCCGTGTTCGTGTCCGTGTCCGCTCCTCATTCTTATTCTATGTTTTTATATATACATTATTCCCCCGTGTCGGACACAACCCCGACACAATCAACCCCGACAAATCCCTACTTTCTAGCCCTAAACCCTATCTCCTTCCCTGCCTTCCCTGAACCCAGCCTCGCCATTACTGTCCGACTCCAACACCCGACCCCCGCGACAAACCAGCCAGCACCAAACCCAACCTAAAACACCCATAGGCACATTCTCGTCATCCCCACAACCACCTGCCTTCGTCTCCCCGGCATCCCACCTCGACTTCACTTTTGCCACCCACGTCCGTTGCGTCCACCATCATCGACATCACCACCACCATTAGTACCACCACCACCCCGATCGTCCCTAACACCGTCACCGTCACCGCGACCAGCCGATCCATCCGAAACCACCACCATAACCAGGACCACCGTCCTTCCATCGCACGACCACCACCAAACAAGGAGAAAAAAAATACATAAATCCAACCCTAACCTTCCCCGTCGAGCGCCACGCCTCTGGATCGAGCGCCGACCGTCCAAACGCCGTGCGCCGTCAACGGAGAGATCGTGCCTCACCGGGATCCGCCGCACGCGCCCGACTTGTCCTCGCCTCCTCCGCCTTGGCCAAACCCTCACCGCCGGAACCCCTCACTTTCGCCGATCTCCCCTCTCGACCCGTCCGTCGTCGCTCCCACTAGCCGACCGGACCACGCCAAAACCCTAAACGCCGCCCAAGCCCACAGACCCTCCGCCGAACCCACTTCTCAGCTCCGCCATCCGCGCCGCCGTCAGTTCTGCCGATCGAAACCATCACGACCGCCTCCTTACCTCGCCCCTCCGCGCTCTCGACTCCGCTCACCGATCTTCCCCATTGCCGGACCGCCGCCCGCTCTCGCTCTCGAACTCTCCTTCTCCCCTCTCTCTCGATGTTTCTCTCCCATTGGAAGAGAACAACAGCATTTTTTTATTATTCTTTCTTTCTTTTGGTTATTACTGTTCCCTTTTTCTTTTTTATCTTTTCTTTTTGTTTTATTATTATTATCTATTTCATTATTATTATTATTATTAATATCAATATTCTGTTTATTATACTTTATTATTAGTATTGTATTATTATTATTTTTTTTTATTATTAATATTATTATTATTACATTTAGTAATTCATAGTGAACAGCTGTAATTTAAATTTTTGAATATATTTTATTGATAGGTATTTTTGGACAAATGACTATAGGAAAACATGTGTACTTTACGACAACTGAATATTAGTTATTATACCTTATTAATATTAGTGTAATTTTAGTTGTTATTTTATCATAAGTATTATTGTTTATATATATATATGTATATATATTTATTTTTGGCCTATGAAAAAGTAATTTCCCTATCTCAAAAATTACTTTTACAAGGTTAATATTTTAGTCTAAAATAATTTATGGTTCTTTTCAAATATTCTCCTAGAAATTATTTTAACTAATAAAAATATAATTTCAAGTATTATAATTATTTTTCTTAAATAGTATATGTATCAAATATTCAAAATTCCTTCGATTATCTTTCTCTTCTGCAACTAGTCCTATTCTCAACCCCTTGCCAAATTCTGTCCTTCCCCCTATTGACCGTAACTAATTTGACCCTTTTGGACTCAATGACACGATCCGTGCCATCAACAGAGGTTCCCTTATGTAGTTGTTACACCAAAGTCGCAGTTCATGCCACCATGATTATCGCAGCACACCAGGCGTCCCACCAGGTAAGACACCTTGCCATTTCCTGTTTAATTATTTTAGCTCATATTTCATGCATGTTCATTATTTTCTTTATACAAAATAAACTGTGATACATGGCATAACTGTTAGAACTTACTGTTCATTTATTTTTCCTGCTATGTATTATTTTTCTCACATTAAACCAAGATTTAAGGGACCACCTTGTGTGTTGCATTCATTGGCCTTGAAATGTTGTAACACGAGGTTGTGTGTCGCATGTAGAACACGAAAGTGCGTGATTGGCTGGCCACCAGTACGTACAAGTCATGCGATTGGAATAACCGCTAATAGAGATTGCATGCTAGTTTGACTTAGCGGTTATAGTGGTTTGTGTTGTGGATACAACACAGTAGCATTGGGCGGGGAGGACAATTCCTTAGCGTATGGGCTTCGATGCACTTCTCTTGTGACCCGGACTCTCCGCTAGAGATACGGGGTTGATGACCCAAGATTACTGACGGCCACTGACGATTCTGCGGAATGTCATACTCTTCCTGATGGGGCCTCTAGTGCCCAAAGGGGGACTACGCCGATCCTATTCAGCCAGGGCCCATGTGTAGGAAGGATTGTTCTTAAATACATTTTACATAGAACGGTAGGCTACCTTATCCGTTAGGCACGAGTACTTTTGGTTTGGGTACTTGTATCTGACCGTGGCTTAGAACAATAACTTATCGCGGATTAGTTCATCACATCTGGTCCTTGTTTGGTTGTAGGTGTGACTTACTACTTCGATGAGAAGATATTGAACCTTGTCGGGGTCCGGATACCATATTGGATTCATAGCATGGGAAGATACGTTACCGTGAATTAGTTTACCATCTTCTGTCCTTGTTTGGTTGGGGGGATGGTACGCTCGTTCAGTAGGTGCGTATTGGAACATGTTATAATTCGATTTACTTATTTATTTGAGCAATATTTATTCAGTTTATATGGCATGCTATTATGTGTCTTGTTACATCCCTCTGAGGACATGGTTGTCTTTCCAAGTGTGTGCAATTGTTCTTCGCAGGTGCTTTAGCTCTAGCCGTGTTCATTGCTATTTCTCTTGGATGATTGCACTTGGATCGTCTTCGCTCTGCTCGCCAAAATCATTTATTCTATCATGTACTTTTCCTTATTTTGTTGGTAGTGGATTTGTCTCCACCCAACATATTGTATCAAGACAAATTCATTCTCATTATATGATCTTTTATTCATTTATTCTGTGTGGATGAGATTAGTTATGGTTCTACTGCATTTTGCAGCTTATGTATTCATATGAGGTTTCCATATATTAGAGTATACTTCGTTTGAATACAGCTGGCATGTCTACGTTCCTAGTCCTACGTATTTTGGGACAAGGGCGTTACATATTTTTGTGGTGGCCCATGCAGGTCAAGATAAATTGTTTGGTTACTTTACCGTACCAAGCAAGCCTGCGTATAGGATTAGAAGTCTAGGGTCTCATCCACATACTTGACTCTTTCCTAGATTTTATCTACCGTTTGACTCATCAATTGCATCTTGCTTGCTTCCTTCCATCCCTATTCTTATCTTCCCTTCGTGCTTGCTAGAGATTGACCCTACTAGTTAGTTGTCCCAGAACACCATTAGTTTAATTCTTTAAGTTGGGTAGAATACCTTATGGCCTAGCAACCCCTTTGACCTGGTGACCTATATTAGCAAGCTTAATTAGATCCTAGAATCTAGAGGACCTAACCCGTCCAGCCAGCCACGGACTTAGACAAGAAGACTATAGGATGACTGTATAGAGACCAACACAAGATATGACTTAGAATCATTCCGCTTTCTTTCAATCTTAATCTCTCGTGCCTATGTTTTTACTATCTTCACTAATGATGCTAATGTAGCCTAGCTTTTTGCAAGCTTATTCTTTTATCAGGCTTGTTTTAAGACATATGTTATTGGGCATGTCCACTAACATATGGTCTAATTAGAACCGGTGCATAATGGTCTGATCAACCAAGTGCACTTTGGTTCGCTTTTTGTCTATTATTCTACGTGGATGGGAACCTAGCTAAACTTGTCCTTTAGAATTCCATCCGCGACTGCCTTGACAATTCCTTTGAAATTATTCAATCGTCTTTGAATCACGTATTCGTATTCGATAACGTCTCATTCGAACTCTATATTGCTTTCGCCTTCACCTATTTTAGGAGGACGAAGGCGTTATACTAGAACTCCCTCTAGTCTTCCTATCGGCTATGACCGTTCTCACTCGATGTTGCTATATCTTCATCCTAAACTACTCGACCCTATCAAGACCCTCTAATCGCTTAATTAAAGCGAATCTATTTCGTTCTCTTAATCGTGACCCTCATTCATTACCCGTGACCATACCGTATTGTTTTTCTACGATCTAGATCGCGATTTCTTTTGACATGATTTTGTGAAAACATTGTCATCATTGGATTCCCATTGATACCCCCTTGTGTCCTCTCATCCCCCCTACGAATTCTTAATTTCGATGACGAAATTCTTTTAAGTTGGGTAGGATGTAAAACCCGTAAATTTCTACTATATTTTTATTTATTTATTTTTAGTACCGATTTAAAATTTTGTATTGTACGTCACGTAATCGTATTTTTCGTCACGCACGAAATTTTATTTTTGCTCGACGAGTGGGAATATGTGCGAGCGTACATATTTTAGAAAAAATATTTTCTATCTTTTTATAGTTTCAAAATAATATACATAATAATTATTTTGTTATCTTACCCAAGTTTCCAAATTATTATTTTATTCATTATTTATAAAAAGTCTTCGTGAAAACATTTATTAATAATAAATATTAATATTCCCGTATACATATATATTTCATAAAAATTTATTAAGTTTATATTGTAAATAATAATGTATTTTCGAAATTAATTATTATAGTAATTTTTGGAAAACATATTTTAAATTATTGAGACATTTAAATCATGATTTAAAAATTATGGATTTATTTAAATGGTTAAATATTTGAAATTGATTTATCTCATGGATTTTGTACTAGAAATTTAATTTGATTTAAATTAGATATTTAATTTGAAATTAGATTGGGATATAGATTGGATTTGGATTTGATTGCTTTAAATTAAATTAGAAAATATCTAATTTGGGTTTTAAATACCCTAGTCCATATCTAATTGGGAATTCCCACATCCTATAAATAGGCAGGTACTCCTCCAACCTTTTTATTATTTTCGCCATAATTTCTTCCACAAATTCCACAAGTGCAGTGCCTCGTGTCTGTGTTCGTGTCCGTGTACGCTCCCCATTCTTATTCCATGTTATTACATATACATTATTCCCCCGTTTCGGACACAACCCCGACACAATCAACCCCGACAAATCCCTACTTTCTAGCCCTAAACCCTATCTCCTTCCCTGCCTTCCCTGAACCCAGCCCTGCCATTACTGTCCGACTCCAACACCCGACCCCCGCGACAAACCAGCCAGCACCAAACCCAACCTAAACCACCCATAGGCACATTCTCGTCATCCCCACAACCACCTGCCTTCGTCTCCCCAGCATCCCACCTCCGACTTCACTTCCGCCACCCACGTCCGTTGCGTCCACCATCATCGACATCACCACCACCATTAGTACCACCACCACCCCGGTCGTCCCTAACACCATCACCATCACCGCGACCAGCCGACCCACCCAAAACCACCACCATAACCAGGACCACCGTCCTTCCATCGCACGACCACCACCAAACAAGAAGAAAAAAAATATACAGAAATCCAACCCTGACCTTCCCCGTCGAGCGCCGCGCCTCTGGATCGAGGGCCGACCGTCCAAACGCCGTGCACCGTCGACGGAGAGCTCGTGCCTCACTGGGATCCGCCGCACGCGCTCGACTTGTCCTCGCCTCCTCCGCCTTGGCCAAACCCTCACCGCCGGAACCCCTCACTTCCGCCGATCTCCCCTCTCCACCCGTCCGCCGTCGCTCCTACTGGCCGACCGGACCACGCCAAAACCCTAAACGCCGCCCTAGTCCACAGACCCTCCGCCGAACCCACTTCTCAGCTCCGCCATCCGCGCCGCCGTCAGTTCCGCCGATCAAAACCATCCCGACCGCCTCCTTGCCTCGCCACTCCGCGCTCTCGACTCCGCTCACCGATCTTCCCCATTGTCGGACCGCCGCCCGCTGTCACTCTCGAACTCTCCTTCTCCCCTCTTTCTCGATGTTTCTCTCCCATTGGAAGAGAACAGCAGCATTTTTTTTATTATTCTTTCTTTCTTTTGGTTATTACTGCTCCCTTTTTCTTTTTTATCTTTTCTTTTTTGTTTTATTATTATTATTATCTATTTTATTTTTTTTATTATTAATATCAATATTCTGTTTATTATACTTTATTATTAGTATTGTATTATTATTATTATTATTTATTATTATTAATATTATTATTATTACATTTAGTAATTCATAGTGAACAGCTGTAATTTAAATATTTGAATATATTTTATTGATAGGTATTTTTGGACAAATGACTATAGGAAAACATGTGTACTTTACGACAACTGAATATTAGTTATTATACCTTATTAATATTAGTAATATTTTAGTTGTTATTTTATCATAAGTATTATTGTTTATATATATATATGTATATATATTTATTTTTGGCCTATGAAAAAGTAATTTCCCTATCTCAAAAATTACTTTTACAAGGTTAATATTTTAGTCTAAAATAATTTATGGTTCTTTTCAAATATTCTCCTATAAATTATTTTAACTAATAAAAATATAATTTCAAGTATTACAATTATTTTTCTTAAATAGTATATGTATCAAATATTCAAAATTCCTTCGATTATCTTTCTCTTCTGCAACTAGTCCTATTCTCAACCCCTTGCCAAATTCTGTCCTTCCCCCTATTGACCCTAACTAATTTGACCCTTTCGGACTCAATGACACGATCCGTGCAATCAACAGAGGTTCCCTTGTGTAGTTGTTACACCAAAGTCGCAGTTCATGCCACCATGATTATCGCAGCACACCAGGCGTCCCACCAGGCAAGACACCTTGTCATTTGCTGTTTAATTATTTTAGCTCATATTTCATGCATGTTCATTATTTTCTTTATGCAAAATAAACTGTGATACATGGCATAACTGTTAGAACTTACTGTTCATTTATTTTTCCTGCTATGTATTATTTTTCTCACATTAAACCTAGATTTAAGGGACCACCTTGTGTGTTGCATTCATTGGCCTTGACACGTTGTAACACGAGGTTGTGTGTCGCATGTAGAACACGGAAGTACGTGATTGGCTGGCCACCAGTACGTACAAGTCGTACGATAGGAATAACCGCTAATAGAGATTGCATGCTAGTTCGACTTAGCGGTTATAGTGGTTTGTGTTGTGGATACAACACAGTAGGCATTGGGCGGGGAGGACAATTCCTTAGCGTATGGGCTTCGATGCACTTCCCTTGTGACCCGGACTCTCCGCTGGAGATACGGGGTTGATGACCCATGATTACTGACGGCCACTGACGATTCTGCGGAACGGCATGCTCTTCCTGATGGGGCTTCTGGTGCCCAAAGGGGGACTACGTCGATCCTATTCAGCCAGGGCCCATGCGTAGGAAGGATTGTTCTTAAATATATTTCACTTAGAACGGTAGGCTACCTTATCCGTTAGGTACGAGTACTTTTGGTTTGGGTACTTGTATCTGACCGTGGCTTGGAACAATAACTTGTCGCGGATTAGTTCATCACATCTTGTCCTTGTTTGGTTGTAGGTGTGACTTACTACTTCGATGAGAAGGTATTGAACCTTGTCGAGGTCCGTATACCATATTGGATTCATAGCATAAGAAAATACGTTACCGTGAATTAGTTTACCATCTCCTGTCCTTGTTTGGTTGGGGGGATGGTATGCTCGTTCAGTAGGTGCGTATTGGAACATGTTATAATTCGATTTACTTATTTATTTGAGCAATATTTATTCAGTTTATATGGCATGCTATTATGTGTCTTGTTACGTCCCTCTGAGGACCTGGTTGTCTTGCCAGGTGTGTACTATTGTTCTTCGTAGGTGCTTTAGCTCTAGCCGTGTTCATTGCTATTTCTCGAGGATGATTGCACTTGGATCGTCTTCGCTCTACTCGCCAAAATCATTTATTCTATCATGTACTTTTCCTTATTTTATTGGTAGTGGATTTGTCTCCGCCCAACATATTGTATCAAGACAAATTCATTCTCATTATATGATCTTTTATTCATTTATTCTGTGTGGATGAGATTAGTTATGGTTCTACTGTATTTTACAGCTTATGTATTCATATGAGATTTTCATATCTTAGAGTATACTTCGTATGAATACAGCTGGCATGTCTACGTTCCTAGTCCTACGTATTTTGGGACTGGGGCGTTACAGAATACAACCTCGATGATAAATGGACCTTCCCATTTTGGCTGGAACTTGCCGGCAGTCTTGTGAGTCATGACCATTGGCCTCCGGACTGCCAGAACGAGATCGCCCACTTGGAATGTTCTGATTTTAACCTTCTTATTAAAGGCTCCGGAGATGTGTGCCTGGTATAGCTCGATCCGTTGCTGAGCCAGGAGGCGCTTTTCATCTAAGGCCTTTAACTCTTGTAGTCGGCGACGGTAGTTATCATCCGTCGTCAATTGATAAGTGAGAGCGACACGGAGCGAGGGTATTTGAGTCTCCAATGGGAGAACTGCCTCAATCCCGTACACCAGGAAGAATGGTGTGTTCCCTGTGGCTGTTTGGACTGTGGTACGGTACGCCCACAAGCATTCACCAAGCTTCTCGTTCCAGTTGTATTTTTTGGACGATACGAACTTCTTGAGAAGTTTGATGATTGTTTTGTTGAATGCTTCTGCCAACCCATTTGCTGCCGGATTGTATGGTGTTGAGGCAATATTCTGGATGTGGTGTTTGTCACAGAACCGATAGAAGGCGTGGCTTACAAACTACGGACCATTATCGTGGATGATCCTTTGGGGCAGTCCAAAGTGATAGATGACGTGATGCTTAAGGAAGCTGATCACGTTTGAAGTCTTTACTTCTACAAGCGGGACAGCTTTCGCCCATTTGGAGAAGTAATCTGTGTTTGCGAGTATGAAGCGATGTCCTCGGAAGGAAGGTGGAGTAATCGGACCGATGATATCCATTCTCCATGCTTCGAACGGCCAGGATGCCACCGTCGGATGTAGAAATTCGGATGATTGGTGAATGAAGTCCGCGTGGACATGGCAAACTTTGCACTTTCTTGCACAATCTATCGCATCTGCTACCATCATGGGCCAGTAGTAGCCCATTCGGTGAAGTCGGTCTTGCAACTTAAGGCCAGGCTGATGGGCCCCGTAGACACCGTCGTGAGCTTCACGTACGGCTTCTTTGGCTTCTGCGTTTGACAGACATCGAAGCAATAATCCATCATAGGATCGGTGATACAGCATTTTCGTCTCTGTATCGTAGAAGAATTTGAGAGAACGCCTTCGGATAGAGGTGGCCTCTTTTAGGTTCTCGGACAGGATGTCGTAGACTACGAAGTCAATGAATGGTTGTCTCCAGTCTGGGAGTTCGTCGGTCGTCTGAGCGGAATAACTCGCCACGAATTGAACATTATTCTTGGGGCAGACCAGTTCGTAGCCTATTACATCCACGGACTAGCGAGCATAGTTCGGAACCGCTAGGGAAACGGCAAGGCCAGCTAGGGCATCAGCTTTAATATTTTGGAGTCTGGGAACATGTTCGATGAAGAACCCCTCGAACGATGAGATGATGTTGATCACTGTTTGGTGATAGGGGATCATGTCTTCGTGGCGTACTTCGTACGATCCTCGGATCTGATTGACGATTAACTGAGAATCGTCGTATGCTTCAAGATATTCTATCCGCAGCTCTCTTGCAAGTTGGAGGCCAATGACCAAAGCGTTGTACTCGTCCACATTGTTAGAGCAGGGCTCTGTGAGAGAGTAAGTACGGTTAATCACCAATCCGGAAGGGAAGAACAGCACCACCCCGACTTCGACGATGATGTTGCCTTTAGGTCCGGTCCTTGAGGCGCCGTCGAAGAACATTTGCCATATATTATCGTGAGAGATCGCATGCGAGTCGGGAACTCATCTGGGATTTTTTCATATATTATGGACTACTCCGAGCCCGGGTGGGCTGCCAAAAAGTCTGCCAGGGCTTGACCTTTAACAGCCTTTTGTGGGACGAAGATCATATGATAAGGGGACAGCAATATTGCCCATGTAGCGATGCGAGAGCTGAGTGCCCCTGGTTTAGTCATGAGGACTCTGAGAGGGTTGACTCGTGAGATCATATGTATGGTTGTCCAGTGACATAGTACCGCGTCTTCTAAATGGCAAATACCAGGGCGAGGCATTCCTTCTCCACAGCGGTGTATCGGTGCACTGGCCCAATCATCATTCAACTGAGGTAATATATAGCTTGTTTATGGCCTGCATCATTGTTTTATGCCAGCAGAGCACCGAGGGAATATTACATTGCTTGTACGTAGAACTTGAATGGTTTTCCAGCAACCGGGGCTACCAGTACTGGAGGGTTCGACAAATATTCTTTGATGTTGTCGAAGGCACGTTGACATTCTTCGTCCCATACGAATGAGACACCTTTCTTTATGAGATGGGTGAATGGTCGACATCGTTCGGAGAGGTTAGAGATGAACCTCCTGATGTAAGCTAGCCTCCCTTGAAGGCCTCTGAGTCCGCAGAGATTTCTTGGGGGACCCATCTCCATAATTACTTTCGTCTTCTCAGGGTCTATATGAATACCCTGGGCGGTGATGATGAAACCCAAGAACTTTCCGCTGGATACGCCCAAGAAAGATTTTGTGGTATTCATCTTCAGGTTGTGCGCTCGTATCAGGTCGAATATCGTTCTCAGATCCTGCAGATGGTCTTTCTTACAACGACTCTTGACGGCAATGTCATCAACATAGCACTCTACCGTCTTGCGCAAGTGTTCTCTGAAGATGATACTCATGGCTCTTTGATATGTGGCACCGACATTCTTTAAACCGAAAGATATGACTGTGTAGCAGTATGTGCTAATCGGTGTTCGGAATGATGTATGCTTCTCGTCGTCAGGAGACATCTTGATTTGGTTGTACCCCGAGAAGCCATCCATGAATGACATACTTTCAAAGCCGCAGGTGTTGTCAATCATGATGTCTGTGATAGGGAGGAGGAATTCATCTTTGGGACACGCCTCGTTCAGATTGCGGAAGTCGATGCAGATTCAAATCTTTCCATTCTTCTTGAGGACTGGTACTATGTTGGCGACCCAGTCAGGATGTTGTTCCTCACGAATGAAGCCGCTGGCTATTAGTTTGTTGACTTCGGCTTCGATCGCATCCATGATGCATGGACAAAAGCGTCGCTGTTGTTGCTTGACTGGCTTTGCATCCGGCCGAATGTTGAGTTTGTGAAGAGCAATATCGGGATTTAACCCCGGCATGTCTTCATAGCTCCAGGCGAACACATCAATATATTCTTTGACAAGTTCCAGTAGCGATTCTCGCTCTTCGTCTATTAGGCTTTTACTGACAAAGATTGGTTTTGGAGAAGATATGCTGCCGAGGTCGACCTGTATAACCTCATCTTCAGTAGGAGGTTCTCTCTGTTCGAACCACTTTTCCTATTGTGTATCCAACTATTGGGCCCACGACTCTAACTCGAGGATTTTTGGAATGTTTTCATCTTCTTCATAAGCGTCGGCAAATGCCATATTGACTGACAGGACTTGTCTGAATACGTCTCCGATGCTGGTATCCGAGTCAAAGATTGGTGACCCGGTTGAATGTGAATGCTAGTCACATTCTTCATCTGAACTTTCAGGGGTCATTGTGGGTGTAACATACCCTAATCCACATCGAGTCTTGCTATAGTAGTCTCGTGGTTTGCCAGCCGGGACTGTCGACTTTAAAGGTAGTCGTCGACCAGTGCCGTAGTTCAAGCCTGTCATGGTCTCCAGATCATACCCGTGTTTTTGCATAAGATATTTAGATTGGGGGCTATAAAGATACAGAGGCAGTCTCCTGGCATCTGATTCAAGGTCGACTTCTTTTATGGTGAAGGGCTGCGGATCGTCCTTCCGGCCGAAGATGATTGGATGGTCCCCTCCCTCGATTATGCGGTAAGCGTCTTCCACTGGAGTAAGCTGGATTGTGGTGTACACATTTGTCACCTGTGTGTGTAGGTGAGTGCCTATACCGTCTTCCATAGCATACATTGTACAAAGCTTATTGAGTTCGAGATAGTTCAAAGATAGCCCTTTATATATTGATGAAGTAAGGTATATTTTCTAGAGAGATTACATTATCTGCAGAGGGAACATCAGTATGGGCAGCCACATACTTGGCTAGCTTCGGTTCCTCTTCGGCTACCTCCTGTATAAACGAAGACTGAGAGGATGACCTGGGCAGCTTGATCGTCAGAGGTTCAGCTGGTGGAGCAGAACATGGAGTTGTTGGTAGACTAGCGACCCCCAGTTTGGTACCTGATGATGGGCGAGGAGTGGTTGGTTCGCTAGAAGTTCCAGACCTTGCATCGGGGTGACAACTCTTCTTGGAAAGGCATATCGTCATTGGCTTGTCGGAGGGATTGAGCTTCTCTGTTTGCGGCTAGCCGACTCTCGACAACCTGATTATCAACGGATCCGTTGTGGGTCTTGGCACTTGGCCGGACCTTGGCAGCCGGATTATCATTTGCTCTTCTTGTGCCGAGAGGCTGATTGCGTCCTTACGCAGGGTGGCGGTAAGGGGTGCGGACTTGCCAGGTTTGCGAGCTTGGAGGTGGATCGTCAGATGTTCTTCTGATCCTGTGGCTGTCTTGGTACGAGCTTCCACATCTTCTTCACCAAGGTGCCTCTTCGAATTTTCGTACAGGCAGGAGTCTGAGTAGTAGGATTCGACCCCTTTGAAGGGATCGATGTCGGCAAATTCTGTCCTCACGAAGCCGTGTTTGTCGACATACTTGAAGCATTGGTGCAGCGTGGAAGGCACGATCATATAATCGTGTATCCAAGGGCGCCCCAAAAGGATGTTGTAAGAAGTGTCTGCATCTATGACGTAATAGGTAACTTCTGACTGGAGATCGCCAATTTAACACTTCAGAAGAATCTTCCCAATTGGGTAGCTCCTGCCCGAATTGAAACCGCTGATAGCGGTACTTGTAGGCATCAGACGATGCATAGGGATGCGTAGATGATGTAACAGACCCTTCGGGATGATACTTATGGAAGAACTAGGATCAATGTGCATCCGATCCACCTTTACATTGCCGATGTATCCAGTGTAGTATAACGGGAGATCGTGCATATTGGTTTTGATGAGCATATCCTGCGGAGTGAAGACAATGTTGGGCATCGCTCCCGTGCAAGCGCTGTCTTGGAGATCTGCAGGCGGGTTCTCTCCCGTGAGGTTGACCTGAGCCAGGTATGCGTCGACATTTTGGAGTGCATCGCTCAAAGTCGTGCGAACATCCTTTGAGAGTCTCAGAAGCTCGTATAATGACAACTTGGCCGGTGTGTTGGCCAATTGCGCCAAGATGTCAAAGTTGTAGGGCCTCTCCAGTCCCTGTGGTGTCTCTTTTCGGAGGGATTTGTCAAAGCGAGTCTCCTTCGGCCTAAGCTTGTCGGTCGTCGGAGGCTGAACAGGTCCTGGAGCGTCAGTTATAGCGGGCTGATGATCTTTATTCGAGTTATCAGCGATGGGTTGGGATTGTGCCCCAGACCGAGTAACGACAGCTGTGACTTCTTCGATATCTGCCGAGATTGTGTGGCAGGAACTGGCTTTTCCACTCTTCTTCTTGCTAATGGAAGATGGTGTGGACTGAGTCACTTCAGGTACCAAATCTGGATGGACCCACATGACCTCCCCTCATGATGTGGTGAGGGGTACTGGACCAGCAGCCTGATCTCGGGGAGGTAGAAGATTAGCAATCTCCATTGTCGCCAAAGGGATGGGGACCAGACCATCTTGAGTTTTTGTTGGAGGGAAGCTGCCAAATTGTACTGACACCATATTGGCTGCCACAGTCACCTCCTCGAAATCGATGGCCAGAGCGTTCAAATCGATGAGATTTTGGATGTACCGTTTTAGTTGGTAGCAGTCGTGTGTAGCATGATGGACGTAGCGGTGGTAATGGCAGTACTTTGGGTTCTCTATTTCTGTCGGCCGAGGTTCCCGTCTTGATGGAGGAAGCTGAATTCTGTCTCCTTGTATGAGTATGTCCAAGATGGGCTTAACGTGACCGTCTACGAAGGAGTAAGTGATTTGCGGCCATTATTTGTCTGCCGGTTTTAGCTCAAGTTTTTGTGCTGTGTCGGCCACCATAGCCTGCTTGCCCTTGTTGTCCAGATTATTGGTGGAGCTACCCCCATTGTTTGTGTTGGCATTGGGACGCCTGCCCTTGTCCTCTTATTCTGAGATGTGCAATCCCAGTTGGCGAGCCTTCTTCAATCGTTCTTCGGCGCTTGTGGTACTGATGATAAACGTCTTCCAGTCCTTGAATTGACTTTCGCCCATCCAGAGGCTGATTGTTGGAAGCAGCCTCTTTTGGCAAATCTCAATTTAGGAGGAATCCGGATTTCCAAACGACAGCTTTATTGTGGTTTGGCGAAACCGCTCAATATAGTTCCTTGTCAGCTCTTTCTCCCCTTGAACAACGTCCACAAGGATGGACATCATGACGTCCTGTCCTACTTCGTAGAATCTCTCCAAGAACATGCGCTTGAAGCCGACGAATGAGTGGATGTAGTTGTCTGGAAGGTTGCGATACCAACCGAAGGTGACTCGTTCCAACGCCCCAATGAATAATCATGTGAGGATGGCATCGTCATGGAGCAGATGGTCAGTGGTGACCTCGAAGTAAGTGATGTACCGACTTGCGGAGGTCTTGCCATCATACGGGTTGATGTTGAACGGCTTACATCTTGGCGAGAAGGGGACATCCCTCCATGCAGCAGGGTACGGTTGCTGTATTCTGAGGTCTTGAGAGTTTTCTCGAGCGTGAAACATGGCTCGGAGCTCCTGGACCTCTCTTCTCGCTTCTCGGGCCACATCCACAACTGTGGGGGACGTTACTTCAGGAGGATTGTTGCCCGAATTTGGGGCCACTGAATTTTAGTCCGTATTGACCGTGGGACCCGCGCTTGTATGGCCAGGCGTCCCTTCTTGCAGGGTTGGAAGGGCCGCTTTGATCTCGTCTACAAACTTGACCAAGGCGAACAATATAACTTCCAGAGTCTCGATGCGTTGGCGATCACTGGAACAACTTGGTTGCTGTCCGTCATGAATACCGTCCTCACGTGAGGAAAGATGGATGGCACAGTGGAGGACGTGTCTTCCGAGTCATACCCCTGTAATGAGAAATCATCGGGGTATATGGGAATGTCTTCCTCTGGTTCAGACTCAGATAGAACAGTACCCCCAGTTTTCGAGTTCGCCTCGTCTTGGGAGTTGTGGATGTCCTCGGGGACGTCGGGGTTTGCTGTATCTGATGGGAGAGTTGTTTCTCCCGGCTCGTCTTTTTGGAACATCGGATTGTCGTGGAGGTTCGGAGGAGTGCTAGCCCCAGTCCCAGCAACCCCTAGTGGTGTGGACGATGAATCCTCCACTGTAGCAGATTTCGTCTTAGAACGGGTGCCTTGGAAAACTCCGGTGGTGGGCACCCGCTTAGACGACATTCTCATAGTCATAGTGGATGAAATCTTCAGGCTGGAAACATTTGTCTTCTTCCCTCTCCCATCAGCGGGGATTTTTGAGCAGAGTTGCTGGAGACGACGGGAAGTGACTCATCCTCTAAACATGGTTGTTGCAGTCTTTGGAAGACGGACTGTCGGTCTTCTCGTATCGTCGCGTTGTTGCAACAGCAGTTTACGATGACTTGGGTGCAGTGACATCCGTGGGAGGACTCTTTGCACGCCGATGCACCTTCTCTTTCTTTGCGTTTGTGGAGGATGGCCTCACGCAAGTCAGAGGGGTCTGGTTCGACCATATTTGCTCCCTGGATTTTGGAAGACTTTCAAGAACCTCTCTATCCGTTTGCCGTCGGGGGCTGGACTCGAGTGGTTCTGTACAACTTTCCATCAGAGGCCCGTATAACGGTATGCGGGATGCTCGGATGATCAAAGGTCGGATCAGCGGATCGAGCTTGCCAAGCTCGTGCTGCCCTAGACTTCTTCACTCTAGTGAGTGAGGGCACATAGTAGGAAGAGTCTAAGTGGTGCTAGGAGAGAATCAGACATGTCTTCTTGGGAGTATATGAGATCAGGACCATAGAAGAGACGGTCGAAGACGGAGCCGCGAGTATTAGGCCTCATGCAGCTGGAATCAATAACCTTCATGCGGCTGGCAGTTGTGGCCGCATAGGCTTTCTTCATGCGGCTGGGAGTCTCGGTCGGAAGACTTTTCTTCATGCGGCTGGATGATCTGGCCCGCATAGACCTCCTTCATGCGGCTGGCAGTTTCAGCCGCATGAGCATCCTGCATGCGGGTTGCAGACTTGGTCAAATGAGTGTTCGATTTCTTCTTGGGGCGCATAGAATCACTCTTTGTACCTGCAAGTCCAGCATCGTAGTGCTTTCCTCTGCCGGACGTGATCATGAGAGGAATTACCCAACCCATGACTTGGAGCTGGCTGCAGTAGTGTTTGCACTTAAGTTGTGGAGACACTACTTGTATGGAGATAGGATGGAGATTTTCACCGACCACAAGAGCCTGAAGTACGTTTTCACCCAGAAGGATCTTAACATGCGTCAGAGGAGGTGGCTAGAGCTACTTGTGGATTATGATGTCAACCTGCAATACATCATGGGAAGGCCAACGTCGTTGCAGATGCGTTGAGCAGGAGAGCCAGAGTTTATTTCCTAACAGCCCAACCAGAGCTGTTAGCAGATCTTCAGAAGATAGGTATAGAAGTTGTTCTCCCTTCCAGTGTGGCATTGATGGCCACTATGCGAGTTTAGTCCGCTATAGTCGAGAGGATCTGGATGGCGCAGTCAGCAGATTCCAAGCTTCAGCGACTCAGAGCAGAGTGTAAGGCAGGATGAAGACCAGAGTTATACATTCATGAAGACGGTACACTTAGGCATGGGAGGCGTCTTTGTGTATCCAGTGGAGATATCAGACAAGAGATTATGGCAGAAGCTCACAGTTCTCAATATTCCATCCATCCCGGCGGTACGAAGATGTACCGTGATATCCGTCAACGCTTTTGGTGGAATGGCATGAAGAGGGAGATAGCCCGGTTTGTCTCTCGATGTTTGGTTTGTCAACAAGTTAAAGCTGAACATCAGAGGCCAGCTGGACTTCTTCAGCCCTTGCCAATTCCAGAATGGAAGTGGGAGCATGTAACCATAGATTTCGTGACTGGATTACCTAGATCCCCAGCTGGTCGAGATGCTATTTGGGTTATAGTTGACCGGCTCACGAAGGTGGCCCACTTTCTCCCGTTCAGAGTTGGTCAGTCGACGGCTCAGCTGGCAGAGATGTACCTCAGGCAGGTAGTCAGGATGCATAGAGTACCAGTCAGTATCACCTCGGACCGAGATTCAAGGTTTACGTCGCACTTTTGGCACAACTTGCAAGAAAGTTTGGGAACTCACCTCCAGTTCAGCTCAGCTTATCACCCGCAGATAGATGGCCAGTCGGAACGCACGATCCAGACTCTTGAAGATATGTTGCGGTCATGTACACTCGACTTCGGTGGTTCGTAGGAAGATCACCTGCACCTGGTAGAGTTCTCGTAAAACAATAGTTTCCAAGCTAGTATCCAGATGGCACCGTTCGAGGCACTATATGGCAGGAAGTGCAGATCCCCGTTAGCTTGGGATGATGTTGGAGAAAGGCAGATGCTCGATCCAGAAATGATTGCTCAGACAGTTGAGGTGGTCAGAAGAGTCCGAGATCATCTTCGAGTTGTACAAGATCGTCAGCGTCATTGGGCCAATTCTCATCAGCGTTCTCTTGAGTTCTCTATCGGCGACCACGTATTCCTAAGGATTTCGCCTAACCGTGGCGTCATTCGTTTCGGCGTATGGGGAAAGCTTAGTCCTGGGTATATAGGACCGTTCGACATTCTGAAGCGAGTAGGAGATGTGTCCTATCGTCTCGCTCTTCCGCCGTCGCTACGTGAGGTGCATGACGTGTTCCATGTATCTCAACTACGACGGTATATCCCGAACCCGAGCCATATCCTGGATCATTCAGAATTGGTTGTTGGTACCAACCTTTCGTATGAGGAAAGGCCTGTGTCTATATTAGACCGAAGAGAGAAGATACTCAAGAACAAGACTATTAGTTTAGTCCGTATTGCTTGGGGTCATCACTCTTTGGGTGAGTCAACATGGGAGCGTGAGGATGATATCCGATCGCGATATCCCGACCTGTTTGACTCGTAAGGTATAATGTCTTTCTTATGCCTTATGCTTTAATTCCTTGCTTGCATGAATGATTGTATAATTGATTGCTTAGTCAGATATTGCTTGTGATTAGTATAGCCTGTCCCGACATCTCTAGCCTCTGATTAAATTTTGAGGACAAAATTCTTTTAAGGTGGATAGAGTTGTAATGCCTATAGTTTGTATTACGTATTTTGGAATGTGTGTACGTATCTCGACTCGTATTGCATGTCTCCTGGCTTGGTTCGGCTTGGTTCGGCTTGGGTTGCTTATTGGTTCATCATGAACCAAGGGGAGAACCCTTACCTACCACCACCATCCCCATTTATTAGCCCAACTCTTTCTCTCTCTTCATTACTCTTCTTCTCCACCATTACTTCTCCACCTACCAAGCCTAGGCAAGTGCAACTTGCTTCATGATGGATCTCAAGTTTTATTGTTCCCTTCTCTTCCTTACTTGATTCTAAGCCTCTTTAAAACTTGGCATTTTTGGATTTGATGGATGGATTCTTGTAGATCTAAGTTTGTAACTTTTCAGTTTTTCTTGGTTTTGATCTCTAAAACTTGGTTATTTTCGAAAACTAATGGTTCTATGTTGTAGAGAATTCAATTTCATGCAGTTTTAGCTTTTTTCGCTTGATTTTGACTTCGGATGAGAAAGTTATGGCCATGGCAAGTTTTTAGAACTATTATGGCTGAACTTGTTGATTGGGGATGATGACCCCCATGCGCCCGGGAGGCCATGCGCTGTGACATCCCGCAACGTATCCTATAACTCCGAGCGTGTCATGCGCGTAGGTTCCTTACACGCATGTACTGAAGACGCAACGTGAGTTTTCCACGCACCGATGTGCAGGAATTCCCACGCGTGGATGTGCAGGAATTCCCACGCGTCGATGTACAGGAATTCCCACGCACGGATGTGCAGGAATTCTCACTCACGGATGTGCAGGAATTCCCACACGCCGATGTGCAGGAATTCCCACGTACGGATGTACAGGAATTCCCACGCGTCGACGTGCAGGAATTCCTACGCGCGGATGTGCAGAAATTCCCACGCGCCGATGTGCAGGAATTCCCACGCGCCATGTGTGCAGGAATCCCATGCGCCGAAATTGCTTTATTTTACTGTTTTTGCCTGTTTAAGTTGTTTTGTGTCACGACCCGCACCCTAGAGTAAGGGCACGAGACGTGGGTACGTCCAGCCTACGCCACAGTGTCGGCGGTAGAACGCTGTCCTAGGTTAACATACATCTAACAATATATCCCTAAACAGTTTATACTCCCCGAATGGGGGTGACAAAACAGTAAATGAACTCAATCACAACTAAGGAAGAGAGCACGATATGAAAAAGAACTCAAGGGAAAATAGATGATAAAGTAGTCTAAGATAATCCCAGCAAATATCCAGAGTACAACTCAGCTACAGGACAAGAAAGAATATATACAACTCAGAAACTCTGAACAGAAAATAAGTCTAGCTAAACATGTCTCAAGGCAACAAAAAAATAAGATAAACCTAACTAAACTAGTCTAGGCAGTGGGGGTGATGTTCTCTGTTAGAGCTGGGTCCTCCTGAGAGTCCAACTCGCAAGTGTCGTCTAGGGCTGCCCCGTAGAAGGTATCCACACAGGCCTCCTCCTCGTCCTCTGTAATATTTTCAACAGGTCCAGTCAGGACAGGAGCGAGTACAGTACATCTCAACAGTTCATAGCAGGTTAGAAAATATAATCATGCAGTAAAGTGAGATACAAGTACTGAAAGAAGTGCAGTATGTAAACAGAGAGAGAAAGCTGTAATAGAAATATCTACTATAGATAGAGACTAACAGTGGCTAGTGAGTCAGAGTACAATATAGACAAGTAAATGGCATAGGAGATTCTGATAAGACACTATGGAAGAGATTCTGATAAGATACTACTTGGGTATTATTCACATGTCTACTTCTACTCCCCCGTGCCCCCAATCAATACACAAGGATCCAACCAGGTTATGTTATGATTCCATGCAAAGGCCCCTGAAGGGTGATACATGGATGTCCTATAAATAGGGATTCTAGGAGATTCTAGGATACCCAGTAAATGGGATAAGAGATTCTAGGAGACTCTGTGATCATAAGAGTATATGTCACAAGTGATCAAAGAACCAGTGAAGCATAGTGATACGCCATGTAAGTGAAACGCACAGAACATGTAGTACCCGATGCTCCCTAAGGATAACATCTCAAGAAGGGATCCATATAGTACCAATCCGTGTGACCAATGTGACAGTAACAAGTAAAGTAATTTAATGCAGGAAATAATTCTAAGCAGGATATGAAATGATCAGAGAATGTACTCGCCTTGTATCTGAGTGTCCAATATGAAAGTACTGTCCGAGGAGTGGTGTCTGGCTGCTAATCAGAACAGCACAAGTCACAACAAGTCTAAAATGCTAAAATAAAGTTCTACTATGCATTCTACATGAATCTAGGTCAATCTAGGCCAAAGTCAACTCTTGGTCAACTCTGGTCAACCCTAGAAGTCAAACTAGGTCAACCAAGTCAAACCAAAGTCAAACTAGTCTACATTAGGCTAACAAGGCTATTCTAAGTCTAACAAGACTACACAAGTCAAATCTAGGCTCACTAGCTAAGCAGATACAACCATAGGCCATAGGCAATACCATATTCAGTTTCTATATCTAAACAATGCATATGTACACATACCACACAATCTAATATAGGATACCTATATTGACCTATCTAGGCTCCTATTCACATATTAGATACATACATTATATGGCAATATATATACATATATATATATTGATACACACATGTGTATATAATATAACTAGAATATATAACCTATAGGCTAATGTGTAAACCATACAACATTCTGCTAATACATATAAATATATACATATGTATAAAGGGGGCTCATGTGTGTGGTGATACAGGGGTATATGTGTGTGTGTGTATTAGTGAGAGAGATGTGAATGGAACTGAACTGTGTGGGAATGGGTTTACAATGTGTGTGTAGGTGAGGGATACATATCATGTGTGTGTGTAATTTGTTTGTGCGTGCGTGTGTCAATAGTATTCAGTCACAAGAGAGTGTGAAACATACATGAGGGTATGTAGACTGGATACATGAAACAGTGTGATAGGGACATGCAAACAGTGAACAGTGAATGGGACAATACCAGTTCAGGTTTAGGGATTTCTAACTCAGTTATACACATGGAAAACATCCACACACTTCATTTAAATCTCAGTTTAACAGCCTTATATTAATTCCCAGATTTCAACATCAGTTCTAAACATTCCCAGGTTAATACAACATTAGAAATCATCCATAGTTCATAATAGAAATCAAAAGAAAATAGTTTACAACAGTTCATAAATTCCAGTTTTTAGTCTCTTCCTTGCATTCTCAGTTTTAAGCCTAAACTACAACCAAACAATCCCAAATTTGACATACCAATAGAATTCATATAGGAGTACAAGTTAGAGGTTTAATATCATGTAAATAACAGTGTAGAATAGGTTAAATTAATGTTTAAAGTTCAATTTCGAAATATGAGAAAAAACAGGAAATTGGGACTGTTTCACAGTTTTAGGATAATAGGGGAAATCGAGATTTAATCATCAAAACCAATTTAAAATACCCAAACAGTGGTTGGTAACATATCTACATGTTGTGTACGTGTCACACAAGAGTTTGTGTCCACCCAAGTGGACACAAACGTGTCCAATCTCATAAAATACGAAAACAGTGCACAAATAGACTGCTCCTCGTGCACGTGTTCACGGTGTCCGTGTGCACGACACGACACGACACGATACAACCCACGTGGTTGTGTCCAAGTGTCGACTAGGTCTAGGTCTAGGGCTAGGACACCCTGATATGGGTCCATGACACGTATGTCAGTGACACGACACACGTATCAGTACACGAAAACAACTGAACCCAGTTCAGTGCAAAAGCAATGCACGTGTTCGTGCGTGTCCGACACGACACGTGGGGGTCTGAGACTCGACACACGTCGTGTCAGTCACGAGGACGACCCGTGTGTCAAGTGTCGCATGTCGACATGGCGTGTCCTGACAGCTGTGGCCCCCGAACAGCAGGGGATCAAACCAGAGCGCGCGCGCGTGTGTACGCCACGTGTCCACGCGTCGATTGCGACACGACCCGACACAATCACCACCTCAGAGGAACAGAAATCAATAAGCAATATCAAAACCTAGATTTCTATTCAAAAACTTCCTAGAAATTAGGTTGAAATGTCCTTTGGGACATTTCAACAAACACCTACTGTGGGTTCCCGATACGTGTCCAAAAAACGGACACGAAACCTATGAAACTCGACACGAAACCAATGCAGCCACTTAGGGGACTCCTAGGGCTTCCTAAATTTATAAAGAAATCAAAATTTCATTGAGAAATGAAGAAGTTATCTATAGATGAACTCCTAGAAAAATTCTCCTTTGTTGAGCTCCTCTCCTTGATATCCCAATCCAATAAATCAATACCAAACTGAAATAAAACTCCAATAACAGCAAGTATAGGTATATTAAAACCTAATGGAAGAGATTTGAATGAAAAAGGACATGGAATGGAATTTCTATGGATTAAAAGAAATAGGAACAAACCTCTTTCTAAACTTGAGCTTTCCTAAAAGAGGCAACCCTAAACTAAGAGAGTATTTATAGGGTGGTGTTCCCAAGGAGGATATGGTGGCCGGCCAAGTGAGTCTAGGGCTAGGGTTTTGTATTCTTGGGCTTTGGGCCAATCTACAAGGCTATGACTTAAATTGATTTATCAATGGTTCTAAATCATAAGTCATGATTTATGACTTTCTAATTCCTATTGCTAACTAGAGTCTATTGACCAAACTAAGGGTTAGCTTAGGTTAGACTAGAGTCATATTACCTAACCAAGTCCATACTAACTAGGGTTAGCTTCTAGGTTGGTCTACAAGGGTCAAAATTAGTCAAAGTCAACCTAGTCAACCTTCATCCAAACAATTCCAAAATAATTCCTAAAAATTCCCATAAATTAAAATCAAATCAAATAACCCAAAAAATGACAAAAATACCCTCAACTGGAAATGATAAACAAAATATCCTAATCATAAGGCTAGGCTCTAGGTCAACCAGTCTCCAAGGTTACACTATCAAAACACCAAAATCATAAGTCATGATTTAAAATAGTTTTAAATGATTAAAAAAATCACTAAAAATTATATCATGATTTAAATATCATTATTAAAAGACTAAAATTACAAAATTTCAAAATTACCCTCTTCTGAAAAACTGAATGTTACAATCCTACCCACCTTATAAAAATTTCGTCCTCGAAATTAAAGGTGATCGTACTCCTTCTAGGTTAAGCCCCCAGCAATCATAGTCTCAGAACCTATTCAATCATACAATTTAAGAGGACGACATACAGGGTTATGGCATACGGTGGTAATGAAAGTCTCATCTAGGTATACTAGTCATAGTAGACCAAAACAATCATAAGTATCAAAACACACAAGCAGTCTAGGGTGTTAAACCGGAAAAGACACAGAAGTAACAATCATCAAAACTGTAAGGCAGTCTACCATCCTATGTAAAAATTGGTACTTATTATAAAAATAAAATAAAGATAACCACCAATTATCTATTAAGGGATACTATTCAAGAAAATTAAAAACAAAGTTAAAGAATGAAAGTCAATTGTATTGAAATCCAATCACAATATATTTATATATAGCATTAGAGAGGGAAAAGCTAACATTACGTAAAGGTTATGTAGTTTGTGTGAATTATACATGAAAGTGCATAAGAGGATCTGTGTCTCAACTATAGCTATCAAGTTACACTATTCATGGCATATTGGTTAAGCAGTCTACAAGGCACAAGCTATTTACTCATAACATGCATGGCTAACCATATATATATATGTATGTTTATATGTATAGAGAGGTAGAGATTTTAATTGCATCTACATACATTATAACATGTATACAGAACTATATATATATATATATATATATATATATATATATATATATATATATATATATATATATATATATATATATATATATATATATAGCTATATGAACATAACATAGAGATGAAGGGTTAGGTTTTCATTGCAGTTGTGAACATTAGTGTAGAGTGTCAAGTGTACATGGGTTAAAACTTGAAATGAAGGGTTCAATCATTCAGTTTAGCTCAACATTACAATTAGATCTGAAATTGAACTACACATTTGGAAGCAATGTAAAAAAAAATATTAACATGTATTCAGTTTTCAAAATTTTGGAGAAATTCGAACATCAAAACCAACTCAATACTTACCACAACCACAACCTAACATGTAAGAGTATGAATTATATACCTACACACAACAATGTATACGGCTCAAAACATTACATTAAAGAATACTGCAATTCGACTAATCACTTAGAATTTAGACTTAAAGGGTTAATATGTACACAGTCTCAGGTTTGACAATTTCAACACAAAACTCAACCAATATCCTTTAAAAAAAATTGGAACCTCATACGTAACATACATGTGTAGTGATGTAAACAACAACTAATATCATGAAATTTAAAATTTATTTACGAATTTAATCTGGAAAAACTAGTCACTGATACTGTCATATTTTAAAATTATTAAGATTTTAAGAAATTAACATCAACATATTAATATGCATTTAGATAGGTTGGTGATCAAGTGTAGCATGCATACGTGTCAGGCAAGCATCTGTGTCCACTATATATACATATATTTTAAGGTAATACAAGAATTAATGGAAAGAAGAAAATAATGATAAAATTTGTTCTGCTTATCTGTTTAAAAGAAGGAACCATTTGAAACCAGAGTTGTAATATCAAATCTAAGTCAAGGTCTAGCAAAATCACTGATTCATTGTATTAGGAAGAATTTATAGCAAGAAGTTACACAAGGTTATAATAACAGCTAAGCTACTCCTACTCATACTCCTACTCCTAAGTTATTCATAACAACATAAGGGTATGATATTTAAAACCTTCTCGAGATACAATCTGTTAATCATATGCGTCTGTCCAAAATCATGTTGCCCAGAGTCCTCATCATGCTAGTGAGCAATGCTATAATAATTACAGAGTCCTTGACTAAGGTACGTACTCCTAGGTTCATGGTATTTAAAATTTTCTCATTGCCGCATGCGACGGCGAAAACCTTAAATTCCCATACCCGAGAAATACATCCAAAATCTGACTATACGTCCTCACTATGCCAGCTAACACAACTCTCGAAGATTCAAGATCTCATAAATGAGGTGACCTAGCCCATATGATTTTCTTAGAAGAAGAAAAAAAAACAAACATAACAAAAGAGCAACATGACAAAAATTAATCAATCAGCAAGGAACAGATGGAATCGGATTTCAAGGTAGTTATAAAAGACAATTGCGGGAATGGAATCGAGAAGAACGAAACTTGCAGCAATATCTCCAATGGTCTGTGCATCCTTGATTGTCCTGACGATAGCTCGCCCCTGCTGGTTTCCCCCGGTCTGCTGCTGATGCTGCATGAACCGCTGCTGCTGAGAGAAATCGGGAATGACGGGAAAAAGTCCCTGTACAGTCAGAGGTGCACCTTCTATGTAGCAAAAATGCCAACCTGAGTCGGCACAACAGAAACTGCGGTCTCGAGGCCCTGATGAACAAGACGAGAAGTGGCCAGCCTCTCGATAGTATCCCCCGAACCGAAGCGATGAGATCGTGCCTTCATAATCATCATGAAGACAGATCAAAACAAGAAACAATTTCTGAGAATGAAGCGAAAATTCAAGGAGGACAGTTTATATTCAAGGGAAACAACGAGTAGCATATTTAGATAAAAGGGATCTGATAAGGAGTTTTTCCTAATGTGATTGAGTACCTTCAAAATATCCTAATCCTACTACAGGCTGTAGTGATACTCTAGTTCGAATACCACTACATAAACTCGACCTGCATGGGCCACCACTAAAAACGTGTCACGATCCGCACCCTAGAGTAAGGGCACGAGACGTGGGTACGTCCAGCCTACGTCGCAGTGTCGGCGGTAGAACGCTGTCCTAGGTCAACATACATCTAACAATATATCCCTAAACAGTTTATACTCTCCGAATGGGGGTGACATAGCAGTAAATGAACTCAATCTCAACTAAGGAAGAGATAGCACGATATAAAATAGAACTCAAGGGAAAATAGATGATAAAGTAGTCTAAGATAATCCCAGCAAATATCCAGAGTACAACTCAGCTACAGGACAAGAAAGAATATATACAACTCAGAAACTCTGAACAGAAAATAAGTCTAGCTAAACATGTCTCAAGGCAGCAAAAAATAAGATAAACCTAACTAAACTAGTCTAGGCAGTGGGGGTGATGTCCTCTGCTAGAGCTGGGTCCTCCTGAGAGTCCAGCTCGCAAGTCTCGTCTAGGGCTGTCCCGTAGAAGGTATCCACACAGGCCTCCTTCTCGTCCTCTGTAATATTTTTAACAGGTCCGGTCAGGACATGAGCGAGTACAGTACATCTCAACAGTTCATAGCAGGTTAGAAAATATAATCATGCAGTAAAGTAAGATACAAGTACTGAAAGAAGTGCAGTATGTAAACAGAGAGAGAAAGCTGTAATAGAAATATCTACTATAGATAGAGACTAACAGTGGCTAGTGAGTCAGAGTACAATATAGACATGTAAATGGCATAGGAGATTCTGATAAGACACTATGGAAGAGATTCTGATAAGATACTACTTGGGTATTATTCACATGTCTACTTCTACTCCCCCGTACCCCCAATAAATACACAAGGATCCAACCAGGTTATGTTATGATTCCATGCAAAGGCCCCCGAAGGGTGATACATGGATGTCCCATAAATGGGGATTCTAGAAGATTCTAGGATACCCAGTAAATGGGATAAGAGATTCTAGGAGACTCTGTGATCATAAGAGTATATGTCACAAGTGATCAAAGAACCAGTGAAGCATAGTGATACGCCATGTAAGTGAAACGCACAGAACATGTAGTACCCGATGCTCCCTAAGGATAACATCTCAAGAAGGGATCCATATAGTACCAATCCGTGTGACCAACGTGACAGTAACAAGTAAAGTAATTTAATACAGGAAATAATTCTAAGCAGGATATGAAATGATCAGAGAATGTACTCGCCTGGTATCTGAGTGTCCAATATGAAAGTACTGTCCGAGGAGTGGTGTCTGGCTCCTAATCAGAACAGCACAAGTCACAACAAGTCTAAAATGGTAAAATGAAGTTCTACTATGCATTCTACATAAATTTAGGTCAATCTAGGCCAAAGTCAACTCTTGGTCAACACTGGTCAACCCTAGAAGTCAAACTAGGTCAACCAAGTCAAACCTAAGTCAAACTAGTCTACATTAGGCTAACAAGGCTATTCTAAGTCTAACAAGACTACACAAGTCAAATCTAGGCTCACTAGCTAAGTAGATACAACCATAGGCCATAGGCAATACCATATTCAGTTTCTATATCTAAACAATACATATGTACACATACCACACAATCTAATATAGGATACCTATATTGACCTATCTAAGCTCCTATTCACATATTAGATACATACATTATATGACAATATATATATATATATATATATATATATATATATATATATATATATATATATATATATATATATATATATATATATATATATTGATACACACACATGTGTATATAATATAACTAGAATATATAACCTATAGGATAATGTGTAAACCATACAACATTATGCTAATACATATAAATATATACATATGTATAAAGGGGGCTCATGTGTGTATTAGTGAGAGTGATGTGAGTGAAACTGAACTGTGTGGGAATGGGTTTACAATGTTTGTGTAGGTGAGGGATACATATCATGTGTGTGTGTAATTTGTTTGTGTGTGTGTGTCAATGGTGTTCAGTCACAAGAGAGTGTGAAACATACATGAGGGTGTGTAGACTGGATACATGAAACAGTGTGATAGGGGCATGCAAACAGTGAACAGTGAATGGGGCAATACCAGTTCAGGTTTAGGGATTTCTAACTCAGTTATATACATGGAAAACATCCACACACTTCATTTAAATCTCAGTTTAACAGCCTTATATTAATTCCCAGATTTCAACTTCATTTCTAAACATTCCCAGGTTAATACAACATTAGAAATCATCCATAGTTCATAACAGAACTCAAAAGAAAATAGTTTACAACAGTTCATAAATTCCAGTTTTCAGTCTCTTCCTTGCTTTCTCAGTTTTAAGCCCAAACTACAACCAAACAATCCCAAATTTGACATACCAATAGAATTCATATAGGAGTACAAGTTAGAGGTTTAATATCATGTAAATAACAGTATAGAATAGGTTAAATTGATGTTCAAAGTTCAATTTCAAAATCTGAGAAAAAATAGGAAATTGGGACTGTTTCACAGTTTTAGGATAATAGGGGAAATCGAGATTTAATCATCAAAACCAATTTAAAATAACCAAACAGCGGTTGGTAACATATCTACATGTTGTGTACGTGTCACACAAGAGTTTGTGTCCTCCCAAGTGGACACAAACGTGTCCAATCTCATAAAATACGAAAACAGTGCACGAATAGACTGCTCCTCGTGCACGTGTTCACGGTGTCCGTGTGCACGACACGACACGACACAACCCACGTGGTTGTGTCCAAGTGTCGACTAGGTCTAGGTCTAGGGCTAGGACACCCTGATATGGGTCTACGACACGTGTGTCAGTGACACGACACACGCATCAGTGCACGAAAACAACTGAACCCAGTTCAGTACAAAAGCAATGTACGTGTTCGTGCGTGTCCGACACGACACGTGGGGTCTGAGACTCGACACACGTCGTGTCAGTCACGAGGACGACCCGTATGTGAAGTGTCGCGTGTCGACGTGGCGTGTCCTGACAACTGTGGCCCCCGAACAGCAGGGTATCAAACCAGAGCGCGCGCGCGGGTGTGCGCCGCATGTCCACGCGTCGATTCCGACATGACCCGACACAATCACCACCTCAGAGGAACAGAAATCAATAAGCAATATCAAAACCTAGATTCCTGTTCAAAAACTTCCTAGAAATTAGGTTGAAATGTCCTTTGGGACATCTCAACAAACACCTACTGTGGGTTCCCGATACATGTCCAAAACGGACACGAAACCTATGAAACTCGACACGAAACCAATGCAGCCACTTAGGGGACTCCTAGGGCTTCCTAAATGTATAAAGAAATCGAAATTTCATTGAGAAATGAAGAAGTTACCTATAGATGAACTCCTAGAAAAATCCACCTTTGTTGAGCTCCTCTCCTTGATATCCCAATCCAACAAATCAATACCAAACTGAAATAAAACTCTAATAACAGCAAGTATAGGTATATTAAAACCTAATGGAAGAGATTTGAATGAAAAAGGACATGGAATGGAATTTCTATGGATTAAAAGAAATAGAAACAAACCTCTTTCTAAACTTGAGCTTTCCTAAAAGAGGCAACCCTAAACTAAGAGAGTATTTATAGGGTGGTGTTCCCAAGGAGGATATGGTAGCCGGCCAAGTGAGTTTAGGGCCAGGGTTTTGTATTCTTGGGCTTTGGGCCAATTTACAAGGCTATGACTTAAATTGATTTATCAAAGGTTCTAAATCATAAGTCATGATTTATGACTTTCTAATTCCTATTGCTAACTAGAGTCTGTTGACCAAACTAAGGGTTAGCTTAGGTTAGACTAGAGTCATATAACCTAACCAAGTCCATACTAACAAGGGTTAGCTTCTAGGTTGGTCTACAAGGGTCAAAACTAGTCAAAGTCAACCTAGTCAACCTTCATCCAAACAATTCCAAAATAATTCCTAAAAATTCAAATAAATTAAAATAAAATCAAATAACCTCAAAATTGACAAAAATACCCTCAACTGGAAATGATAAACAAAATACCCTAATTACAAGGCTAGGCTCTAGGTCAACCAGTCTCCAAGGTTACACTATCAAAACACCAAAATCATAAGTCATGATTTAAAATAGTTTTAAATGATTAAAAAATCACTAAAAATTATATCATGATTTAAATATTATTATTAAAAGACTAAAATTATAAAATTTTAAAATTACCCACTTCTGGAAAACTGGGTGTTATATTTTGTAGCTAGAATCTTGAAAAACTCAAAACATGAAAGTTGTAGATCTTTTTCTTGGCTTCAAGAATATGTCACTAGTTATTTTATGCAAGTTTCTCTCATTCATGATAATGTAAGAATAGAACACGATAGTGGCCCGCTGTGGCGCACTCTTGACAAGTAAACTGACATGATATATCTCGACATGCTGTTATGACAGCTAGCCTGAAATGACAAGTATGAAAGACCTGGACACCGTGGGCGATTGTATTTGTACAAATAAACTGGTACTGTCTTGCATCATGTCTAGGATGGAGATTCCTGAGTACCGCGGTCAGGGGTACCTACTGAAATTGACTAAGGCTAATTAACTAGAATGATTCAGTAGTCATGACCAGATTTTCCCAGCTACAGGCAATCCCGTTATTTGGGCGCACTAGGTAGACTTGTAGCCTACCGATGAGTAGGGCACATTTCTAGCACACCGTCAAGTGTTGCACCCTTCTTAAATGGACATTCGACCTGGATAACCTGGATGGACTGCAGGGCTTGTGGCTGTAGGATGATCTCATTGCATCTTGCTAGTAATTAGACTTGTGATAACCCTAGTTAGTTAAAGTATCAAGCCGTACTCCTTGCTTGGCCATGATTGATTGAATAAAGTCTAGTCCAGCTTCGACTTGTCCTGATCCTGTACAAGATTGTGACAGGACATGGCTTATTATGCTTGCCTTAACAATAACGATCGGGGGACCAGTTCTGTTCAGGCGAAGGGTTACAATCCTGGTCCTTGTTTGGTTTAAGGGTTATAACCTGGCTCCCGCAGCAGTTCTGTATCTTCTCTTCGTTTATTATCTTATTACACCCCATGCCATGCTCGTCATGTTTTACCTTACTTCAATAGCATGATTATCTATACTGGCCTTAAGAATAAAGGTCAGGGGACCAGTTCTGTTCAGGCGAAGGGTTACAACCCCGGTCCTTGTTTGGTTTAAGGATTGTAACCTGGTTCCCGGAGCAGTTCTGTGTCTTCTTTTCGTTTATTGTCTTATTACCTATCAGCAGTATTTGAGACGGGATCCTATTCAGGTGAAGGACTGCAACCCCGGTCCTTGTTTCGTTTAAGGGTTGCAATCTGGCTACTTGAATGGTTTTCTCGTACTCAATTTATTATTGTTGTACCTGTTATCACCAGTTCTTATTTACTATCTTTAATATTCATTATGATATGCTGGTTTTAGTTCCTAAATAAAGCCTCCTTTGTGGCATTTGCTTTTTCTGGGGTCTGACCCGGCTGGTTTTGTGTGGCAAGATATCAGAGCAGCTCCAGAGGATCCACCTGCCTTCCAGCCAGATGGTGACCACCAGGCGTAACCCTGGCAACGAGTGGGTTTCTTTTTGTCCTCCCACTTTATTGTAAAAATTATTCTTTTGAGACGTTTAGCCAGCGAGCACGTGTTAGCTCGTATTACACCTTTATTTACTGTCTGCCTACGGGCTGTAACATGATTGACAAATCCAAGGGTTGATCATGTATGACCAGAACTCTTGCTAGTCTTGACATTTTGTACGACTAGCTTCATGATCATCCGAATATGTAATATATGAGACGCCTTACTATTGTATATTTGGTGCTCTGATATCTTGTAACTATTATTACTTGCTTGAGATTGAGACAATAGGCTTGTTTATGACCATAGGAGACTGATGGCTTGTAGTTAAACCCTCATGTATCTAGACAGCCGTGACCGTATAGCGAGGTGGGTTGTACTTCAATATACGTAGCTGGCTATGTACGCCCCCGCTCTCCAGTATTCTGGTTC
This sequence comes from Iris pallida, assembly GCA_029216955.1. NCBI lineage: Eukaryota > Viridiplantae > Streptophyta > Magnoliopsida > Asparagales > Iridaceae > Iris > Iris pallida. The sequence continues at coordinate 12,062,234 of JANAVB010009599.1, forward strand.
TGGGGCGTGACACTGGCTGTAAATAGGATCTGGTATAGTTCCCACTTGGGCACTAGTGACCTAAGCGCATAACGTTCAAAAACGTCAGTGGCAAACCTGAGTGGGTAAGCATACCCATATCTCCCGAGGAGCTTTCGGGTTACAAGGAAATATGTAATAGAAGCCCATATGACAGAAAAATGTCCTCCCCACCTGATGTACCTATCTAAGTCGCATCAGCGATCATGTACCTCTACTAATTGTTAAGTCTCATAACGTGCCTCTATTAGCAGTTAGACCTAACGCATGCGCACGGGTGAACAGCCAACACGTAAGTACCTCTACATTCTACTCATCTCACACATATCTCATGGTACAACTCGGTCAAGGTTTATACAATACACTATAGATGGTAGTCCCTTAACTCTAGGTCCATATGCATAATTTAAAGACAAGAAGAAAATAAGACTAGTAATTGCATCATGTATCACGAAAACCAAGCAAGTAAATCAACTGAAAGAACTAGAAGCAAACAGACAGGAACATGCAATAACTAAAGAAAAATGCAACTCAATATAAGCAGTAAATATGACAAGGTATCTTGCCTGAGGTTGTGTGCAAAAAGGACAGCATCAAGTAGCTCGGACCGGCAGATAAATGAAGCATAAAAATTCAAATCTCGCAAATGTCCTCGGATGCTGAAATAAACACCATGAACATTTTTGGTATCAAAGATATGTCTTGAAACGCTTGTCCAAAAGTCCAATTCTGGACACAGGGGCAAAATCATAATTTCGGATCAAAATAATTTTCGTCGTTGGATACCAGTACCTACGGTCTCTAAAGTTATCAAACAACATGTCTACAAGTCCGGTTTGAGGAGATGAATCCAACCGTATGTCCAAAGTTGGATTCCGACGGGCCGTGTATAATTTCGTCCGTTGGATCGGGTCGTGGGCCCGCCAAAATAGCATTATGGTCGACCTTCTCAGAATCGGACCAAACTTGGCATACAGGACCAAAAAATTGATACGGTCTTGTTAGCGCAAGTTTCATCTCGAACCGACCGCTGTACACGAAATTATGATCTAGTTTTCAAAGTGGTCGATACGGGGTATCTTAACGGATACATACTTATTTCGTGGCACACGCACAACGAAATCGAGTTCCGTCACTTCCTACACGTCGACAACATCCATTCATGCCTTTCGATGCTTATGGGTTGTGACCACGTCGCTCGATTTGTCGGGACAAATGCCGTATCCGAAAAAAGTTTCTGAAAATTTTAGTTTAATAACTATATTTTTCTTAATTTTTACAATAGAATTACTTGACGTATACTTAATGAATTCCTGATCTACAAACTAGGTTTTACTCTCGTATAGGTTGTCTTGGACTTTTTTAAATTGGATTGCAAAGACTGTCAGTAGGTCGGCCAGGATTGGCCTTCCAAGTTGGGGTACTAGACTGTCTGTAAACTGCTTATTTATGCAATCTTTCTTCCAAGTTTAGTTTGTTTTTTCTGGGTCGATTCTTGCCTATAATCGAATCTAGCTATTGGGATTTGAAGAAGGTCGTGCAGGCTTTAAATATGAACTTTTAGATCAAAATTTGATTAAATAATGGTGCAGAAAAATAGGGTTAAACATAGATACCTGGTGTTCGGTTTTCCTGAAAATACCAGGGAGCCCTTGGTTCGGGATCGGCGGCGGCCGCCCCGGGGAGCTCGTCTACAATCGCGCGAGGGGTCGAAGAGAAGACTTATGAACTTCTCTACAAGGCTTCGATTCATTTAGGTAGCGGAATTCTCTCGATACCAATTGAAGATATTCATCGACATTGTTCTCCCCTCAATCCGATTTAATTTTGTATTAAATTAATATATATATATATATATATATATATTAGTTTGATATTGGGATAGAGATTATACAGAAGATTTAAAATTTGATTTAAATTACTGTAGATTGGGATTTGAATTGATCGAATCCATATGGAGGATTTTTCGTTCTCTATTCGGTTTGAATACTGGGTCGGGGGAAGAAGAGATAGCACTGTTAGTTTGAACAGTGCTGATGGTAACACTTTCTCTTTTTTTATACTGCTCTCTCTCTCTCTCTCTATATATATATATATATATATATATATATATATATATATATAAGAGAGAGCACTGTTCGTTTGAACAGTGCTGATGGTAACACTTTTTTTATACTGCTCTCTCTCTCTCTCTCTCTCTCTCTCTCTCTCTCTCTCTATATATATATATAATATACCGTGGCCGCTCCGTGACCACCCAGCCATCCCATGCCTACGAGAGGGCTCAAACTTGGGACCTCCAACAAGTGAGCCCCCCTTCCTAACCACTTGGACCAAAAAATAATAATTATACATATATATATATATATATATATATATATATATATATATTTTTTTTTATACATATATATATATATATATATATATATATATATATATATATATAAATATATATATATATATATATAAATATATATATATATAATATATATAAAATATATATATATATATAATATATATATATATATATATATATATATATATATATATATATATATATATATATATATATATATATATATAATTATACATATCTATATTACCTTATGGACCCTAAAAATGAGAGAATTATTTTAATAATAAATATTATAAGCTTTATATAAACTAATTATTGTAAAAAGTAATATTGCATTTAAAATCATTTTTACATACTTCAATAAAATGTTAAATATTTTAATTCAATTATTTAATTCAATTATCAACATAATAAAAAATTAATAAAATTCCTAAAAATTTCTAAATTCGAAAACATTCTCCAAAATTTTTTAGTACAAACTATTTATACCATTTTACTTAGTTGTATCTATAATGTAGAAATCCTGCTACTTGTAATAACAGAAAATATATATCTAAATTCAATCAAGCTTTATTTAAATAAGAAAAAAATATTAATTGTCAAAAATATATTGATTAAAATAAAAATCCTCAAAATTTTAGTGGGTTTACAAAGTGTGACTTGGAGCACATTTTATAACATATGAAACTAATCAAATATGAAATACAATAAATAAATTCTAAAAATAAATATAATAAGCACTACATATTGTTTGCCATGACAAAAGGTTTGTACGAACTTTTTGTATATTAAACGTGAAAAGAGTACACTCGATTCCTAAGCAGGAGATCTAAGTACATAATTTCTGAAAAAGTGTGACGGTGGAGATCGAGCACTGCAGCGGCTCCTTTACTCCGTTGACGATCTGACGACAAGTTGAACTTGATTTAGCTGTCTGGTACTGGTGATTAAAACTCTAGGGTTGCCAATCAAGAGGGTACCGAAGTTGAAGATTTCGAAGCCTCTTTGTCGAAGGAAAACTCCTTCTATTTATAGGGGGAGCACATATGCGATGTGCATAAGGATTGTGCAGAAATGCTGCATGTGGAGATTTGAGATAATCTCGAGGTTGTACGGTGAGGGCTGCTACTGAGCTGATACGTGGCGGACACTGAAATTCTCTTTTATCAAGATCTTGGGGAAGTTATCAACATAACTGAATAAACAACACGTCGTGTGTGTTTACTGTTGATCGGATGAACCTGAGCAGATTCTATTCCTATCCCCGAAGTTGGATTTTGTCTTATCTTTAGGGGCCATTGGTTTAAGCAAACCGATTGGATATGGCCCTTGTTTATAAGAACAAATTATTATCCGTGGTTTAAACAAATCGATAGGATATTACTCTTATCAATAGAATTAAAATCAGTCTTATCTTAAAAGCGGTGGTTAAACTAATTGGGTGATATCCAAAAAGATATAAGCACTCGTTTAGCCACGTGGAACCACGTTACCCATAGGATTGCTTTTCTATACGAGCTGTACTTCTGGCGAGGCTTAAAGTCACTGCGCTTCTGGGCGACGAGGAGACTATGATTCAGGCGACGGAGTCACTGCGATTTTAGTTCGACGAGTGGACAAGTGATTTAGGCAACGGGGTCACTGCGCTTATACGGGCGACGAGTGGACAAGTACTTCAGGCAACTGTTTGCCATTAAATATCAAGCACAACAAAATTACAGAGGAATTAAACTTGATTGCAAACTCGCTTATACAAGAGAAAGCCTAGAAAGAAATCCTAGGAAACAATCTAAGTACAATTGTTTAGTTTTAATTTTGGAGGGTGACGATAGAGGCTCGTGAAAGTGTAGCAACTCTGCCTTACTCCTTGGACTATCTGACACGATCTTTGCTCCTGAAGAAATTTTCCTTCGTAGGTTGCCAGCCTTTTGCATGGGTGTGGTACCCTGTAATTTATAGTGATATATATTTTGAGCAGCATAGATGGCCACGTGGCCACGTGGCTACAATAGCACATAAAGACCCGCTCTTTGGCCGCCAGCTGGTGACTTGTTGAGATTTTGTTGCAACAAATCTAGGTGATTGAGACTTGGTCAGCCTACCACGTGTCCATCGTAAGATAGGATCAGTCTACTTGAGTCATTTTGAGCCGCATAGGCCTTTCAGTGTTCAGCCATACGGGACCGCATAAGACTCATGAGGCTTAAGTCGCAGTCTCCCTTAGTTCGCATGTAGCTTGGGGACTTTTGAGCCGCATAGGTTATATATTCTGGGCCGCATAAAGCTCATGCGGCTCAGATTGCAGTTACTCTTGGCCGTATGAAGCACATAGATTGAGCTACATAAGGTTCATGCGGCTCGGATCGCAGTCCTTTTGGCCGTATGGCCATGTCCAGTCTGGTGACGTGACATTTTGTTCTGATCACGTCTTATCTTCTTTTTTGTCAGAGTGTCAGAGTTGTCAGAGCTGTCAGTCTTGCCAATTTTGACAGAGTTTGTCAGCTTTGTTAGAAGGTTTGATCAGCTTGGCTGCATAAGTAACTATTCTCTCTACGGCTCAAAAATCAGTATGGTGAAGATGGGCCGCAGGGGGTATGCTGAGTCTGTCATGCGGCTCTTCTTTATGCGGTTCAATTTGTTCTAGAGTACTCATGCGGTCAGTTGTGATCCACATGAACCCCATATTTTCCATGCTTCTATAAGACTCCTTCAAAGTTTTCAAATTGCAAATTTGGAATACTTTGAATAAGAAGCATGGACATATGTCAAGCCGCAGAAAAATCTTTGAGTCAGAGAGACGTTGTGATGTAGTGACATTTTGAGCTGCAGGGACATTTTTGAGCTGCAGGTAGATCTTGTCTGCCAGCTGTCACTGCTGCATTTAATGCCTTGATTTAGTTTTGGATTTGGGCTCTTTTTTTAAGATAAAGCTGACGTTACTAAGGATTGAATCCCCAAATGTCATCATTATCTTTAATGGATACGAGAATCGAAGCGGCGATGACGGTTATTAAGGATAAAAATCGTCGAGTGACGTTATTATCTTTAATGTCACGATAACCGACGCGACGTTCATTTGTTTTCACTTTGAAGAGCTATAAATATGGGCCATACGGAGAGAGTTTTTTCGTTCAACTTTTTCTCCTTCGTCTTCATCATCTTCGTCATCTTTTGTCCCGGTTATCCATGGCTCTAAAGCTTCCAAGTCGACTGGTGCTACGGCTAAAGGAAGGGACTCGCCACTCTATCGAGTGTTGCGGACTCTCCTCCCATTCGTCCTGACGTGCAAGCCCCTGTTAGGTTAAGGATGGTGGGAAAACGATGACTTAAATTTGAATGGCCACATCATATATTTTATGCACATGCCTGTCATATATCGCCTCTATGTTTAGGCATCATCGATGTATGCCCCATCTCTTTGGACCGCATATATTCTGTATGATGGTACCGTATGGGCTGAGCCGCATAAGTGTCACTGACCCTCATAGATGCCTCATACCTGAGCCGTATGAGCACTACATGGCTGAACCGCATGGATGCCTTGTGACCGAGCCGCATGTACATCTCATAACTGATCTGCATAAGTGCCTCATGGCTTAGCCGCATGAGCACTGTATAAGTGCTTTAAGAATGAGCCGCATGCGTCTCATGTCTGCCTGAATGTTATTTTCTTCTAACTGCTAACCCTTTTTTCTTTACAGGGATCCGGCTAGCAAATTTCTCCAGGACCGGTATCTGCGATAGAGTGAAGATGTACAATTCTGACATACACATCAGACAGCTCATAACTCTTCATGCTTTGGAAGAGTTTTCCTCACATGGTTGGAAGAACCTTTATACGTCGGAGAGTCGGACGGTGGTGGGGCGTCATCGTGAAAGTTCTGTTTTTACGACTCTCCAAGTAGGCAAAACATCACTAGGGATGTTGTTTTGAAGGTATGGTCTTTTGGAGGAACGGGCCTAAGATGTCCGCAATTCGGGGGAGGAAAAGCATGTTATATTTGCCTTCCTCTGTGCAGCTCCTCGGATATTCAACAGCCTTGTTTGCTTCTCAGTAGTAAAACATGACTTCTTTGAGGGCCACGAAACCGCTTTTCATGAAGGCGAAGTGCTGCCAAACTGACCAAGCTATGTATTGCAAGATTTTCCTTTCTTTTCTTTTTGCTGCTGATGTAGTCCTATAATGTAACTGATTTTGAATAAACAGAATACATTCACCCCATTCTTTGTTTGTGGTATTTGTGGTGCTTGTACTAGAGGGCCTAATACAGCATTTGTGTTTGATAAAAGATATCCCACTGGAGGACTTTTTGGACCTATTGCCCTTTTGTGCATCTGGAAATGTGAGAAATAGATTTGAATGATATTTTGTGGACCTACTATTCTTTGGTACACCGATGGTGCAAGTAATAGATTAGGATAACTTCTGTGGACCTATTGCCCTTTTGAGCACTGGTGGTGCGAGTAATAGATTTTGAATGATATTTTATGGACCTACTACTCTTTTTGTGCACCGATGGTGCGAGTAATAGAGGATAATTTATGTGGACCTATTACCCTTTTGCGCACTGGTAGTGCGGGTAATAGATTTGAAACGAAACCTAACAGAGGTAATATAGACGTGATAGGTTTTGTGGTCTTAATACCATGTCTTTTATCCTGGGTTGGGTACAGGTGTTAAGTCAAGAGACCATCGGTATCAGAGGTAATATGGACATGATACATGATGATCATGAAAATTTTTTGTGGACCTATTACTCTTCTGCGCACTGGTAGTGCGAGTAATAGATTTTGAGACAAAACCCAACAGAGGTAATATGGACGTGATAGGTTTTGTGGTCTTAACACCGTCTTTTATCGGGTTGGGTACAGGTGTTGAGTCAGGAGATTATCGGTATCAGAGGTAATATGGACATGACACACGATAATCAGGACCAGAAAGTTTGCTTAGAGATAATGATAAGCTGGACAGACACTTGTGTGATAAAGCATTAGAGTGGGAGTTCAGAGGTATCAGCATACATGACTCGCCACTCAGGGAGATGCGATGCGAATCTACTCGGAGAAAAATAAAGTATGAGTTCAGAGGTACTTGGTGTACATAACTCGATAATCTGGGAAATTTGGTGGTTTGAGGAAGTACCAGCATATCCTTAGACATAGTATTTCTTCAAGAATTTACCATTTATGGGCATCATGAGCAAGTTTCCATTCTGCTTCGCGAGTCGGTATACGCCGTTGGAGAATACGGTCTCGATGATGAATGGACCCTCCCATTTGGGCTAGAATTTGTCGCGTTTTGTGAGTCATGACCATCGGTCTACGAACGGCCAAGACGAGATCGCCTATTTGGAATGTCCTCTGCTTGACTTTCTTATTGAAGGCCCGAGAGATGCTTGCTTGATAGAGCTCGATGCTTTGTTGAGCTTGCAAGTGCTTCTTGTCTAAAGCTTCCAATTCTTGTAGCTGTCAGCGGTTGTTATTGTTCGATGTCAACCGGTAAGTAAGAGCCACACGAAGCGAGAGGATCTGAGTCTCCAATGGAAGAACTACCTCGCTCCCGTACACCAGAAAGAACGGTATATTTCCCATAGTCGTCCGACTTGTAGTGCGGTACGTCTATAAGCATTCACCCCAGCTTTTCATTCTAGTCGTACTTGTTTGAAGACGAACTTCTTGAGAAGCTTGATTATGGTCTTGTTAAAGGCTTCAGCCAGACCATTAGCCGATGGGTTGTAGGCCGTTGAAGCCACATTCTGTATCCGATTCTTGTCACAGAATCGATAGAAGGCAAGGCTTGCGAACTGCAGACCATTGTCATAAATGATCCTCCGTGGCAGTCCAAAACGGTAAATGACGTGATGTTTTATGAAATTGATCACGTTTGACGTGTTTACCTCTGCTAGCGGGATAACTTCTACCCACTTAGAGAAGTAATCGGTGATTGCAAGTATAAACCGGTGCCTTTAAAAGACGGCGAGGTGATTGGGCCAACGATGTCCATTCTCCATGCTTTAAATGGCCAAGAAACCACCATTGGGTGCAAGATTTGGATGGCAGATGTATGAAATCTGCGTGGATCTGACAAGCCTTACACTTCTTTGTATAGTCGACTGCGTCTGCTACCATTGTAGTCCAGTAGTAACCCATCCGACGGAGACGTCCTGCAACTTTGGGCCTGGTTGGTGAGCCCCGTAAACGCCATCACGTTCCTCGCATAAGGCTTCTTTGGCTTCTGCGTTTGACGGACATCTTAGCAGTAGTTCCCTAAGATCATCGATATAATATTTTTGTTTCGGTGTCATAAAAGAATCTGAGAGAACGCCTTCTGATTGAAGTTTCTTCTTTCATATTCTCAGGCAGGATCCCGTAGGCTACAAATTCGATGAACGGGAGTCTCCAGTCTTGCACATCATTAGTTATCTGGGTGGAGTAACTCATATCCAGTTGAATTATATTTTTGGGACAGACCAATTCATGGCCTATCACATCAACTAGATGATGAGCATAATTTAGAATCGCCAAAGAAGCGGCGAGGCCTGCTAGGGCATCGGCTTTAATATTCTGGAGCCTAGAAACATGTTCTATAAAGAACTCCTCTATGGTTGCAATGATAGAAATTGCTGTCTTATGATAGAAAATTAGGTTCGCGTTACGAACCACGTACGAGCCTCGGATTTGATTAACAATCAGCTATGAGTCGCCATACGCTTCCAGGTATTTGACCCCTACCTCTTTTGCGAGTCAGAGTCCGATGACCAGAGTGTTATGTTCGGCTACATTGTTTGAACAAGGTTCTGTGAGAGAATATGCCCGATTGACTACCAACCCAGAGGGAGAAATTAATACTACCCCGATTCCAGCGATGATATCAACTTGCGACCATGTTCTTGAAGCACAATCGAAGAACATTCGCCAAACGTCATCATGTGAAGTCATGTTTGAGTCAACGACTTCATCTGGGATTTTTTATAGATTTTGGCTATTTCTAGCCTGGATGGGCTGCTAGAAAGTCGACCAAGGCTTGACCTTTGACAGCCTTCTGCGAAACGAAGACCATGTCGTAGGAGGATAACAGTATCGCCCAAGTGGCTAAACGAGAACTGAGTACGCCTAGCTTGGTTATGAGAATCCTGAGGGGATTAACTCGCGAGACAACATGGATGTCTGCCCTGACACATAGTGTCATATTTTCTGAATGGCGAACACCAAGGCAAGGCATTCCTTCTCCACGACGGTGTACCTATGCTCCGGCCCCACCATCATTCGGCTGAGATAGTAGATGGCTTGTTCGTGCCCCCATCATTGTTCTGTGCTAGCAAGGCCGAGGGATTGTTCCATTGCCTGTACATAGGGCAAAAAAGGCTTTTCGGTAACTGGGGCTACCAGAACCGGCGGGTTCGACAGGTATTCTCAATGTCATCAAAGGCACGTTAACATCTTCATTCCATATGAAAGAGACTCCTTTCTTCATGAGTTGTGTGAAGGGTTGACATCGCCCTAAGAGGTTAGATATGAACCTCCTGATATAGGCTAGTCTTTCCTGAAGACCGCAGTTCACGAAGGTTCCTCGGTAGACTCATCTCCAGATTGCCTTTCTCTTATCGGGGTTTATGTGAATGCCCCGGGAAGTAATGAACAATCCCAAGAACTTCCCGCTGGACACATCCAGGAAGGACTTGGTGGGATTCATCTTCAGATTGTGCACTCGCATAAGGTCAAACATTGTTCTCAAATCGTGTAAGTGATCATCCTTGGAGCGGCTTTTGACGGCGATGCGTCAATGTAACACTCTGCTATCTGCGTAAGTGATCTCTGAAGATGACATCATATCTTGTTGATATGTAGCACCGACGTTCTTTAGGCCGAAGGGCATAACTGTGTAACAGTACACACCGATCGGTGTTCGAAATGACGTATGCTTCTCATCGTCAGGAGTCATTTTGATTTTATTGTATCCTGAAAAGCCATCCATAAAGGACATGCGCTCGAAGCCACACATATTATCGATCATTATGTCGGTGATGGGAAGAGGAATTCATCCTTAGGATGCCGCATTCAGATTGGAAAGTCGATGCAGATTCGGATCTTTCCATTCTTTTTGACAACTGGTACTATATTAGTTATCCAGTCTGGGTGATGCTCCACGCGGATGAAACCACTAGCTATAAGCTTATTTACTTCTGCTTCAATGTAGTTCATGATGTCTGAACGGAACCGCCGTTGCTGTTGTTTGATTGGTTTTGCGTCGGATGAATATTGAGCTTATGAATTCCGATCTTGGGTTTAGCCCTGGCATGTCTTCATAGCTCCAGGTGAAAACGTCGATGTATTCTCTGACGAGTTGCAACAACAACTCCCGTTCGCTATTCGTCAGGCTTTTACTGACGAAGATTGGCTTTGGAGAGGATTCATCATCGAGGTTAACTTGCATGACCTCATCTTCAGTGGGAGGGTTACGTAGTTCAAAGTGCTTCTCCCATTGTACGTCCAGTTGTGGACCGATGGCTCCAATTCAAGAGGTTCAAGTAGATCTTCATTTTCCTCTTCAATATCAACGGATGCCATATTGACAGATAATGTCTGCCTGAATATATCTCCATTGCTGTCATCGAAATCGTATGTAGGTGATTCGAATGAGTGAGAGTGCCACTCATCCTCATCGGAGCTCTCGGGCGTTGTTGCTGGTGTAACATAACCGAGGCCGCATTTGGACTTGCCGTAATAATCCCGAGGTTTCCCAGACGGGGTTGACAGCTGCAGAGACGATCGCCGACCGCTGCCGTAATTCAGACCTGGGGTAGCCTCCATGTCGTACCCCTACTTTTGTATGAAGTACTTGGCTTGAGGACTATACAGGTAGAGTGGTAATCTTCAGCATCGGATTCGAGATCAAACTCTTGAGGCATGGAACGTTGAGGACCTTCTTTTCGGCCGAAGATGATCGTGTGATCCCCTTCTATTCTTCCTGGGACTAGAATGTAGGCACCTCTAATGGGAGTAAGCCGGTTTGTGGTATGATGGTTGTCACCTGTGTGTGCAGGTTAATATCCTGATCATGCCCCATAATATACATCAAATGAAGTTTATTACACTTAGGATAGTTCAACGGCAACCTCTTATTGATGAAATAAGGAATTTTTTCCATAGGATTACATCATCAAGAGAGGGACTATTGTAACATCCAGTTTCTGAAATGAGGGTATTTTTGAAATTTTGTATTTATATCATTTATTGCTATTTAAATCATGATATCATTTTTGGTAATTTTTAAATCAATTTAAAACTGTTTTAAGTCATGGCTTGTGATTTTGATACCTTGCTAGTGTAACCTGAGAGACTGCCTGACCTAGAGCCTGACCACGTCGTTAGGATGATTTATTTTTACTTTTGAGCATGAGGGTATTTTGGTCATTTGGCCCCTTGAATTATTTTAGGATTTATTGCATTGGTGATTGTTAATTTGACTTTTTGCTAGCTGTGACTTAAGGGACTGTCCTAGACTTTGACCTTGACTTTGGTGACTTAGCTAACATGGTATGGAACCTAATCTAACTCAAGTTGGTCTTGGTTGACTTAAGTTGGCTAAGTTTCATGAAAGAGTAGGAGGATTTTTGCATTGGACCAAAGGCTAAGGACTTGAGCTAGTTAGCTAGTGCAACTTGGCCCATAGCCCATTAGTGAAACCCTAACCCTAATTCTTTCCTTTATGACCAGCCACTAGGTCATTCCCTTCCCTATAAATAATCTCCTAATTAGTTCTTGCCTCTTTTGTATTGAAAGAGCACATAGGAAAAAGAAAGGTTTGTCCATTCTTTCCCATCATAGATTTCTTATTTTAAATCCTTTTTAACTCCAGTTTCTTAGAATAGAGCCTAACACCCTTCTATTTCCTGTTTATGGAGAGTAATTCCAATTTTGAGCAATTTGGGGATCCAAGCTAGCAAGGAGGAACACTTCATTTTGGGGCTTTTTCTTGCTATTTGCACATATAGGTAAAACCCTTAAATTGCATAATATTCTGATTTCTTTGCATATTAGGCTAGATCTAGGTGTCCCCTAGCTCTTCCTAGAATTTGGACGAATTTCGTGTCCATTTGGTGTCCGTATCGGACACGTGTCATAGTGTATGTATAGGTGTTCGACGAAATGCCTCTAAGGATTTTATTTTTGATTTTTGTAAAACTAATTATATGAATTTGTAGATCTAAATATGTGTACTAACTTTTGTGAAGACTGATGTGATTTTCGTATCGATTTCGTGTCGAAATTGGGTGCGGACACGCTGCACGACACGCGTGTGCGCTGTCCTGCTACCCGTGTCCTGTTTCTCGCTGGACACAGCGTTTCGACATGCGAAACTTGGTGTGGAGATTGGGACAGTGACTGACAAGTCACTACCCAAGTTTCATGACACCTCGTTTCGTGTCAGACACGAAAACGAGGCCGTACGGGTTTTGTACTGGTTTGCCTGCGCGTGAAAACGCACGCTGATACGCACATTTAACCACGACACGGGGACACGTTGACACGGGGTAGACACCTAGACATGTTCTCCTAGTCCTGGCGAACCTAGGGACACGCCCACGTGGCATGAAGTACCACGAGTCGTGTCCACGAGTCGACTGCATCGCAGCACGATGCAGTCTGTGCACGCGATGTGTCTGTACGTATTTCGTGACTTGGACACACCATGTCCAGTCGTGGAGACACGTGGGGACTCGTGTGGACTCTGGACACGTGTACGACACTACCTTGGTCGTTAATTTGTGTTAATCAATTCTTTTACAATTCGAACTCAGTTTCCCAATTTCCTGATACCAATATCAGTGTAATGTAAATTGTGAGAGTTAATTGTAAATTTTCAACTGTTGAATAATGAATATTATCATGCAATGGTTCATTTATATGTATATAATAATGTACATGTTGGGATCATGTTGGTTATTGATTTTAGGTTTTCGAAAGTGATTTGGGCATGCTAACTATAAACTAAACTGTCCTATGTATTTCCTGAAAACTGCTATGTATATTGAATTCATTTTTCCATGTGAACACTGATCATAACACTCACACATTCTGAAACATTTCTCCACTGTTTCACATTGTGCACTATTTCAATAACCCTCACACATTGACATATTGCACTGCCATCTCCTGAGGAACATTGGACTGATATTTCACAAAACTGAGAACTCAATGAACACACACACACGCATGTTTGACACTGCCAAACACACACACTCTCATAGATACAACACCATGTTCACTCACACACATTGGTTCATATGACACTCACACATTTCAACTAAGGTATACACACACACACACAAGTAACTAACACACTATTTTCCTATTTGACACTGAGAATGAGATTTAGTTTGGGGTTCCCATATCTCTTTTTCCTTTTTTCAAATTACCTCATTTCCTTTACATTTGGTTGTGATGATATCATTAGTTCAGGTTGTAGATTATTGGTGAATTAATTTCGAAAATTGGCATTTTGATTTAGGTTCTAAGTTGGTCTCAACGGGCATTTTGAAATTAGTTTGAACATGGGGTCTCTCTGGCACTGTCGGGTAGCTGTAGCAGGACAGTGCCCTCATGGACTTCCCTCATGTATGTTGATTAGAAATAAGGAGCAACATGAACCTTTGATCAGTCCCCTTTCCTGTACCAGTCGACTGATACTCACAGAGTATCAGTCCACATCAATTAGTTCAATCTCCCTACATTACGATTTTCAGTCCTTACCTCAGTTGGATCCATTGCATCCTTGTTTCAAGCTTCAATGCTTGTTGATCTATTCTATAGCAGACATGGATTTGTAGAGTGGGCTCAAATTGGAATAGGTGTGCACTTATATAACAATAGATAGATTTGTATCAGGCAGGGGGTTGTCTATCAGAGGAGAGTATTCAGTCTCGACTCTGTACAGATGGCCTTTGGACATGGGTTCAGTTTAGTACAAAGATTGTTAGTTAGTATCAGCCACACACACATCTACCCTTAGGTATCCTGCACACTTATGAAGCATTCACTGGATTCATCATTGCATAACACTGTATTGCATACCCTGGTTCATTGCATAGCACTGTCCTGGATATTAGATACATTCTCAATTCACTGCATCTTCACTTACACTGCATATTACATGTATCAATGCATATTGCATTACCTGTAATACATTTCACTGTCATAACATTCCCTTCATATCCTGCATTATCTTGTATTTCCCTCATTGCATTTGATTTGCCTATTTAAGTCCAGGGTTCCCCATCCTAATTTGGTTCAGTCCTTATTTTCACTTCATATTTGACTTTCTGCTGTCCACCCCTTCCTTTTCAGTTCATTGGTCCCTAAATTGATTAGTTAGCTTTGTGGTACCTCATGCATATAGACATAATTATGTTCATATATGTGATATATATATGTTATACACTATGTAATGTGTTAAGGTATAGGGTGAAGTGGTAATGCAGTACATCTTGTGGATATAGGTAATGACTAGAGTATATATATAATATATTATTATATATATATATATATATTATATATATATATATATATATATAATAAAAAATATATATATATATATATATATATATATAAATATATATATATTTATTATTTTATATATATATATATAAATATATATATAATATTATATTATATATTATATATATATATATAGGGGATATACTTATGATAAATGATATGGTTTATATTTAGGGATTTTGAGTTAGTTGATTTATGTTTAGGCTAAAACCTAGTTGCCCTCTACATAGCCTTTAGACCAAAAATCTTAGACTAGACTAACTAAGACCAATATGAACCCTAGATAGTCTAAGTTGACTAAATGTTGACTTGGGTTGATCCAGAGTTGACCAAATTTGACTTGGACCTAGTTTGACCTAGACAGTTGACCAAGGTTGACTTAGAGTTGACTTTGACCTAGATTGGCCTAGAAATCATGTAGATTTTATCATAAACTTTATTTATCTTATTTTAAACATATTATAACTTGTACTACTCTATTTAGGATATTGTGACTCCGGTGCAGACATTTGATATTATACTACTCTTTTCAGAGTATCAGGCGAGTATATTCTCTGATAGTTCTCTCATTTATTTGTCAATTATTGTACTTCAGTTCTAGTTAGTTGTATGCGATTCTCTGTTACAACACGTATGGATATTCTGGATTCATGTATACGACACACATTTATTGTCTGGCCTCTATTACTGGAATCATCCTGGAATTATTTACTGGTATCATCATATTTAGGCTGGACTCATCTTGAATCATTGTGTCGGATTTCTGGATTCACTTGCTGGAAGGGGAAATACTAGAGTAAGACATGTAGACATACCCCAATTCTGGAATCACCCTATGCTGGAATCAAACTGGAATGATAGCCATCTCACACCCGGCCAGGTGTGTGATGTACCGGATTACCTATAGCCGTTTACATGTCGATCTCGGTATTTTAAAACACACTGTTAGAGTATAGGCTGGACTCACCCTGGAATCATTGATCACTATAACTGGAATCGTCCCTTACTGGATTCATCTTGTATTAGATTCGTCTTGTACTGGACTTACATTGGAGTTACACTTGTCTACATTACTGTCTAGACTTATATCATATTACCCTGTTCAGCTAGTTCTATTTTTACAGTCTTTATTGCCATGATTCTTCTTTTTTTTAGTTACTTACTTTCCTTGCACTTTATATGTCTTTCTTACCATCACCTGAATATAAACTGTCATGTTCATCAATACAACTGTCTATAACTGCTTTATAGTTCTCTGTCATTTACTTGGGTTTTTAGATGAGATTGTGCTCATTCCTGTCCTGACTGGACCTGTTGAAATTTTACAGATGATTGTCCTGAGGACATTTTCCCTACTCATTATGGACCTGACGAGGGATTAGCTACCTTTGGCCCCGACACTCAGGAGTGATCGGGAGACTAGCTAGTAGACTTGGTTTAGTTTTCTTGTTTTAGAACTTGAATTGTAATAACTTGAGATACGAGTTTGTATTTGAGTTTGTTTGAGATATTATTATTTAGTAGTTTATAATTGTTGTTGTTTAGTCTTTAGTTATAAACTTCTGTGTTATCTTATTGTGCTTAGACTGTGATTGATATTTCATTATATCTATACTTGTCCTCCGTTCGGAGTTGAGATTTGACAAGTACATTATATAATTGCATGAGTTGATTGATTAGATAGTAACCTAGGATAGTGTTCTACCGCCGACTACGGCGTAGGCTGGACGTACCCACTTCTCGTGCCCCTACACAGGGTGCGGGTCGTGACAACTATCCTCCTTTGCAACCAGATACTTTGCGAATTCTGCATCCTTTTCAGCTACCCCCTGCATGATCGGGGGTTGAGATGCTGTCTTCGGCAGCTTGACCACCAAGGGTTCAGCTTGTGGCATTGGCTTGCCTGTGGGTCTCGGATCAACACTTGGTTGTCGGCTTGTCTTGGGAAGACGGATAACCATTGGCTCGGCAGAGGACTTCGTGTCTTCTGATTGCTTTTGACTGGATCTTGGCAATCGGATCACCATCGGCTCCCCAGAGGGATCGCATCTTCCGGTCGCCTTTGATTGGATTTTGGCAATCGGATTACCATCGGCCCTATGACGGGCTTTGGCTCTTGGCTGGACCTTGGGAGTCGGATGACTATCGGTTTCGACTGCACAGCCGGAGCGGAAGAACCGGGCACCTCTTTATGCAAAGTTGCGACAAGGGGTACAGCTTTGCCTGGTTTACGGGCCTGGAGATGAATTCTCAAGGGTTCCTTTGGCCCTATGATGACCTCTTGTTTGTCAATTATGTGCTTCTTGGACTCTTCGTATAGACAGGCCTCCGAAGAGTAATAAGACTCAACCCTTTTGAAGGGATCAATATCGGCAAATTCAGTCTTCACGATGCTGTGCTTACTGACGTACTTGACGCACTAGAGTGGTGTGGATGGCACGATCATGCAATCATGTATCCACGGACGCCCATGAGGATATTGTAGGACGTATCTGCATCTATGACGTAGCAGGTAACCTCTGTCCTCAGGTCGCCGATCTGACATTTCAATGGGATCTTTCCTAAGGGATAGCTCCTTCCCGAGTTGAAACTGCTAATGGCAGTGTTGGTCGTCGCTAGCCGGTGCATAGGGATGCCGAGGACTTGAAGCAAGCTTTTCTGGATGATGCTTATCGACGAGCCATGATCGATGTGCATCCGGTCCACCTTGATGTCGCCTATGTATCCCGTGTAGTACAAGGGGCGATCATGCAAGTTGGTCTTGATCAACATATCATGTGGGGTGAATATGATGTTGGGCATTGCATCCGCACAGTTGCTACCCTGGAGATCTGCCGACGAGTCTTTTCCTATAGGTTTGACCTGGGCTAAGTAAGCGTCAGCATTCTGGAGCGCTTCGCTCAATGCGACACGAAGATCCTTGGAGAGCCTTAGGAGCTCGTATAATGACAACTTTGCCGGCGTATTAGCCAATTGTACCAATATGTCAAAGTTGTAAGGCTCTCCAGTCCTTGACGTGCATCTTTACGGAGCGGCCTGTCGAAGCGGGTTTCTTTCGGCTTGGCCCTGTTTGCCAATGGAGGCTGAGACGGCCCCGGAACATCGATGGCAGGCAGCGTTGCCGGTTGAGGGTCCTCAACTGAACTACCCAGAGTGGACTGGACTTGTGCCCCAGATCGGGTAACAATAGCCGCCGCCTCCTCAGCTTCGGCTGAAATTGTATGGCAGGATCTGTACTTCCTACCCTTCTTTTTGTTGGTTGGAGATGACACCGCCTGGGTAACTTCGGGCACTAAGTCTGGGTGCAGCCACATGACCTCTCCTCATGACGTGGTGAGAGGTACCAAGCCATTCGTCTGGTCCCGAATGGGGGAAGATTAGTAACCTTCATCATTGCCTGGGGGATAGGTATTACCCCGTCTTGAGTACTTGTTGGAGGGAAGTCACCAAACTGAATTGACACCATGTTCGCCGCTACGGTAACCTCTTCAAAGTCTAGCGACAGAGCTTTAGAGTCGATAAGACTGTGGATGTACCACTTCAATTGAAGGCAGTCATGAGTGGCTTGATGAACATAGCGGTGGAAATGGCAGTATTTAGGGTCCTCCATCTCTGCCGCTCGAGGCTCGCATCTTGGTGGAGGGAGTTGGATCCTGTCCCCCTGCAAGAGCATGTCGAAGGTAGGCTTGACATGACTATCTTCGAATGAGTAATTCACCTTGGGCCACTGTGCTTCTGCCTACTTTTGTTTAGGCTTCTTGGTTGTACCGATGACCATAGCCTGCTTACCTTTATTGTCCCGTTATTGGAGTTGCCGTCAGTGTTGTTGTTATTGGAGGTGGTACCAGGACGTTTGCTTTTGACCTATCCATCCGGGATGTGTAATCCCAGCTAGCGAGCCTTCTTTAACTTCACCTCCGCATTGGTGGCGCTTATGATGAAGGTCGTCCAATCCCTGAACTGATCTTCACCCATCCAGAGGCTGATTGCGGGGAGTAACTTCTTCTGGCAGATTTAATCAAGGAGCTTTCAGGATTGCCTTAGGGCAATCTCATTGCAGTTTGGCAGAACCGCTCGATATAGTTTTTTGTTAGCTCACTCTCCCCTTGAACGATGTCCATGAGGGATGACATTATCCAATCATGTCCCACTTCGTAGAATCTTTTTAGGAACATGTGCTTGAGGCCGTCAAAAGAATGGATGCAGTTGTCCGAAAGGTTGCGGTACCAGTCGAACGCGATTCCCTCAAATGCTCCGATAAATAATCGTGTGAGGATGGCGTCGCTATGCGACAAATGGTTGGTTATGACCTCGAAATAAGTCATGTACCGACTAGCAGAGGTCTTTCTATCATGAGTCAATATGAAATGGTTTGTACCGTGGCAGAAAAGGAACATCTCTCCACGCAGCGGGATACAACTGCCGTATTCTGAGATCCCGGAAGGAGTCTCGAGCATTGAACATTGCTCGAAGCTCCTGGACTTCCTTCCTTGCCTCCCTGTCTTCGTCTGCAGCTGAAGGAGCGGATGCCCCTAGAGGATTGTTACCTAAAGGGGGAGCAGTCATGTTGAAATCCGCATTGACTGCAGGTCCCAAGCTTGTTTGTCCTGGCATTCTTGCTGATGAAAATGGGGATTCCCAGGACCATTCCTTTGGTGTGTGTATTGATCGATAGAAAGTCAAACATATCTAATACGTGTTCTAACCCTTCATAGGTGGAAGCTAGGGTTCACGAATTATACCTGCGGCGGAAAGGAGACAAGTAATTCCTGGCAATCTCGAGCGGACAACCCCAAGATCTTCTGCACGTATTCCTTCCTCGAGTTGGACGTCGTGTGGGCGACGATCTCCCAACCTTTTCTTCTCCTTGGCAGCCCTCTCTTTCTCTCCTTACGTGAATCACGAATTTAGAGAAAATTTCAGATTTCTGATCAGTAATCTGGCGGCCAGAGAATAGAGAATATATAGGCTACGGCAGGGACCATGAGAAAAAATTAGGGTTAGGCCTCCTAACGGATTTGGATATCCCGTGTTCAGCCCGAACACATAATCCAAGCCCATTAACAATAGTTCGGTCCACTAATGAGCTATTGTTGCACTACCTTTAATCCCAAATTATGTTTGTGGGCTCCTTTTATTATATGCTCGTTTGGCTTCCCATGTTAAGATATCGTATGTCCGTCGATCAAATCAATTTACTGACAACTATATTGATTCGACATCTTTTATCCTTAAGTAGTACCGTTTAACTTTATTTGTCATGTCGGATATATTCCACTTGCAGGGTTTACATGACAATCCTTATGAGCTCCTTAAGATGACATCATCAATCCGATGTATCGGGACATGGATTCCATTTATAATCAACAGCCCATCATACATACAATGTTATTACCCAATTCATAGAGGTTGTTGATCCATAATAATCTCACTCTTTTATGAGTTGTCACTTCCCGTTTCCAGAATGCGTACTTTTATACAAGTACAACTCATGAGTATTTATTTAATATTTATGTATTATCCTGTATTTAATTTTCTTTAATTCATGTTAATTTATTTCCTGCAATTATATTTCTGCAATTTTATTTCTGCACTTTATTTCATGCTTTTATTCTCTACTTTAGCTAGGCTTTGGGTTCGGGTTGGCCTTGGTTGGATCCCCTACAACCCGACCCATTGGACCCGGCCCATTAGCTCCCACCTACCACCCCTTCCATATTTAAAGCCACCCTCTCCATTCTCTCTCCTCATTACTCATTCTCACCATTACTCCTCTTCTTCTTCTTCTTCATTACTCTCTCCACCTACCAAACCCATAGGCAAGTACATCTTGCTTCTTCATGAGGACCCATTTTTATGGCTCCATTCTCTTTCCCTCGTGATTCTAAGAGAGTTAGAACTTGACATTTTCATTTCGAATTCTTAATCTTTGTAGATCTAGATATGAGTTATTTTCGGATTTTGGGGGTTTTGATCTATTAAACTTCTGTGTTTTCAAGTTTTGATGGTTCCATGTTGTAGAGGATTCATTCTACCCAATTTTGACCTTTGCAAAGTTGGATTCGGACTTATTTTGACCAAGTTATGGACTTTTGAAACTTTAGGGTGCAACCATGGAGTTCTTGCTGTTTGGAGAAGACAGTGAGCAGTGTATGCTAGCTTTTTAGCTTGCGTCACTGAGCTGTGCGCGCTCTTTAGCGCAGCGCAGTATGGAGTTCATACGCTACCTTTTGGGAGCGTATGACATGCATACGCTGACTTGGATGGTCAGGAGTCGTATGGAGTTCATACGCTACCTTTTGGGAGCGTATGACATGCATACGCTGATTTGGATGGTCAGGAGTCGTATGGAGTTCACACGCTACCTTTTGGGAGCGTATGACATGCATACGCTGACTTGGATGGTCATGATCGTATAGAGTTCATACGCTGCCTTTTGGAAGCGTATGACTTGCGTACGCTGGCTTGGATAGAGAGGAGTCGTATGGAGTCCATACGCTAGCTTGACCTGAGCGTACGCTGGCTTGAGCGTAGCTTGACCTGAGCGTACGCTGACATGAGCGTAGGCTGACATGAGAGTAGCCTGCTTACCCTGATCTTCTATAGTCCTGTATATTGATATCTTATTAGATGTTTAACGTCCATTTTATATCCTTACGTCTTTTTGCATAAACTTGATATAATCATGATATGTTGATATTTCTGTTAAATATAGATTGTTACGTGGGATGTACCATGCGTCGTGAATTGAGTTATAGATACCCCGATTGACTGGAATTAAACCCTGAGAGTCGTAGACTCGACTCCACTGAATACTATTTGACTTTCATGCCTTGTCACCATTGATGATAATGGTTATCTTGACTAAAATTGATCATGTGTTCCTAGTTGGAACTAAGAGACTGGCTAGTCGTCTTATTGAATGAAATGAATGAGACACGTTCATGTAATGAACTATTGTACTCGATTAGCCAATCCCGAATATTGGCATACAGGCACATGCAGGCTTCAAATTATTTATTTATTTAGTTATTTATCTATCTTACAAAAACAGCATGTGTACTTTATGGTCAAGGCATGATTACTCCGTGGTCAGATTTGATTGTTGCATCACGCTATGTAAAACCTACAACCTAGCCGCACGGGTATCGTTGTAGAGTTGCGCATATCGTACCCCGTACGAAAGTACTCATTTGAATGACCATGATCCACGGCATGAAACTTCACTCAACGTAGAGACTATTAAGTTAAATAAAATAATGATGGCATGGAGAGAATGGATTCCCGAGTTCTTACATGGCAGCCCCCTTGGGACTATTAAGTGCCCGACGGGCCGGCTGGTTCCCACAGATACTGTAAATCTGTCACACGGGCAGGGAACAGTATCTGCTTATATTATTGTATATGCTATATTAACGGCGGGCGTCCCGCTGGGACTCGTCTAACTACATGATTGGCGCAATTGATTGATTGGATAGACTAGCCTTGCTTGCACATAGTAAGAACTGAGGAATCCCTATTGTATAAATTTTAGGATAACTTGGGACTCACAATAGCAAGCCGTAGTAGTTGATTGGCCGTTCAAGATGATTTGTTTGTGTACTGTACCTACTCTGTTACTTAACTGGGATGATCAGAATGTCAGGACATGACGGGCCAACTTCTGTCCTTGTTTGGTTGGGAGGTTGGTTCGAAGTGTCGTGATGTTATGTGAATCCTAGTAGCAAGCAGAGATCTATTTATCATATTTCATATTACTGGTTTTAGTTCTCATGTCGTGCTTCCTTGTGGTACTTGCTATTAGAGGTCTAACCTCTCTGGTTTTGCATGGCCAGATTTAGAGCCGGTTCCCGAGGACTCAGCTTACTTCTACCTCCAAGATGGTCAACACTAGAGGGATGATCGCAGGAGGACTCGAGTGGGTTTCTTACTTCCCCGCTCGTTTTGTTATCTACTTTATACTTTGCCGTTTGGCACCGACATGTTAGTCGGATCGTCTCGTACTTACTTTTTACATAATTGTAACTAAAGTCAGGCTGCAGCTGATAACAATTGTGTATACTTTTGCTACATCAATCTGGCTATGTTTTGTAAAGCCAGATATCAAGAATATTTTGACAGAGCGTTTGGGATGCCTTACTGCTTTATCTTACATGTTCTCTATTACTGTTTTTGTTCGAATGATTGAGACAATAGATGTGAAGTGACCATAGTAAGACTTTCATGTAGTATGTACCCCCTTGTCTTTTAGACAGCATTGATCGTATTATACGGTATTCATCTACCCGTAATACATAGCTGGCTGAGTCATTCTCCCGCTCTCCAGTATTCTTGTTCTGGGGCGTGACAAGGTTTTAGTGGTGGCCCATGCAGGTCTGATTTCAGACTTGTGGGGTGTTTTTTTTAATAGGATATCTCAATCACACATGTTTCCCTTGATCTCATGATTCGTCGATTCTCAACTCTAGCTTGACATTCCAGTATCCTTTGACTTCATTGATCTTCCCTGTCCGGTCATTTGATTGTTCTCTTATCCCTTTTCTTAGGGGTACCTCGTCCGTATCTGTCAGAGCTGGACAGCAACAACATGGACAGCAACATGGACAACCTGACCATGTTGGTCAGCAACAAGAGCCGGTACTAACTCAAGAGGCTACCCAAGAAGAAGTGATAGTGGAAGCAGCAGCTGGATCGCAGTATCCAGATGTTCCACCACAACCAATAGTTCCACCTACCCCTACGGAGATGGACACACCAGCCCTTCTGGAGATCATGAGAGGGATGATGGCTACTCAGCAACACCAGATGTTAGCTCAGCAGCGCATGCATGCTCAGTTGCAAGAGCAGAATGTACTACTCAACCAAGAATTACAGACGGCATTGGAAAGAGGGGCAATGACAGATTCAGGAGCGTCAGCCCAGTTTTGCAAGTACAACCCCCGCCGTTTCGAGGGCACGGAGGATGCCATCTCAGCAGATGCATGGCTTAAGGATATTGAGGCTATTCTGACAGCCGCTAAGGTGCCGGTAGAAGAACGTGTGGATCTAGTGAAGTTGTTACTTCAGGATCTCGCACGTGATTGGTGGGAATCAGAGGAGGTAGGCATCAGACGTCCTGTTGCTTGGGACGATTTTACTGCAAGGTTCAAGACGAAGTATTATGGAGTTATGGCACAGTTTGAGCTACAACAGAAGTTTATCAACCTCAGACAGGCTGGCAAGACTGTGGATGCTTACGCAGCGGAGTTCTGCAGATTGAGTAGGTTTGCCCCAGAGATGGTAGCAACGGAACGCCAGAGGGCTATGAGGTTTCAGCAAGGGTTTCATCTTGAGCTCTTGCAATTGATAGAAGGGCACAATTACCAGACTTTTGATGAGATATTGACGGCAACCCGGAGGCATGAGATCACCATTCAGAGGCTTGCAGTAAGGACTGGGGGTCAGAAGAGATCCCACAGTCAGATTGAAGGAGGAGGGGGAGCAGCGCCCCGAACAACAGCACCATCCACTGGCATTCGTATCCATGATGGCGATACGAGGACCAGTACCACCACCCAGGCAGCCAACAGCAATAGAGAAACCAGCAACCCCCGACGGGCTGCACTTATTGTGGAAGATGGGGCACACTAGAGATGTGTGTCGGACATTGAATGGACTATGTCTGATATGTGGAAATCCAGACCATCGGGTTACCACATGTCCCATAAATTCGAGGTCAGGAGGACCAGGGCAGCAGTTTCCTGCTCTGCCAGCACCAGGGGCAGGCCAGTATCGAGGACCAGCAGTGGCAGTAAGGCCGTTGGCACAGCGTCCGCAGGCTCAGATGTATCGACAGCAGGGACCACCGATGCAGCAACACCAGCATAGACCACCCCAGCATCATCAAGGCAGGGGCCAGCAGCACCACCAGGCTAGGCCACAGCATGGGAATCAGCAAGGAGGTCGAGGGCAAGCATTCACTTTGTCCTTGGAGGAGGCATTAGCATCGGGAGATGTTGTGGCAGGTAACATTCTCGTCGCCTCATATCCCGCAGTAGCATTGTTTGATTCGGGAGCATCACACTCATTTATATCTGCACAATTTACGACACGGCTAGGAGGAGTTCGAGGCATTGCCACGGAGGTTGAATATACTCACTGTCAATAGGCTCGTAGGAGTTAGTAGAGTTATTCTAGCGTGTAGTGTTGTAGTTTGCGGGCATTCCTTACCCGCCCAGTTGATAGAATTTCCTGTTGGAAATTTCGACGTTATCTTAGGCATGGACTGGCTGAAAGACAGTCATACGACAATAGATTATCGTAGTGGGAGTGTATCTTTTGATATTCCAGGCATGAAGAGGTTCACCTTAGTCAGGTCAGAGGCAACTCAGCAAGAGCAGGGAGTAGTAACAGCAATGGAAGAAGTTCAAGTTCCGAAGGTAGTTGAAGAATTTCTAGACGTATTTCCCGAAGAACTTCCAGGTCAACCACCGGTTAGAGATATTGAGTTCAGCATAGAATTGGCACCTGGAACTAAACCGATATCAGATCGAGTTTACAGAATGGCGGATTCGGAGCAGGCCAAGGTGTATCAGCACATAGAGGAATTGAAGGAGAAAAAGTTCATCCAAGCTAGCATATCACCATGGACAGCACCAGTGGTACTTGTAGGGAAGAAGGATGGGTCATCCAGATTATGCATCGATTACAGGAAGCTTAACGCGGCGACAGTAAAGAACAAGTACCACTACCCAGGATCGACGACTTATTTGATCAGTTGAGCAGGGCCAGAGTCTTCTCCAAGATAGATCTTCGTTCAGGGTACCATCAGGTGAGGGTTCGAAAGGAAGACATCCCCAAGACAGCATTCAGATCGAAGTATGGACATTATGAATTCTTAGTAATGTCGTTTGGTTTGACCAATGCTCCAGCTATATTCATGGATTTGATGAACCGTATCTTTATGCCGTACTTAGATCAGTTTGTCGTGGTGTTTCTCGACAACATTCTTGTATACACTGCTAGTGAAGAGGAGCATGAAGACCACCTCAGGAAAGTGTTGCAGGTTCTAAGAGAGAACCAGTTGTATGCCAAGCTCAGCAAGTGTGAGTTCTGGACGGATCACATTTCATTTTTGGGTCATATTGTATCAGGAGCTGGAGTAGCAGTGGATTCCAAGAAGGTAGAAGCAGTGGAGAGTTGGCCAGTACCCAAGACCGTAGCTGATGTACGGAGTTTCCTGGATTGGCAGGATATTACAGAAGGTTTGTGTCAGATTTTGCAAGACTTTCAGCACCCATGACCCGCTTGACACGTAAGGATGTGCCATTTGTCTGGTCGGCAGAATGCCAGTCATCGTTTGAGAATTTAAAGCAGAAGTTGATATCAGCGCCTATTCTTACATTGCCAGTTGGACCCGGAGGTTTTACTGTATATTATGATGCGTCAGGTAAAGGACTTGGATGTGTCCTTATGCAACATGGGAAGGTGATAGCATATGCATCGAGGCAGCTTTTGGAGTTGGCGGCAGTAGTATTTGCTTTGAAGCTATTGAGACATTATTTATATGGTGACCGAGTGGAGATGTACACAGATCATAAAAGTCTGAAGTACATCTTTACTCAGAAGGAGCTGAACATGAGGCAGAGAAGATGGTTGGAGTTGATCAAGGATTATGATGTGGAGCTTCAGTATCATCCAGGTAAGGCTAATGTGGTAGCAGACGCTCTTAGCAGAAGAGGCGGCGTATTTATGTTGACAACGCAGAAGCACATCTTAGAAGACCTTCAGGAGATAGGCATTGAAGTTATACTTCCTAGTGATATAGGAATTCTGGCGAGTCTACAAGTTCAATCCGACTTGGTAGGCAGGATCAAGGCAGCTCAGGCACAGGACCCAAGGATTCAGAAGCTTAGGGCAGAATGTGAGTCAGGACTCAGAAATGAGATGCAAATTCATAAAGATGGTACGCTTAGGTTTGGATCACGTCTATGTGTACCTAGTGGAGATATCAGACAGGAAGTTAAGACAAAAGCTCACAGTTCTAAGTATTCTATACATCCTGGAGGGACCAAGATGTACCAAGATATCAAGCAGCACTTCTGGTGGAACGGGATGAAGAGGGAGATAGCTAGGTTCGTTTCCCGTTACTTGATATGTCAGCAAGTAAAGGCAGAACAGCAGAGGCCAGCTGGGTTATTGCAACCGCTTCCCATCCCGGAATGGAAATGGGAGCATATTACAATGGACTTTGTGACCGGTTTACCGAGATCACCAAGTGGTAAGGATGCTATTTGGGTGATAGTAGATCGGCTTACAAAGGTAGCACACTTTCTTCCTTTCAGAGTAGGACAATCTACAGAAAAGTTGGCAGAGTTGTACATGCAACAGATAGTCAGGCAGCATGGAGTCCCTATCAGTATTGTCAGACAGAGATACCAGTTTCACATCACATTTCTGGAAGAGCTTGCATCATAGTCTGGGTACCAAGTTAAGATTTAGCACGGCTTACCATCCGCAGACGGACGGGCAATCAGAAAGGACAATTCAGACTTTGGAAGATATGTTGCGAGCTTGCACTCTGGATTTTGGAGGAACTTGGGAAAGCCACCTGCACTTAGTTGAGTTCTCATACAACAGTTATCAAGCCAGTATCCAGATGGCGCCATTTGAAGCATTATATGGTAAGAAGTGTAGGTCGCCACTAGCATGGGATGATATCGGGGAGAGAAGATGTTAGGCCCGGAAATGATTGTTCAGACAGTTGAAGTGATTAAAGGAATTAGAGAGCGACTTCGTGTTGTGCAGGATTGGCATCGTTATTGGGCGGACCAGCATCGTAGGCCGCTAGAGTTTTCTGTTGGGGACCACGTGTTCTTGCGGATCTCACCTACCCGTGGGATCATTAGATTTGGCGTTCGCGGGAAGTTGAGCCCACGATACGTAGGCCCATTTGTTATTCTTGATAGGGTAGGCGATGTTGCTTATCGTTTGTCCCTTCCACCTTCGTTACGAGAGGTGCATGACGTATTTCATGTATCTCAATTGTGAAGGTATGTATCGGACCCCAGCCATATCCTCGATCATTCAGAACTGGTTGTTGGTACCAACCTGTCTTACGAGGAACAGCCTGTGTCCATCTTGGACCGAAGAGAGAAGATACTCAAGAACCGAACAATTAACCTTGTCCGGGTTGCATGGGGTCATCACTCTTTGGGAGAGTCAACGTGGGAACGTGAGGATGATATCCGATCACGGTATCCACATCTGTTTGACTCACAAGGTATATCTTTTTCTGTGTACCTTGATTGCCTTGATTCCTCATGCTTATCACCTTATGGGTAGAATTGCTTAATACCGTAGATTGTTAAATATAGATATGTTACTTGCTATGGACATTGTAAAATGATTGCTTGATTTAATTGCTTGTACTTAGATTAGTTTAGCCCCGATGTTTCTATCCTACTTGGATTTGAAATTCCGAGGACGGAATTTTTCTAAGGTGGGTAGAGATGTCACTCCCCGTTCCCAGATGCGTATTTTTATACAAGTACAACTCATGAGTATTTATTTAATATTTATCATGTATTATCCTGTATTTAATTTCCTTTAATTCATGTTAATTTATTTTCTGCAATTATATTTCTGTAATTTTATTTCTGTACTTTATTTCATGCTTTTATTCTCTGCTTTAGCTAGGCTTTGGGTTCGGGTTGGCCTTGGTTGGATCCCCTACAACCCGACCCATTGGACCCGGCCCATTAGCTCCTACCTACCACCCCTTCCATATTTAAAGCCACCCTCTCCATTCTCTCTCCTCATTACTCATTCTCACCATTACTCCTCTTTTTCATCTTCATTACTCTCTCCACCTACCAAACCCATAGGCAAGTACATCTTGCTTCTTCATGAGGACCCATTTTTATGGCTCTATTCTCTTTCCCTCGTGATTCTAAGAGAGTTTAGAACTTGACATTTTTCATTTCGAAGTCTTAATCTTTGTAGATCTAGATATGAGTTATTTTCGGATTTTGGGGGTTTTGATCTATTAAACTTCTGTGTTTTCAAGTTTTGATGGTTCCATGTTGTAGAGGATTTCATTCTACCCAATTTTGACCTTTGCAAAGTTGGATTCGGACTTATTTTGACCAAGTTATGGACTTTTAAAACTTTAGGGTGCAACCATGGAGTTCTTGCTGTTTGGAGAAGACAGTGAGCAGTGTATGCTAGTTTTTTTAGCTTGCGTCACTGAGCTGTGCGCGCTCTTTAGCGCAGCGCAGTATGGAGTTCATACGCTACCTTTTGGGAGCGTATGACATACATACGCTGACTTGGATGGTCAGGAGTAGTATGGAGTTCATACGCTACCTTTTGGGAGCGTATGACATGCATACGCTGACTTGGATGGTCAGGAGTCGTATGGAGTTCATACGCTACCTTTTGGGAGCGTATGACATGCATACGCTGATTTGGATGGTCAGGAGTCGTATGGAGTTCACACGCTACCTTTTGGGAGCGTATGACATGCATACGCTGACTTGGATGGTCAGGATCGTATAGAGTTCATACGCTGCCTTTTGGAAGCGTATGACTTGCGTACGCTGGCTTGGATAGAGAGGAGTCGTATGGAGTCCATACGCTAGCTTGACCTGAGCGTACGCTGGCTTGAGCGTAGCTTGACCTGAGCGTACGCTGACATGAGTGTAGGCTGACATGAGAGTAGCCTGCTTACCCTGAATCTTCTATAGTCCTGTATATTGATATCTTATTAGATGTTTAACGTCCATTTTATATCCTTACGCCTTTTTGCATAAACATGATATAATCATGATATGTTGATATTTCTGTTAAATATAGATTGTTACGTGGA
>JANAVB010009599.1:12092026-12102026 GCA_029216955.1 Iris pallida
TATAACCATAGGCTAAGTTAAACCATACAACATTCTGCTAATACATATAAATATATACATATGTATAAAGGGGGCTCATGTGTGTGGTGATACAGGGGTATATTGTGTGTGTGTGTATTAGTGAGAGAGATGTGAATGGAACTGAACTGTGTGGGAATGGGTTTACAATGTGTGTGTAGGTGAGGGATACATATCATGTGTGTGTGTAATTTGTTTGTGCGTGCGTGTGTCAATAGTTCAGTCACAAGAGAGTGTGAAACATACATGAGGGTATGTAGACTGGATACATGAAACAGTGTGATAGGGACATGCAAACAGTGAACAGTGAATGGGACAATACCAGTTCAGGTTTAGGGATTTCTAACTCAGTTATACACATGGAAAACATCCACACACTTCATTTAAATCTCAGTTTAACAGCCTTATATTAATTCCCAGATTTCACATCAGTTCTAAACATTCCCAGGTTAATACAACATTAGAAATCATCCATAGTTCATAATAGAAATCAAAAGAAAATAGTTTACAACAGTTCATAAATTCCAGTTTTTAGTCTCTTCCTTGCATTCTCAGTTTTAAGCCTAAACTACAACCAAACAATCCCAAATTTGACATACCAATAGAATTCATATAGGAGTACAAGTTAGAGGTTTAATATCATGTAAATAACAGTGTAGAATAGGTTAAATTAATGTTTAAAGTTCAATTTCGAAATATGAGAAAAAACAGGAAATTGGGACTGTTTCACAGTTTTAGGATAATAGGGGAAATCGAGATTTAATCATCAAAACCAATTTAAAATACCCAAACAGTGGTTGGTAACATATCTACATGTTGTGTACGTGTCACACAAAGTTTGTCCACCCAAGTGGACACAAACGTGTCCAATCTCATAAAATACGAAAACAGTGCACAAATAGACTGCTCCTCGTGCACGTGTTCACGGTGTCCGTGTGCACGACACGACACGACACGATACAACCCACGTGGTTGTGTCCAAGTGTCGACTAGGTCTAGGTCTAGGGCTAGGACACCCTGATATGGGTCCATGACACGTATGTCAGTGACACGACACACGTATCAGTACACGAAAACAACTGAACCCAGTTCAGTGCAAAAGCAATGCACGTGTTCGTCGTGTCCGACACGACACGTGGGGGTCTGAGACTCGACACACGTCGTGTCAGTCACGAGGACGACCCGTGTGTCAAGTGTCGCATGTCGACATGGCGTGTCCTGACAGCTGTGGCCCCCGAACAGCAGGGGATCAAACCAGAGCGCGCGCGCGTGTGTACGCCACGTGTCCACGCGTCGATTGCGACACGACCGACACAATCACCACCTCAGAGGAACAGAAATCAATAAGCAATATCAAAACCTAGATTTCTATTCAAAAACTTCCTAGAAATTAGGTTGAAATGTCCTTTGGGACATTTCAACAAACACCTACTGTGGGTTCCCGATACGTGTCCAAAAAACGGACACGAAACCTATGAAACTCGACACGAAACCAATGCAGCCACTTAGGGGACTCCTAGGGCTTCCTAAATTTAAAAGAAATCAAAATTTCATTGAGAAATGAAGAAGTTATCTATAGATGAACTCCTAGAAAAATTCTCCTTTGTTGAGCTCCTCTCCTTGATATCCCAATCCAATAAATCAATACCAAACTGAAATAAAACTCCAATAACAGCAAGTATAGGTATATTAAAACCTAATGGAAGAGATTTGAATGAAAAAGGACATGGAATGGAATTTCTATGGATTAAAAGAAATAGGAACAAACCTCTTTCTAAACTTGAGCTTTCCTAAAAGAGGCAACCCTAAACTAAGAGAGTATTTATAGGGTGGTGTTCCAAGGAGGATATGGTGGCCGGCCAAGTGAGTCTAGGGCTAGGGTTTTGTATTCTTGGGCTTTGGGCCAATCTACAAGGCTATGACTTAAATTGATTTATCAATGGTTCTAAATCATAAGTCATGATTTATGACTTTCTAATTCCTATTGCTAACTAGAGTCTATTGACCAAACTAAGGGTTAGCTTAGGTTAGACTAGAGTCATATACCTAACAAGTCCATACTAACTAGGGTTAGCTTCTAGGTTGGTCTACAAGGGTCAAAATAGTCAAAGTCAACCTAGTCAACCTTCATCCAAACAATTCCAAAATAATTCCTAAAAATTCCCATAAATTAAAATCAAATCAAATAACCCAAAAATGACAAAAATACCCTCAACTGGAAATGATAAACAAAATATCCTAATCATAAGGCTAGGCTCTAGGTCAACCAGTCTCCAAGGTTACACTATCAAAACACCAAACATAAGTCATGATTTAAAATAGTTTTAAATGATTAAAAAATCACTAAAAATTATATCATGATTTAAATATCATTATTAAAAGACTAAAATTACAAAATTTCAAAATTACCCTCTTCTGAAAAACTGAATGTTACAATCCTACCCACCTTATAAAAATTTCGTCCTCGAAATTAAAGGTGATCGTACTCCTTCTAGGTTAAGCCCCCAGCAATCATAGTCTCAGAACCTATTCAATCATACAATTTAAGAGGACGACATACAGGGTTATGGCATACGGTGGTAATGAAAGTCTCATCTAGGTATACTAGTCATAGTAGACCAAAACAATCATAAGTATCAAACAAGCAGTCTAGGGTGTTAAACCGGAAAAGACACAGAAGTAACAATCATCAAAACTGTAAGGCATCTACCATCCTATGTAAAAATTACTTATTATAAAAATAAAATAAAGATAACCACCAATTATCTATTAAGGGATACTATTCAAGAAAATTAAAAACAAAGTTAAAGAATGAAAGTCAATTGTATTGAAATCCAATCACAATATATTTATATATAGCATTAGAGAGGGAAAAGCTAACATTACGTAAAGGTTATGTAGTTTGTGTGAATTATACATGAAAGTGCATAAGAGGATCTGTGTCTCAACTATAGCTATCAAGTTACACTATTCATGGCATATTGATTAAGCAGTCTACAAGGCACAAGCTATTTACTCATAACATGCATGGCTAACCATATATATATATGTATGTTTATATGTATAGAGAGGTAGAGATTTTAATTGCATCTACATACATTATAACATGTATACAGAACTATATATATATATATATATATATATATATATATATATATATATATATATATATATATATATATATATATATATAGCTATATGAACATAACATAGAGATGAAGGGTTAGGTTTTCATTGCAGTTGTGAACATTAGTGTAGAGTGTCAAGTGTACATGGGTTAAAACTTGAAATGAAGGGTTCAATCATTCAGTTTAGCTCAACATTACAATTAGATCTGAAATTGAACTACACATTTGGAAGCAATGTAAAAAAAATTAACATGTATTCAGTTTTCAAAATTTTGGAGAAATTCGAACATCAAAACCAACTCAATACTTACCACAACCACAACCTAACATGTAAGAGTATGAATTATATACCTACACACAACAATGTATACGGCTCAAAACATTACATTAAAGAATACTGCAATTCGACTAATCACTTAGAATTTAGACTTAAAGGGTTAATATGTACACAGTCTCAGGTTTGACAATTTCAACACAAAACTCAACCAATATCCTTTAAAAAAAATTGGAACCTCATACGTAACATGTGTAGTGATGTAAACAACAACTAATATCATGAAATTTAAAATTTATTTACGAATTTAATCTGGAAAAACTAGTCACTGATACTGTCATATTTTAAAATTATTAAGATTTTAGAAATTAACATCAACATATTAATATGCATTTAGATAGGTTGGTGATCAAGTGTAGCATGCATACGTGTCAGGCAAGCATCTGTGTCCACTATATATACATATATTTTAAGGTAATACAAGAATTAATGGAAAGAAGAAAATAATGATAAAATTGTTCTGCTTATCTGTTTAAAAGAAGGAACCATTTGAAACCAGAGTTGTAATATCAAATCTAAGTCAAGGTCTAGCAAAATCACTGATTCATTGTATTAGGAAGAATTTATAGCAAGAAGTTACACAAGGTTATAATAACAGCTAAGCTACTCCTACTCATACTCCTACTCCTAAGTTATTCATAACAACATAAGGGTATGATATTTAAAACCTTCTCGAGATACAATCTGTTAATCATATGCGTCTGTCCAAAATCATGTTGCCCAGAGTCCTCATCATGCTAGTGAGCAATGCTATATAATTACAGAGTCCTTGACTAAGGTACGTACTCCTAGGTTCATGGTATTTAAAATTTTCTCATTGCCGCACGGCGAAAACCTTAAATTCCCATACCCGAGAAATACATCCAAAATCTGACTATACGTCCTCACTATGCCAGCTAACACAACTCTCGAAGATTCAAGATCTCATAAATGAGGTGACCTAGCCCATATGATTTTCTTAGAAGAAGAAAAAAAACAAACATAACAAAAGAGCAACATGACAAAAATTAATCAATCAGCAAGGAACAGATGGAATCGGATTTCAAGGTAGTTATAAAAGACAATTGCGGGAATGGAATCGAGAAGAACGAACTTGCAGCAATATCTCCAATGGTCTGTGCATCTTGATTGTCCTGACGATAGCTCGCCCCTGCTGGTTTCCCCGGTCTGCTGCTGATGCTGCATGAACCGCTGCTGCTGAGAGAATCGGAATGACGGAAAAAGTCCCTGTACAGTCAGAGGTGCACCTTCTATGTAGCAAAAATGCCAACCTGAGTCGGCACAACAGAAACTGCGGTCTCGAGGCCCTGATGAACAAGACGAGAAGTGGCCAGCCTCTCGATAGTATCCCCCGAACCGAAGCGATGAGATCGTGCCTTCATAATCATCATGAAGACAGATCAAAACAAGAAACAATTTCTGAGAATGAAGCAAAATTCAAGGAGGACAGTTTATATTCAAGGGAAACAACGAGTAGCATATTTAGATAAAAGGGATCTGATAAGGAGTTTTTCCTAATGTGATTGAGTACCTTCAAAATATCCTAATCCTACTACAGGCTGTAGTGATACTCTAGTTCGAATACCACTACATAAACTCGACCTGCATGGGCACCACTAAAAACGTGTCACGATCCGCACCCTAGAGTAAGGGCACGAGACGTGGTACGTCCAGCCTACGCGCAGTGTCGGCGGTAGAACGCTGTCCTAGGTCAACATACATCTAACAATAATCCCTAAACAGTTTATACTCCCGAATGGGGGTGACATAGCAGTAAATGAACTCAATCTCAACTAAGGAAGAGATAGCACGATATAAATAGAACTCAAGGGAAAATAGATGATAAAGTAGTCTAAGATAATCCCAGCAAATATCCAGAGTACAACTCAGCTACAGGACAAGAAAGAATATATACAACTCAGAAACTCTGAACAGAAAATAAGTCTAGCTAAACATGTCTCAAGGCAGCAAAAAATAAGATAAACCTAACTAAGTCTAGGCAGTGGGGGTGATGTCCTCTGCTAGAGCTGGGTCCTCCTGAGAGTCCAGCTCGCAAGTCTCGTCTAGGGCTGTCCCGTAGAAGGTATCCACACAGGCCTCCTTCTCGTCCTCTGTAATATTTTAACAGGTCCGTCAGGACATGAGCGAGTACAGTACATCTCAACAGTTCATAGCAGGTTAGAAAATATAATCATGCAGTAAAGTAAGATACAAGTACTGAAAGAAGTGCAGTATGTAAACAGAGAGAGAAAGCTGTAATAGAAATATCTACTATAGATAGAGACTAACAGTGGCTAGTGAGTCAGAGTACAATATAGACATGTAAATGGCATAGGATTCTGATAAGACACTATGGAAGAGATTCTGATAAGATACTACTTGGGTATTATTCACATGTCTACTTCTACTCCCCCGTACCCCCAATAAATACACAAGGATCCAACCAGGTTATGTTATGATTCCATGCAAAGGCCCCGAAGGGTGATACATGGATGTCCCATAAATGGGGATTCTAGAAGATTCTAGGATACCCAGTAAATGGGATAAGAGATTTAGGAGACTCTGTGATCATAAGAGTATATGTCACAAGTGATCAAAGAACCAGTGAAGCATAGTGATACGCCATGTAAGTGAAACGCACAGAACATGTAGTACCCGATGCTCCCTAAGGATAACATCTCAAGAAGGGATCCATATAGTACCAATCCGTGTGACCAACGTGACAGTAACAAGTAAAGTAATTTAATACAGAAATAATTCTAAGCAGGATATGAAATGATCAGAGAATGTACTCGCCTGGTATCTGAGTGTCCAATATGAAAGTACTGTCCGAGGAGTGGTGTCTGGCTCCTAATCAGAACAGCACAAGTCACAACAAGTCTAAAATGGTAAAATGAAGTTCTACTATGCATTCTACATAATTAGGTCAATCTAGGCCAAAGTCAACTCTTGGTCAACACTGGTCAACCCTAGAAGTCAAACTAGGTCAACCAAGTCAAACCTAAGTCAAACTAGTCTACATTAGGCTAACAAGGCTATTCTAAGTCTAACAAGACTACACAAGTCAAATCTAGGCTCACTAGCTAAGTAGATACAACCATAGGCCATAGGCAATACCATATTCAGTTTCTATATCTAAACAATACATATGTACACATACCACACAATCTAATAGGATACCTATATTGACCTATCTAAGCTCCTATTCACATATTAGATACATACATTATATGACAATATATATATATATATATATATATATATATATATATATATATATATATATATATATATATATATATATATATATATGATACACATGTGTATATAATATAACTAGAATATATAACCTATAGGATAATGTGTAAACCATACAACATTATGCTAATACATATAAATATATACATATGTATAAAGGGGGCTCATGTGTGTATTAGTGAGAGTGATGTGAGTGAAACTGAACTGTGTGGGAATGGGTTTACAATGTTTGTAGGTGAGGGATACATATCATGTGTGTGTGTAATTTGTTTGTGTGTGTGTGTCAATGGTGTTCAGTCACAAGAGAGTGTGAAACATACATGAGGGTGTGTAGACTGGATACATGAAACAGTGTGATAGGGGCATGCAAACAGTGAACAGTGAATGGGGCAATACCAGTTCAGGTTTAGGGATTTCTAACTCAGTTATATACATGGAAAACATCCACACACTTCATTTAAATCTCAGTTTAA
Organism: Iris pallida; assembly: GCA_029216955.1. Taxonomy (NCBI): domain Eukaryota; kingdom Viridiplantae; phylum Streptophyta; class Magnoliopsida; order Asparagales; family Iridaceae; genus Iris; species Iris pallida. The sequence goes on from JANAVB010009599.1 coordinate 12,099,238, forward strand.
CAGCCTTATATTAATTCCCAGATTTCAACTTCATTTCTAAACATTCCCAGGTTAATACAACATTAGAAATCATCCATAGTTCATAACAGAACTCAAAAGAAAATAGTTTACAACAGTTCATAAATTCCAGTTTTCAGTCTCTTCCTTGCTTTCTCAGTTTTAAGCCCAAACTACAACCAAACAATCCCAAATTTGACATACCAATAGAATTCATATAGGAGTACAAGTTAGAGGTTTAATATCATGTAAATAACAGTATAGAATAGGTTAAATTGATGTTCAAAGTTCAATTTCAAATCTGAGAAAAAAGGAAATTGGGACTGTTTCACAGTTTTAGGATAATAGGGGAAATCGAGATTTAATCATCAAAACCAATTTAAAATAACCAAACAGCGGTTGGTAACATATCTACATGTTGTGTACGTGTCACACAAGAGTTTGTGTCCTCCCAAGTGGACACAAACGTGTCCAATCTCATAAAATACGAAAACAGTGCACGAATAGACTGCTCCTCGTGCACGTGTTCACGGTGTCCGTGTGCACGACACGACACGACACAACCCACGTGGTTGTGTCCAAGTGTCGACTAGGTCTAGGTCTAGGGCTAGGACACCCTGATATGGGTCTACGACACGTGTGTCAGTGACACGACACACGCATCAGTGCACGAAAACAACTGAACCCAGTTCAGTACAAAAGCAATGTACGTGTTCGTGCGTGTCCGACACGACACGTGGGGTCTGAGACTCGACACACGTCGTGTCAGTCACGAGGACGACCCGTATGTGAAGTGTCGCGTGTCGACGTGGCGTGTCCTGACAACTGTGGCCCCCGAACAGCAGGGTATCAAACCAGAGCGCGCGCGCGGGTGTGCGCCGCATGTCCACGCGTCGATTCCGACATGACCCGACACAATCACCACCTCAGAGGAACAGAAATCATAAGCAATATCAAAACCTAGATTCCTGTTCAAAAACTTCCTAGAAATTAGGTTGAAATGTCCTTTGGGACATCTCAACAAACACCTACTGTGGGTTCCCGATACATGTCCAAAACGGACACGAAACCTATGAAACTCGACACGAAACCAATGCAGCCACTTAGGGGACTCCTAGGGCTTCCTAAATGTATAAAGAAATCGAAATTTCATTGAGAAATGAAGAGTTACCTATAGATGAACTCCTAGAAAAATCCACCTTTGTTGAGCTCCTCTCCTTGATATCCCAATCCAACAAATCAATACCAAACTGAAATAAAACTCTAATAACAGCAAGTATAGGTATATTAAAACCTAATGGAAGAGATTTGAATGAAAAAGGACATGGAATGGAATTTCTATGGATTAAAAGAAATAGAAACAAACCTCTTTCTAAACTTGAGCTTTCCTAAAAGAGGCAACCCTAAACTAAGAGAGTATTTATAGGGTGGTGTTCCCAAGGAGGATATGGTAGCCGGCCAAGTGAGTTAGGGCCAGGGTTTTGTATTCTTGGGCTTTGGGCCAATTTACAAGGCTATGACTTAAATTGATTTATCAAAGGTTCTAAATCATAAGTCATGATTTATGACTTTCTAATTCCTATTGCTAACTAGAGTCTGTTGACCAAACTAAGGGTTAGCTTAGGTTAGACTAGAGTCATATAACCTAACCAAGTCCATACTAACAGGGTTAGCTTCTAGGTTTCTACAAGGGTCAAAACTAGTCAAAGTCAACCTAGTCAACCTTCATCCAAACAATTCCAAAATAATTCCTAAAAATTCAAATAAATTAAAATAAAATCAAATAACCCAAAATTGACAAAAATACCCTCAACTGGAAATGATAAACAAAATACCCTAATTACAAGGCTAGGCTCTAGGTCAACCAGTCTCCAAGGTTACACTATCAAAACACCAAAATCATAAGTCATGATTTAAAATAGTTTTAAATGATTAAAAAATCACTAAAAATTATATCATGATTTAAATATTATTATTAAAAGACTAAAATTATAAAATTTTAAAATTACCCACTTCTGGAAAACTGGGTGTTATATTTTGTAGCTAGAATCTTGAAAAACTCAAAACATGAAAGTTGTAGATCTTTTTCTTGGCTTCAAGAATATGTCACTAGTTATTTTATGCAAGTTTCTCATTCATGATAATGTAAGAATAGAACACGATAGTGGCCCGCTGTGGCGCACTCTTGACAAGTAAACTGACATGATATATCTCGACATGCTGTTATGACAGCTAGCCTGAAATGACAAGTATGAAAGACCTGGACACCGTGGGCGATTGTATTTGTACAAATAAACTGGTACTGTCTTGCATCATGTCTAGGATGGAGATTCCTGAGTACCGCGGTCAGGGGTACCTACTGAAATTGACTAAGGCTAATTAACTAGAATGATTCAGTAGTCATGACCAGATTTTCCCAGCTACAGGCAATCCCGTTATTTGGGCGCACTAGGTAGACTTGTAGCCTACCGATGAGTAGGGCACATTTCTAGCACACCGTCAAGTGTTGCACCCTTCTTAAATGGACATTCGACCTGGATAACCTGGATGGACTGCAGGGCTTGTGGCTGTAGGATGATCTCATTGCATCTTGCTAGTAATTAGACTTGTGATAACCCTAGTTAGTTAAAGTATCAAGCCGTACTCCTTGCTTGGCCATGATTGATTGAATAAAGTCTAGTCCAGCTTCGACTTGTCCTGATCCTGTACAAGATTGTGACAGGACATGGCTTATTATGCTTGCCTTAACAATAACGATCGGGGGACCAGTTCTGTTCAGGCGAAGGGTTACA
>JANAVB010009599.1:12107026-12234117 GCA_029216955.1 Iris pallida
CGGGGTCACTGCGCTTATACGGCGACGAGTGGACAAGTACTTCAGGCAACTGTTTGCCATTAAATATCAAGCACAACAAAATTACAGAGGAATTAAACTTGATTGCAAACTCGCTTATACAAGAGAAAGCCTAGAAAGAAATCCTAGGAAACAATCTAAGTACAATTGTTTAGTTTTAATTTTGGAGGGTGACGATAGAGGCTCGTGAAAGTGTAGCAACTCTGCCTTACTCCTTGGACTATCTGACACGATCTTTGCTCCTGAAGAAATTTTCCTTCGTAGGTTGCCAGCCTTTTGCATGGGTGTGGTACCCTGTAATTTATAGTGATATATATTTTGAGCAGCATAGATGGCCACGTGGCCACGTGGCTACAATAGCACATAAAGACCCGCTCTTTGGCCGCCAGCTGGTGACTTGTTGAGATTTTGTTGCAACAAATCTAGGTGATTGAGACTTGGTCAGCCTACCACGTGTCCCATCGTAAGATAGGATCAGTCTACTTGAGTCATTTTGAGCCGCATAGGCCTTTCAGTGTTCAGCCATACGGGACCGCATAAGACTCATGAGGCTTAAGTCGCAGTCTCCCTTAGTTCGCATGTAGCTTGGGGACTTTTGAGCCGCATAGGTTATATATTCTGGGCCGCATAAAGCTCATGCGGCTCAGATTGCAGTTACTCTTGGCCGTATGAAGCACATAGATTGAGCTACATAAGGTTCATGCGGCTCGGATCGCAGTCCTTTTGGCCGTATGGCCATGTCCAGTCTGGTGACGTGACATTTTGTTCTGATCACGTCTTATCTTCTTTTTTGTCAGAGTGTCAGAGTTGTCAGAGCTGTCAGTCTTGCCAATTTTGACAGAGTTTGTCAGCTTTGTTAGAAGGTTTGATCAGCTTGGCTGCATAAGTAACTATTCTCTCTACGGCTCAAAAATCAGTATGGTGAAGATGGGCCGCAGGGGGTATGCTGAGTCTGTCATGCGGCTCTTCTTTATGCGGTTCAATTTGTTCTAGAGTACTCATGCGGTCAGTTGTGATCCACATGAACCCCATATTTTCCATGCTTCTATAAGACTCCCTTCAAAGTTTTCAAATTGCAAATTTGGAATACTTTGAATAAGAAGCATGGACATATGTCAAGCCGCAGAAAAATCTTTGAGTCAGGAGAGACGTTGTGATGTAGTGACATTTTGAGCTGCAGGGACATTTTTGAGCTGCAGGTAGATCTTGTCTGCCAGCTGTCACTGCTGCATTTAATGCCTTGATTTAGTTTTGGATTTGGGCTCTTTTTTTAAGATAAAGCTGACAGTTACTAAGGATTGAATCCCCAAATGTCATCATTATCTTTAATGGATACGAGAATCGAAGCGGCGATGACGGTTATTAAGGATAAAAATCGTCGAGTGACGTTATTATCTTTAATGTCACGATAACCGACGCGACGTTCATTTGTTTTCACTTTGAAGAGCTATAAATATGGGCCATACGGAGAGAGTTTTTTCGTTCAACTTTTTCTCCTTCGTCTTCATCATCTTCGTCATCTTTTGTCCCGGTTATCCATGGCTCTAGAAGCTTCCAAGTCGACTGGTGCTACGGCTAAAGGGAAGGGACTCGCCACTCTATCGAGTGTTGCGGACTCTCCTCCCATTCGTCCTGACGTGCAAGCCCCTGTTAAGGTTAAGGATGGTGGGAAAACGATGACTTAAATTTGAATGGCCACATCATATATTTTATGCACATGCCTGTCATATATCGCCTCTATGTTTAGGCATCATCGATGTATGCCCCATCTCTTTGGACCGCATATATTCTGTATGATGGTACCGTATGGGCTGAGCCGCATAAGTGTCACTGACCCTCATAGATGCCTCATACCTGAGCCGTATGAGCACTACATGGCTGAACCGCATGGATGCCTTGTGACCGAGCCGCATGTACATCTCATAACTGATCTGCATAAGTGCCTCATGGCTTAGCCGCATGAGCACTGTATAAGTGCTTTAAGAATGAGCCGCATGCGTCTCATGTCTGCCTGAATGTTATTTTCTTCTAACTGCTAACCCTTTTTTCTTTACAGGGATCCGGCTAGCAAATTTCTCCAGGACCGGTATCTGCGATAGAGTGAAGATGTACAATTCTGACATACACATCAGACAGCTCATAACTCTTCATGCTTTGGAAGAGTTTTCCTCACATGGTTGGAAGAACCTTTATACGTCGGAGAGTCGGACGGTGGTGGGGCGTCATCGTGAAAGTTCTGTTTTTACGACTCTCCAAGTAGGCAAAAACATCACTAGGGATGTTGTTTTGAAGGTATGGTCTTTTGGAGGAACGGGCCTAAGATGTCCGCAATTCGGGGGAGGGAAAAGCATGTTATATTTGCCTTCCTCTGTGCAGCTCCTCGGATATTCAACAGCCTTGTTTGCTTCTCAGTAGTAAAACATGACTTCTTTTGAGGGCCACGAAACCGCCTTTTCATGAAGGCGAAGTGCTGCCAAACTGACCAAGCTATGTATTGCAAGATTTTCCTTTCTTTTCTTTTTGCTGCTGATGTAGTCCTATGAATGTAACTGATTTTGAATAAACAGAATACATTCACCCCATTCTTTGTTTGTGGTATTTGTGGTGCTTGTACTAGAGGGCCTAATACAGCATTTGTGTTTGATAAAAGATATCCCACTGGAGGACTTTTTGTGGACCTATTGCCCTTTTGTGCATCTGGAAATGTGAGCAAATAGATTTGAATGATATTTTGTGGACCTACTATTCTTTGGTACACCGATGGTGCAAGTAATAGATTAGGATAACTTCTGTGGACCTATTGCCCTTTTGAGCACTGGTGGTGCGAGTAATAGATTTTGAATGATATTTTATGGACCTACTACTCTTTTTGTGCACCGATGGTGCGAGTAATAGATTAGGATAATTTATGTGGACCTATTACCCTTTTGCGCACTGGTAGTGCGGGTAATAGATTTGAAACGAAACCTAACAGAGGTAATATAGACGTGATAGGTTTTGTGGTCTTAATACCATGTCTTTTATCCTGGGTTGGGTACAGGTGTTAAGTCAAGAGACCATCGGTATCAGAGGTAATATGGACATGATACATGATGATCATGAAAATTTTTTGTGGACCTATTACTCTTCTGCGCACTGGTAGTGCGAGTAATAGATTTTGAGACAAAACCCAACAGAGGTAATATGGACGTGATAGGTTTTGTGGTCTTAACACCGTCTTTTATCGAAAGGTTGGGTACAGGTGTTGAGTCAGGAGATTATCGGTATCAGAGGTAATATGGACATGACACACGATAATCAGGACCAGAAAGTTTGCTTAGAGATAATGATAAGCTGGACAGACACTTGTGTGATAAAGCATTAGAGTGGGAGTTCAGAGGTATCAGCATACATGACTCGCCACTCAGGGAGATGCGATGCGAATCTACTCGGAGAAAAATAAAGTATGAGTTCAGAGGTACTTGGTGTACATAACTCGATAATCTGGGAAATTTGGTGGTTTGAGGAAGTACCAGCATATCCTTAGACATAGTATTTCTTCAAGAATTTACCATTTATGGGCATCATGAGCAAGTTTCCATTCTGCTTCGCGAGTCGGTATACGCCGTTGGAGAATACGGTCTCGATGATGAATGGACCCTCCCATTTGGGCTAGAATTTGTCGGCGGTTTTGTGAGTCATGACCATCGGTCTACGAACGGCCAAGACGAGATCGCCTATTTGGAATGTCCTCTGCTTGACTTTCTTATTGAAGGCCCGAGAGATGCTTGCTTGATAGAGCTCGATGCTTTGTTGAGCTTGCAAGTGCTTCTTGTCTAAAGCTTCCAATTCTTGTAGCTGTCAGCGGTTGTTATTGTTCGATGTCAACCGGTAAGTAAGAGCCACACGAAGCGAGAGGATCTGAGTCTCCAATGGAAGAACTACCTCGCTCCCGTACACCAGAAAGAACGGTATATTTCCCATAGTCGTCCGACTTGTAGTGCGGTACGTCTATAAGCATTCACCCAGCTTTTCATTCTAGTCGTACTTGTTTGAAGACACGAACTTCTTGAGAAGCTTGATTATGGTCTTGTTAAAGGCTTCAGCCAGACCATTAGCCGATGGGTTGTAGGCCGTTGAAGCCACATTCTGTATCCGATTCTTGTCACAGAATCGATAGAAGGCAAGGCTTGCGAACTGCAGACCATTGTCATAAATGATCCTCCGTGGCAGTCCAAAACGGTAAATGACGTGATGTTTTATGAAATTGATCACGTTTGACGTGTTTACCTCTGCTAGCGGGATAACTTCTACCCACTTAGAGAAGTAATCGGTGATTGCAAGTATAAACCGGTGCCCTTTAAAAGACGGCGAGGTGATTGGGCCAACGATGTCCATTCTCCATGCTTTAAATGGCCAAGAAACCACCATTGGGTGCAAGATTTCGGATGGCAGATGTATGAAATCTGCGTGGATCTGACAAGCCTTACACTTCTTTGTATAGTCGACTGCGTCTGCTACCATTGTAGTCCAGTAGTAACCCATCCGACGGAGACGGTCCTGCAACTTTGGGCCTGGTTGGTGAGCCCCGTAAACGCCATCACGTTCCTCGCATAAGGCTTCTTTGGCTTCTGCGTTTGACGGACATCTTAGCAGTAGTTCATCCTAAGATCATCGATATAATATTTTTGTTTCGGTGTCATAAAAGAATCTGAGAGAACGCCTTCTGATTGAAGTTTCTTCTTTCATATTCTCAGGCAGGATCCCGTAGGCTACAAATTCGATGAACGGGAGTCTCCAGTCTTGCACATCATTAGTTATCTGGGTGGAGTAACTCATATCCAGTTGAATTATATTTTTGGGACAGACCAATTCATGGCCTATCACATCAACTAGATGATGAGCATAATTTAGAATCGCCAAAGAAGCGGCGAGGCCTGCTAGGGCGTCGGCTTTAATATTCTGGAGCCTAGAAACATGTTCTATAAAGAACTCCTCTATGGTTGCAATGATAGAAATTGCTGTCTTATGATAGAAAATTAGGTTCGCGTTACGAACCTCGTACGAGCCTCGGATTTGATTAACAATCAGCTATGAGTCGCCATACGCTTCCAGGTATTTGACCCCTACCTCTTTTGCGAGTCAGAGTCCGATGACCAGAGTGTTATGTTCGGCTACATTGTTTGAACAAGGTTCTGTGAGAGAATATGCCCGATTGACTACCAACCCAGAGGGAGAAATTAATACTACCCCGATTCCAGCGATGATATCAACTTGCGACCATGTTCTTGAAGCACAATCGAAGAACATTCGCCAAACGTCATCATGTGAAGTCATGTTTGAGTCAACGACTTCATCTGGAATTTTTTTATAGATTTTGGCTATTTCTGAGCCTGGATGGGCTGCTAGAAAGTCGACCAAGGCTTGACCTTTGACAGCCTTCTGCGAAACGAAGACCATGTCGTAGGAGGATAACAGTATCGCCCAAGTGGCTAAACGAGAACTGAGTACGCCTAGCTTGGTCATGAGAATCCTGAGGGGATTAACTCGTGAGACAACATGGATGGTCTGCCCTGACACATAGTGTCATATTTTCTGAATGGCGAACACCAAGGCAAGGCATTCCTTCTCCACGACGGTGTACCTATGCTCCGGCCCCACCATCATTCGGCTGAGATAGTAGATGGCTTGTTCGTGCCCCCACATCATTGTTCTGTGCTAGCAAGGCGCCGAGGGATTATTCCATTGCCTGTACATAGGGCAAAAAAGGCTTTTCGGTAACTGGGGCTACCAGAACCGGCGGGTTCGACAGGTATTCTTCAATGTCATCAAAGGCACGTTAACATTCTTCATTCCATATGAAAGAGACTCCTTTCTTCATGAGTTGTGTGAAGGGTTGACATCGCCCTAAGAGGTTAGATATGAACCTCCTGATATAGGCTAGTCTTTCCTGAAGACCGCAGAGTTCACGAAGGTTCCTCGGTAGACTCATCTCCAGATTGCCTTTCTCTTATCGGGGTTTATGTGAATGCCCCGGGAAGTAATGAACAATCCCAAGAACTTCCCGCTGGACACATCCAGGAAGGACTTGGTGGGATTCATCTTCAGATTGTGCACTCGCATAAGGTCAAACATTGTTCTCAAATCGTGTAAGTGATCATCCTTGGAGCGGCTTTTGACGGCGATGTCGTCAATGTAACACTCTGCTATCATGCGTAAGTGATCTCTGAAGATGACACTCATATCTTGTTGATATGTAGCACCGACGTTCTTTAGGCCGAAGGGCATGACTGTGTAACAGTACACACCGATCGGTGTTCGAAATGACGTATGCTTCTCATCGTCAGGAGTCATTTTGATTTTATTGTATCCTGAAAAGCCATCCATAAAGGACATGCGCTCGAAGCCACACATATTATCGATCATTATGTCGGTGATGGGAAGAGGAAATTCATCCTTAGGATATGCCGCATTCAGATTGGGAAAGTCGATGCAGATTTGGATCTTTCCATTCTTTTTGACAACTGGTACTATATTAGTTATCCAGTCTGGGTGATGCTCCACGCGGATGAAACCACTAGCTATAAGCTTATTTACTTCTGCTTCAATGTAGTTCATGATGTCTGAACGGAACCGCCGTTGCTGTTGTTTGATTGGTTTTGCGTACGGATGAATATTGAGCTTATGAATTCCGATCTTAGGGTTTAGCCCTGGCATGTCTTCATAGCTCCAGGTGAAAACGTCGATGTATTCTCTGACGAGTTGCAACAACAACTCCCGTTCGCTATTCGTCAGGCTTTTACTGACGAAGATTGGCTTTGGAGAGGATTCATCATCGAGGTTAACTTGCATGACCTCATCTTCAGTGGGAGGGTTACGTAGTTCAAAGTGCTTCTCCCATTGTACGTCCAGTTGTTGGACCGATGGCTCCAATTCAAGAGGTTCAAGTAGATCTTCATTTTCCTCTTCAATATCAACGGATGCCATATTGACAGATAATGTCTGCCTGAATATATCTCCATTGCTGTCATCGAAATCGTATGTAGGTGATTCGAATGAGTGAGAGTGCCACTCGCATTCCTCATCGGAGCTCTCGGGCGTTGTTGCTGGTGTAACATAACCGAGGCCGCATTTGGACTTGCCGTAATAATCCCGAGGTTTCCCAGACGGGGTTGACAGCTGCAGAGACGATCGCCGACCGCTGCCGTAATTCAGACCTGGGGTAGCCTCCATGTCGTACCCCCACTTTTGTATGAAGTACTTGGCTTGAGGACTATACAGGTAGAGTGGTAATCTTCCAGCATCGGATTCGAGATCAAACTCTTGAGGCATGGAACGTTGAGGACCTTCTTTTCGGCCGAAGATGATCGTGTGATCCCCTTCTATTCTTCCTGGGACTAGAATGTAGGCACCTCTAATGGGAGTAAGCCGGTTTGTGGTATAGATGGTTGTCACCTGTGTGTGCAGGTTAATATCCTGATCATGCCCCATAATATACATCAAATGAAGTTTATTACACTTAGGATAGTTCAACGGCAGCCTCTTATTGATGAAATAAGGAATTTTTTCCATAGGGATTACATCATCAAGAGAGGGACTATTGTAACATCCAGTTTCTGAAATGAGGGTATTTTTGAAATTTTGTATTTATAATCATTTTATTGCTATTTAAATCATGATATCATTTTTGGTAATTTTTAAATCAATTTAAAACTGTTTTAAGTCATGGCTTGTGATTTTGATACCTTGCTAGTGTAACCTGAGAGACTGCCTGACCTAGAGCCTGACCACGTCGTTAGGATGATTTATTTTTACTTTTGAGCATGAGGGTATTTTGGTCATTTGGCCCCCTTGAATTATTTTAGGATTTATTGCATTGGTGATTGTTAATTTGACTTTTTGCTAGCTGTGACTTAAGGGACTGTCCTAGACTTTGACCTTGACTTTGGTGACTTAGCTAACATGGTATGGAACCTAATCTAACTCAAGTTGGTCTTGGTTGACTTAAGTTGGCTAAGTTTCATGAAGAGAGTAGGAGGATTTTTGCATTGGACCAAAGGCTAAGGACTTGAGCTAGTTAGCTAGTGCAACTTGGCCCATAGCCCATTAGTGAAACCCTAACCCTAATTCTTTCCTTTATGACCAGCCACTAGGTCATTCCCTTCCCTATAAATAATCTCCTAATTAGTTCTTGCCTCTTTTGTATTGAAAGAGCACATAGGAAAAAGAAAGGTTTGTCCATTCTTTCCCAATTCATAGATTTCTTATTTTAAATCCTTTTTAACTCCAGTTTCTTAGAATAGAGCCTAACACCCTTCTATTTCCTGTTTATGGAGAGTAATTCCAGATTTTGAGCAATTTGGGGATCCAAGCTAGCAAGGAGGAACACTTCATTTTGGGGCTTTTTCTTGCTATTTGCACATATAGGTAAAACCCCTTAAATTGCATTAATATTCTGATTTCTTTGCATATTAGGCTAGATCTAGGTGTCCCCTAGCTCTTCCTAGAATTTGGACGAATTTCGTGTCCATTTGGTGTCCGTATCGGACACGTGTCATAGTGTATGTATAGGTGTTCGACGAAATGCCTCTAAGGATTTTATTTTTGATTTTTGTAAAACTAATTATATGAATTTGTAGATCTAAATATGTGTACTAACTTTTGTGAAGACTGATGTGATTTTCGTATCGATTTCGTGTCGAAATTGGGTGCGGACACGCTGCACGACACGCGTGTGCGCTGTCCTGCTACCCGTGTCCTGTTTCTCGCTGGACACAGCGTTTCGACATGCGAAACTTGGTGTGGAGATTGGGACAGTGACTGACAAGTCACTACCCAAGTTTCATGACACCTCGTTTCGTGTCAGACACGAAAACGAGGCCGTACGGGTTTTGTACTGGTTTGCCTGCGCGTGAAAACGCACGCTGATACGCACATTTAACCACGACACGGGGACACGTTGACACGGGGTAGACACCTAGACATGTTCTCCTAGTCCTGGCGAACCTAGGGACACGCCCACGTGGCATGAAGTACCACGAGTCGTGTCCACGAGTCGACTGCATCGCAGCACGATGCAGTCTGTGCACGCGATGTGTCTGTACGTATTTCGTGACTTGGACACACCATGTCCAGTCGTGGAGACACGTGGGGACTCGTGTGGACTCTGGACACGTGTACGACACTACCTTGGTCGTTAATTTGTTGTTAATCAATTCTTTTACAATTCGAACTCAGTTTCCCAATTTCCTTGATACCAATATCAGTGTAATGTAAATTGTGAGAGTTAATTGTAAATTTTCAACTGTTGAATAATGAATATTATCATGCAATGGTTCATTTATATGTGTATATAATAATGTACATGTTGGGATCATGTTGGTTATTGATTTTAGGTTTTCGAAAGTGATTTGGGCATGCTAACTATAAACTAAACTGTCCTATGTATTTCCTGAAAACTGCTATGTATATTGAATTCGATTTTTCCATGTGAACACTGATCATAACACTCACACATTCCTGAAACATTTCTCCACTGTTTCACATTGTGCACTATTTCAATAACCCTCACACATTGACATATTGCACTGCCATCTCCTGAGGAACATTGGACTGATATTTCACAAAACTTGAGAACTCATAATGAACACACACACACACGCATGTTTGACACTGCCAAACACACACACTCTCATAGATACAACACCATGTTCACTCACACACATTGGTTCATATGACACTCACACATTTCAACTAAGGTATACACACACACACACACACACACACAAGTAACCTAACACACTATTTTCCTATTTGACACTGAGAATGAGATTTAGTTTGGGGTTCCCATATCTCTTTTTCCTTTTTTCAAATTACCTCATTTCCTTTACATTTGGTTGTGATGATATCATTAGTTCAGGTTGGTAGATTATAGGTGAATTAATTTCGAAAATTGGCATTTTGATTTAGGTTCTAAGTTGGTCTCAACGGGCATTTTTAAATTAGTTTGAACATGGGGTCTCTCTGGCACTGTCGGGTAGCTGTAGCAGGACAGTGCCCTCATGGACTTCCCTCATGTATGTTGATTAGAAATAAGGAGCAACATGAACCTTTGATCAGTCCCCTTTCCTGTACCAGTCGACTGATACTCACAGAGTATCAGTCCACATCAATTAGTTCAATCTCCCTACATTACGATTTTCAGTCCTTACCTCAGTTGGATCCATTGCATCCTTGTTTCAAGCTTCAATGCTTGTTGATCTATTCTATAGCAGACATGGATTTGTAGAGTGGGCTCAAATTGGAATAGGTGTGCACTTATATAACAATAGATAGATTTGTATCAGGCAGGGGGTTGTCTATCAGAGGAGAGTATTCAGTCTCGACTCTGTACAGATGGCCTTTGGACATGGGTTCAGTTTAGTACAAAGATTGTTAGTTAGTATCAGCCACACACACATCTACCCTTAGGTATCCTGCACACTTATGAAGCATTCACTGGATTCATCATTGCATAACACTGTATTGCATACCCTGGTTCATTGCATAGCACTGTCCTGGATATTAGATACATTCTCAATTCACTGCATCTTCACTTACACTGCATATTACATGTATCAATGCATATTGCATTACCTGTAATACATTTCACTGTCATAACATTCCCTTCATATCCTGCATTATCTTGTATTTCCCTCATTGCATTTGATTTGCCTATTTAAGTCCAGGGTTCCCCATCCTAATTTGGTTCAGTCCTTATTTTCACTTCATATTTGACTTTCTGCTGTCCACCCCTTCCTTTTCAGTTCATTGGTCCCTAAATTGATTAGTTAGCTTTGTGGTACCTCATGCATATAGACATAATTATGTTCATATATGTGATATAGATATATGTTATACACTATGTAATGTGTTAAGGTATAGGGTGAAGTGGTAATGCAGTACATCTTGTGGATATAGGTAATGACTAGAGTATATATATATATATATATATATATATATATATATATATATATATATATATATATATATATATATATATAAAAAAAATATATATATATATTATATATATATATATAAAATATATATATATATTATTATTTTATATATATATATATATATAAATATATATATATATATATATATATATATATATATATATATATATATAGGGGATATACTTATGATAAATGATATGGTTTATATTTAGGGATTTTGAGTTAGTTGATTTATGTTTAGGCTAAAACCTAGTTGCCCTCTACATAGCCTTTAGACCAAAAATCTTAGACTAGACTAACTAAGACCAATATGAACCCTAGATAGTCTAAGTTGACTAAATGTTGACTTGGGTTGATCCAGAGTTGACCAAATTTGACTTGGACCTAGTTTGACCTAGACAGTTGACCAAGGTTGACTTAGAGTTGACTTTGACCTAGATTGGCCTAGAAATCATGTAGATTTTATCATAAACTTTATTTATCTTATTTTAAACATATTATAACTTGTACTACTCTATTTAGGATATTGTGACTCCGGTGCAGACATTTGATATTATACTACTCTTTTCAGAGTATCAGGCGAGTATATTCTCTGATAGTTCTCTCATTTATTTGTCAATTATTGTACTTCAGTTCTAGTTAGTTGTATGCGATTCTCTGTTACAACACGTATGGATATTCTGGATTCATGTATACGACACACATTTATTGTCTGGCCTCTATTACTGGAATCATCCTGGAATTATTTACTGGTATCATCATATTTAGGCTGGACTCATCTTGAATCATTGTGTCGGATTTCTGGATTCACTTGCTGGAAGGGGAAATACTAGAGTAAGACATGTAGACATACCCCAATTCTGGAATCACCCTATGCTGGAATCAAACTGGAATGATAGCCATCTCACACCCGGCCAGGTGTGTGATGTACCGGATTACCTATAGCCGTTTACATGTCGATCTCGGTATTTTAAAACACACTGTTAGAGTATAGGCTGGACTCACCCTGGAATCATTGATCACTATAACTGGAATCGTCCCTTACTGGATTCATCTTGTATTAGATTCGTCTTGTACTGGACTTACATTGGAGTTACACTTGTCTACATTACTGTCTAGACTTATATCATATTACCCTGGTTCAGCTAGTTCTATTTTTACAGTCTTTATTGCCATGATTCTTCTTTTTTTTAGTTACTTACTTTCCTTGCACTTTATATGTCTTTCTTACCATCACCTGAATATAAACTGTCATGTTCATCAATACAACTGTCTATAACTGCTTTATAGTTCTCTGTCATTTACTTGGGTTTTTTAGATGAGATTGTGCTCATTCCTGTCCTGACTGGACCTGTTGAAATTTTACAGATGATTGTCCTGAGGACATTTTCCCTACTCATTATGGACCTGACGAGGGATTAGCTACCTTTGGCCCCGACACTCAGGAGTGATCGGGAGACTAGCTAGTAGACTTGGTTTAGTTTTCTTGTTTTAGAACTTGAATTGTAATAACTTGAGATACGAGTTTGTATTTGAGTTTGTTTGAGATATTATTATTTAGTAGTTTATAATTGTTGTTGTTTAGTCTTTAGTTATAAACTTCTGTGTTATCTTATTGTGCTTAGACTGTGATTGATATTTCATTATATCTATACTTGTCCTCCGTTCGGAGTTGAGATTTGACAAGTACATTATATAATTGCATGAGTTGATTGATTAGATAGTAACCTAGGATAGTGTTCTACCGCCGACACTACGGCGTAGGCTGGACGTACCCACTTCTCGTGCCCCTACACAGGGTGCGGGTCGTGACAACTATCCTCCTTTGCAACCAGATACTTTGCGAATTCTGCATCCTTTTCAGCTACCCCCTGCATGATCGGGGGTTGAGATGCTGTCTTCGGCAGCTTGACCACCAAGGGTTCAGCTTGTGGCATTGGCTTGCCTGTGGGTCTCGGATCAACACTTGGTTGTCGGCTTGTCTTGGGAAGACGGATAACCATTGGCTCGGCAGAGGACTTCGTGTCTTCTGATTGCTTTTGACTGGATCTTGGCAATCGGATCACCATCGGCTCCCCAGAGGGTATCGCATCTTCCGGTCGCCTTTGATTGGATTTTGGCAATCGGATTACCATCGGCCCTATGACGGGCTTTGGCTCTTGGCTGGACCTTGGGAGTCGGATGACTATCGGTTTCGACTGCACAGCCGGAGCGGAAGAACCGGGCACCTCTTTATGCAAAGTTGCGACAAGGGGTACAGCTTTGCCTGGTTTACGGGCCTGGAGATGAATTCTCAAGGGTTCCTTTGGCCCTATGATGACCTCTTGTTTGTCAATTATGTGCTTCTTGGACTCTTCGTATAGACAGGCCTCCGAAGAGTAATAAGACTCAACCCTTTTGAAGGGATCAATATCGGCAAATTCAGTCTTCACGATGCTGTGCTTACTGACGTACTTGACGCACTAGAGTGGTGTGGATGGCACGATCATGCAATCATGTATCCACGGACGCCCATGAGGATATTGTAGGACGTATCTGCATCTATGACGTAGCAGGTAACCTCTGTCCTCAGGTCGCCGATCTGACATTTCAATGGGATCTTTCCTAAGGGATAGCTCCTTCCCGAGTTGAAACTGCTAATGGCAGTGTTGGTCGTCGCTAGCCGGTGCATAGGGATGCCGAGGACTTGAAGCAAGCTTTTCTGGATGATGCTTATCGACGAGCCATGATCGATGTGCATCCGGTCCACCTTGATGTCGCCTATGTATCCCGTGTAGTACAAGGGGCGATCATGCAAGTTGGTCTTGATCAACATATCATGTGGGGTGAATATGATGTTGGGCATTGCATCCGCACAGTTGCTACCCTGGAGATCTGCCGACGAGTCTTTTCCTATAGGTTTGACCTGGGCTAAGTAAGCGTCAGCATTCTGGAGCGCTTCGCTCAATGCGACACGAAGATCCTTGGAGAGCCTTAGGAGCTCGTATAATGACAACTTTGCCGGCGTATTAGCCAATTGTACCAATATGTCAAAGTTGTAAGGCTCTCCAGTCCTTGACGTGCATCTTTACGGAGCGGCCTGTCGAAGCGGGTTTCTTTCGGCTTGGCCCTGTTTGCCAATGGAGGCTGAGACGGCCCCGGAACATCGATGGCAGGCAGCGTTGCCGGTTGAGGGTCCTCAACTGAACTACCCAGAGTGGACTGGACTTGTGCCCCAGATCGGGTAACAATAGCCGCCGCCTCCTCAGCTTCGGCTGAAATTGTATGGCAGGATCTGTACTTCCTACCCTTCTTTTTGTTGGTTGGAGATGACACCGCCTGGGTAACTTCGGGCACTAAGTCTGGGTGCAGCCACATGACCTCTCCTCATGACGTGGTGAGAGGTACCAAGCCATTCGTCTGGTCCCGAATGGGGGGAAGATTAGTAACCTTCATCATTGCCTGGGGGATAGGTATTACCCCGTCTTGAGTACTTGTTGGAGGGAAGTCACCAAACTGAATTGACACCATGTTCGCCGCTACGGTAACCTCTTCAAAGTCTAGCGACAGAGCTTTAGAGTCGATAAGACTGTGGATGTACCACTTCAATTGAAGGCAGTCATGAGTGGCTTGATGAACATAGCGGTGGAAATGGCAGTATTTAGGGTCCTCCATCTCTGCCGCTCGAGGCTCGCATCTTGGTGGAGGGAGTTGGATCCTGTCCCCCTGCAAGAGCATGTCGAAGGTAGGCTTGACATGACTATCTTCGAATGAGTAATTCACCTTGGGCCACTGTGCTTCTGCCTACTTTTGTTTAGGCTTCTTGGTTGTACCGATGACCATAGCCTGCTTACCTTTATTGTCCCGTTATTGGAGTTGCCGTCAGTGTTGTTGTTATTGGAGGTGGTACCAGGACGTTTGCTTTTGACCTATCCATCCGGGATGTGTAATCCCAGCTAGCGAGCCTTCTTTAACTTCACCTCCGCATTGGTGGCGCTTATGATGAAGGTCGTCCAATCCCTGAACTGATCTTCACCCATCCAGAGGCTGATTGCGGGGAGTAACTTCTTCTGGCAGATTTTAATCAAGGAGCTTTCAGGATTGCCTTAGGGCAATCTCATTGCAGTTTGGCAGAACCGCTCGATATAGTTTTTTGTTAGCTCACTCTCCCCTTGAACGATGTCCATGAGGGATGACATTATCCAATCATGTCCCACTTCGTAGAATCTTTTTAGGAACATGTGCTTGAGGCCGTCAAAAGAATGGATGCAGTTGTCCGAAAGGTTGCGGTACCAGTCGAACGCGATTCCCTCAAATGCTCCGATAAATAATCGTGTGAGGATGGCGTCGCTATGCGACAAATGGTTGGTTATGACCTCGAAATAAGTCATGTACCGACTAGCAGAGGTCTTTCTATCATGTGAGTCAATATGAAATGGTTTGTACCGTGGCAGAAAAGGAACATCTCTCCACGCAGCGGGATACAACTGCCGTATTCTGAGATCCCGGAAGGAGTCTCGAGCATTGAACATTGCTCGAAGCTCCTGGACTTCCTTCCTTGCCTCCCTGTCTTCGTCTGCAGCTGAAGGAGCGGATGCCCCTAGAGGATTGTTACCTAAAGGGGGAGCAGTCATGTTGAAATCCGCATTGACTGCAGGTCCCAAGCTTGTTTGTCCTGGCATTCTTGCTGATGAAAATGGGGATTCCCAGGACCATTCCTTTGGTGTGTGTATTGATCGATAGAAAGTCAAACATATCTAATACGTGTTCTAACCCTTCATAGGTGGAAGCTAGGGTTCACGAATTATACCTGCGGCGGAAAGGAGACAAGTAATTCCTGGCAATCTCGAGCGGACAACCCCAAGATCTTCTGCACGTATTCCTTCCTCGAGTTGGACGTCGTGTGGGCGACGATCTCCCAACCTTTTCTTCTCCTTGGCAGCCCTCTCTTTCTCTCCTTACGTGAATCACGAATTTAGAGAAAATTTCAGATTTCTGATC
The DNA here is from genome assembly GCA_029216955.1 of Iris pallida. Classification (NCBI taxonomy): domain Eukaryota; kingdom Viridiplantae; phylum Streptophyta; class Magnoliopsida; order Asparagales; family Iridaceae; genus Iris; species Iris pallida. The sequence continues at coordinate 12,123,001 of JANAVB010009599.1, forward strand.
AGTAATCTGGCGGCCAGAGAATAGAGAATATATATAGGCTACGGCAGGGACCATGAGAAAAAATTAGGGTTAGGCCTCCTAACGGATTTGGATATCCCGTGTTCAGCCCGAACACATAATCCAAGCCCATTAACAATAGTTCGGTCCACTAATGAGCTATTGTTGCACTACCTTTCTAATCCCAAATTATGTTTGTGGGCTCCTTTTATTATATGCTCGTTTGGCTTCCCATGTTAAGATATCGTATGTCCGTCGATCAAATCAATTTACTGACAACTATATTGATTCGACATCTTTTATCCTTAAGTAGTACCGTTTAACTTTATTTGTCATGTCGGATATATTCCACTTGCAGGGTTTACATGACAATCCTTATGAGCTCCTTAAGATGACATCATCAATCCGATGTATCGGGACATGGATTCCATTTATAATCAACAGCCCATCATACATACAATGTTATTACCCAATTCATAGAGGTTGTTGATCCATAATAAATCTCACTCTTTTATGAGTTGTCACTTCCCGTTTCCAGAATGCGTACTTTTATACAAGTACAACTCATGAGTATTTATTTAATATTTATCATGTATTATCCTGTATTTAATTTTCTTTAATTCATGTTAATTTATTTCCTGCAATTATATTTCTGCAATTTTATTTCTGCACTTTATTTCATGCTTTTATTCTCTACTTTAGCTAGGCTTTGGGTTCGGGTTGGCCTTGGTTGGATCCCCTACAACCCGACCCATTGGACCCGGCCCATTAGCTCCCACCTACCACCCCTTCCATATTTAAAGCCACCCTCTCCATTCTCTCTCCTCATTACTCATTCTCACCATTACTCCTCTTCTTCTTCTTCTTCATTACTCTCTCCACCTACCAAACCCATAGGCAAGTACATCTTGCTTCTTCATGAGGACCCATTTTTATGGCTCCATTCTCTTTCCCTCGTGATTCTAAGAGAGTTTAGAACTTGACATTTTCATTTCGAATTCTTAATCTTTGTAGATCTAGATATGAGTTATTTTCGGATTTTGGGGGTTTTGATCTATTAAACTTCTGTGTTTTCAAGTTTTGATGGTTCCATGTTGTAGAGGAATTCATTCTACCCAATTTTGACCTTTGCAAAGTTGGATTCGGACTTATTTTGACCAAGTTATGGACTTTTGAAACTTTAGGGTGCAACCATGGAGTTCTTGCTGTTTGGAGAAGACAGTGAGCAGTGTATGCTAGCTTTTTAGCTTGCGTCACTGAGCTGTGCGCGCTCTTTAGCGCAGCGCAGTATGGAGTTCATACGCTACCTTTTGGGAGCGTATGACATGCATACGCTGACTTGGATGGTCAGGAGTCGTATGGAGTTCATACGCTACCTTTTGGGAGCGTATGACATGCATACGCTGATTTGGATGGTCAGGAGTCGTATGGAGTTCACACGCTACCTTTTGGGAGCGTATGACATGCATACGCTGACTTGGATGGTCATGATCGTATAGAGTTCATACGCTGCCTTTTGGAAGCGTATGACTTGCGTACGCTGGCTTGGATAGAGAGGAGTCGTATGGAGTCCATACGCTAGCTTGACCTGAGCGTACGCTGGCTTGAGCGTAGCTTGACCTGAGCGTACGCTGACATGAGCGTAGGCTGACATGAGAGTAGCCTGCTTACCCTGAATCTTCTATAGTCCTGTATATTGATATCTTATTAGATGTTTAACGTCCATTTTATATCCTTACGTCTTTTTGCATAAACTTGATATAATCATGATATGTTGATATTTCTGTTAAATATAGATTGTTACGTGGGATGTACCATGCGTCGTGAATTGAGTTATAGATACCCCGATTGACTGGAATTAAACCCTGAGAGTCGTAGACTCGACTCCACTGAATACTATTTGACTTTCATGCCTTGTCACCATTGATGATAATGGTTATCTTGACTAAAATTGATCATGTGTTCCTAGTTGGAACTAAGAGACTGGCTAGTCGTCTTATTGAATGAAATGAATGAGACACGTTCATGTAATGAACTATTGTACTCGATTAGCCAATCCCGAATATTGGCATACAGGCACATGCAGGCTTCAAATTATTTATTTATTTAGTTATTTATCTATCTTACAAAAACAGCATGTGTACTTTATGGTCAAGGCATGATTACTCCGTGGTCAGATTTGATTGTTGCATCACGCTATGTAAAACCTACAACCTAGCCGCACGGGTATCGTTGTAGAGTTGCGCATATCGTACCCCGTACGAAAGTACTCATTTGAATGACCATGATCCACGGCATGAAACTTCACTCAACGTAGAGACTATTAAGTTAAATAAAATAATGATGGCATGGAGAGAATGGATTCCCGAGTTCTTACATGGCAGCCCCCTTGGGACTATTAAGTGCCCGACGGGCCGGCTGGTTCCCACAGATACTGTAAATCTGTCACACGGGCAGGGAACAGTATCTGCTTATATTATTGTATATGCTATATTAACGGCGGGCGTCCCGCTGGGACTCGTCTAACTACATGATTGGCGCAATTGATTGATTGGATAGACTAGCCTTGCTTGCACATAGTAAGAACTGAGGAATCCCTATTGTATAAATTTTAGGATAACTTGGGACTCACAATAGCAAGCCGTAGTAGTTGATTGGCCGTTCAAGATGATTTGTTTGTGTACTGTACCTACTCTGTTACTTAACTGGGATGATCAGAATGTCAGGACATGACGGGCCAACTTCTGTCCTTGTTTGGTTGGGAGGTTGGTTCGAAGTGTCGTGATGTTATGTGAATCCTAGTAGCAAGCAGAGATCTATTTATCATATTTCATATTACTGGTTTTAGTTCTCATGTCGTGCTTCCTTGTGGTACTTGCTATTAGAGGTCTAACCTCTCTGGTTTTGCATGGCCAGATTTAGAGCCGGTTCCCGAGGACTCAGCTTACTTCTACCTCCAAGATGGTCAACACTAGAGGGATGATCGCAGGAGGACTCGAGTGGGTTTCTTACTTCCCCGCTCGTTTTGTTATCTACTTTATACTTTGCCGTTTGGCACCGACATGTTAGTCGGATCGTCTCGTACTTACTTTTTACATAATTGTAACTAAAGTCAGGCTGCAGCTGATAACAATTGTGTATACTTTTGCTACATCAATCTGGCTATGTTTTGTAAAGCCAGATATCAAGAATATTTTGACAGAGCGTTTGGGATGCCTTACTGCTTTATCTTACATGTTCTCTATTACTGTTTTTTGTTCGAATGATTGAGACAATAGATGTGAAGTGACCATAGTAAGACTTTCATGTAGTATGTACCCCCTTGTCTTTTAGACAGCATTGATCGTATTATACGGTATTCATCTACCCGTAATACATAGCTGGCTGAGTCATTCTCCCGCTCTCCAGTATTCTTGTTCTGGGGCGTGACAAGGTTTTAGTGGTGGCCCATGCAGGTCTGATTTCAGACTTGTGGGGTGTTTTTTTTAATAGGATATCTCAATCACACATGTTTCTCCTTGATCTCATGATTCGTCGATTCTCAACTCTAGCTTGACATTCCAGTATCCTTTGACTTCATTGATCTTCCCTGTCCGGTCATTTGATTGTTCTCTTATCCCTTTTCTTAGGGGTACCTCGTCCGTATCTGTCAGAGCTGGACAGCAACAACATGGACAGCAACATGGACAACCTGACCATGTTGGTCAGCAACAAGAGCCGGTACTAACTCAAGAGGCTACCCAAGAAGAAGTGATAGTGGAAGCAGCAGCTGGATCGCAGTATCCAGATGTTCCACCACAACCAATAGTTCCACCTACCCCTACGGAGATGGACACACCAGCCCTTCTGGAGATCATGAGAGGGATGATGGCTACTCAGCAACACCAGATGTTAGCTCAGCAGCGCATGCATGCTCAGTTGCAAGAGCAGAATGTACTACTCAACCAAGAATTACAGACGGCATTGGAAAGAGGGGCAATGACAGATTCAGGAGCGTCAGCCCAGTTTTGCAAGTACAACCCCCGCCGTTTCGAGGGCACGGAGGATGCCATCTCAGCAGATGCATGGCTTAAGGATATTGAGGCTATTCTGACAGCCGCTAAGGTGCCGGTAGAAGAACGTGTGGATCTAGTGAAGTTGTTACTTCAGGATCTCGCACGTGATTGGTGGGAATCAGAGGAGGTAGGCATCAGACGTCCTGTTGCTTGGGACGATTTTACTGCAAGGTTCAAGACGAAGTATTATGGAGTTATGGCACAGTTTGAGCTACAACAGAAGTTTATCAACCTCAGACAGGCTGGCAAGACTGTGGATGCTTACGCAGCGGAGTTCTGCAGATTGAGTAGGTTTGCCCCAGAGATGGTAGCAACGGAACGCCAGAGGGCTATGAGGTTTCAGCAAGGGTTTCATCTTGAGCTCTTGCAATTGATAGAAGGGCACAATTACCAGACTTTTGATGAGATATTGACGGCAACCCGGAGGCATGAGATCACCATTCAGAGGCTTGCAGTAAGGACTGGGGGTCAGAAGAGATCCCACAGTCAGATTGAAGGAGGAGGGGGAGCAGCGCCCCGAACAACAGCACCATCCACTGGCATTCGTATCCATGATGTGGCGATACGAGGACCAGTACCACCACCCAGGCAGCAGCAACAGCAATAGAGAAAGAACCAGCAACCCCCGACGGGCTGCACTTATTGTGGGAAGATGGGGCACACTAGAGATGTGTGTCGGACATTGAATGGACTATGTCTGATATGTGGAAATCCAGACCATCGGGTTACCACATGTCCCATAAATTCGAGGTCAGGAGGACCAGGGCAGCAGTTTCCTGCTCTGCCAGCACCAGGGGCAGGCCAGTATCGAGGACCAGCAGTGGCAGTAAGGCCGTTGGCACAGCGTCCGCAGGCTCAGATGTATCGACAGCAGGGACCACCGATGCAGCAACACCAGCATAGACCACCCCAGCATCATCAAGGCAGGGGCCAGCAGCACCACCAGGCTAGGCCACAGCATGGGAATCAGCAAGGAGGTCGAGGGCAAGCATTCACTTTGTCCTTGGAGGAGGCATTAGCATCGGGAGATGTTGTGGCAGGTAACATTCTCGTCGCCTCATATCCCGCAGTAGCATTGTTTGATTCGGGAGCATCACACTCATTTATATCTGCACAATTTACGACACGGCTAGGAGTGGAGTTCGAGGCATTGCCACGGAGGTTGAATATACTCACTGTCAATAGGCTCGTAGGAGTTAGTAGAGTTATTCTAGCGTGTAGTGTTGTAGTTTGCGGGCATTCCTTACCCGCCCAGTTGATAGAATTTCCTGTTGGAAATTTCGACGTTATCTTAGGCATGGACTGGCTGAAAGACAGTCATACGACAATAGATTATCGTAGTGGGAGTGTATCTTTTGATATTCCAGGCATGAAGAGGTTCACCTTAGTCAGGTCAGAGGCAACTCAGCAAGAGCAGGGAGTAGTAACAGCAATGGAAGAAGTTCAAGTTCCGAAGGTAGTTGAAGAATTTCTAGACGTATTTCCCGAAGAACTTCCAGGTCAACCACCGGTTAGAGATATTGAGTTCAGCATAGAATTGGCACCTGGAACTAAACCGATATCAGATCGAGTTTACAGAATGGCGGATTCGGAGCAGGCCAAGGTGTATCAGCACATAGAGGAATTGAAGGAGAAAAAGTTCATCCAAGCTAGCATATCACCATGGACAGCACCAGTGGTACTTGTAGGGAAGAAGGATGGGTCATCCAGATTATGCATCGATTACAGGAAGCTTAACGCGGCGACAGTAAAGAACAAGTACCCACTACCCAGGATCGACGACTTATTTGATCAGTTGAGCAGGGCCAGAGTCTTCTCCAAGATAGATCTTCGTTCAGGGTACCATCAGGTGAGGGTTCGAAAGGAAGACATCCCCAAGACAGCATTCAGATCGAAGTATGGACATTATGAATTCTTAGTAATGTCGTTTGGTTTGACCAATGCTCCAGCTATATTCATGGATTTGATGAACCGTATCTTTATGCCGTACTTAGATCAGTTTGTCGTGGTGTTTCTCGACAACATTCTTGTATACACTGCTAGTGAAGAGGAGCATGAAGACCACCTCAGGAAAGTGTTGCAGGTTCTAAGAGAGAACCAGTTGTATGCCAAGCTCAGCAAGTGTGAGTTCTGGACGGATCACATTTCATTTTTGGGTCATATTGTATCAGGAGCTGGAGTAGCAGTGGATTCCAAGAAGGTAGAAGCAGTGGAGAGTTGGCCAGTACCCAAGACCGTAGCTGATGTACGGAGTTTCCTGGGATTGGCAGGATATTACAGAAGGTTTGTGTCAGATTTTGCAAGACTTTCAGCACCCATGACCCGCTTGACACGTAAGGATGTGCCATTTGTCTGGTCGGCAGAATGCCAGTCATCGTTTGAGAATTTAAAGCAGAAGTTGATATCAGCGCCTATTCTTACATTGCCAGTTGGACCCGGAGGTTTTACTGTATATTATGATGCGTCAGGTAAAGGACTTGGATGTGTCCTTATGCAACATGGGAAGGTGATAGCATATGCATCGAGGCAGCTTTTGGAGTTGGCGGCAGTAGTATTTGCTTTGAAGCTATTGAGACATTATTTATATGGTGACCGAGTGGAGATGTACACAGATCATAAAAGTCTGAAGTACATCTTTACTCAGAAGGAGCTGAACATGAGGCAGAGAAGATGGTTGGAGTTGATCAAGGATTATGATGTGGAGCTTCAGTATCATCCAGGTAAGGCTAATGTGGTAGCAGACGCTCTTAGCAGAAGAGGCGGCGTATTTATGTTGACAACGCAGAAGCACATCTTAGAAGACCTTCAGGAGATAGGCATTGAAGTTATACTTCCTAGTGATATAGGAATTCTGGCGAGTCTACAAGTTCAATCCGACTTGGTAGGCAGGATCAAGGCAGCTCAGGCACAGGACCCAAGGATTCAGAAGCTTAGGGCAGAATGTGAGTCAGGACTCAGAAATGAGATGCAAATTCATAAAGATGGTACGCTTAGGTTTGGATCACGTCTATGTGTACCTAGTGGAGATATCAGACAGGAAGTTAAGACAAAAGCTCACAGTTCTAAGTATTCTATACATCCTGGAGGGACCAAGATGTACCAAGATATCAAGCAGCACTTCTGGTGGAACGGGATGAAGAGGGAGATAGCTAGGTTCGTTTCCCGTTACTTGATATGTCAGCAAGTAAAGGCAGAACAGCAGAGGCCAGCTGGGTTATTGCAACCGCTTCCCATCCCGGAATGGAAATGGGAGCATATTACAATGGACTTTGTGACCGGTTTACCGAGATCACCAAGTGGTAAGGATGCTATTTGGGTGATAGTAGATCGGCTTACAAAGGTAGCACACTTTCTTCCTTTCAGAGTAGGACAATCTACAGAAAAGTTGGCAGAGTTGTACATGCAACAGATAGTCAGGCAGCATGGAGTCCCTATCAGTATTGTGTCAGACAGAGATACCAGTTTCACATCACATTTCTGGAAGAGCTTGCATCATAGTCTGGGTACCAAGTTAAGATTTAGCACGGCTTACCATCCGCAGACGGACGGGCAATCAGAAAGGACAATTCAGACTTTGGAAGATATGTTGCGAGCTTGCACTCTGGATTTTGGAGGAACTTGGGAAAGCCACCTGCACTTAGTTGAGTTCTCATACAACAACAGTTATCAAGCCAGTATCCAGATGGCGCCATTTGAAGCATTATATGGTAAGAAGTGTAGGTCGCCACTAGCATGGGATGATATCGGGGAGAGGAAGATGTTAGGCCCGGAAATGATTGTTCAGACAGTTGAAGTGATTAAAGGAATTAGAGAGCGACTTCGTGTTGTGCAGGATTGGCATCGTTATTGGGCGGACCAGCATCGTAGGCCGCTAGAGTTTTCTGTTGGGGACCACGTGTTCTTGCGGATCTCACCTACCCGTGGGATCATTAGATTTGGCGTTCGCGGGAAGTTGAGCCCACGATACGTAGGCCCATTTGTTATTCTTGATAGGGTAGGCGATGTTGCTTATCGTTTGTCCCTTCCACCTTCGTTACGAGAGGTGCATGACGTATTTCATGTATCTCAATTGTGAAGGTATGTATCGGACCCCAGCCATATCCTCGATCATTCAGAACTGGTTGTTGGTACCAACCTGTCTTACGAGGAACAGCCTGTGTCCATCTTGGACCGAAGAGAGAAGATACTCAAGAACCGAACAATTAACCTTGTCCGGGTTGCATGGGGTCATCACTCTTTGGGAGAGTCAACGTGGGAACGTGAGGATGATATCCGATCACGGTATCCACATCTGTTTGACTCACAAGGTATATCTTTTTCTGTGTACCTTGATTGCCTTGATTCCTCATGCTTATCACCTTATGGGTAGAATTGCTTAATACCGTAGATTGTTAAATATAGATATGTTACTTGCTATGGACATTGTAAAATGATTGCTTGATTTAATTGCTTGTACTTAGATTAGTTTAGCCCCGATGTTTCTATCCTACTTGGATTTGAAATTCCGAGGACGGAATTTTTCTAAGGTGGGTAGAGATGTCACTCCCCGTTCCCAGAATGCGTATTTTTATACAAGTACAACTCATGAGTATTTATTTAATATTTATCATGTATTATCCTGTATTTAATTTCCTTTAATTCATGTTAATTTATTTTCTGCAATTATATTTCTGTAATTTTATTTCTGTACTTTATTTCATGCTTTTATTCTCTGCTTTAGCTAGGCTTTGGGTTCGGGTTGGCCTTGGTTGGATCCCCTACAACCCGACCCATTGGACCCGGCCCATTAGCTCCTACCTACCACCCCTTCCATATTTAAAGCCACCCTCTCCATTCTCTCTCCTCATTACTCATTCTCACCATTACTCCTCTTTTTCATCTTCATTACTCTCTCCACCTACCAAACCCATAGGCAAGTACATCTTGCTTCTTCATGAGGACCCATTTTTATGGCTCTATTCTCTTTCCCTCGTGATTCTAAGAGAGTTTAGAACTTGACATTTTTCATTTCGAAGTCTTAATCTTTGTAGATCTAGATATGAGTTATTTTCGGATTTTGGGGGTTTTGATCTATTAAACTTCTGTGTTTTCAAGTTTTGATGGTTCCATGTTGTAGAGGATTTCATTCTACCCAATTTTGACCTTTGCAAAGTTGGATTCGGACTTATTTTGACCAAGTTATGGACTTTTAAAACTTTAGGGTGCAACCATGGAGTTCTTGCTGTTTGGAGAAGACAGTGAGCAGTGTATGCTAGTTTTTTTAGCTTGCGTCACTGAGCTGTGCGCGCTCTTTAGCGCAGCGCAGTATGGAGTTCATACGCTACCTTTTGGGAGCGTATGACATACATACGCTGACTTGGATGGTCAGGAGTAGTATGGAGTTCATACGCTACCTTTTGGGAGCGTATGACATGCATACGCTGACTTGGATGGTCAGGAGTCGTATGGAGTTCATACGCTACCTTTTGGGAGCGTATGACATGCATACGCTGATTTGGATGGTCAGGAGTCGTATGGAGTTCACACGCTACCTTTTGGGAGCGTATGACATGCATACGCTGACTTGGATGGTCAGGATCGTATAGAGTTCATACGCTGCCTTTTGGAAGCGTATGACTTGCGTACGCTGGCTTGGATAGAGAGGAGTCGTATGGAGTCCATACGCTAGCTTGACCTGAGCGTACGCTGGCTTGAGCGTAGCTTGACCTGAGCGTACGCTGACATGAGTGTAGGCTGACATGAGAGTAGCCTGCTTACCCTGAATCTTCTATAGTCCTGTATATTGATATCTTATTAGATGTTTAACGTCCATTTTATATCCTTACGCCTTTTTGCATAAACATGATATAATCATGATATGTTGATATTTCTGTTAAATATAGATTGTTACGTGGGATGTACCATGTGTCGTGAATTGAGCTATAGATACCCCGATTGACTGGAATTAAACCCTGAGAGTCGTAGACTCGACTCCACTGAATACTATTTGACTTTTATGCCTTGTCACCATTGATGATAATGGTTATCTTGACTAAAATTGATCATGCGTTCCTAGTTGGAACTAAGAGACTGGCTAGTCGTCTTATTGAATGAAATGAATGAGACACGTTCATGTAATGAACTATTGTACTCGATTAGCCAATCCCGAATATTGGCATACAGGCACATGCAGGCTTCAAATTATTTATTTGTTTAGTTATTTATCTATCTTACAAAAACATCATGTGTACTTTATGGTCAAGGCATGATTACTCCGTGGTCAGATTTGATTGTTGCATCACGCTATGTAAAACCTACAACCTAGCCGCACGGGTATCGTTGTAGAGTTGCGCATATCGTACCCCGTACGAAAGTACTCATTTGAATGACCATGATCCACGGCATGGAACTTCACTCAACGTAGAGACTATTAAGTTAAATAAAATAATGATGGCATGGAGAGAATAGATTTTCGAGTTCTTACATGGAAGCCCCCTTGGGACTATTAAGTGCCCGACGGGCTGGCTGGTTCCCACAGATACTGTAAATCTGTCACACGGGCAGGGAACAGTATCTGCTTATATTATTGTACATGCTATATTAACGGCGAGCGTCCCGCTGGGACTCGTCTAACTACACGATTGGCGCAATTGATTGATTGGATAGACTAGCCTTGCTTGCACATAGTAAGAACTGAAGAATCCCTATTGCATAAATTCCAGGATAACTTGGGACTCACAATAGCAAGCCGTAGTAGTTGATTGGCCGTTCAAGATGATTTGTTTGTGTACTGTACCTACTCTGTTACTTAACTGGGATGATCAGAATGTCAGGACATGACGGGCCAACTTCTGTCCTTGTTTGGTTGGGAGGTTGGTTCGAAGTGTCGTGATGTTATGTGAATCCTAGTAGCAAGCAGAGATCTATTTATCATATTTCATATTACTGGTTTTAGTTCTCATGTCGTGCTTCCTTGTGGTACTTGCTATTAGAGGTCTAACCTCTCTGGTTTTGCATGGCCAGATTTAGAGCCGGTTCCCGAGGACTCAGCTTACTTCTACCTCCAAGATGGTCAACACTAGAGGGATGATCGCAGGAGGACTCGAGTGGGTTTCTTACTTCCCCGCTCGTTTTGTTATCTACTTTATACTTTGCCGTTTGGCACCGACATGTTAGTCGGATCGTCTCGTACTTACTTTTTACATAATTGTAACTAAAGTCAAGCTGCAGCTGATAACAATTGTGTATACTTTTGCTACATCAATCTGGCTATGTTTTGTAATGTCACGACCCGCACCCGGTTTTCGGATACGAGACGTGTCCAAGCCAGCCTACGCCGCAGAGTCGGCGGTAGAACGCTGTCAAGCCCGCAAGAAATAAATGTTCAAAATCACATTTGATGCTCATTCACATTACTAAATTTATTACAACATTTACATCATTTATCATTAAAGGAAAATACAAAGTTTTACAATTAATGAAATGGTACAATGACTATCTATTTCTAGGTTGTCTTCAGCATACCCAAGTTCTCCCAGTGCTAAGAGTGATCGCGGCTAAAACCTGAAAATGTTGGTTATCCAGTCGGGATTGGAACAAGTACACAAACCGACGGCAGTGCAAAACACAATAGAATTATCAAGACATGAAAATAGCATATGAGAAATGAAAACTGTAAGATAAAGTGATGTCATAGCACGATAGAGAAATAAACAAGGAAAAAACTAATAAAAGACATCTATCTAGGTGGTGTGAAATATCTGTTTCAACATGTGGACGGCTAGGGGATAAATCCGGCATCTACACGTGCCGTGTGCAGATGCTATTGTTCATGAATAGACATCTTGGGATATTTCTGGGTAGTCCACATGTATACTAAGATATTTCCCCTCCCGACAACTCCGTGTGACGAGCGTGTCAACAAGCAGCAAGATATATGTATAGACATGAAATGAAAAGACTACTATGAATCGGAAAGCAATCAGAAAGTGCACTTGCCTGAGGTCCTTAGCTGGAGAAACCAATAATAAATACCACTCACGAGCCACAATCAATCAACACGTGCAGAAGTCTCCGGATGCTGAAATAAATAGTACCAACGTTCTCAGAATAGTCAAATTAGCTAGGATTGTCTGTCCTTAAGTCCAATTCTGGACACAGGGGCAAAACGGTAATTTCGGGCAAAAACGATGTCCGCCGTTGGACCCGCTTTGTACCGAAAAGTGTGCCAGAGTCAAAGGTCTCTAAAGTCATCAAACTACATGTCTACGGATCCAGTTTTCTGATACGAACCCAACCGTATGTCCAAAGTTGGATTCCGGTGGACCGTGCACAAAATCGCCCGTTGAGTGGGACCGTGGGGCCCGCAAAACGGTAATTTTATCAACAGTCTCAGAATCGGACCAAACTTGGCATGCAGGACCAGAAAATCGATACGGTTCTGATGGCACAAGTTTCGTCTCGATCTGACGAGCGTGCACAAAGTAATTGGAGGATTTGCAAAGTGCACGATACGGTGAATTTCGACGGATACGCATCAAATTCGTCGCGCACACGCGACCAATTTGAATTCCGTCAAAGCCCACACGACCACGAAGCCGTTACGCAGCTTTCGATGCTTTCGGTCCGCGACCACGTCGTCCCGATTGGCGTGACGCACGTCGTGTGGAACAATTTCAACGTTTTGAAAACAGATTTTTGGGAAACTTTGGAATTCGATTTCTCGACGCTCAGTCGATGATTTCAAATTCCGCAAGAAGGAATTCGAAGCCCTACATGTTGTCTAAAAGTCTCTTCAAATATATTTTCTAATAAGTCACTGGATTGATCGGGAACGATCCTCGAACAGGGGTTCTTGGACTGAAAATAGTGTTCTGTTCGGACAGATTTTTCGGGTTTTTGGGTTCGATTTTCCTGACTTGTCGTCGGGCTATATCTCGATCCAATCATGGGGATCTCGAGAGGGTTATATTGGCTCTATGTAGGATTTCGTAGTTCGTAAAACGATGAAACGACGGAGGAGAAAACGTACCGCGAAGTCGACGTTGAGCTGTCGCTGCCGTTTGGGTTGTACGCGCGCGAGCGCGCTATCGTTGCCGCCTCCGGCCAGCGGTCGGCCACCCTGACGGCGGCGCGGGGCCGCACGCGTGCGCGCGAGGGACGCCCAGGTGGTGGCGTCGGGTTGCGTGTGATTTCGTTAGGGTTTAATGAGAATTCCTTCGTTCGAAACATATATATATATATATATGCGTTCGGTAGGAAACAGAGGGGGTTCGGTTTGTACGGGCATGGGAAAGTTCGGGTCGGGTTACTGCTCGTGGAGGGGTTTAGCTTGGGGGTGTTAGCCATGTGGGCCTGGCTGAGATTGGTATGGGGTTGTTCGGCTGGGGCATGTGGGGGCTGGGCCGGTTTGCTACTGCTATAAGAAGTGTCCCACTGTCAGAAGAGTACTGCAGCTTACGGTCTGCTATAAGAAGCTTTGGATCTACCAATTACATATCAAGGTCTGAGATCAGTTTTAGTTAAATCCTAGTACGAAATGGTCCATAAGATATCTTTTATATAACCTGATTGTTCACAAATAATAATGAGATTAGGTAATCATCATCCCTATCTGTGAAAGGAACCAACAAAGTACTCGAGAGGAAATATATTAGTTACCAATGGAGATTAAAAATTAGTTCTCCCAAGAAATACGGGATAACCTCTAAAAAGCTTAAGATGGATACGAACTCCCAAATCTCCCAAAAAGAGCCAATAAGGATGCCTGGTGACCCTTACAACCCCTATGATACAACACTTGCCAAGAAAACAATATTCAAATGTCTATCCTAACCACAACTAGATCACGAACAAAAATGGAGCGCTCAACACTGGCCTACCCTGCAACTGATTCCCTTGGTCTAATCTATATACCAGATCCTCCGCTGTTTTCCACCTCCAAGTTTGTCCGTTAGTTATGCCCGAGAACATTGAAACACTTATCTATTTATATATAACCTAGATAATTTCCATAAAATCCAACATATTTGTTAAGGAGAAATATTTACTATATCATTAAATAAAATATTATTTCTAATAACAAGCACATATAATATATTATATATAGCAATTATTCCTAGAATTGTCTCCAAAATCACCAAGGTAAAATACCAATACAATATGCGTCTACACTGACGTCTTTGGTCACACTGCAACACCTCATGGGCTTGGTTCGGGCTAGTTTGATATAACCGAATTTTCTAAAACTCAAGATATTAATAAATGACTAATTAAATCATTTATGGGGATTAACTCGCAACTTATCCTGGTTTTCCTAGTTAGGACATCCATATGGCTAGGTTTCCCCTGGCATTGCTAGTACACTAGTCAAGGCACACTGCTACATCTTCGTGCCACAAATCCTAGTCGTCTAGTACTTCAAAACTCAACCATGGTTTAAAATCATCCACCGTAATAATTAACTAAATAATTATTCATAAAATTCTAAAATCACTATTTAAAACAAATAAATAAAAAAAAATATTTTCAAAAAAAAATATTCCGGAAAGGGAGGCTACAAATCTACCCACCTTAAAATAATTTCGTCCTCGAAATTCAATTTCATAACTATTTCTTAAAATTCAAAGTCTAGTATTCCCTTAATCTCCTCAAATTTAATTTCTCAAAAATTGTTGTATCCTCCTTCTTGTCATTTTGTAACTTCGAAACTCCGAGGACTTCTACCCACCTTAGAGGCTAGGATATGGTGGCAAAGTTCCTGTCACAGGGCTGGCCGAGGGTAGCTACACTTACATATACAACTACCATAGCCATGAGAATACTCTGTATCTATCTATTAATTACGAGTTTTCGTCTTTCCAATCAGCGAAAGACAAAAACAATAACGAGTTCAAGAGATGTCGCTGAATACAATTACGTGATTCAAAGGCGAATATATAATTCAAGAGAAATTGTCAAGCTATCGCGGATGAGATCCTAGAGACATCTATATCTCAATCCACGTAGGATAATTAAATAAAAGCGAACCAAATGCATCATGGTTGATCAGACCGTGATACAATGATTCTGATTAGACAATATGTTAGCGGGCGTCCCCAATAAACATATGTCTCGAATCAAGCTCGATAAAAGAGTAAGCTTGCAAAACTAGGCTGTAATAGCAGCATTGGTCAAGGAAGTCAAAATATGAATAGACGAGATTTTTGGGAAGGAGGCACAATAGTTCGAGTTTTGAGAAAGTCAATCCTTACCTGGTGTTCTTGCTTATACAGTCTTCCTACAATCTTACTATCCCTAAAGTCTTGGTCAACTACAACATAGTTTTAGCAATGTTCTATAACCTATGATCCTCACAATGGTTTCATTTCTATGGGTTGTGCCTCGCCAGTGCGCTGCTGGCTGCAGTGAACCTACATCTCCCCTCTCAGCTAATTGACGACAGTGCGCTGCTGTCTAAACTTTATGGGTTAGCTAATATTTCTCTAACTATAACCGTAAAAATTCATGAGCCTCTAGAGATTTAAACAGGCGACTAAAATAAAAACGTAGGTAATTGTCCTATCAGTCACAACACTTAAAATAAAAGTGTTAATATAGAGGAAATAACCAAAGACAAAAGAGATACAAACATTCTAGTATTAATCTCATATGCATTTCTATGGTTGAGGGAAAATCTCAAAGCAACCTACCTTGAGATTCGCACCCGAGTTGCAGAATCAGAAATTATAAACTAAATTCTTACAGCAAAAGAGAATTTAAAATAGACAATTCTAAATCATGATATAAAATTTATATCTAAATAGAGTAAAAGAGAAACGAACAGGTCATCAAGATCAAAGCCTTAATTATATGTAAGCCTAACTTACCAAGTGAATAGCATATCTGCATGGGGTCATATTGTCATATCAATAATAATAGTGTTTATATAGGGATCTAGCAAGCTATCTGAATTTAATACTTCTAAATTGTATAGCCTATTTAACAACCTTAGCTACCCAACCGGTCAATTTAAACAAGGGACTCCTAGTCCTAGTCATTATCCTAATTTATTTTAATCCTAGTTGTGAATGAGCATTTCCTGGTCGCAGGCTCGCAGTAGTACGACTAAGATACGTACCACCACGAGTTCGCAGTCTTTTGCGAAAACTGACCTGCATGGGCCACCACAAAAACTTGTCACGACCCGCACCCGGTTTTCGGATACGAGACGTGTCCAAGCCAGCCTACGCCGCAGAGTCGGCGGTAGAACGCTGTCAAGCCCGCAAGAAATAAATGTTCAAAATCACATTTGATGCTCATTCACATTACTAAATTTATTACAACATTTACATCATTTATCATTAAAGGAAAATACAAAGTTTTACAATTAATGAAATGGTACAATGACTATCTATTTCTAGGTTGTCTTCAGCATACCCAAGTTCTCCCAGTGCTAAGAGTGATCGCGGCTAAAACCTGAAAATGTTGGTTATCCAGTCAGGATTGGAACAAGTACACAAACCGACGGCAGTGCAAAACACAATAGAATTATCAAGACATGAAAATAGCATATGAGAAATGAAAACTGTAAGATAAAGTGATGTCATAGCACGATAGAGAAATAAACAAGGAAAAAACTAATAAAAGACATCTATCTAGGTGGTGTGAAATATCTGTTTCAACATGTGGACGGCTAGGGGATAAATCCGGCATCTACACGTGCCGTGTGCAGATGCTATTGTTCATGAATAGACATCTTGGGATATTTCTGGGTAGTCCACATGTATACTAAGATATTTCCCCTCCCGACAACTCCGTGTGACGAGCGTGTCAACAAGCAGCAAGATATATGTATAGACATGAAATGAAAAGACTACTATGAATCGGAAAGCAATCAGAAAGTGCACTTGCCTGAGGTCCTTAGCTGGAGAAACCAATAATAAATACCACTCACGAGCCACAATCAATCAACACGTGCAGAAGTCTCCGGATGCTGAAATAAATAGTACCAACGTTCTCAGAATAGTCAAATTAGCTAGGATTGTCTGTCCTTAAGTCCAATTCTGGACACAGGGGCAAAACGGTAATTTCGGGCAAAAACGATGTCCGCCGTTGGACCCGCTTTGTACCGAAAAGTGTGCCAGAGTCAAAGGTCTCTAAAGTCATCAAACTACATGTCTACGGATCCAGTTTTCTGATACGAACCCAACCGTATGTCCAAAGTTGGATTCCGGTGGACCGTGCACAAAATCGCCCGTTGAGTGGGACCGTGGGGCCCGCAAAACGGTAATTTTATCAACAGTCTCAGAATCGGACCAAACTTGGCATGCAGGACCAGAAAATCGATACGGTTCTGATGGCACAAGTTTCGTCTCGATCTGACGAGCGTGCATAAAGTAATTGGAGGATTTGCAAAGTGCACGATACGGTGAATTTCGACGGATACGCATCAAATTCGTCGCGCACACGCGACCAATTTGAATTCCGTCAAAGCCCACACGACCACGAAGCCGTTACGCAACTTTCGATGCTTTCGGTCCGCGACCACGTCGTCCCGATTGGCGTGACGCACGTCGTGTGGAACAATTTCAACGTTTTGAAAACAGATTTTTGGGAAACTTTGGAATTCGATTTCTCGACGCTCAGTCGATGATTTCAAATTCCGCAAGAAGGAATTCGAAGCCCTACATGTTGTGTAAAAGTCTCTTCAAATATATTTTCTAATAAGTCACTGGATTGATCGGGAACGATCCTCGAACAGGGGTTCTTGGACTGAAAATAGTGTTCTGTTCGGACAGATTTTTCGGGTTTTTGGGTTCGATTTTCCTGACTTGTCGTCGGGCTATATCTCGATCCAATCATGGGGATCTCGAGAGGGTTATATTGGCTCTATGTAGGATTTTGTAGTTCGTAAAACGATGAAACGACGGAGGAGAAAACGTACCGCGAAGTCGACGTTGAGCTGTCGCTGCCGTTTGGGTTGTACGCGCGCGAGCGCGCTGTCGTTGCCGCCTCCGGCCAGCGGTCGGCCACCCTGACGGCGGCGCGGGGCCGCACGCGTGCGCGCGAGGGACGCCCAGGTGGTGGCGTCGGGTTGCGTGTGATTTCGTTAGGGTTTAATGAGAATTCCTTCGTTCGAAACATATATATATATATATATATGCGTTCGGTAGGAAACAGAGGGGGTTCGGTTTGTACGGGCATGGGAAAGTTCGGGTCGGGTTACTGCTCGTGGAGGGGTTTAGCTTGGGGGTGTTAGCCATGTGGGCCTGGCTGAGATTGGTATGGGGTTGTTCGGCTGGGGCATGTGGGGGTTGGGCCGATTTGCTGCTGCTATAAGAAGTGTCCCACTGTCAGAAGAGTACTGCAGCTTACGGTCTGCTATAAGAAGCTTTGGGTCTACCAATTACATATCAAGGTCTGAGATCAGTTTTAGTTAAATCCTAGTACGAAATGGTCCATAAGATATCTTTTATATAACCTGATTGTTCACAAATAATAATGAGATTAGGTAATCATCATCCCTATCTGTGAAAGGAACCAACAAAGTACTCGAGAGGAAATATATTAGTTACCAATGGAGATTAAAAATTAGTTCTCCCAAGAAATACGGGATAACCTCTAAAAAGCTTAAGATGGATACGAACTCCCAAATCTCCCAAAAAGAGCCAATAAGGATGCCTGGTGACCCTTACAACCCCTATGATACAACACTTTCCAAGAAAACAATATTCAAATGTCTATCCTAACCACAACTAGATCACGAACAAAAATGGAGCGCTCAACACTGGCCTACCCTGCAACTGATTCCCTTGGTCTAATCTATATACCAGATCCTCCGCTGTTTTCCACCTCCAAGTTTGTCCGTTAGTTATGCCCGAGAACATTGAAACACTTATCTATTTATATATAACCTAGATAATTTCCATAAAATCCAACATATTTGTTAAGGAGAAATATTTACTATATCATTAAATAAAATATTATTTCTAATAACAAGCACATATAATATATTATATATAGCAATTATTCCTAGAATTGTCTCCAAAATCACCAAGGTAAAATACCAATACAATATGCGTCTACACTGACGTCTTTGGTCACACTGCAACACCTCATGGGCTTGGTTCGGGCTAGTTTGATATAACCGAATTTTCTAAAACTCAAGATATTAATAAATGACTAATTAAATCATTTATGGGGATTAACTCGCAACTTATCCTGGTTTTCCTAGTTAGGACATCCATATGGCTAGGTTTCCCCTAGCATTGCTAGTACACTAGTCAAGGCACACTGCTACATCTTCGTGCCACAAATCCTAGTCGTCTAGTACTTCAAAACTCAACCATGGTTTAAAATCATCCACCGTAATAATTAACTAAATAATTATTCATAAAATTCTAAAATCACTATTTAAAACAAATAAATAAAAAAAAAATATTTTCAAAAAAAAATATTCCGGAAAGGGAGGCTACATGTAAAGCCAGATATCAAGAACATTTTGACAGAGCGTTTGGGACGCCTTACTGCTTTATCTTACATGTTCTCTATTACTGTTTCTTGTTCGAATGATTGAGACAATAGATGTGAAGTGACCATAGTAAGACTTTCATGTAGTATGCACCCCCTTGTCTTTTAGACAGCATTGATCGTATTATACGGTATTCATCTACCCGTAATACGTAGCTGGCTGAGTCATTCTCCCGCTCTCCAGTATTCTGGTTCTGGGGCGTGACATGAGTCAAAGTAATGCACACTGCATATACATGTCCGTTGTTATATCCGGATTAAGAGCACAAGCATCCATAATAACAGAGGTATTTGTTCACTTATGTAGTCAGTACAAAGAGAACAACCTCAAGTGGTCCTGTTCAATACACACAAAGTGTACTAGTGTAAACCTATAGTCAAGATAGACTAATACCAGATTACACTACAACCTTTCCAATAGATTGTCCAAGTCCATCTAGGTTGTGAACTATTTATATACTCCATAGGAAACTGATAATATGATCTTCTGTGTGACACCACAAACCATATTATCTACAATATAGAATATCAGACATTTGCATTAACACTTGCAACAAATATAATATGCAAACATTTGCCCATATGATTCTCATTCAAAATTTAAGAAAATAAGGTTACTACAAAAGTGATGCTTTTAGTATATAATCCCAACAATCTTCCACTTATACTCAAAGCATTGCTTTTTCAGTATACTGTTACAAATCTCCCACTTATACTTAAAGCCATGCTGCTACACATCTGACTCCCATTCCCTCAACATGACTGTCAAAAGCCTTAGCTGGTAAGCTCTTTGTAAAGGGATCAGCTAGGTTGTCGGCTGATGCTATCTTGATCACGGCAACTTTTCCTTTCTTTACAAAATCTCGTATCAGGTGGTACTTGTGCTCAATGTGTTTGCCTGTCTTATGGGCTCGTGGTTCCTTCGAGTTTGCAACTGCACCACTATTATCACAATAAAGTGTAATAGACTTAGGCAAACTAGGTACCACATCCAAGTCCAACAGAAAGTTTCTGAGCCAAACCGCTTCTTTGGCTGCCTCAGAGGCTGCCACATACTCGGCTTCCATGGTAGAATCAGCAATACATTTTTGCTTGATACTCCTCCACACAATGGCTCCACCTCCCAAAGTAAACACATAACCTGAGGTAGATTTTCTGGAATCCCTATCTAATTGAAAATCTGAGTCTGTATACCCAAAGGGAACTAAAGTATCTGCCTGGTAAACTAGCATATACTCTTTAGTCTTTTTCAGGTACTTCAAAATATGCTTTACGGCAGTCCAGTACTTTTGTCCTGGGTTAGACTGATATCTGCTGACCATGCCTACGGCAAAGCAGATGTCTGGTCTCGTACATAGCATTACATACATTAAGCTTCCTACTGCTGAAGCATAAGGAACCGCCTTCATGTTCTCTATCTCTTTAGGTGTCCTCGGACACTGCTCCTTTGATAGAGCAATTCCATGTCTAAAAGGTAAGAAACCTTTCTTAGAATTTTGCATACTAAAACGAGTTAGTACAATATCGATATAGGAAGCTTGGGATAAGCCCAACATCCTTTTCTTGCGATCTCGTAGAACTTTGATCCCAAGGATGTGACCTACTTCTCCCAAGTCCTTCATATCAAACTGTTTGGATAACCATACCCTTACATCAGACAATACCTTCACATTGTTTCCAATGAGCAAGATGTCATCCACATAAAGTACTAGAAACACCACCACGTTTCTGTCACACTTTCTGTATACACATGATTCATCCTGACATTGATCATATCATAGGATTTTATCACCTGATCAAAACATATGTTCCAAGATCTGGAAGCTTGCTTAAGTCCATAAATGGACTTCTTGAGCTTACAAACAAGTTGCTCCTGGCCCTTTTTAATGAACCCGTCTGGTTGCTTCATATAGATGTCTTCCTCAAGACTTCCATTAAGGAAAGCTGTCTTGACATCCATTTGCCAAATCTCATAATCGAGATGAGCTGCAATAGATAAAAGAATCCGAATAGACTTAAGCATGGCTACAGGAGAAAATGTTTCCTCATAATCGATACCCTCTCTTTGAGTAAAACCTTTTGCTACAAGCCGAGCTTTAAAGGTTTCAACCTTACCGTCTGATCCTCTTTTTCTTTTATAGACCCACTTGCATCCAATGGCTTTTACACCAACGGGTGGTTCTACAAGCTCCCAGACCTGATTAGAATCTATAGATTCTATTTCAGATATCATTGCTTTTTGCCAAGACTCTGCATCTTTATCTTGGAGTGCTTCATTGTAGGTATAGGAATCATAATCATGTTCCTCAGGGACGAAGTCTGACGACTCTCCCAAGAACATATATCTATCAGGTTGTATCACAACCCTCCCACTACAACGAGGCACTATCGGTTGTGGTGTAACATTTGTGACACATTGTGCAATTATTTGTGGTTTATCCTCTTGTACTGTTGGTACTGAAGTACTTGGTGTCTCACGTCTCAGTTCTTCTAGAACAACTCTACTTGTGGGTTTATGGTTCATCACATAGTCTTCCTCTAAGAATCGGGCAATGGTGCAAACAATTACCTTCTGATCCTTAGGACTATAAAATAAACCTCCTTTCGTTCCTCTTGGATAGCCTACAAACAAGCGTACTTCTGTACGAGATTCCAACTTATCTGCTTTTCCATTCAGCACATGTGCTGGACTACCCCAAATGCGAACATGTTTCAGACTAGTCTTACGCCCAATCCACAGTTCTGTGAGAGTAAGAGGTACTGACTTAGAAGGAACCAAGTTCAAAATATAAGCTGCAGTCTCTAAGGCATATCCCCAAAACGAATCTGGCAAATCCGAATAACTCATCATTGATCTAACCATCTCCATAAGAGTTCTATTCCTTCTTTCGGCTACACCATTCTGTTGGGGCGTTCCAGGTACAGTCAATTGGGATACAATCCCAGCCTCTGATAAATAATCCCTAAACTCTCCAAAGAGGTACTCGCCACCACGATCTGATCATAATGACTTGATACATTTTCCATGACGTTTCTCCGTTTCAGCCTTGTACTCTTTGAATTTCTCAAAGCACTCAGACTTACGGTGCATCAAATAAATGTATCCATACCTTGAATAATCGTCAATAAATGTGACAAAATATTCAAAGCCACCTCTAGCTTGGATAGTCATGGGTCCACACAAATCAAAATAAACCAATTCCAACACATCTTTGGCCCTATACCCCTTTGCCGTAAAAGGCCTTTTGGTCATTTTACCTTCCAAGCAGGATTCACAGACTGGTAGTGCCTCCACTTCCAATGAACTCAAAGGTCCATCTTCAACCAGTCTTTGAATCCTTCTTAGGTTAATATGCCCCAATCGCAAGTGCCAAAGATATGTTTGGTTCATACAAGAAGGTTTTTTTCTCTTATTTAAGTTAGATGACATATTATTTATTTCCATAAGTTGCATTGTGGGCGAAATATGATTAATGACATGCAAATTATCAACCAATGCACCAGAACAGATAAAATATTTATTCTTTCTAATAACAATATTGTCATTAAAATAAACTGAATATCCATCCTTAACTAACATAGAAACAGAAACTAAATTCCTTCTAAGTGAAGGTGCATAAAGACAATCTTTCAATGTCAAAGACTTATTTCTACCAAAAGATAAAGTAACATCTCCTAATACAACGACCGATACTTTTGTAGCATCACCCATGAACAAGCATATCTCTCCATCACTGAGCCGTCTGGTTTCCTGGAACCACTGCAATGTATTACAGACAAGATTAGTGGCTCCTGTATCTACACACCAGGTGCCGGTAGATAACACCGCTAAACATGTTTCAACTACTAGTAAATGAGATATACCTTCTTTGTTTCCTTATTTGAGAAGTGGACAATCAGTCTTCCAATGTCCTGACCCTTTGCACTTGAAACATTTACCTTTCAGCTTTTTCACCGCGCCTTGAGGTCCCATGCCCTTCTTTGCTGAGTTTGCCTGCTTCTGAATGTTATTCTTCTTCTTACCGTCTTTTGGCTTAGAAGTAGAAGCCTTTTCAGAAACAAAAATATGACCACTCTGCCTAAAGAGAGATTCATCATCCTGTAGCTCTTTTGCAAGTTCTGCCAAACTATACAACCTTTTGTTCATGTTGTAATTAAGGCAGAAATTGTCAAAACTTTTAGGTAGAGTCCCGAGAATGATATCGACCTGGGATTCTCCATCGATTTCAGCTCCAAGCATCTCCATCTCATTCAGATGACCCATCATCTTGAGAACATGATCCCTTACTGGTGTACCCTCAGGCATTTTTGTATTCATCAAACATTTCATAGCAAACTGCCTAGCTGCTCTACTCTGATGTCCGAAGAGTTCCTTGAGGTTATACATCATGTCATAAGCTGTGGCCATGGCCTGATGCTGATGTTGCAGTACATTTGACATAGATGCCAGAATGTAACACCGCGCCATCTCATCTGCCTTTTTCCACTTCTTATAAGCCTCTTTGACCTCTTCATCAGAGTTAGCATCAGGCTTAGGTGGGCATTCCTCAATAAGTACATATTTGTACTCCTCAACAGTCAGAACAATATCCAAATTACGTTTCCAGTCAATATAATTAGGTCCAGTAAGTTTGTTTTCTTTAAGAATCATCATAAGTGGACTGAAAGAACCCATTTTTGAAATCCTGAGAATCACATAAATAAAATTATGTAGGGTAAAAAAAAACTTTTTGAATTAACTAAATATTGATTCCCTCAAAATAATAATAAGAAATTCACCAACACCTTGAACACCATGAATTTAGCATGCCACGATAGTGTGGTCGTATACAAATTCATCTTTGTTCAAGTAGATTTTTCTTATTAATTTTACTATCATGTCAATATAACTTTATGACAAATAAAATTAATATGCTGGTCTTGCTCTGGTCATAAAAATAATAGCAGTGACTCCGATAGGGAGGATACCATTATTTGTATCTAAGTGTATACCATTACTTAATACTAAGTCCATTACCTTGTAATGAGTTCCTTCAGATGGAGAAGTGAACACATACTAGGTAACTTTCTACAATTATCCCTAAGGAAGTTTGTACTGGTGATCCATAATTATACTCATCCGATATGGAGGAAAGCACTAAAGCCAACACGCAAGCATAATTATATCACCTACAAACCAGTAATGGAGACCATAGGATTTATACTAAATAAAAATCCTCTCCCACTTAGTTATTTAACAATGAGGGTTTTTCTACTAGTTGATATTATGTCCATGTTGTCCATTATTAATGTATGCTTGGTTTTTCAAAAAAAAACAACCACACAATAATAAACATGCATAATCAGAAAAAATAAAATGACAAAAATAAGAGAAAATATTCAACTATTATGGTCATCTTTGCTGCTCCGTCCTCAACTATCCGAATCCAAAATCTGGCGCTGCGCAGATCCTTCATCGAAAATTATCTCTCTGCCTCTGGACTACTTAAAACCAGCATCTCGTCCGGCGTCAGAAACAGCCGCCACCGCCATCACGATTGATCAAAAATAATTAAAATTACATCAATCCTATGCCTCCCGAAGGAGTTCACACATAATCTAGATTGAAAAATTAAAATAATAAGCACGATCAACCCTCGTGATTTTAATTACATCCACAGAAACAACAACATCCACGACATGTCCGTGGTTTAAACAACATAATCAAAAAACATGCATTGGACCATAATAGTTAGATCTAAGATGCCTGCAAAACCGAGTTAGAACAGATCTACATCTACCGACTATTACACAGTGCAGGTTTTATTGGACAACATGGACGTATCAATCAATACGTAGATCCAAAGTGGCTCTGATACCAATTGATGGAACTGGGGATTCCCAGGACCCTTTTTTTGCTGTGCATTTTGATCGATAGAAAGTTAAACAGATCTAATACGTGTTCTAACCCTTCATAGGCGGAAGCTAGGGTTCACGAATTATACCTGCGGCAGAAAGGAGACAAGTAATTCCTGGCAATCTCGAGCGGACGACCCCAAGATCTTCTGCACGTATACCTTCCTCGAGTTGGACGTCGTGTGGACGACAATCTTCCAACATTTTTATCTCCTTGGCAGCCCTCTCTTTCTCTCCTTACGTGAATCACGAATTTAGAGAAAATTTTAGATTTCTGATCAGTAATCTGGCGGCGAGAGAATAGAGGATATATATAGGCTACGGCAGGGACCATGAGGAAAAATTAGGGTTAGGTCTCCTAGCGGATTTGGATATCCTGTGTTCAGCCCGAACACATAATCCAGGCCCATTAACAATAGCTCGGTCCACTAATGAGCTATTGTTGCACTACCTCTCTAATCCCAAATTATGTTTGTGGGCTCCTTTTATTATATGCTCGTTTGGCTCCCCATGTTAAGATATCTTATATCCGTCGATCAAATCAAGTTACTGACAACTATATTGATTCGACATCTTTTATCCTTAAGTAGTACCGCTCAACTATATTTGTCATGTCGGATATATTCCACCTGCAGGGTTTACATGACAATCCTTATGAGCTCCTTAAGAGGACATCATCAACTCGATGTATCGGGACATGGATTCCATTTATAATCAACAGCCCATCATACGTACAATGTTATTACCCAATTCATAGAGGTTTTTGATCCATAATGAATCTCACTCTTTTATGAGTCAAAGTAATGCACACTGCATATACATGTCCGTTATTATATCCGGATTAAGAGCACAAGCATCCATAATAACAGAGGTGTTTGTTCTTTTATGTAGTCAGTACAAAGAGAACCACCTCAAGTGGTCCTGTTCAATACACACAAAGTGTACTAGTGTAAACCTATAGTCAAGATAGACTAATACCAGATTACACTACAACCTTTCCAATAGATTGTCCAAGTCCATCTAGGTTGTGAACTATTTATATACTCCATAGGAAACTGATAATATGATCTTCTGTGTGACACCACACACCATATTATCTACAATATAGAATATCAGACATTTGCATTAACACTTGCAACAAATACAATATGCAAACATTTGCCCATATGATTCTCATTCAAAATTTAAGGAAATAAGGTTACTACAAAAGTGATGCTTTTAGTATATAACCCTAACAATGATATAGATCGGTAAGGCGGCTTTGATTTCGTCTACTGACTTGACCAAGGACAAGAGCATGGCTTCAAGTACTTCTAGACGTTGTCGGTCAGTAGGTGCTTCATGATCATCGTCGGCCATAAAGACTGTCCGAATATGGGTAGACGTAGAAGGGATCGTAGCAGAGGTACTCTTTGTGTCGTACCCTCATACCGAGAAATCGTCGGGGAATGTCAGAATGTCTTTCTTTTCGGACTCGGAAGGGGTGCTACCCCCTGCACTGGAAGCCATATCGTCTTGGCGAAGGCAGTTACCCTCAGGACGTCCAAGTCCGTTGCATAATTCCAGTGGATCGCTACCCCCTGTGTATGCTCTTGGAACACCGGGTTATCGCATACTTTGAGGGGACTGCTACCCCCGGCCTCATCTACCCCCAAGGAGGTCAAGGATGTACCCCCAGGTGTTGGGAGCTTCTTTATGGATCGAGTGCCTAGGTAGACACCCCCTGTGGCTGTCGGTGGCAATCCTCCAGATGAGAGTTTTGCTACAATGCTGGATGAGATTGTCGGGCTGGAAGAGCCTGTCTTTTTTCTCTTTTGTCGGGAAGAACGTTCTGAGTTGAATTACAGGAGGCGAAGGAAAATTTATCGTCTCGCAAAATTTGCACATGTTCCTCAAGTGGTTGTCGGACAGGCGCTGGCTGGTGCAGTCGTTGAAAAATGGACTGCCGATCATCAGGTGCTGCTGACTTGTCGCAACAGCAGTTGATGATGACCTGGGTGCAACGACGTCCCGAAAAGGGCTCATCACATGCCAAGGTTGCTTCTTTCTCCTTGTGTTTGTGAGTAATCACCTCTCACAAGTCGATAGCAGACTGATGTACCTTTACATCCAATTTGTGGACTCAGGTATCCCGAGCACACGGGTGCGTAGGTATCATATTTGCTCTCTAATTTGATGCTAGTAAAAGTACTTGCTCTCGATCGTTTGAGGGAGATTTTTGAGACCCACCCTGTCCGTTAGCCCTGGGGGACTGGACGCGGGTGGTTCTGTACAACTTTCTATCAGGGGCCCGTATAACAGTTAACGGTGCCCGCTGACGGTCAGGAACTTGGACAGTTGACTGGGCCTGTTGGGCCTGTACTGCCCCAAACTTCTTCAATTTAGCACCCGAGGGCGCCTAATAAGAAGAGTCCAGATTGGAATATCCCACATTCTCAATGGGTCGCATAGAGTCGAGCCCGCATAAAAGACGGTCGAATACAGAGCTTCTGACAGGGCCACATGAGACACTCTGTCTATGGCCAAGATTGGCTGTCGCATGGGCCATTTTTTTGCGGCTGGAGTTGGCTGCCGCATGGGCGATCTTTCTGCGGCCAGAGTTGGCTGCCGCATGGGCGATCTGTTTGCGGTCAGAGTTGGCTGCCGCATGGGCCATTTTTCTACGGCTGGAGTTGGTTGTCGTAAGGGCGATCTGCCTACGGCCAGAGTTGGCTGCCATAAGGGCGATCTATCTACGGCCAGAGTTGGCTGCCGCATGGGCCATCTGCCTGCGGGCAGAGTCAGCTGTCGCATGAGTCATCTGCCCATCTCTCTTATGCGACCTCTTTCTCGTCCGCATGGATTTCCCTTGTGCCCCCAAAAACTCAGCTTCGTAGTGTTTTCCTTTGCTGGATTTGGGGACAGTGGGATTCTCTGCAGTCGGAAGCAAGGCAGCAGAAGAGTCTTGATTACCGTCTTGGGCCACAAAAGGAGCTTCTTCGAGAAGCTGGTCAGTGGCAACAGTTTTGTGCTTCGACATCCTGCGAGTTCTCTTTGGGTTGGCTCGCTTCTGCGATGGACTGACACTCCCTTCAGAGAGCATTTCTTCGAATGCTTGTTTGTCAAATCGAACCACAAGCATTTGCTGCATGGAGCCGAGCTTGGACACGTCAGATTGTGTCTCCAACTTCTCATCAGAAGAGAAGGATGTCCCCAGCAGAGTCGCCATCGTGTTTGCCAATAAATATCAAGCACAACAAAATTATAGAAGAATTTAACTTGATTGCAAACTCGCTTGCACAAGAGAAAGCCTAGAAAGAAATCCTAGGTAACAATCTAAGTACAATTGTTTAATTTTGATTCTAGGGGTGACGATAGAGGCTCAAGAAAGTGTAGCAACTCTGCCTTACTCTTTGGACTATCTGACACGATCTTTGCTCCTAAAGAAATTACCCTTCCTAGGTTGCCAGCCTTTTGCATGGGTGTGGTACCCTGCTATTTATAGTGATATATGTTTTGAGCTGCATAGATGGCCACGTGGCCACGTGGCTACAACCGCACATAAAGACCCGCTCTTTGGCCGCTAGGTGGTGACTTGTTGAGATTTTGTTGCAACAAATATGGGTGGTTGAGACTTGGTCAGCCTGCCACGTGTCCCATCGCAAGATAGGATCAGTCTGCTTGAGTCATTTTGAGCCGCATAGGCCTTTCAGTATTCGGCCATGTGGGGCCGCATAAGACTCATGCGGCTTAAGTCGCAGTCTCCCTTAGTCTGCATGTAGCTTGGGGACTTTTAAGCCGCATAGATTCTATATTCTTGGCCGCATAAAGCTCATGTGGCTCAGATTGCAATTACTCTTGGCCACATTAGGCACATAGATTGAGCCGCATAAGGTTCATGCGGCTCGGGTCGCAGTCCTTTTGGCCGCATGGCCATGTCCAGTCTGGTGACGTGACAATTTGTTCTGATCATGTCTTATCTTCTTTTTTGTCAGAGTGTCAGAGTTATCAGAGCTGTCAGAGCTGTCAGTCTAGCCAATTTTGACAGAGTTTGTCAGCTTTGTCAAAGGGTTGATCAGCTTGGCCGCATAAGTAACTATTCCCTCTGCGGCTCAAAAATCAGTCTGGTGAAGATGGGCCGCAGGGGGCATGCTGAGTCTATCATGCGGCTCTTCTTTATGCGGATTAATTTGTTCCAGAGTACTCATGCGGTCATTTGTGATCCGTATGAACCCTACATTTTTTATGCTTCTACAGTAACGGAGTCACTGTGCTTTAGGTGATGAGGAGACCGTGCTTCAGGTGATGGAGTCACTGCGCTTTTAGGGCGACGAGTGGACAAGTGCTTCTGGCAACGGATTTACTGCTCTTCTAGGGCGACGAGTGGATAAGTGCTTTAGGCAATGGATTCACTGCGCTTTAGGGGACGAGGTGATTTTGCTTCAGGCGACGGAGTCACTGCGATTTTAGGGCAACAAGTGGACAAGTGCTTCAGGGGACGAAGTCACTGTGCTTTAGGGCGATGAATAGACTTGTGCTTTAGGCAACGAAGTCACTGTGCTTGAGAACGAGCAGACTTGGTCTTGAAGATGAAAGAGCCACTGCGCTTTGGGTTGTCGCCAGGGCGTTGTGGAAGGAACGAGCTGGCTGCGGTTCTGAGTCGAAGCGAGGGCGTAGTGAGTTGGCTGTGCTTCTGAGTCGCAGAAGCTAGTTTCTGTCTAAGTCTTTTAAGAGAAATTAATGGCTGCACTTTTGATAGACGATTCGATCATCCTCTTCTTTAATTACCACCGTTATTTAGGGGAATTTAAGAAGTCTGTGGCCTAGGATTCAGTCGAATGAACCTATTAAATGAGGTTCATTATGCTGAGTTTTAGGTTCATCCCATAAATTCGGGAGTCTTTGACCGACGGCCATGTTGCATGTGTGTTGGACCATACTCACCCTATATAAAGGGAAGCTTTTCTCTGAGAAAGATCATTTCTACTGTCATGCTCGATCCACACTTAAATTCAAACGACCATTGGCTTTGCACAAGTCGACTGTCGGATGTGGATCCCTTCGTTCAAAGAAGTTGTGTCCTTGTAGAAGAACTACTATTGAGTTTTGAGATGCACTTGAGCGTTTGGCATGGGGAGTTCGAACCCGAACAACATCTTTGACATCTTCGAGGTCCAGGCTATAACTGTGTTATTAGCCATTCTGAGTTCCTCCATGTCTGACTAGAAAGTTGCTTGCTCGACGAGGAAGTGATTCGCTCTGACGAGGTGCACGTCAGGGGGGCTGCGCGTCGGTGAAGATTAACCCCCTTGTAGATTTTTAGGCACTTTAGTTCTTTTCATGACGAATCTGTAATAGATCCTTGTAGACATGAATTTAGTAAAGAACTTTTCACGTAATCATGACGAATCTGTAATAGATCCTTGTAGGCATGATTTTAATAAAGAACTCATTATGAACCATCTGTTGTATGTCTGTACGACTTTGATTTTCTGTCTGCGCTTTTGGGATTCCTACGCTTTTGTGAAGCCATGTGTAGTGGGAATGCCACCTGCGTTTTTGATATGTCTGCGCTTTTTTATGCTTTTACAAGATCTCCTTCAAAGTGTTTCAAACTTGATTCAAGCTCGAAATACTTTGAACAGAAGCATGATATATGTCCTTTGTAAGCGAATGCCCAGCACGCCTACTGACAGGCTGTCGTCACGCTTAGCCTTCAGTATTAAATGCCTTGAGCCGTCGTTTTAATGAAAGTTGATCATAACTCCTTGTTTCTACGGAACAATCATCATGACCTTAACTCCTAATTCCCACGTCGTTCGAAGAGTTTCTTCGATTATGAAGTATTTTGTCTTCTTTCGCTGACGTGGCCGTACCCTATAAGTTGGGTTTGCTAGGAGAGAGAAAAACTTTCTGTCTTTTTTTTCTTCTCACAGAATCTTTTCATCCGAGTCCTCTTCCTCTTTCAAAACCCTAACTTTTTCTGCCATGGCTCCCAAGAAATAAAGAACCCCAATAGCTCCTACGGCAAGCTCCAAGAAGGCTAAAGGAAAGCAGCTCGCATCAGAGGCCGTTGATGACTCACCGAACGTTGGTGACGGAGTTCACAGCGACGTGCGGCCGCCTGTCACATGTAATAAACTTTGGTCCTCTGTTTTGCTGATGCACATGAGTAGCTACTCCTCGGAGTATCATCTCATAGATGTGCTGAAGCTTTCCTTGCTGATGTGCATGGACACTTGCTCTTCGTAGGAGTATCCGTAGATGTGCTGAAGCTCCGTTCAACCGATGCACATGGTCGTTTTTACTTTTATAAAGTAGCAACTGTAAGATGTGCTGAAGTTCTTGTTGACGCACATGATTACCATGTAGTACCTGCAGACGCTCCCTCTTTGAAACGCAGCTCTGCTAAGTAATATCTGCGTAGAAGCTAATCTTGCTGAAGCATAGTATTACCTGGTAGTACCTGTACGGATATTTGTTTTACTCAAAATAAATCTCAGACTTCTTTTTTATTTTTGTGTAGTTTTTGTGACTACCTCCCTCTTAAATGAAGTACTTTTTGACTTCTCCGCCTGCGCGCTGGGGACAAACGTCGAGCAGGAGTTCATCGAGCCAGCCAGGAGGTCGATCGTCAAATATCAACTAGAGGGGCGACTGGATAAAATATAGGAGCAGCGTCTGGGCTATTTTTATCGCATGCTGGATCAGGGCCGGCTGACACCTTCTCTCGATGCCGATGCGGGGATGTTAAAGCCCCAGTTTCTCTTTGGCGATCAGTTGGCTCTGAAGGAGAGAGACCTTCTTGCACTCAAGACAGCATGGTACTTTGAGAGGAATGGCCTTCCCTTGTATGTTCCGTCGACTGACCGACACCTACGGTTGTCCGTCTTTTCCTGCTTTGTTGAAAGACAACGAATGTAGTGGAACCTCAAGGGGGGTCTCATCTCGGGCCATTTTAAGGTGGACAAGAGTTTAAATGGGAAGGATACTTTTATGCACATTCGGGTTGGTGCATCATATACTTTGCGGTTGCTATTCCCTGGACATAGATTCATTGATATTCCTACAGACATGCATCCATTTGGTGCTTCTATTTTTGCCAACAGGCTTCTGGCAGCTGGATGAACACATCCGACAGACGCCTACCGGGTCGAGGTCTTGGTTCACTCCGACAAAAAGTAGGGTGACTTGACCCGGTGGGTATTGAGTACTTAAGTCCTAAGTAGTACTGGCTTACGCCGATCCATAAAGGCGACTGAGCACGGATTTGCCATCAACCAATCTCTATCTTTAGCTTTGTTGGAGCTATACAACCACCACACCGGGACTTTTTTCATGCCGTATGGGGAGATGGGATTGGCCCTTCATGAGATGTTCGCCATCTCGAAACTCCCTCGGTGGGAGCACCCATATATGGAATACTACCCAAGCTCAGAGGAGCTCGTGGGGTTGGAAAGCAAGCACCCCGAGATGAAGGTCGTTTATAAGGAAATACTTTGCCATCATCAAGTGTGCGTACGCCAAGACTCTGCAAAGGGTCAGCCCCACTTCAATGCGTAGAGAAAGTACTTCTTTTACGAGGAGCCGTCGGAGCACGGGACGGCTCGCTTTACCACCCGCAAGGCGTATACTACTACCGAGGTGGAGGGTATGGCGGCAAAGGAAAGGGTGCCAGCTCCCCTATTGGATGCTGAGGGAAAGCCTAACTCCACATTCCGTAGATGTTTTTACTAGAACTTGACTCTTGTGAGTCGGGAAACGACGCTAGCTGCCTTCTTGATGATGTGGCTGAGGAAGGCCGTGGTACTGGAAGGCTCAGGCTCCATGGGGCGGCTTAGTAGGGAGCTCATCATGCCAGTTGTGAGATTGGCCTTCGGGCATTCTCTCGATCTGCTTCCTGCCATGGTGTGCAACACCCTTCGATGCCTACGAGAGCTTTCAGAAAAAATAAGAGTATTGTGGGTGTGATAGAGAGTTCCCTCGAGCGGAGCTGCCCTATCACTTTTTGATGGCATGGTTGCCACTGCACCATACTGGTCTAATTGTTTTCCCACCATAGACAGACATGAGGAGGGGGATACGCTTTTGCGTAATTACTACAAGGAGAAGTGGGTTCATGACAGCGTCCCTGCTTGTAGATGTGCCCTGAACCGCCTTGATGGTTATAGCTTCAGCAGGGTCTTACCTTTCTATGGCGGCCACCAGGCAGGTGATGAGTTGGTTGACAGGGCTGGTGAAGGATACGAGCAAACCACTGGTGCTTTTCGTTGGCTGTTATCTATTCGTCCTTCGTACCTAGTGTACCGTAGTCAGAACAATGTATACCTGGAGCCCTATCTGCCAAGCCGTTTTGCGAGACAGTTTGGCTATAGCCAGACTATGTTGAACAATCCAAGCCCGTGTATAGGCTATGACGGCAACTTATTGGAAGGTGCCCGCGCGTGAGGTCCGTGGGGAACAATTACGCTCCCTGAGTTCCATAGGGAACCCCGCATCCTGTTTTCTTCTGTAAAGTTTTATTGCCTGGTGAACAACTTCTCGTCAGGTTATGACCGAGGGCGAAGCTTTATTGAGGGTGCTAAGTTTGAGAGGCCCCAATGACGGGCTCAAGAGCTTGAGGTTACAGAAGATGGGTCTTCGGATGACTCTAGCACTTCTCAGGAGCGAAGGGAGGATGCAGCGCCCCTGAGTTCCTCATTGAAGCGTCGTGCTCCTCCGGTGGCAAACCCTCCTCCTGGCAAAATGGTTAAAAGGGTGGCATCCAAGAGTCGTGCTTCCTTGCGGCATGGCGCACCGCCTGTTGTATCGACTTCACAGGTATATTTTAGTTTCCTTTTGATTTGAATTTTTACCCGCGACTTTTCATTCAACCTGTTTTATTGGTGTAGGCGAAGGAGCATTTTGGGACGTCCGAGGGGGATTATGTTCCTGAGGAGGTCCTTTCTCCTGCCTCGTTTGAATATAAGACTCGCGACTTCTCAGAGTTCGTGGCTTCGCATCAAGATGCGGCTTCCACTGGTGGACCAGTGGTTATACCGGTAGTTGGTCTTGCGTTTCATGAAGGCGCAGTCCGGGAGCCTGGGTTGGAGACGGGTCAATCGGCCGAGGGTGCTGAAGGCGTATCTGCTGGTTCCTTCCGGGAGCCTCCTCCTTACGGAGGTATCGGAGGACCTGTGTTGGAAGATTTAGCCCTGGCATACATCACACCTCAACCCCAGATAGAGAATGTAGAAACTGCTGACAAGCTAGTCGGCCGAGGCGATGCGGCCACTGTCGAGGTTCTAGCCGAGGTGGTC
The DNA here is from genome assembly GCA_029216955.1 of Iris pallida. Classification (NCBI taxonomy): domain Eukaryota; kingdom Viridiplantae; phylum Streptophyta; class Magnoliopsida; order Asparagales; family Iridaceae; genus Iris; species Iris pallida. Next base: position 12,157,715 of record JANAVB010009599.1, read on the forward strand.
ACTAGAATGTCGACATTGCTGTCGATGAGCCCATTGATGAAACCCTTAAGAGCTCGATCGAGGTGGCCGAGGAAGAATCGGTCGAGAAGACTACGGATCAACCAGTTGAAGAATCCTCTAACGTAGTCACTCCAGGACCGTCTGAAGAGGTTATCCTCGAGCCACCTGCTATGGGCTCTGTCGAGAAGACTATGGACGAACCGGTTGTTGAAGCACCAGTTGAGAAGACCAGCGAGGAGTCGGTTACAGTGACCATCGAGAAGTCGACTGCTAAGGTTGCTCAGGTTTTTGAAGGACCAATAAGGGAGATTGTTGAAGGGCTAGCCGCACATCAGGCAGTATTGACTCATACCTTCCTTGCACCGCCGACGTCCTCTGCTGCAGTCATGGTGCCACCTGCCTCGGCTACAATGCCTAGGTGTGTGTCGGCTACCGTTGTTGTCGTGGGACCTTCTATTGTGGCATCTCCGGTGACTCCGATGAGTTTGGCGGACAACGCATATATTACACCAAGCTCATTTTGAGTACCATTCATCATGCTTTAACGCGTGGCATAGAGGGTGTCCTATGGGGTAACCAGTCACTTAGGAAGGCCCGGTGTATAGTGAGTACCCAATTGGTGGCCTTACGCGACTATCCGGAGTATGAGGCGACGATAGACGTGATTGACAATCTGCTGGCCGAGTTAGAAGACACCGCCTCGGAGTTTAAAAAATCTTGAGCGCAGTCTTTCGACTCTAGCTGCTGCAGAGCTAGAGAGGATGTCCTCTAAAGTGTCCCAGTACGAACAGAGACGTTGGGCTTTTAACAACAGACTTGCAGAGGTTGAGGTCGCAATTGAGGAGGTGACCGACGCCAAAGAGGCTCATATCTGCCATCGCACAGCCGCGGAGGAGCAGTGCAAGGCCCTCTGGGAGCAGATTCGGAGGCTGGAAAAGACTTTGGCTCATGCGTAGAGCGTTCTGGAGAAGTCGAGGGACGAGGAGGAGGCCCTCCGTCAGCGCTCTGAGACCTTGGCCTGAGAGAAGGAAAGTATTGGCATGCGCCAGGCGGAACTGGCTCTTGCGCACCAAAACCTGTCTCCGGTTGAAGATGAAGCCGCTCGCCGTCAGGCCGAGCCCAAGAATTGGTTGGCCCACATATTGCTCTTCTGAGGAGCCGACTAGAAGGCCTTATGCATCGGTCTTCTCAGTTTTGACTTCTTTTTGTCTTCTTGTCTCTCTGTTTGCGAGAGGCTATTTTTGTAAGCAAAGAAAGAAAACCCTTCCATTTTATAAATAATTTTTTTGGTTTTGTATCTCTGTTTCTTCTTTTTGCTGTAAACTTTTTTTTTAAAAGAATGAGAATTCCCTCAGAGGTAGTATGACGTGAGGGGATGGAGATAACTCCGTTGGGGATAGGGTGTGTACTCAGAGGTTATATGGACATGGTAAACATAAAATTTTTGGTGGAAGAACTTTCCTTACTCAGTGGAATATGGACATGGCAAGGATGGACTCTACGGGTGTATTGAACGACTCAGAGTTAATATGGACGTGAAAGGTTTTATAGCTAATTTTGACAACCACGGGGATTGTCATGGAAGGAATGTCTACTCAGAGGTAATATAGACATGGTAGGCATAATCTTCGCTAGGGTGTAGAATAACAATTCAGAGGTAGTATGGACGTGAAATATTTTCTAGATGGTTATGACAACACAAGGTTATCACAGAAGAGACGACTACTCAGAGGTAATATGGACGTGGTAGACGCGAACTTCGTATAGGATGTAGAAAAATAATTCAGATGTAATATGGACGTGAAAAGTTTTATCGACTAGGGTAATTGTAGAAGGGATGAATTCTTTTGACAGAATTTAGGATTACCCATAGGGGATGTGGGAGCCTATGCTAGTTTGAACCTCAAACATAGTACTTCTTTAGGAACTTTCTATTGATTGGCATCATTAGCAAGTCGCCATTAGGTTTGTCCAGTCGGTAGGCACCATTGGAGTAGACAGTCTCTATGAGGAACGGTTCTTCCCACTTGGGCTCAAACTTTCCGGTCGTCTTGTGAGTCATCACCATCGGTCTCCGAACTGATATGACGAGATCGCCTACTTGGAATGTTCTTTTTCGGACCTTTTTGTTAAAGGCCCCAAAAATTCGAGCTCGATAAAGCTCAATTCGTTGCTGAGCTAGCAGAAATTTTTCATCCAATGCCTTTAACTCTTGTAGCCACCGGCATTGATTGTCTTCGTCAGTCAGCTAGTTGGTGATGATTACTTGTAAAAACAGGATCTGGATCTCCAGGGGAAGCACTGCCTCACTTTAATAAAAAAAGAATGGTGTGTTGCCCGTGGGTGTTCGAATGGTTGTACGGTAAGCCCACAAACATTTGACAAGCTTTTTATTCCAGTCGCGCTTTTTAGAAGAAACGACTTTCTTAAGTAGCTTATTGATAGTCTTGTTGAATGCTTCGGCTAGTTCGTTTGCTGTCGGATTGTAAGTCGTTGATGCTATATTTTATATTCGGTTTTTATCACAGAAATGATGGAATGCGTGGCTCACGACCTGAGGACCATTGTCATGGATAATCTTTCTGGGAACCCCGAAGCGGTATATGACGTGATATTTGACAAAGTTGATCACGTTTGATGTTTTCACCTCGGCCATAGGTATTGCTTTCGCCCACGTAGAAAAGTAGTCGGTGATGACAAGGATGAACCGTTGTCCTTTGGAGGATGGTGGACTGATCGGTCCGATGATATCCATTTCCCATGCTTCAAATGGCCAGGCAGCTGCCGTGGGGTATAAGAATTCTGAAGGTCGGTAGATAAAGTCAGTATGAAACTGACAAACCCAGCACTTCTTTGCGTAATCAACGACATCTGCAATCATAGTGGGCCAGTAGTAGCCCATGCGACACAGTCGGTCCTACAACTTGGGTCCAGGCTGATGGGCTCCGCATGTGCCATCGTGCGCCTCCCGGAGCGCTTCTTGTGCTTCGATCATGGATAAATATTACAAGAGAAGCCCGTCGTATGAACGAAGATACATCTTAGTAGCTGTGTCGTAAAAGAACCGGAGAGAGCATCTTTTGAAAGAACTAGCTTCCTTCAGGTCTTCAGGTAGGATCCCATAGACTGAGTAGTCTATGAATGGGAATCGTCAGTCCCGAACGTCAACATTAGTGTCCATTTGTACTAAGTAACTCAGACACGTATATAGATTGTTCTTCGGGCAAACTAGCTTTCGACACATTACCATGACGGTATATTGGGTTCCAACAGGAGCTGCTAGAGAAGCGACGAGGCCAACTAGCGTGTCGGCCGCCATGTTTTGCAATCGAGGTACATGTTCTACAAAGAACTCTGTGAAGGTGGAAATGATATCGATTGCCGCCTGGAGGTAAGGAACTAGATCTTCATGTTTTGCAACTAGCGTGTCGGCCGCCATGTTTTGCAATCGAGGTACATGTTCTACAAAGAACTCTGTGAAGGTGGAAATGATATCGATTGCCGCCTGGAGGTAAGGAACCAGATCTTCGTGTCGGCCGCCATGTTTTGCAATCGAGGTACATGTTCTACCTCGTATTGTCCTCGAACCTGGTTGATAATCAGTTTCGAGTCGCCATAGGCCTCGATGTAGTCAACCCCCAGCTGTTTATCGAGCTGGAGTCCGATAATGAGAGCGTTATACTCAGCGACGTTATTGGTGCATGACTCCATGAGAGAATATGCACAACGGATGACCAAGCCATCGGGAGTGATGAGAACCACTCCGACCCCTGTAATGATCTCTCCTTTTGGTCATGTTCTTGAAGCATCGTCAAAGAACATGTGCCAAACCGAGTTATCTGAGATGGCATTGGACTCTAGGACGTCATCGGTGATGTCGTCATAGAGCTTTGATGTCTCTGACACGGGATGTGCTGCTAAGAAGTCAACCAATGCTCGGCCTTTGACTTCCTTTTGTGGGACAAATACCATGTCATAAGGAGTCAAAAGTATCGCCCATGTGGCTAACCGCAAGTTTAAGGCCCCTGGCTTAGTCATGAGGACTCTGAGGGGATTGAAGATTATCTGTCCGGCCACATAATGGCGCATCTTCTAAATGGCGAAGAGTAGAGCAAGATACTCCTTCTCCACATAATTGTACCGATGCTCAACTCCAATCATGGTCCTACTGAGATGGTAGATTGCATGTTCGTGGCCTTCATTGCTCTCCTGGACTAGCAGAGCACCGAGAGAATGATCCATAACTCGAACGTACAGCAGGAAGAGTCTCTCAACGACCGATGCTACTAGTACTGGAGGACTAGTAAGGTATTTCTTGATGTCGACGAACGCGTGCTGGCATGCTTTGGTCCATACAGAAGAAACCCCTTTCTTCATCAGTTTGGTGAAGGGTTGACAATGACCAAAGAGAATTGCTATGAATCTTCTGATGTATGCCAGGCGTCTATGTAGGCCTCTAAGCTCATGGAGATTCTTCGGGGGAGTCATATCCAAGAGCGCCTTAGTCTTCTCAGGATTAATATGAATACCCTTGGCTGCGACAATGAACCCACGAACATGCCACTGGAGACTCCCAGAAATGACTTGGTTGGATTCATCTTTAGTCGATGTGTCTGTATTAAGTCGAATATTGTCCTTAAGTCGTCCAAGTGACTGGATTTCTTCTTACTTTTAACGATGATGTCATCAACGTAATATTCTACCATCTTTCGGAGATGCTTGCGGAATATGGTGCTCATAGCCTGCTGGTATGTTGCTCCTACATTCTTTAACCCGAAGGGCATCACTGTATAACAGTATATCCCTTTTAGAGTCCAAAATGAAGTATTTTTCTCGTCTTCGGGGAACATTTTGATATGGTTGTATCCCGAGAAGCCATCCATGAAGGACATGCACTCGAAGCCACAAGTATTGTCGATCATCACGTCGGTGATCGGGAGGGGGAACTCGTCTTTTGGACAGGCCGAGTTGAGGTCCCTAAAGTCTGTGCAGACCCGAATCTTTCCGTTCTTCTTCGTGACTGGGACAATGTTGGCCACCCAATTTGGGTGTTGTTTTTCGCGAATGAAGCCACTCTCTAAGATTTTATCGACTTCTTTATCGATAGCATCCATGATGTTGGGGCGGAAACGACGATGTTGTTGTTTGACAGGTTTAGCAACAGGTAAGATGTTGAGACGGTGCATGGCAACTTGCGGGTCTAAATGTGGCATGTCCTCGTAGCTCCAAGTAAAGACATCGACGTACTCTCGGATAAGCTGTATCAGAGATTCTTTGTCTTCTCCCGTCAAACTTTCGCTGATGAAGATGGGTTTAGGGGATGCCTCATCTCCTTGCTCGACTTGGACGACTTCATCTTCAGTAGGAGGTTCGCGCTATTCGAAGCACCATTCCTATTGGGATCCCAAGTATTGAGCCCAAGGTCCATCTTCAAAGAATTCATGTATTTGGTCTTCATCCTCGACTGTGGATCTGCAGAGATCATATTGACGGACAGTATCTTCTTGAAGGCGTTGCCGATACTGGTATCGGAGTCCCAAGTTGAGGAGTCGAAGGAATGTGAATGCATCAGGACCTCCGACTCAGAGCTTTTCGAAGTTGTTGTGGGTGTAACATAACCAAAGCTCCGGCGAGTGTGTTGGTAGTAATATTGGAACTTTTCCTCTTGGGGCACGAAGTCGTAAGGGAAGATGTCGGCCTTTGCCATAGTTCAGGCCCTATCATTGTTCAAGTCGTAACCTATTTTCTGGAGGAGGTGTTTGGCTTGAGTAGTATAACGGTAGAGTTGCATCTTGCCGTTATCAAGTTCTGGTTCTGCCGGAGCCAGCCACTGCGGGTGCTCCAATCAGTCGAAGATGATGGGTTCCTCCTCCTTCTTCCTTGCTGGAACAATCTGTCATGGCCAGCACCCGGTTTAGGGGCACAGTACGTGGATACGTCCAGCCTACGCCGCAGTATTGACGGTAGAACGATGTTCTAAGTCACAACCACAACTAAACACAATATAATATACTCTCAAACGGAGGACAATCTCAGAAGATATAACTTAATCACATAAACTAGAGGTAGATAAATGGCACGATAAGATAGATATAAAATCCACAAAATGAGATACAACCAGAAATGAAATACGTCTAAGTGTTATCAACACTACAATATAACATCTGAATAATACAAACTAAAGACAACACAAATAAGTAACATAAAGCCCTAGCAATCTAGTCTAGGAACTAGGGTAGTCTCCTTAGTACGAGCTGGATCCTCCTGAGGGTCCAGGTCGAAAGTGTCATCTATACTAGCCCTGTAATAGGTGGGACAGAACTCCTCCTCGTCCTCTGTAATATTTTCAACAGGTCCAGTCAGGACAAGAGCGAATACATAACTCTCACGCAGTTTATATCATGGCAGGAAATATAAAACAAGCAATAGAATAATATACATAAAGTGCTATAAAAGATGTACATGAATAGTAAGAGAGATATATAAAAACAGAAAATATATATATGGGAAGTAAGAACTGTAAGTGACTATAAGTGATTCAGAGCACAAGATGGTTATGTAATCGGCTTGATTTGCACATGACTAAGTTACAGAGTTGCACATGACTACCTACTTTGGAATTGATCACATAACCACTTCTACTCCCCCGTCCCCAATCAATACACAAGGATCTAATCAAGTTATGTTACATACATGATAGTTTTATACATGAAGCATATGTGAACATAAGAGTACATGAGAGCACATGAGTGTACATGAATAATAAGAGTACAAGAAATACATGATGTACGTAAAAACACATGACATAAAGTATCCGATGCACCCGAGGGGGATAACATCTCATGAAAAGATCCATATAGTACCAATCCGTGATAACAACGTAACAGCATCAAGTAAAGTAGTCTAGAGCAAGAATATAAGTCCTAGCAAGTATGAAACGATCAGAGCATGTACTCGCCTGATAACCTGAACAACTGATATGTATAGATGTCCAAACTGGAGTCACAAAGTCCTATTAAGAGCAATACAGGTTATAAAGAGTTCAAATATATGATAATTGAAATTTACAATGCAATCTACATGATTCTAGGTCATTCTAAGTCAAAGTCAACTCTTTGTCAACTCTGGTCAACCTTATACTCAAACTAGGTCAACTTCTAAGCTAACTATGTCAACAGTCTAGGGTTTGGTCAAACTCTAGTCAACAAGTTCAATTAGGCCTATTGGGTCAAATATCTAGAGTTTGGTCATACTCTAGTCAAAGGGGAAACTCTATCTATGGATATCTCATTCTAACCCATATGTTTACATAACTAGGATACCATATACATGTAAAATATATATACATATCATATATCTATATATACATATAGCCAATGCCTATAGTCCTAAACATATACAACCTTCTCATATATATATATATATATATATATATATATATATATATATATATATATATATATATATATATTATTGAAATACAAAGTGGGCTCGGAAAGAGCATTACAGGCGGGTACAGAGCCAAAATAACAAAAGTGCTCTGTTAAGCAAAGTAAGACAGTCAAGAGTGAAAGTAAAAAACGAAATTTGAAAATTTCGAAAGTTCGAAATTAAAATTTCAAATTATGGAGGTTCTATTCGAAATTTCGAAACCTAACTTCCGAAATTTCGATTGCTTTTGACCACAACACACGAGACCCGAGGGGGGACCAGGTGCGCGGCTCGAAGTGGGGGCTCACTGCCCGATGGGTGGGAGCACGCAATCCAAGGGGGGGTACTCTGCTCGAGGGAGCCTCGCCCTCCAACTCATGGCCCGAAGCAAGGGGGTTCCGCCGGAGGACCGGTCGACCCGACCCTGAGGAGGGGGGTGGGCGTCTCGTCTGTGTGGGGAGAGGGGGACCCCTAAGGAGGTGGGGGGGGGGGTGGGGAGGCCGACTCTGACGGAGGGACGGAAAGGGGGGAGGGGGAATGGGACGGGAGAGGAGGGGGAGTCGGCCGACGCCCGAAGGCGCCTACCACTTGTGACCGGGGGGACTGCATCATACGACGGAGGGAGCGCCGGAGGCGGTCGAAGTCCGAGGGTCTCGGGGCGGCCACGGGAGCCCACGAGGGGGGCTCGCAGCATGGGAGGAGGGGAGCCGCCGCCGACGGGGGGAGCGCCGGAGGGGGAGGAGCAAAGGCAGGTGGAGGGGTCGCGTGCCCCGAGGAGGGGGCCGGGCTGGCCTGGGCTTCGACGGCGTCGCCGGGGAACGGAGAACCCGGGAAGGACTCAGCCGCGGTCGACGAGGGCGGGGGGAACATAGCCGAGGAAGGGGGCTACATCGCGGAGGGAATAGCAGGAGATGGGGCCGCATCCACCGGAGGGGGGTGGGCGCCGGGCGGGGCGACGCACGCACCCGGCGAAGGGCCGAGGAAAGGGACCGGAGGGGGGTGGTCTGATTTCCGGCGCCTAGCACGGGTTCGCCGGGGACGACGTCGCCGCGGGCGCCGAGGTGGGAAAGGAAGGAGGTGGGGGAGGCCCGACAGGAGGAGTGGGGGGCTCCACTGGGGGGGGAGGCCAGGAGAGGCCCGGGCTGCCGAAGAAGAAGCCGGCCGGCCACGCGGGCCAGCCAAACGCCAGGAAGGCTCCGGCGAGCGGCGGCGCTCCAAGCCGGAGCCCGCTCCACCTTGTATTATATATATATATATATATATATATATATATATATATATATATATATATATATATCAAGGGTTATACTAAGGAGCTTGGGCTAAGGTGAATTCTGAACAAGTCCTTCAAGTAATGACAACAAAAAACTAATCCTATTTTACTCTTCATGTCAATATCACATATGTGTTTAAGAATACAAATCCTCATATCAAATACCCCTCATATATACTCGTATACAATATGGCCTAATCATATCTACATCTAACACACCCATGTATACACTCACAATACATACACTATATGCAAATATATGTACCAAGCTATCCTTACCTTATGTACACATATAATATTGAATATTCAACACATTGTATACCTACAAGTTTATATATATATATATATATATATATATATATATATATATATATATATATATATATATATATATATATATATATATATATATATATTTTATTTTATATATATATATATATATATATATATATATATATATATATATATATATTTTATACACTCACAATACATACACTATATGCAAATATATGTAACAAGCTATCCTTACCTTTTGTACACATATAATATTGAATATTCAACACATTGTATACCTACAAGTTAATATATATATATATATATATATATATATATATATATATATATATATATATATATATATATATATATATATATATATATATATATTACCCCCTATAATAAAGGTATATACTACCAATCTAATTCCATAGTATACCTATAATATTATCTAACTACTAACCACCACCACCCTGCAGATACACACATTAGGATACTACACATGACTATACTACTGTACTACTCCTAAAAGCCAAACCTTCAACTACCAGTCACACACCCACAAAGTTGTATTAACACCCTGGATCCCCAAGTCCGATCACTGTAGGATTCCTAAACTTGAATATATAAGGTGGCTCTAAGGGCAAATCAAAAGGACTAACACATGAAACATATCCTAATCCACTCCTAACTGGACCCACTAATTAATGTGTGTGTGTGTGTGTGTGTGTGTGTGTGTGTGTGCGCAAAGATTCAATTCAGTCTAAAAGGAGTATAGGCAGTTAGCTAGGCATGTAAATGACCATATATGCAACAGTGTTCAGTTCCAGCTTAAATGAATTAACATACCTACAGTAACATACATGTAAACATTTATACACCTATATGTACACAATCAAAACCCAACCGACATACATGCATATACAATGTAATTCTCAGATTTCAGTTTACTGTTAAACATGAATTTAACATACACAAAATATAATTTACCCACATATATATATTCAAACAAATCCTATTTCCACATAGCACTAAAACCTAATTATCAGTTTGATGAAAAAAACATGTATGTATATCAAATTAAATTGGAAAAAGTACCAAAACCTAAATATCCCAAACCTACAGGAAATCTACTATTCTGCAAGTATCAAAAAACTCACATACATCCCCAAAACCAATTCAACTTACAACTTGAAATTAGATATGGTAGTAACCTGAATATTCAACACATTGTATACCTACAAGTTTATATATATATATATATATATTATATATATATATATATATATATATATATATATATATATATATATATTACATTACCCCCTATAATAAAGGTATATACTACCAATCTAATTCCATAGTATACCTATAATATTATCTAACTACTAGCCACCACCACCCTGCAGATACACACATTAGGATACTACACATGACTATACTACTGTACTACTACTAAAAGCCAAACCTTCAACTACCAGCCACACACCCACAAAGTTGTATTAACACCCTGGATCCCCAAGTCCGATCACTGTAGGATTCCTAAACTTGAATATATAAGGTGGCTCTAAGGGCAAATCAAAAGGACTAACACATGAAACATATCCTAATCCACTCCTAACTGGACCCACTAATTAAGAGGGCAGAACAAGAATCCGAAACTAAGACATATAATACTATAGCTTGAACCTGACATCACTATGGACTGGACAGATTTGAATGGAATGAAGATGTGGATAATGTGGCATGTTCAGTGAAACTTTGGTGAAGTGAGTGATACAGTGAATGGATTTGTGAAGTGTGGCAGACTGTATTGTACTACAATGAGGGCAGTGATGCAAATGAGTATGTGAATGAATGGCCAAGATTTAGGACATGCTAGGCAACCTACACTAATGACTGAACATGGAGATACAACTGAACCCATATCTAGTAGGGGCTGAAACATGAGTTAGATGCAACTGATATGTAATGATATGGAAAAGGGTCGGATGATTAAGGAGGACATATACTCTCTCTAAACCAACTAATACTCTAACTATACATTCACTCACATAACTAACTCACACTCTAACAACTCTATGACACTCACTAATTCCTAATGATACTAATAACATTCACTCACTAACCTATCATATAATACAACCATTACCAATATACATGTCAGTCAATCCTTAAAATATATGTCATAACCACATACACCCATATATGGATCACAGAACAGGGCATACCTATATATATATATATATATATATCATACATAATAGATATCATGTATCTACTCATCCACATATATACATACATACAACCTCAGGAAGCTAAACCCAATTGCATCTTAAAACACAAACTGAAGTCAGAACCTTGAGCCAAACACCAACCTAAATTGAATCTATCAAATTGTAACCACCACTTTTCTAAAATGATGGTAATTTTGAACTTTTGTAAAATTGATTATTAATTAATAGGATTTAACTCATGTTAATAATTTTTGGTGAATTTTAGTTAATTAAATACTATTTAAATTGGTGCATTATGATTTTGATGTTTTGCTAGTGTAATCCTAAGTACTACTTAACCTAGAGACTAACCATGACCATGGAGACCTAACCATGTGATTAGAATGACTAATTACCACTTTTTAGGTTAAGGGTATTTTGGCAATTTTTGACTTTTAATGAAAATAAATTTTGATCAATTAATTTTGTGCTAATCTCTATTGGTAAGCCTTAACCTAGAAATGACCTAACCTAGATATGATCATGAGACTAGATATTCCATTAGAACCTTCTCACTAAGTGTCAAGATTTGTAATATCTAGATATTAACTTTAGCAAGATATTTACTTAAGATATTTAGTTTGAAACCAAAATTACATAGGCCTCTACCTAGAAAGCCTTGAATTGAACTTGTAGAAGCCTTCATAGCATAAATATCTACCCCAAACCCTAGCCTAGCACTCTATGGCCAGCCAAGGAGTCCCCCTATATATATCAACACTTGTTAGGATCTTGCATCTTTTCATAGCCTCCATCAAATCCTATTTGAGTTCTTCCCCAAATTTTACCCCTTGCTCAAATCAACCCCAAATTGATCCAAATCAATTGCATCACCCTCCCCTATAGTAGAGAAGACCATTGGAGGCTAGTTAGCAAGGTTTGAAGGCATTGGGACCATAGCAAATTGAGGAAGACATCATTTCTAGGCTCTTTACATTGAGATTCCAACTCTCAATAGGTGAACCCCTTTAAACCCATTAAAACCCTAATTTTTCTTCATAGATGCATACATCTAGGTACCATACCCCTGTAGACCAAGTTTGGCAGGAATTGGTATCATTTTGATACGCGTATCGGAGGCGTGTCGGAGTATTGTTCAAGGTGTTGATGAAATGCCTCAATAAACTATTTGTTGCTGTTTTCAAAAACTAATTTCACTATTTTGTAGCCTAATATGAGTGTTTTACATTTCCTGAGTACTGAGCATGGTTTGACACAGTTTTCGTGTCTAAATATGGACACGGGACACAACACGAGACCCTCGCACTATGCCCTGCTGCTCGACCACAATTTCTCGAAGCACATGCCACGTGGGCCCATGCCACTTGGCATGGAGGTGGGGACCCTGACTGTCAGGTCATCCCCGAGTGTTACGACACCCCGTGTCGTGTCGGACACGATATCGAGTGTGCATTGATTTTACACACACGACTACAAGTGCACAGTCGTGCACTGACGTGGCTCTCGTGTCGTGCATAGACACTTCGTGGACACGTATCGTGAACACTGGCACCAAGCCTTATACCTAGGCTACACATGGACACAAGTACGACACGTATCGTGCACTGTGTCATGCCCATTTCGACATGACATGGCCGTACGACACTTAGTGTAAACTGTTTTCTGATACTTGCTGTCTGTGATGAATTGGACACTTCGTGTCCAGAAATTGGACACGAGGATACCCCCCTCATATGTGCACATGTGTAATACAACACTGACACGTTACTACCATATCTAATTTCAAGTTGTAAGTTGAATTGGTTTTGTGGATGTATGTGAGTTTTTTGATACTTGCAGAATAGTAGATTTCCTGTAGGTTTCGGATATTTAGGTTTTGGTACTTTTTTCAATTTAATTTGATATACATACATGTTTGTTTTCATCAAACTGATAATTAGGTTTTAGTGCTATGTGGAAATAGGATTTGTTTGAATATATATATGTGGGTAAATTATATTGTGTATGTTAAATTCATGTTTAACAGTAAACTGAAATCTGAGAATTAAATTGTATATGCATGTATGTCGGTTGGGTTTTGATTGTGTACATATAGGTGTATAAATGTATACATGTATGTTATTGTAGGTATGTTAATTCATTTAAGCTGGAACTGAACACTGTTGCATATATGGTCATTTACATGCCTAGCTAACTGCCTATACTCCTTTTAGACTGAATTGAATCTTTGCACACACACACACACACACACATTGCTTACCTATCCCCCTTTCGATATGTCTATACATATATCTATAGGTATATACATGTATGTAACGTATAAATGTTGTGTGTAATGTACAGTACATATACATGTAATGGAATGATATATGGCTAATGTGATATATGTGATATAGGCTACAGGCCATATACTAGCTAGTATAGATATAGTATAGGTATATGTATATATATATATGATATACATATATACATAGGAATTGGTTAGACTAGAATTGACTAACCTAGACTAGTTGACTAGTTTGACCATTGTTGACCAAACCCTAGATAGTTTGACTAGTTTGACTTGGTGTTGACCACAGTTGACTAGAGTTAACTTTTGACCTAGAATCATATAGAATTTATAGTACACTTCAAATATTACCTTCTTGTATACATCATAGCCTGAGGGCTCTATTTAAACTCAGACACCTCAGTTCAAACATCTATTTTCACAGTCACTCAGGATCTCAGGCGAGTACATGCTCTGATCATTTTCATACTTGCTAGAAATTATTTTCATGCTTTAGATAAATTACTTGATGCTGTCACAATTGTTATCACGGACCAGTACCCTATGGATCTTGTCTTACGATGTTATCCCCCTCGGGTACATTAAATACATATTGTCATGTGCTTTACATGAACATATTGTATTTCTTGTACACCCCTATTCATGTATACTCTTGTGCAATCTTGTACTCTCATGATCACATGAGCCCATGGATAAAATATTATACAGGTAACATAACAAGACTGGATCCTTGTGTATTGATTGGGGAGGGTCAGTATGACATGGTTATAAGATCAAATCCCATATTGTGCAAATATTGTGTATGTCCATTATACTCTCACGTATAATGGAATCCCATTTTATTGCATATCCCAGCCGGTTTATATAACCATCTTGTGCTCTAATCACTTATATTACTTAAGTTCTTATTTCAAATACAAACTGTCTCTTGTACTCAGATTGTCTATTTTATACTGGACCTGTTCAAGTCTTACAGTTTTTATTATAGTTAACTCTACTGCCTGTTTTATATATTCCGTCATGATATTATCATGTTTCAGTATTATGTATTCGCTCATGTCCTGACTGGACCTGTCGAAAATATTACAGATGATACTGAGGACTTCTGCCCAACCTATTATGGAGCCCATCTAGACGACACCTGTTAGTTGGACCCACAGGAGGATCCAGCTCTAGCTGAGGATGCCATCCCTACTGCTTAGACTAGATTAGCTAGGTTTTATCTTAGTTCTTGATATTTGTATTAACTTCTGAGTTTGTATTATTTGGATGTTTGAGATGTTGTGTCGTTTAGACACTTAGACTTATTTTCCTTCTGTTTGTATTTCTCTTTTATGATTTTCTATTTATCATATCCTGCTATTTCCGTCTCTAGATTTGTGATTGAGTTGTACCTTATGTGATTTGTCCTCCGTTCGGAGAGTATATCATATTGTATTTAGTTTGTGATAGTGACCTAGAATAGCGTTCTATCGCCGATACTTCGGCTTAGGCTGGGCGTACTCATTTCTCGTGCCCCTACACTGGGTGCGGGTCGTGATACATTTTTAGTGGTGGCCCATGCAGGTCTCGTGAGTCGCAACTAGTATGATTTTGTAGTGGTACTCGAACTAGAGTATCATTACAGCCTGCAATAGGATATAGGATATAAGTTTTGAGGTACTCAATCATATTTAGGAAAAACTCTTTTCTAAATTCCTGCCATCTAAATTCTTGCTGATATTTGCATCCTCTTGAAATAAACTGTCCTCCTTTGATTATATCGCTTCTTTTTCAGTATTGATTTCCTTGTTTGATTTGTCTTCAGGATGGTGATGGAGACACGATTTCATCGCTCCGGCCTGGTGGATACCGACGAGAGGTCTGTCACCTTTCGTCCGGTTCAATTGGACCCTGGGACCGCAGCTCCCCTTATTACTTCTCATGTCGGAGCTTCTGCCGCATTCGGGGGTGCACCTCCACCTGTTCGGAGGCCTTCCCCATTCATTCCGAACATTCTTCAGCAGCAGCCCATTCATGGTCGGTGGATGCAGCACACCTCTTTGCCTTTTTCCAGCAGTTGATGGAGGCACAACAGCAGCAGCCGCAGCACCAGTCTGCGGACTTTCGACAAGGCATAGAAGATGCCCACCAGCTGGTCAGGATGACAATGGAGATGGTGACTGCCCAGCCGCAGGGAGGGCAGGTTCAGCAGTATCAGCCGAGGACGCCGGGCATCCAGAATTTTTAGAAGATGCGTCCGAGAGATTTTCGAGGTACCGAGGGGATTCTTTATGCCGACGACTGGATCGAGCATATCGAAGAGATCTTCCGACTGGCACTGATACCAGCAGGAATACGGATAGATACGGTGGGCAGCCAGATGCAGGACCTTGCCCGCACATGGTATCAGACAGACCCTAGAGTGGGAATAGAGGGCTAGATGTGAGGAGCTTTTAAGAAGATCTTCATGGAGAAGTTCTTCCCAAACGTAGCACTGGGAGGCTTGGAGCAGCAGTTTGAGAGTCTGGTTCAGGGGAACCAGATAGTCGAGGAGTATTCTGGATAGTTCTGTCGGCTGAGCAGATTTATAGAGGATATGAGCGAGACGACGAAGGCGAGGAAGTTTTGCAGGGGCTTGATCAGGGAGGTCAGGTCCTTGACCAAGAGTGACTGGGATGCTACTTTTGCGGAGATTCTAGCAGGAGCTATGGCAGCAGAGGACGACCTAGGGTTGAAGCTGAAAAGAGGTCGAGATACTCATGGAGCTAGTGGCAGTGCAGGCCCTGCTAAGAGGCCCCACATTCATCAGTAGTATCAGCAGCAGAGGCCTATTCAGCAGAAGTTTTAGGGCCAGGGATGTGTGCTTTTCCAACAGGCACCCAGGCAGCAGTATGACGCTATGTGCAACTTTTGCAAGAAGCCAGGCCGTGGGTGGAACAACTACAGGAAGAGACTGGGTAGATGTTTACTTTGTGGTGCAGCGAAACATCAATGTAGAGAGTGTCCCAAGAACCTGACACTATTGACTCAGGCAGCAGAAGGAGCTAGGGCTCCGATAGGGCAACAGAGGGGACTACCATTGAAGACTCAGCAGCAGAGGTTTCTCCAGCATCAGCAGCATGCCAGAGGAGGAGGCCAGCAGGGGCGAGCTTTCACCATAACAGCCGAGGATGCACAGGAAGTTGGAGAGCTGATTGCAGGTTCTGTTCTTCTCGACTCCATTCCTGCTTTTGCCTCATTATAACTATCTCAAATTTGATTCCGATAGTTTCTGTCTACCTTCCTTGTTCGTTGATAAATTTGATTCTTAATACTCAATGTTGATTTAATTTCCTACCAAGCTAAGTCGTATGGGCTAGGTCGCCTCAGTTATGGAATCTACAGTCTTCTACACTCATATTAGCTATTATAGTGAGGACATATAATCTGATTTTGGACGTATTTCTTAGGTATGGGAATTTAAGGTTTTTGTAGCCAAGTATGCGACAATGCAAAAATTTTAAATACCATGATTCTAGAGGTATGTACCTTTGTTGGGGACTCTATGATATATCGTAGTCCTGCTTACTAGTTTGACGAAGATTTTGAGTATCATGATTTTGGACAGACGCATATGATTATTGTCACGACCCGCACCCTAGAGTAAGGGCACAAAAAGTGGGTACGTCCAGCCTACGCCGCAGTGTCGGCGGTAGAACGCTGTCCTAGGTCAATCATCTAACAATACCAAAGTACCTGTACAGTTTATACTCTCCGAATAGAGGTGACATAACAATATACATCTCAATCACATCTAGGGTAGAAGAACGAAAGACAGATAGATAGATAGTAACTCAAGAGAACAGTATCATAGATGAATAAGTCTAAGTGCCTAGTACAACATAATATCCAGAATGTCGACCCAATATACAAAATAAGTCTAAGAGTCTATACATCTCAACGTCTCGAAATACAACTCAAAATGTGAGACAAAAAAATAATACAGAAGGACTGTCTTGCTAAACTAGCCTAGACTACTGGGGCAACATCCTCAGCTGCAGGTGAATCCTGCTGAGGGTCCACAACATAAGTATCATCTAGTCCTGCTCCAAAATAGGTAGTCACCAGGGCCTCATCCTCATCCTCTGTAATATTTTCAACAGGTCCAGTCAGGACAGGAAAGAGAAATACATCTCACGCAGTGCATAGTATGATAGGAAATATAAAGCATGCAATAGAGTAAAATACAGGAACTGCTGAAGGAAGATACATGTAGCAAAAGAGATAGCTGTAAAGGAAATATCTACTGTATATAGAGAACTGTAAGTGGCTAGTGATGTAGAGCACAAGATAGGCATGTGAATGGCTAGAATTTATACATGATTACACTAAAAAGTTTGCACATGATTACACTACTTTAGAATTATTCACATGTCCACTTCGACTCCCCCGTTTCCCCAATCAATACACAATGATCCATTCATGTTACGTTAAGATTCGTGATAAGCCCATAATTGGGTGATACGTGAGTGATTCATGAAGGCTCGGTGATCATGAGAGTACATGAGTCACTAGCTGATACATGAAGATACATGATAATAGAAGCATGAGATATATGATGTAAGTGAAACACACGTGACAAAAGTATCTGATGCTCCCGAGGGGGATAACATCTCATGAAAAGATCCATATAGTACCAATCCGTGATAACAATCGTGTCAGCATCAAGTAAAGTAATCTAGAGCAAGAATATAAATCCTGGTAAGTATGAAACGGTCAGAGAATGTACTCGCCTGGTAACTGAATGTCTGAAGAGGATATACTGTCTGAGGAGAGGTGTATGGCTCCTAATCAGAGCAATACAAGTCACAATGTATCCACAATGGTAAAAAATAAAGTGTACAATGCATACTACATGATTCTAGGTCAATCTGGTCAAAAGTCAACTCTTGGTCAACTCTAATAGTCAAACTAGGTCACAGGAAGTCATACTAGGTTACAGAAAATCAAAGTAAGTCAAATAAAGTCAAACAAGGTCAAACAAGTCAAGATTAGTCAAATTTAGGTTAAAGTCAACTCTTGGTCAACATTTTAATCAAACTAGTCAAATACTAGTCAACATGATCAATCTGGGTCAAGTCTAAGTCAAACTTAGACCAACTAAGGTATTGGTCAAACAAAGACTAGTCAGCAAGGTAATTAGGTCAAACATGGTCAGACTAGTTAAACTAGTCATTTTAGGTTAGTCCTAGTCAATCTAGGTCAATTAGGTCAAGGTTTGACCTAAGGTTGACTTTGGTCAACCCTTAGTCAACAAGGGTTAACTTGTAGGTGTTTAGTTCCATTAGGTTAATTGGGTTAGCCCCCAAGCCATAGGCTAGTCACCTTGGCCATAGGCTATTGACTTAGATTTCCATAGGCTAATGGTTATAGGTTTCTATATAAACCTATACTTAGGAAGTCATATATATATATATATATATATATATATATATATATATATATATATATATATATATACCCATGTCTATTTACTACCTATATATATATCTATATATGCCTAACTATATACAATACCAATCACCCACATATATATAAAATGACACTATATGTGATCTATATATATATATATATATATATATATATATATATATATACAACAACCACATAGGCCTATAGCCTATGTAATTTCCATACACCCTAGTATCTATATATAGGCACACTATATATAATCCTAATACAAATATATATATATATCATATATATATATAGACTAAACCTATATATATAAACATATATATAGAGAGAGGAAAGTGAGAGAGAGACATAGAGTGAGAGAGAGAGTGAAAGAGAGAGAGACTGAACAGTGGACAGGAAAGGAGAGGGGGGGGGGGTGGTTCCTGATTTCCTGGAACCAGGAAATGGGCTCCCCAACATACACACACAACTACCTATACACACAACTACAAAACCTCAAATCTCACCCACACTCACACATACACATATACTACGTATATATATATTGAAAATACACTTATACATGCATTAATCATCTTAAAATTAAGTTTGAAATTCGTTTTTACAAAACTGGAAATATCCTAAAATCAGGAAAATAATGGACTGTGCACTCAAATCAGGGTAAACCCATTCTCACTCACAAAACCGAGCTATGGCTCGAATCCCAAGGTTGGTAACTTATGCCCCATATGTACCCTAGTGTCCTAGGTACCTGACACGACACCACGACACGAATTTATGTGTCCAAACACTCTAAAACTCCACTCGGGTAAACTAGGATACACAAACACGTACACAGCGTCGTGCACGTGTTCACGTGTCTCGTGGACACACCACGAGACACGACACGTCTCGTGGTCACACACACGTGTAGCCCACATATAGGGCTACACGATGGACACACTGTTACGTGTCCACGTGTCCTACAGCGTCGACACGAGAGCCGTATCAGTCGAGGAAACTCGACTGATACGCGCGGTTTTCACTGCGTCGTGCAGAGATGCACACACCTCGTGGACACGACACGAGCCACGTGGGGCCTCGTGGTCATGCCCACGTGTAGCCCACGTGTAGGGCTACACACTCGTGCAAACACGAGGTGTCCTCGACTCGTGTCCATGCGACACGAGTCGCGTGTCTAAGTCGAATTTTCGACTGGACTGTGTGCGTGTGTGGCCAGTGCGGCCCCGATTTCGTGTCCGATACAAAACGACACGTCGTGAAACTTTGGGGGCATGTTCGCAGACATTGCACCCTCGTGTCCACGAATTTTGGTGTGTCCTAGTGGCCTGTGCAGTGCGCACGAAGGGTGTGGTAGCAGGGCACTGTGCGCGTGTATCGTGCAGTGAGTTCGTGTCCGTTTTGGACACGGACACGACTCGAAAATGTGTCCAGTAAGTTAGGGTTGTGACCTAGAAGTCTAGGGCTACCAGAAAATATAATTTGTTTTACATTCTAATAAAAACAGATCCCTTGTGGCATTTCATCAAACAAGGTTTCCTAGTCTAGGATACGTGTCCGATACGGACACCAAACCAATCCTATTTTTCACCAAACTTGACCCACAGTTCCCTAGTACCTAGATGCATGCAAATATGAAGAGAAAACACAATATTAACAAGGTTTATGGGCATTTACCTATTTGTGTATTTCCAATGGAAATCAATGAAAGAGGGGGGGGTGTCCTTCCACTTGGTGATGTCCAAAGCCCCTCAAATCCTCAATAGCAGGCCCTAACTAGTACCCTCTAGTATAGGGGAGTCCAATGCAAGAAACTAGAGGTGATTTGGATCAATATTGATCAAGTTGTGTAGGTTTGAAGAAATGGGAATTTTGTGGGATTAAAATTCATGTAAAATTGTTCATGAATGATTTGATGAGGTTAAATAGGAATGGTGGCTGCTAAGGGGGGGTGTCTTGGCCGGCCATGGCAAGGGGGGGGGGGGGGGGGGGGTCTTGGTCTTTCCTTCATGGTGAAGGCAAGGACTTTAGGTAAAGGGTTGAGATATTTTGAGTAATTCATGGTAAATATCCCATAAAGTAAATATCAAGATATTTTCCTTACTTTAACCAATGTAAATATCTATCCCCTTATCATTCTAGGTTAGTAACTAATCTCTAGGTTAGGCTAAACTTGGTTAGGGCTCTCATGACACTTAACAATAATTAGACAATAATAAAAACACATAAATACAAATAATTCCAAATAATTCCTAGAAAATTACCAAAATACCCTTTAGGCTAAAAAGTCCTAATTTGATGTTCTAAGCCTATGGCTAGGCTCCCATGGTCATGGTAACTCCTAGGTTAAGGAATAGCTAGGGTTTACACTAGGGTTATACTAGTAAAGTCACAAAGTCATAAGTCGTGACTTAGAAATAGTTTTAACTAACTAAAATCACCAAAAATCATATCATGACTAAAATACCATTAATAAATAATAAAAATAATAAATTTTCAAAAATACCCCAATTTCAGAAAACTGGGTGTTACAATTATCGAATTGAATTATTTAGAGACTTTGATTGATTGGGGGTTTGACCTAGAAGGAGTACGACCACTTTAAATTTTAAGGACGAAATTCTTCTAAGGGAAGTAGACTTGTAACCACCACTTTTCTAAAATGAGGGTAATTTTGAACATTTGTAATATTGATTATTAAATAATAGGATTTAACTCATGTTAATAATTTTTGGTGAATTTTAATTAATTAAATACTATTTAAATTGGTGCATTGTGATTTTGATGTTTTGCTAGTGTAACCCTAGGTACTACTTAACCTAGAGACTAACCATGACCACGGGGACCTAACCATGTGATTAGAATGACTAATTACCACTTTTTAGGTTAAGGATATTTTGGTCATTTTTGACTTTTAATGAAAATGAATTTTGATTAATTAATTTTGTGCTAATCTCTAAGCCATAACCTAGAAATGACCTAACCTAGATATAATCATCAGACTATATATTCCATTAGAACCTTCTTACTGAGTGTCAAGATTTGTAATATCTAGATATTAACTTTAGCAAGATATTTACTTAAGATATTTAGCTTGAAACCTAAATTACATGGGCCTCTACCTAGAAAGCCTTGAATTGAACTTGTAGAAGCCTTCCTAGCATAAATATCTACCATAAACCCTAGCCTAGCACTCTATGGCCAGCCAAGGAGTCCTCCCTATATATATCAACACTTGTTAGGATCTTGCCTCTTTTCATACCCTCCATCAAACCCTATTTGAGTTCTTCCCCAAATTTTACCCCTTGCTCAAATCAAGCCCAAATTGATCCAAATCAATTGCATCACCCTCCCCTACAGTAGAGAAGACCATTGGAGGCTAGTTAGCAAGGTTTGAAGGCATTGGGACCATAGCAAATTGAGGAAGACATCATTTCTAGGCTCTTTACATTGAGATTCCAACTCTCAATAGGTAAACCCCTTTAAACCCATTAAAACCCTAATTTTTCTTTATATATGCATACATCTAGGTACCATACCCTTGTAGACCAAGTTTGGTAGGAATTGATGTCCTTTTGATACGCGTATCGGAGTCATGTCGGAGTATTGTTCAAGGTGTTTGATGAAACGCCTCAATGAAATATTTGTTGCTATTTTTAAAAACAAATTTCACTAGTTTGTAGCCTAATATGAGTGTTTTACATTTCCTGAGCACTGATCATGATTTGACACAGTTTTCATGTTCAAACATGGACACGGGATACAGCACGAGACCTTCGTACTGTGCCCTGCTGCTCGACCATAATTTCTCGAAGCACATGCCATGTGGGCCCATGCCATTTGGCATGGAGGTGGGGGCCCTGACTGTCATGTCATCCCCTGAGTTCTACGACACCCCGTGTCATTTCGGGCACGATATCGAGTGTGCATTGATTTTACACAGACGACTACACGTGCATAGTCGTACACTGACATGGCTCACGTGTCGTGCACAAACACTTCGTGGATACGTATCGTAAACACTGACACCTAGCCCTATACCTAGGCTACATGTGGACACAAGCACGACACGTATCGTGCACTGTGTCATGTCCATTTCGACACGACATGGCCGCACGACACTTAGTATAAATTGTTTTCTGATACTTGTTGTCTGTGATGAATTGGACACTTCGTGTCCAGTATTTGGACACGAGGACATCCCCCGCATATGTGCACATGTGTAACACAACACTGACCCGTTACTACCGTATCTAATTTCAAGTTGTATGTTGAATTGGTTTTGTTTGCATCAAACTGATAATTAGGTTTTGGTGCTATATGGAAATGGGATTTGTTTGAATATATACATGTAGGTAAATTATATTTTTTGTATGTTAAATTCATGTTTAACAGTAAACTGAAATCTGAGAATTAAATTGTATATGCATGTATGTTGGTTGGGTTTTGATTGTGTACATATAGGTGTATGAATGTATACATGTATGTTATTGTAGGTATGTTAATTCATTTAAACTGGAACTAAACACTGTTGCATATATGGTCATTTACATGCCTAGCTAACTGCCTATACACCTTTTAAACTGAATTGAACCTTTGCACACAAACATATTGCTTACCTATCCCCCTTTCTATATGTGTATACATATATCTATAGGTATATACATATATGTAATGTATATATGTTGTGTTTAATGTATAGTATATATACATGTAATGGTATGATATATAGCTAATGAGATATATGTGATATAGGCTATAGGCCATGTACTAGCTAGTATAGATATAGTGTAGGTATATGTATATATATATATATGATATACATATATACATAGGCATTGGTTAGACTAGAATTGACTAACCAAGACTAGTTGACTAGTTTGACCATTGTTGACCAAACCCTAGATAGTTTCACTAGTTTGACTTGGTATTGACCACAGTTGACTAGAGTTAACTTTTGACCTAGAATCATGTAGATTGCATAGTACACTTTAAATATTACCTTCTTGTATACATCATAACCTGTGTGCTCTATTTAGACTCAGACACCTCAGTTCAGACATCTATTTTCACAGTCACTCAGGATCTCAGGCGAGTACATCCTCTGATCATTTTCATTCTTGCTAAAACTTATATTCATGCTTTAGATAAATTACTTGATGCTGTCACGATTGTTATCACGGACAGTACCCTATGGATCTTGTCTTGCGATGTTATCCCCTTCGGGTACATCAAATACATATTATCATGTGTTTTTCATGAACATATTGTATTTTTTGTACACCCCTATTCATGTATACTCTTGTGCAATCTTGTACTCTCATGATCACATGAGCCCATGGATAAACTATTGTACAGGTAACGTAACTAGACTGGATCCTTGTGTATTGATTGGGGAGGGTCGGTAGGACATGGTTATGTGATCAAATCCCATATTATGCAAATATTATGTATGTCCATTATGCTCTCATGTATAATGGAGTCCCATTTTATTGTATATTCCAACCTGTTTACATAACCATCTTACGCTCTAATCACTTATATTACTTACAGTTCTTATTTCATATACAAACTTTCTTGTACTCAGATTGTCTATTTTACACTGTTCTTGTTCATGTCTTACAGTTTTTCTTATAGTTTACTCTACTGCCTGTTTTATATATTCCGTCATGATATGATCATGTTTCAGTGTTATGTATTCGCTCATGTCCTGACTGGACCTGTTGAAAATATTACAGATGATACTGAGGACTTCTGCCCAACCTATTATGGAGCACATCTAGACGACACCTGTGAGTTGGACCCACAGGAGGATCCAGCTCTAGCTGAGGACGTCATCCCTACTGCTTAGACTAAATTAGCTAGATTTTTTCTTAGGTCTTGATATTTGTATTAACTTCTGAGTTTGTATTATTTGGATGTTTGAGATGTTGTGTCGTTTAGACACTTAGACTTATTTCCCTTATGTTTGTATTTCTTTTTTATGATTTCCTATCTATCATATCGTGCTATTTCCATCACTAGATTTGTGATTGAGTTGTACCTTATGTGATTTATCCTCCATTTGGAAAGTATATCATATTATATTTAGTTTGTGATAGTGACCTAGAACAGCATTCTACCGCCGACACTGTGGCGTAGGCTGGACATACCCACTTCTCGTGCCCCTACACTGGGTGCGGGCCGTGACACAAATCAAGCTGCATTATTAAGGAGGGTGTGTGAGCAATGCTACAGTAAGTGTTCAGTCTAATGTGTCATGTCTATGTAGGTTAAGCCAACCTGTGTCAAGTGTACAGACTAGTGTGTGTGAGTGTACACAGATCACTGATACTTAAGTATCAGAAATGACTGTGTTTATCATGTGTGTGTATGCAGTAGGTGTGTCGAGCAAAAGTGTTTGGACAAGCAATGTGTTCGAGTGTGAAGAGTGATGTGCAAGTGTCTCGTGTGTGTGTCCATGAGTGTCAAAGAGGTGTCTAAGAGTGTCCAATGTGACAGGATCAATGGTATCAGACAGTAGCAAATATGGGAACATGTACGAGCGTGTGTGGCATGTGTTTGCATGGTATTACATGTATACTAATGTGTTAGTTGGTGTCACAAAGATGTGCAACAATTACAAGTGACAACAAGGTGTCCTCATAAACGTGTCCAAGCAGTATGAAGTGTCCAGAGTATCAGAACACTAAGTGCAGTGTTCGACTGACCTCTGTGAGTGAGATAACTCACTGAATACACAACCATTTCAACCCAAACTTCTTGGGTGATGTGTCAGTCAATGCCCCTTGCCAACCCAACTGGTCGCACTACATATCGTGTCGTGTCCAGAGAGTTTGGACATAGCAGCAGCAGGGGAGGGCACAGTGCTGTGTGCAGACCAAAATGAGCATCCCCGTGTCCATTTCGACACAGAAATGGACACGAAAACCAACTTAGTCTGACACCATTGAAATCCTCACATCACAAGCTATCCAAATATATAATTAATTTACAAAATAGAGAATAAAAGTCCTAAGGGGCATTTCATCGAACACTTGAGATACGTATATGATATTCTTGCAATACGTACCCCAAATGGATTCGAATTCGAACCAAACTTAGCCTAATGCTAGGGGGGGCCTAAATAAATGAATCTATAGAAAGAAAACATGAATTGAAAGGGTTTAGAGGCCATTACCAATTGAGGGTTGGAATCTCAATAAAAATCCCTTTGAAATGATTCTCCACAAAATTCAATGGCCAAATTGCTCCCCTATTTGGTGATAGGGGATCATGTCTTCATGGCAGACTTCGTATGAACACCGGATCTGATTGACGATTAACTGCGAATCGTCGTATGCTTCAAGATATTCTACCCCCAGCTCTCTTGCAAGTTGGAGGCCAATGACCAAAGCGTTGTACTCGGCCACATTGTTAGAGCAGGGTTCCGTGAGGGAGTAAGCGTGATTGATCACCAGTCCGGAAGGAGAAATCAGCACCACCCCGACTCCAACGACGATGTTGCCCTTGGGTCCAGTTCTCGAAGCACCGTCGAAGAACATTCGCCATATATCATCGTGGGAGAGTTGGCGACCTCATTTGGGATTCCTTCATATACTCTGGACGACTCCGAGCCTGGGTGGGCTGCTAAAAAGTCCGCCAGAGCTTGACCTTTAACAGCCTTTTGTAGGACGAAGACCATATGATAAGGAGACAGCGATATTGCCCATGTGGCGAGGCGGGAGCTGAGTGCCCCTGGTTTAGTCATGAGGACCCTAAGAGGGTTGACTCGTGAGATCACATGTATGGTTTGTCCTGTGACATAGTGCCGCGTCTTTTGAATGACGAACACCAGGACGGGGCATTCCTTCTCCACGGCGGTGTATCGGTGCTCTGGCCCAATCATCATTCGGCTGAGGTAATATATAGCTTGTTCATGGCCTGCATCGTTGTTTTGTGCTAGCAGAGCGCCAAGGGAATGCTCCATTGCTAGTACATATAGCAAGAATGGTTTCCCAGCAACCGGGGCCACCAGGACTGGAGGGTTCGATAAATATTCTTTGCTGCTGTCGAAGGCACGTTGGCATTCTTCATCCCATACAAACGAGACGCCTTTCTTCATGAGATGGGTGAATGGCCGACATCGCCCGGAGAGGTTAGAAATGAACCTCCTGATGTAAGCTAGCCTCCCTTGAAGGCCTCTAAGTTCGCGGAGATTTCTCGGGGGACCCATTTCCATAGGTCTTCTCTGGATCTACATGAATTCCCTGGGCAGTAATAATAAAACCCAGGAATTTTCCGCTGGATACACCAAAGAAGGATTTTCTGGGATTCATCTTCAGGTTGTGCGCTCGCATCAGGTCGAATACCGTTCTCAGATCCTGCAGATGGTCTCCCTTGTAACGACTCTTGACGGCGATGTCATCAACATAGCACTCCACAGTCTTGCGCAAGTGGTCTCTGAAGATAATACTCATAGCTCTTTGATATGTGGGCCAGCATTCTTTAAACCGAAAGGCATGACTGTGTAACAGTATGTGCCAATCGGTATTCGAAATGATGTATGCTTTTCGTCGTTAGGAGACATCTTGATTTGGTTGTACCCCGAGAAGCCATCCATGAATGACATACGTTCGAAGCCGCATGTGTTCTCGATCATGATGTCCGTAATAGGGAGGGAGAATTCATCATTGGGACATGCCTCGTTCAGATTGCGGAAGTCGATGCAGATTCGAATCTTCCCATTCTTTTTGAGGACCAGTACTATGTTGGCGACCCAGTCTGGATGTTGTTCTTCACGAATGAAGCCGCTGGCTATCAGTTTGTTGACTTCGGCTTCGATCGCATCTATAATGCCCGGGCGGAAGCGTCGCTGTTGTTGTTTGACCGGCTTTGCATCTGGCCGGATGTTGAGTTTGTGAAGGGCAACCTCGGGGTTTAGTCATGGCATGTCTTCATAGCTCCAAGCGAACACATCAATATATTCTTTGACAAGTTCCAGTAGCGATTCTCGCTCTTCGTCTGTTAGACTTTTACTGATGAAGATTGGTTTTGGAGGAGATTCGCTGCCGAGGTCGACTTGTATAACCTCATCTTCAGTAGGAGGTTCTCTCTGTTCGAACCGCTTTTCCCATTGTGCATCTAGCTGTTGGGCCCACGACTCTAACTCGAGGATTTCAGGAATGTCTTCATCTTCTTCGTAAGCGTCGGTGAATGTCATATTGACTGACAGGACTTGTCTGAATGCGTCTCTGATGCTGGTATCCGAATCAGAAGTTGGTGACCCGGTTGAATGTGAATGCCAGTCGCATTCCTCATCTGAACTTTCAGGGGTCGTTGCGGGCGTAACATACCCTAATCCACATCGGGTCTTGCTGTAGTAATCTCGTGGTTTGCCAGCCGGGACTGGCGGCTTCAAAGGTAGTCGTCGACCAGTACCGTAGTTCAAGCCTAGTGTAGTCTCTAGATCATACCACTGTTTTTGCATGAGATATTTGGATTGGGGGCTATACAGATAAAGAGGCAGTCTCCCGTCATCTGATTCGAGATCGACCTTCTCTATGGTGAAGGGCTGTGGGTCGTCCTTCCGGCCGAAGATGATTGGATGGTCCCCTCCCTAGATTATGCGATAAGCGTCTTCCACTGGAGTAAGCTGGTTTGCGGTGTAAACATTTGTCACCTGTGTGTGTAGGTGAGTGCCTATACCGTGTTCCATAGCATACATTGTACAAAGCTTATTAAGCTCGAGGTAGTTCAAAGATAGCCCTTTATTGATGAAGTAAGGTATCTTTTCTTGCGGGATTACATCATCTGCGGAGGGAACATCAGTGTGGGCAGCCACATACTTGGCCAGTTCCAGTTCTTCTTCGGCCACCCCATGTATAAATGAAGACTGAGAGGATGACTTGGGCAGCTTGATCATCAGGGGTTCTGTTGGTGGAGCCGAACATGGAGTTGTTGGCAAACTAGCGACCCCCAGTTTGGTATTCGATGCTGGGCGGGGAGTTGTTGGCTCTCTAGAAACCCTAGACTTTACGTTGGGGTAACGATTCTTCTTGGGAAGACGTATCGTCATTGGCTTGTCAAAGGGATTGAGCTTCTCTGCTTGTGGCTGGCCGACTCTCGGTAGTCTGATTGTCAATGGCTCCGTTGTGGGTCTCGGTGCTTGGCCGGACCTTGGCAGCCGGATTATCATTTGCCCTTCTTGTGCCGAGAGGCTGATTGCATCCTTACGCAGAGCGGCCGTAAGGGGTACGGATTTGCCAGGTTTGCGAGCTTGGAGGTGGATCGTCAGAGGTTCTTCTGATCCTGACGTCGTCTCAGTTCGAGCTTGTACATCTTCATACAGGTGCCTCTTCAACTTCTCGTACAGGCAGGAATCCGATTAGTAGGATTCAACCCCTTTGAAGGGATCGATGTCGACAAATTCTGTCCTCACGAAGCCGTGTTTGTCGACATACTTGAAGCACTGGTGCAGCATGGAAGGCACGATCATATAATCATGTATCCAAGGGCGTCCCAGGAGGATATTGTATGAAGTATCCGCATCTATGACGTAACAGGTCACTTCTGACTGAAGATCGCCAATTTGGCACTTCAAGCGAATCGTCCCAATTGGGTAGCTCCTGCCCGAATTGAAACCGCTGATGGCGGTGCTTGTTGGCGTTAGGCGATGCATGGGAATGCGGAGATGATGTAACAGACCCTTCGGGATGATGCTAATGAAAGAACCAGGATCAATGTGCATCCGGTCTACCTTACGTCCCCGATGTATCCAGTGTAGTATAACGGACGATCGTGCAGATTGGTTTTGATGAGCATATCCTACGGAGTGAAGACAATATTGGGCATCGCTCCTGTGCAGGCGCTGTCTTGGAGGCTTGCTGGCGGGCTCTCTCCCGTGAGGTTGACCTGAGCCAGATATGCGTCGGCATTTTGGAGTGCATCGCTCAAAGCCGCACGAACATCCTTTGAGAGCCTCAGGAGCTCGTATAATGACAATTTGGCCGTTGTGTTGGCCAATTGCGCTAAGATGTCGAAGTTGTAGGGCCTCTCCAGCCCCTGAGGTGCCTCTTTTCGGAGGGATTTGTCAAAGCGAGTCTCCTTCGGCCTAGGCTTATCGGTCGTCGGAGGTTGAGACGGTCCTGGAGTGTCAACAGTAGCCGGCTGATGATCTTCAGCCGAGTTATCAGCCACAGGTCGGGATTGTGCCCCAGACCGGGTAACGACAGCTGTGACTTCTTCGACATCTGCCGAGATTGTGCGGCAGGATCTGACTTTTCCACTCCTCTTCTTGTGAATGGAAGGTGGTGCGGACTGAGTCACCTCAAGTACTAGGTCCGGATGGACCCACATGATCTCCCCCCATGATGTGGTGAGGGGCACTAGACCAACAGCCTGATCCCGAGGAGGTGGAAGATTAGCAATCTCCATCGTTGCCAGAGGGACGGGTACCACGCTATCTTGAGTCTCCGTTGGAGGAAAGCTATCGAAATGTACAG
Organism: Iris pallida; assembly: GCA_029216955.1. Taxonomy (NCBI): domain Eukaryota; kingdom Viridiplantae; phylum Streptophyta; class Magnoliopsida; order Asparagales; family Iridaceae; genus Iris; species Iris pallida. Next base: position 12,188,144 of record JANAVB010009599.1, read on the forward strand.
ACACCATGTTGGCGGCCACGGTTACCTCCTCGAAATCGATGGCCAGAGCCTTCGAATCGATGAGATGTTGGATGTATCGCTTCAGTTGGTAGCAGTCGTGCGTAGCATGGTGGACGTAGCGGTGGTAATGGCAGTACTTCGGGCTCTCCATTTTTGCCGGCCGAGGTTCTCGTCTTGGTGGAGGGAGCTGAATTCTGTCTCCTTGTATGAGCATGTCCAAGATGGGCTTGACGTGGCCGTCTTCAAATGAGTAGGTCATTTGCGGCCATTGTTTGTCTGCTAGTTTTGACTCACGTTGCAGGGCTGTGTCGGCCACCATAGCCTGCTTGCCCTTGCTGTCCCGATTGTTGGAGGAGTTACCACCATTGTTGCTGTTGGTATTAGGGCGCTTGCCCTTGTCCTCTCCCTCTGAGATGTGCAGTCCTAGTTGGCGAGCCTTCTTCAACCGTTCTTCGGCGCTAGTGGCACTGATGATAAATGTCTTCTAGTCCTTAAATTGACTTTCGCCCATCCAGAGACTGATTGTTGGGAGCAGTCTCTTTTGGCAAAATTTAATTAAGGAGGAATCCGGATTACCAGACGGCAATTTCATTGCGGTTTGGAGAAACCGCTCAATATAGTTCCTTGTCAGCTCCTTCTCCCCTTGGACAACGTCCATGAGGGTGGACATTGTGACGTCCTGTCCTACTTCGTAGAATCTCTCCAAGAACATGCGTTTGAAGCTGGCGAAGGAGTGGATGCAGTTGTCTGGCAGGTTGCGGTACCAGTCGAAGGCAACCCCTTCCAATGCCCCGATGAATAATCGCGTAAGGATGGCATCGTCATGGGGCAGATGGTCGGTGGTGACCTCGAAGTAAGTAATGTACCGAACTCGCAGAGGTCTTGCCATCATAGGGATTGATGTTGAACGGCTTATATCTTGGTGGGAAGGGGACATCCCTCCATGCAGCAGGGTATGGTTGCCGTATTCTGAGGTCTTGAGAGGTTTCTCGAGCGTGAAACATGGCTCGGAGCTCCTGGACCTCTCTTCTTGCTTCCCTGGCCTCATCCGCAGTGGTGGGAGCCGTCATTTCAAGAGGAATGTTGCCCGGGTTTGGTGCCGCTGAGTTCGAGTCCGCATTGACCGCGGGACCCGCACTAGTTTGGCCAGGCGTCGTCCCTCCTTGCAGAGTTGGAAGAGCCACTTTGATCTCGTCCACAGATTTGACCAAGGTGCGCAGTATAGCCTCCAGAGTGTCGATGCGCTGGCGATCTCTGGGGCCATCTTGACCGTCGCTTGTCACGAACGCCGTCCTAACGCAAGTCGAGATGGAAGGGACGGTGGACGACGTGCCCTCCGAATCATACCCTTGTACAGAGAAGTCATCGGGGTATGTGGGGATGTTCTCCTCTGGTTCAGACTCAGAAGGAATAGTACCCCCAGCTTCAGAGCTTGCTTCATCTTGAGAGTCGTGGACGTCCTCGGGGACGTCGGCACCTGCTGTATCTGATGGGAGAGTTGTTTTCCCGGACTCGTCTCCTTCAAACATCGGATTATCGTGGATGTTCTGAGGAGTGCTACCCCCAGTTTCAGTAACCCTCAGTGGTGTGGATGATGAATCTCCTACTGTAGTAGATTTCGTCTTCGAACGGGTACCTTAGAAAACTCCGGTGGTGGACAACCGTTTAGACGACAGTTTCTTAGTCACAGTGGTTGAAATCTTCGGGCTGGGGACATTATCTTCTTCCCTCTCCCATTGGCTGGGATTTTCTGAGTAGAGTTGCAAGAGACGATGGGAGGCGCTTCGTCCTCTGAGCTTGGTCGTTGCAGCCTTTGAAAAACAGATTGCCGGTTTTCTCTTGCTGTTGCATTGTTGCAACAGCAGTTGATAATGACCTGAGTGCAATGACGTCCATGTGAGGACTCTTTGCATACCGAGGCCTCTTCTCTTTCCTTGCGCTTGTGGAGGATAACCTCATGCAGGTCAGATGAGTCTCGAACAACCATGTTTGCTCCCTGGGTTTCGGGAGACTTTTTGGAACCATTCTGTCCGTTTGCCGCCGGGGGCGAGACTCGAGTGGTTCTGTACAACTTCCCATCAGAGGCCCACATAACGGTATGTGGAGCATTCGGATGGTCAGAGGTTGGTACAGCCGACTGAGCTCGCCAAGCTCGCGGTGTCCTTGACTTCTTCACTTTAGCGCCTGAAGGCGCATAGTAAGAATAGTCAAAGTGATGCTGCAGAGAGTCAGGCATATTCTCTCGGGCATATGAGAGATCAGGACCATAGGAGAGGTGATCGAAGACTGAGCCTGAGCTGCGTGGAGCAGGCACTATGCGGCTGGAGTCAACAATCTTCATGCGGCTGGCAGTTGTGGCCGAATAGACTTTCTTCATGCGGCTGAAAATCTCAGCCGCATGAATTTTCGCCATGCGGCTGGAAGTTTTGGCCGCATGGATATTCTTCATGCGGCTGGCAGCTTCGGCCGCATGATCATCATGCATGCGGCTGGCAGTCTTGGCCGTATGAGTGTTCGACTTCTTCCTGGAGCGCATAGAATCACTCTTTGTCCCTGCAAGTCCAGCATCGTAGTGCTTTCTTCTGCCGGACTTGGGGACAGCAGAGTCCTCTATGGCTTGAAGTAGGGCCGCATGAGAGTCGCCTTCGCCGTCATGTGCAGCAGAGAGTACTCCGTCCAGGGCCTGAGGAGGAGCGAATGATTTTGGCCTCCACTCCCTGCGAGCCTTCTTTGTGCGGGTTTGCTTCTGGACCGGGTCAGTGCTCCCGTCGGAGAGCATTTCTTCAAACGCCTGTTGGTCGAAGCGGACGGCCATCTTCTGTTGCGTGGAGCCAAGTTTGGCTGCATCCGATTGCGTCACCAACTTCTCAGCCGTAGAGAAGTTTGTCTCCAGCAGAGTCGCCATCGTGTTTGCCATTGATTGTAAAAGTATAGAACAATTTATGTAGGAGGACTGAACTTAGACTCACAATACAAACTCGCTTGTACAAAGAAAGCCTAGGGACGAAAACCTAGGTACAGTAATCTAAGTACAATTGTTTATTTTAGATTCTGGAGGGTGACGATAGAGGCTCGGGAAAGCGACGGCAGCTCTGCCTTACTCCTTGGACGATCGGGTGCAGTCTTGGCTCTGGAGAAGAACTGCTTGGCGTTGATGAAGAAATGCTCTCCTTTTTCTCTCTGTATATGCTTCTCTGATTCTCTGGATCAGGGGCCGGAGGTTTTGCAAGGGAATGGCACATTGCTATTTATAAGAGTGGAGGGCGTCATTAGGGTTTACAATGATTGTCCATTCTCAAAAGTCGGCGGTTAAGGATCAATGAATCTGAGCCACTCATCTTGAATATAATAGATTCGAGCAATTAATGTGATTGCATCAAATCTCTGTGGGCAATAAATGTTGATTACCATGAGTATTTGCGACTTGTGATGGCTTGCCACGTGTCTGATTTGCTCGATTTGACTTGATCTGGGCAATTATGGTAATTGTAGCAAATCTGATTTTGTTAGGATTTGTTAGAACCCACAATCTTAGAAGGATAAGACTGTCACGTGTCTCAATCGTCGTGAAAAGTGCCACGTGTCTCCACTGGGTCATCTTGGCAGAGCCGCATATGAGTGGGCCGCATGACGATGAACGGCCGCATGAAGATGGACAGCCGCATGGGGATGAACAGCCGCATGAAGGTGGACAGCCGCATGGGGATAGGCAGCCGCATGCTGATGGACGGCCGCATAAAGGATGCAGCCGTATGAAGATGGGCGACAGCATACAGCCACATGAAGATGGACGGCCGCATGAAGTGGACGGCCGCATGGAGTGGTCGGTCGCATAAATACAGCAGCCACATGCCTCGGAATTTGGTAGATTCTGCCATCTGTGAAAAGATTTCCTCCTCTTTCCTAGGAACACGCCTTTATGTCAGTCATTATTGCGCCTTTATGTCAGCGCTGTCATCTGTCAGAGCTGTCAGCCGTCAGGGCATTAAATGTAACCAAAGACGAAGGGAAGAGCTGTTTGAAGGCCATGTGACTCCTCTCTAGGCCGCATGAAATCATTCGAGCCGCATAGACTCTTGAGCCGCATGGATCCCTGAGCCGCATGAGCTCTCTGAGCCGCATGGAGATCCTTGGCCGCATGGACCTTTCTTTATTCTTTTCCATGCTTCTACACCTCAAACCTTGCTAGCAAGTCTCCACAAGTCTCCTCTACTGTTGGGGATGATGATGCAATTGATTTGACTCAATTTGGACTCAATTTGGATTAAATGGAAGAAGTTTAGGAAAGAACAAATTAGGGTTCTTTGTAGGTATGAAAAAGAGGCAAGGGCTACTAGATGATACTTTATAGGAGGGGAATTTACTACTTGTGGCTGCCATAATAGGAATTAGGGTTAGGTTTAGATGTAGATGGGTGGCTAAGGCTTCTCCACCAAATTTCAAGTCCTCTCAGTGGTTCAATTTAGTCCTAAGGCTTTCTTTCTACAAATATTCTAAGAAAAAAATATCCTACTTAGAAATATCTAGATATTACTAACCATGGCACTTTGTACGAATGTTCTAACCATGATTCTAACTTCAAGACTAATCTAGATTAGGTTAAATATCTAGGTTAAGGCTTAACCAAAAGATTAGCACAATATTTAATTAATCAAAATTTATTTTCATTAAAAGTAAAAAATGACCAAAATACTCCTAGACTAAAAAGTATTAATATGACATTCTAATCACATGACTAGGTTCCCTTGATCATGGTTAGTCTCTAGGCTTAGCAAAGCTAGGGTTTAACTAGTTAACCATCAAAATCACAATTTAATATTTTAAATAGTTTTAAATTGACTAAAAATCACCAAAAATAACAATATAATTTAAATATCATTATTAAATGATTATAATTACAAAAGTTCAAAATTACCCACATTTCAAAAAAATGGGTGTTACAAGTCTACCATCCTTAGAAGAATTTTGTCCTCGAAAATAAGATGATCGTACCCCTTCTAGGTCAAACCTCCAATAATCAAGGTCAATAGATAACATGCAATCATAGTCCTACTGGTCGTGATTCCACAGTCTCGAACATGGTAACTACACTATCCAGCATATCACAAGCATATTCTGGCAGGTACTAATGGAAATTACACATGAAAGTACGAAAGAAGAACAAGAAGGACAAACCTGCTAACCCATCACCTGCAGTATCGGTCTCCTCGACCGCCAGCGCAAAAGCTCTACCCCTCTGGTGCTGGGCATGGTGTTGCGCCACAGGTGGCCTAGCTCCCTCAAAAGGAGGTACAGCGGAACAATCTATCATCTTGTGAGCATCAGACCCACAAAATAGACAAACATGCCCTGCCTTCCTGCAGTAGGCACAAGTCTGCACCCTGCGGTCATGTCCTCTAGGCTGATGTTGTGCCTACTGTACTCTCACTAGTGTCTGTATCTGCTGAATCTGTACGTGAGGCCTCTTGGCCGGACCTCCACTGCTACTGGCTACATGAGCATCTCGACCCCTCTTCAGTTTTAACCCTAGATCATCCTCTGCTGCCATAGCTCCTGCTAAGATCTCTACGAAGAAAGCATCCCTGTCACTCTTGGTCAATGACCGGACCTCTGATCAAACCTCTGCGGAACTTCCTCGCCTTCGTCTTCTCGCTCAGGTCCTCAATGAATCTGCTAAGCCGACAGAACTCTCCGGCATATTCCCCGACTGTCTGGTTCCCCTGAACCAGGCTCTTAAACTGTGCCTCTATGCCTCCAAGTGCAACGTCTAGAAAGAACTGGTCCTTGAACAGCTCCTTGAAGGCTGCCCAAGTCTGTCCCTCGGTTTCCACTCTAGGGTTTGTCTAGTACCATGTGCGGGCCAAGTCCTGCATCTGGCTGCCCGTAGCCTCGATATAAAGCCGGGCTGGTATCTCTGCTAATCGAAATATCTCCTCCATATGCTCTATCCAGTCATCATCATAGTGGATGCCCTCTGTACCAAGGAAATCCCTCGGACGCATCTTCTGAAACTCCTGGATGCCCGATATCCTCTGATGGCACTGATGTATCTGTCCTTCATGTGGTTGTACGGTAACCATATCCACTGTTGTCCTGACCAGCTGGTGGGCCTCATCTATGCCCTGTCGGAAGTCGGTAGTCTGGCGCTGTTGCTGCTGCTGGTGGGACTTCAAGATCCTATCCACGAAGGAAAAGAGGTGCACAGCGCCAACCACTCCCATAGGTGGCTGCTGCTGCTGCTGCTGAAACACCTCAAGAATGACTAGGGTCGTCCTCCGAACAGGTAGAGGTGTACCTCCAAAGGCTGCAGTTGTTCCTGCCTGAATAGGAACGAAAGGTGCTACGTCCCAGCATCCTGCTGAACCGGACGAGAGGTGGCAGACCCCTCTCCAGCAGCTGCTGTACCCGAACAATGTGATCGTGTCTCCACCATCCTGAAGACATATCAAAATAAGGAAGTTAATACTGAGCAAGAATCGATATAATCAAAGGAGTTAAGGAAGGCAATTCAGCAAGATGCGTAGATGGTAGGATTTAAAGCAGAATTTTCCTAACTGTGATTGAGTACCTCTCCGTTTAAGCCTATCTCTCAATCCTATCGTAGGCTGTAGTGATATTCTAGTTCGAATACCACTACATAAACTCGACCTGCATGGACCACCACTAAAATCCAGTGAGGAGTAGAGCAAAGTACAATCTACAATAATGAAACAAGTATAACATGATGAATAAGTACAAAAGAACATGATGAACATAAAAAGTAAGTGCATAATATGAACCTGAACATGAATATGTAAACAAGAAATCCTGACATGTGATCTGTTTTGAAATACATACTAAAATATATGACCGGCTGGGGGTAGCACATGAGTAAGCACAAGTAATGGTACAGCTTAGAGTCCCACATGCACGATTTGAGACTTGAGCTATTATACAATGTTCTAGGTTGGACTTTGGTCACATATCTGTAGTATTTTTCCTCCCCAGATACAAGTAAAGGCCATGAATTAGAGCATAAGACCATGTCGTGTAACAATGTGTCCAATATGAAAAAAATATGACATGAAGTAAATAAGACAATCATATAAAGCACTTGCCTTGTTCGGAAAGATCGGAAATAAGTAGAAATCTCCAAGTACTCATAGAATAAATTAGGAGTTGAATTAGATTCTAAATAATACTAATAGATCTGCTAGCTAAATATTTATTTACAACCACGACTAACTATTACTATAGAATAATATCAGTTTGTTATAATAATTTATAACTATACTCGTCTTTAGCTAGCCATAGAATAAATGTATATTAGACAATATTTACAAATTATCTATATAGGGCAACTTAATAATACAAAATTATTAAGAAGAATACTGACAGTTGACCATTTATCAATATATAGACTAACTCTTAATGGCTAACAACACTTACTAGCTCTAAATCACCACAACTGATAACTCATCTACTTTAGGCCCGACCCACCATTTCACAAACTCAATTTAATTTTAGCAATTTAAAACAACTACACAGCTATTTCTCAAGCCCTTAGAGGCCCAACTTATTATATAACCCAGACCTACATAACTTGATTGCTACTACCAAAATACCACTACAATTGAATGTTGTTCCCTTTCCCATGCATTAGTCCCAACTGAGAACTCAATGGCAGTCAAGCTCATGCAGATTAAACACAACACAGTGCTTCGAATCTTAGCCCATAATAATACTTCATGCTCCTAACATATGCAGCTCAAGTGCACATTCGTGCCAATCTCCCCACTTCAGTCCCAGTCCAGACACAACTCATAATCTTAGTAATTTCATACAGTATAAAGTCCTACAAAACTAAAGTCCATAAATCCTTACACGTTTGCACTCGGCACAATCAAGCTCAGTAATATCATATAGCCCCCAACCAGGTTACACAACCAAGCCCAGGAAACCCTATACAACTTTAACTCATCAAAATTGAAGAAAAGATAATCTTCAGTGAACGATGTCCAGGACTCTACAAGTTCTATTCAACCTTTCTCCCATCCGTGCCATAGCTGGATTTGAATCCAGCCCGATCCCCTGAACACTACACCTATCCGTACAGTGCTGGACAGGAACAACTGACTCCCTACATTCGACCACAACTACACTTCTATTTTAATCAACTCATCTGGACACGACACCCCCTTTCAGCTGGACACGAACTAACCCTGCTCGACACCCCCATCAATCCCAGTACACAATATACGTTCTTTAACATCAGAAGAGTGGGATGATACCTAAGTGAAGCCAATCTGAATGCCAAGATCCGTGTCCGATCTGATCCCGCACGCGTCTAGACACAATCAAGACCTGTTTGGAACATTACAACAACAGTTGGGTATAATTCAGCTTGAAATCAAATAGAGTCATGTTTGAATTTTGAACGACAGATTCCTGATTCTAAATCAAAAGACAAATCATCACTTGGACCAGATCAAAGACCAATAAGAATCAAATCTATTCGAATTTGCAATATACTAGATCCAAGAACCCTTGCCTCGATCAACTGAGTTCCTGAGACTAGGACAAGTAGAGCTCGAGGGCTACACTCCTCGCCAACGAGATTTTGATTAATCAAAAGGTCCAAAAAAGAATCCACAATTTAACCGAATCAATTTGGAAACTCACATTGATCGTCGATCGAATGGATCGATGAATTTGTGGTGAGGAACTCGAACAAATCTGGAAGAGAAAACACTGCATCGCGATTTGGTTTGCCGATCTCTAGAGGAAAGGACTGGGCAATTTGTCCTCAAATCAGATCCAACCTTCACAAATCAAGGTACAGATCGAAAAAAATAGCTAATGGTACAGTTCTTCTCAAGGAAAAATCAAGTAACTAACTCCAATTGATGTCGTCAGAGCGAATTGGCTAGCTCTTGATAGAGGAACATCGTCGGGGAGGAAGAAGACCGCTGCTGAAAAAAGAACGGTCGATCTGATAAAGAATTTGTCGCCATCGTCGGAGAGCTGACCTCCTAGCAACCAACGCTCGAGGGGTCGAAACCTTAGCCGCCGTAGTGGTGGCAAACCACCGCCATCGGCATCTGGAATTTAGGGTTAGGGTTTGAGCTCGGATTGGGAAAAAGAAAGGAGAAGGAGTTGTTGTGCTCTTTGATTTCACTAACAGAGAAAAAAATGAGGGAGGAGAGAATATAAAGACTTCATATAATGTCTGGAGTCGGTTAGTCTTCTTGGAGAATAGGAAAGGAATTAGAGGAAAATTAAATTTGAGGCCCTCTCTCAACAAAGTAACATTCAAAAATGGTTTTTGAGAAAATTAAGAATTAACCACAAAAATTATATTAGTACAAGACAAACATCCTTAGGTAATGTTATTAGAAAAACTGTATTAATTAAAACCTTAACATTATTAGTGATGACAACTCTACAAAATAATTAAAATAAATATTTCTAAAATTTCAAAATATTAGCAAAATTAATAAATTTTATTAATTTGGGAGAAATGGAGTTACAAATCTTCCCTCCTTAGAAAATTCCATCCTCGAAATTTTAGATGGCACGATTAAATACTACTAAGAATAATCAGATACATAAATTAAAAACGACACGAATTAAGTAGAACCAAAATGATGTACTCTCAATAGTATCTGAAAACTATACATATGTGGAGTCACTTTCCCTCGAGTTCATGCCCCACAAGTATGCATCTGGCTGCAATGAACCTTTAGTTCCATGACTTAGATACTAATAGATTACCAAATACTCCATAAACTTTATCCAAATTATCGAAATAACTCAAGAAAATATTATGAATTTAGGACAGCTTCAATAATATTCGAGAACCTATGAATACATATAATTACTTCAACCTAGAGCCATGTCTCGCCAGTGCGCATTTGGCTGCAATGAACCCACAGTCTCCATAATCCAGATAAATGACTGTAGTGCGCATCTGCCCCGTCATAATAGTTTGTCGAATATTTTCTCAATTTTATCCATAGAAATTCCAAAGGAGTTTATGAAAATTTAAAATGAGTTTTAATAGTCCAAATCATGATAGAAAGTGATGTTATTTGTTCTTTAGAAAACAAGATATTTTATTAGGTACTAAGAAACAATAGTAAGATAATAAGACTTTAGAAACAAGTCTCGAATAGGAAACAACAAGTTTTAGCAATGTCTAGGTGATAAAAGAAAATCTAAAGAAAGGTAGCAATCCATGGTCTTCTCCAACCATGCGAGAAATGCCTCCGGTCTTCAGTACTCATCCGAAATTGGAATAGTCTCGACTTCATCAGCTGCCATGCGGTAGACTCGTCCCTCCGTCTGTGCTCCATACGGCTGCTGAGTCTAGAGAGCTGGGTTCCCCTGCTGCGGTCCTGGTGCTCCTCGTGCATTGCAATCACCGACATGCTGGCATCCTTTACCCAGTGGGCAGACGATTCGCAGAACAAGTATTATCCTAATCTCTTACGGTAGTCATCGAAGTGATGTCCTAGGCGGTGATAGTAATTACAAGTGATTATCGTCTGAGTCTGCTTCGGTGCCAAGTGGTGACGCTTCGGTGGGTCCTGGAAGCTGCTAACGACAACATCTCTGTCTCTCTTAGTTTGCAGCTTCACGTCCTCTTCGGGCTTCATGTCCTTTTAACTCCTTGGACGACTTTGAGAATGCCTTCATAAGTCATCACCCTGCTAATGGTGACTGCCTGGCGAAGCTCTCGGACAAGTCCTTTCTTGAACCTTCGGGCTCTCTCCTCTAGGGTGATCACTAGATTATCTGCAAAGCGGTTGAGGCGGATGAACTCTGAGGTGTACTCGTCCATCGTCATGCTGTCTTGCTGCAGCGCCTCGAACTAATTCCTGAGCTCATCTCGGGCAACCTCGAGGAAAAACTTCCTCTTGAACAGACTCTTGAAGTCTGCCCAGAGAAGTTGGGGAGCGGCTAGCTGGGGCTCCCCTTTGAACCACGTTTGGCGACATCGTATAGTTGCATGCTAACTATCTCAACATATAGATCTGCAGGAACTACGGTGATCCGAAGCAGCTTTCTACATTCTCTAGCCACTCGGCGGCGTATAGAATGTAGGAACGTTAAGTACCTCTAGATGGGAGTGAATGAGTGTGTGCTTGTGCAGCAGAAATAATCATCTCTTAAAAAATTAGTAGTTGTAAACTATGGCGAATATAAGAGACAGTAAATAAATATAGTAAGCAAGAGATAGAAAATCAAACTCAGTGAACACCGCGATATATACTGGTTTTTTTAGATTACTAATCCAGCTGCGAGTACTCTTGCCCGCTAGTAATCCACTATTCACAAGCTAAATGAGAGCTTGTCGTCTCTTTACAACACCGTACCATGGTGACGAGCGCACGACCGACTCCAACAAAACTAATTCCGAAAACTAGAACGTTTTCTGAATTGCAACCTCTTTACAACTCTTTTGAACCAAAGACTCTAGATCGAACAGAACTTTACCGGCTTTGGATAAGAGTAGTATAGGCGAGATTTGAAAGCTTTAGAGCTGAAAACACTTAAGAAAGATATAGAGAAGAGAGTGAATGAGATAATTAGAAATGTGAAAAATCCTTCTCTATTTATAGTATTTTTGAGGACCGAGCTCGGGCAGAGTTCGGATGCTAGAATATCGCATTCAAATGCTGGATGCAGATTTGGTGGAAACAAATATTCGAAATCCCCAGACCAAACTCGGTCGGAGTTCTGGCCGAATTATGTTGGGTCAGAATAGAATTTGCATGGGCCAAATTGCATAGGTTTGAGCTATTTGTATATATTGGGTATCTGGGATAAGTAGGCTTTTTGAATTTGTGGACTGAGAGTAACCTAAGCTAGTAATATCCCTAACGATCTTACATTAATATTTCCTAGCCTCAATAAAGTAAAAAAATACAGAAGAAAATATAAAATGACTCGATCTTGATTCCAATGCAATAGCGTCTGGATGATGATGCGATGTTCCTTGTAGAAGTAGGACGTAGATGTAGACATTCTCCGATATTGATTCTTGTTACCTATAGCAGTTCGTATATTTTGCGTAACGACTTAACATCGTCGTTGATTATCAAAATCAGGTGTGGCCATTAGCCAATGGGCCAACAATCTCTCCCATTTTGATAATTGACAAACTTGAGTCTATAGCAAAATATAACTAATATATAACTTTGAAATGATATACCTGACTTGTCTTTTGAATAGAATAGATCACAAAAAATTTATTTTTGGTATTGCTCTTTCTCCCACTTGGCCAATTACTCAAACATGTGGTTCTCCCACAATATTTAAAGCCAACAATCAAAAAAGACAAAGAAACGGATAGAGTAAAATCCAGAAATAAAGTAATATGATTCAAGTCACATCTCAGCAGAACTAGCAGTAGCAGTTTAAATAATACGAGAAGTGGAGACTGAAATAACATAAAATACTACTGGAATAAAATGCATACAATCATAACTAAAAGAGTTTAGATCACTACATAAGTCCAACTGAAAGAGTTTAGACTACTACATAAGTGTCACTACTACAATACTCATCATTAGTAAAAGAAATCGACAAAATGCTAAACCAAAAGCCCAAATCATATTTGAGCGTCATCATCGGCTGGAGGAACAGGAGGCTGAGGATCGATATAGGCGGTCGTTGAATCGAAGTATCCAAAAGTGATCGGATCATCAAAATGCGGTCCGTCGAAGCCAGGATGACGAAGAATCGAAACTGGAGCTGAAGGATGATGCGCCAAAGTCTGGTATAGATTAGTAATGACATTTCTCAAAACCTGAGCCTGAGAAGTATAGCAAAACTCAGCATCAACATATGACTGATGACGTTGTACCTGAAGAGTGACAAAGGCATCGAATCGCTGATAGAATTGAGGATCAAAATAGCCAAGAGTAGCAGAAGCAGGACCATCAGCAGGAGTGACTAGATCAAGTGGAGGTGGAGCAGCACCGGTTGGAGGTGGTGGTAATGGGTATCTTCTAGACCTAGTCAGCTCAGAAGGTGACCTAGATGTAGGACAAGGATCAAGGTTTATGCCAAACTTTTGAAAGATTACTACAAGATGCATGGGTAAAGAAGGTTGTGTCACACTCTCTGACAACTAATCATCTAAGCCATCATAGTCTTAGGGACAGAAAATATGACCCCGAAATGAAGGTGGTACATGGCGGACGTCTCAAAAAATATGATTTCATCAATAGATCCCGTTTTGGGAAGCAAAGCAGAGTAAATAAAACGATGTAATTCATAGAAATTTTGATTGAGGTGCTTTGCATACATTTGACCACTCTGAGGAGCTGGGTTTGGATGATATATTGCAGCTTTAAGAGAGTAAAGGGTAACGTCTTCGGGGAATTAAACTTTGTTTATCTCGACAAGTGCATCGCCATTGTTTGACATGTGAAAGTACTCACTTAAATTCATCGAGTTAAACTCAATTTTGACTCCACCGACACAAGAATAAATACTGCCATCATATTTTACTTACAGGTTGCAGTAAAACATGCGTATATCATTATCTTAAATTTTACTGGATGTTTTAAAGAAATCCCGGAGTCCTAAATATTCAAAAGTGGAAGCATACTTCGAGAAGATAGTGAAATTTATATATTTTCCAGGGCAAATATCTCGGTATCTGAAAAAGGAGAACCAAGAGTCCGATATTTCTAGGGATGGAAATAGGTGCATGTCATATTCTTCTTCATCGGTAGGACGAGCAGGACTGAACACGTTCACGAGTTTGTATTCCAAAGTGGAAGACAAAGCTATGGACTCTCTTTTCTTTCTCTTGAAGATCTTAGGAGCCATGGAATTGAAAAGAGAAAGGAAGATGTATACCTCAAAAGAAATAGGAATATGAGTAGAGAACACCTTCTTAAGCTTTCTAGTTCTAAGGAGAAAGGCGATTTAAAAAGGTGGAAACGAAAGTTAGGGGTTTGTTTTTGATGCTCAGGTGAAGAAGAAATAGTAGGAAGATGGAGTTTTATAGGAGCTAGGACAGGCTGTGCTGTTCTGAAAAATTGAACTTACGCCAACCGAGTTCGACCAGAATTCATCAGAACTCGAACCAAGTTCTTTCCGAGTTCGGCCACTTGGATTTTCAATTCATTTTATAAATAACGAATAATTAATATAACTAATAACTTTTGATTATTTAATGCATTAACATTTATTAGTTTGGGTTAGCTGTAGGGGCCAGATACCGGTTAGCGGTAGTCCGAAGACACTTGGCACCATGTCGCTTAGACTTTTACGTCTTTTTGACAGAATGGCCCTTTCGACTTCAATTAATAAATGTTAAAACCTTAAGTTTTAAGCATTTTTATTAAACATAACGCATTACAAATCTGAAAATTCAAATATGCCTAACTCGTGCCACAGATAATTGGAACGGTCTTCAGCCAGCGATTTTATGAAAATATCTGCAAATTGATGATCTGTGTCAATCAATTCTAAGCAAATATCTCTGTCTTGCTGGTGATCACGTAAAAAGTGATGACGTATTTTTATGTGCTTCATGCGTGAGTGATAAACAAGGTTTTTAGTCAAATTAATTCTGCAAGTGTTATCACAGTATATGGGAATTTTTATGTAGTGCTGATTGTAGTCTTCTAGGGTTTGCTTCATCCACAAAATTTGAGCACAGCAACGTCCTGTGGTGATATACTCTACCTCAGTTGTTGATAGCGCTACAGAGTTTTACTTTTTACTAAACCAAGAGACTAAGGCTTTTTCTAGGAAATGACACGTACCGCTGGTACCTTTACAGTCTACATTGCATCTTGTAAAATTCGCATCTGAATAATCGATTAGGTCAAAAGATGTGGTTTTAGAATACCACAAGCTGACTGTAGAAGTTCTTTTAAGGTATCGAAAGACACGCTTAAAAGTGCATAAGTGTGACTCCTTAGGATTAGCTTGATATCTAGCACAGATGCAAATGCTAAACATGATATCAGGGCCACTAGCAGTTAAATATAATAAACTACCAATCATACCTCAATACTTATGCCGGTCGAATGGTTGGCCACTTTCATCAATGTCAAGCCATGTTTATGTAGCTATTGGAGTTTCGATAGGCTTTACATTGTCAAAGTCGTACTTTTTCAGTAAATCCTTCGTGTACTTAGCTTGGTTGATGAATGTTTCCTATGAGTGTTGTTTGATATGAAGTCCTATGAAGTAGTTTAGCTCTCCTATCATACTCATCTCAAACTCACTCTACATACACTTAGAAAATTCTTGACAAAGTTTTTCATTAGTAGAACCAAAAATGATGTCATCTACAAAAATCTGCACAAGAAGAATACTATCATCTGAAGACTCGATAAATAAAGTAGTATCAACTCTTCTTTTTGAAAATCCATTTTCAAGTGAGAAGCCACTTAGGTGTTCATACCAAGCAAGAGGTGCTTGTTTGAGTCCATAGAGTGCTTTTCTAAGTTTGAAGACGTGATCGGGTTTTTGAAAATGTTCAAAACCAGGGGGTTGTTTCACAAAAACATTTTATTTTAAAAATCCATTCAAAAATACACTTTTCACGTCCATTTGAAATAGTTTAAATTTGTGAAAACATGCAAATGCACAAAACATGCAGATAGATTCTAGTCTAGCAACAGGAGCGTATGTTTCATCATAATCAATACCTTCTTCTTGATTATAATCTTGTGCCACTAGACGTGATTTGTTGCGTAGAACTTGCCCATCCATATTAAGTTTATTTCGGAACACCCATTTGGTACCAATTATCGATTGACCAATGGGTTCAGGAACAAGTTCCCAAACTTGGTTTCTTTCAAATTGATTAAGTTTTTTTGCATGGTATCAATCCAAAACTCATCATTAAATGCATCAGCTACTGTCTTAGGTTCTACTTGAGATATAAAAGCTATATTAGTTGCTACATTAATATCTTTAATAGAAGAATGTGTACTTACACCTTTTGATACATCACCTACGACGAGTGTCTCTGGATGGTCTGGCATGAATTTCATTCTCTTTGGCAGACTTTTCAGATAGCTTTCGTTGGTAGCAGTATCTTCAGATGTCTTGAATTTATTCTGTGTATCTTCACCTTCACTGTGGCTAGATCTGTGACTATTGAGCTCATCAAAAGTAACGTTAATAGACTCTTCAACAATCATAGATCTTCTATTAAAAATTCTATATATCTTACTCTTACCAGCATATCCGAAAAACATCTCTTCATCTACTTTAGAGTCGAACTTACCCAAGTTGTCCTTGGTGTTCAGGATAAAACAGTGACATCTAAAACTTTAAAATATAAAATATTTGGAATCATTCCAAACCACAGCTCATATGGTGTTTTCTTCGAGATAGGTCAAATCAACACTCTATTCAAAATATGACAGGCTGTACTAACAGCTTCTGCCCAAAAATACTTAGAAAGATTATGTTGATTCGGTATGACTCTAGCCATCTCGCTTAGAGTTCGATTCTTCTGCTCCATAACACCATTCTGTTGGAGAGTTCTAGGACAAAAAAATCCATGGTAATATCCACTATCATCATAAATTTTTTGAAATCAGCATTTACGACTTCGCCACTATAATTACTTCGAATTCGAGTAATCATGAAGTCTTTTTTGTTTTGTACCATTTTACAAAATATCTAAAATTCAAAAATAGCATCACTTTTATTTGATAAAAAGAAAACCCGAATATAACGAGAGAAATCATCAAAAATCACAAAAGCGTAGAGCTTATCGCCAAGACTAGAGACTCTACTAGGACCGAAAAGATTTATATGAATCAACTGTAAGGGTCTAGATGTGCTAACAGCATTGACGGATTTAAACGAAGCCCTAGTTGCTTTATTCTTTTCACAGGCAGCACATAACATATCCCTCTTGAATGTGATTTTCGGGAGTCCTTTTACCAACTTTTTGGCATGTCCTAGCCTCATGTGCCAAAGTCAGCTATCATCTTGGTTGGCTATCAGGCACTTTCCTGCATTATTAGTACTTTCTAAAAGAAAACATAAATGTTGTCTTTTCTAATCCCTTCATGTACGGGATTACCAGATGACATATCATATATAGAACATTTGTCTTTTACAAAATTGATGCCATAACCGTTATCTGCTAAGTAACTTATGCTCAGTAGGTTATGTTTCACCGTAACTAAACAAACATCTTTTATTTCTGGGGATGGAGATATAACAATAGTGACATTCCCAATAATATCACCTCTCAAGTTATTTTCGAAGGAGATGTATCATTCTCTCTTCATCGATAGCGTAGCGAATAAAGATGCATCACCAGTTATGTGCCGCAAACATCCGCTATTGAAGATCCACTTGCTTCTATCATTAGAGGGATGAGGGTCGACCTATTTCTTGAAGGGTCCTTTCTGATTAGCCTTAGGGATCCAAACAAGTGTTTGATTATCAACAAGTTTTCTTGCTAGACAATACTGTGATATATGCCCGTGAGTGCCACAGTACGTGCAAGTAAGTTTTAAAAATGTGCTCTTTCTTTCTGTGTTGACATGCTTTTGTGTCTGCTTTAGAAACCTATATATGAAAGCATAATTATAATTGACGTGTTACTTGCGTGCTTTCTGTGGTTTAGTCCTCTTAGTTGTATGCTTAGCATTAGGACTAACTGTAGGCTGTGTAACAGAAATGGCCTGTTTGCCTAAGTTGATCTCTAACTTTTTAGAGGCCGCACAAGACTCCTCATATTTGGCAGTCATAATTCTAGGCAGTATCATAAACTATCTACTACTATAGACCAAAGATCAAAGTCAAGAGACTTTAGAAAGAAACTTATTCATGTTTTCCAATAAGTATAGTTTGTTCCATCAAATAATGGGGGTCTTGTGGATTGTCCTTCACCATTGAATATAGATTTCATAGCTACCATAAATACTCTCTAGAGTGTATATTAGAATATAACCTGCTATAATACCAATTGTTGAAACGTTGAGCACTTCTAGAGGGGGGTGAATAGAGTGTGTACGTGTGTAGTGGAAATAATCACCTCTTAAAAATTTAGTAGTTATAAACTATGGCAAATATAAGAGACAGGAAATAAATGTAGTAAGCAAGAGATAGAAAATCAAACTCAGTGAATATCGCAATATATACTGGTTTTCTCAAAGAGGACTAATCCAGTCGCAAGTATTCTTGCCCGCTGTTAATCCACTATTCATAAGCTAAATGAGAGCTTGTCGTCTCTTTACAACACCGTGCCTTGGTGACGAGCGCACGACCGACTCCAACAAAACTGATTCCGAAAATTGAAACATTTTCTGAATTGCAACCTCTTTACAACTCTTCTGAAAAACACTCTAGATCGAATAGAACTTTACTAGCTTTGGCTAATAGTAGTATAGGGCAAGCTTTGAAAGCTTTAGAGCTGAAAACACTTAAGAAAGATATAGAAAAGGGAGTGACTAAAATAATTAGAAATGTAAAAATCCTTGTTTATTTATAGTGTTTTTGAGGACCGAACTAGGGCAATATTTGGGCATAGTTCGGATGCTAGAATATCACATTCGAATGTTGGATACAGATTTGGTAGGAACTAATATTCGAAATCCTCAGACCGAACTCGGTCCGAACTATTCAGAGTTCTAGCAGAATTTTGTTGGGTCAGAATATAGAATTTGCATGGGCCAAATTGCATAGGTTTGGAGCTATTTGGATATGTGGAATTTCTGGGATCGAGAGGTAGGCTTTTTGAATTTGTGGACTGAGAGTAACCAAAGCCAGTAATATCCTGAACGATATTACATTACATATATCCTAGACTCAATAAAATAAAAAATACAAATAATATATAAAATGACTCGATCTTGATCCCAATGCAATAACATCTGGATGATGATGCGATGTTCCTTGTAGCAGTAGGACGTAGATATAGACGTTCTCCGATATCAATTCTTGTTACCTGTAGTTGTTTGTATATTTTGCGTATCGATTTAACGTCGTCGTTGATTATCAAAATCAGGTGTAACCATTAGCAATAGGCAACAGAAAATCCCTTTGTGCCACAGAAGTTCATGGGGTGGAGATTCTTAAAATCTCTAGAATCCCAGGCCTCGATAATTGTGCTAGTGGACTGGCGGAGCTACCTTCCTGGTCCTGAGTATATCCACAACTGTGGCTTTAAACTGGTCAGCCTAGTCACTCTAAGCATCAATGAATCTCGGAAAGATCTCTATCAACTGCGTGCTATCCATGGTGATCGTCTGAGGAGGTGGAGGAGGGTGGAAGCACTCGTACCTCGGGTGCTGTGGGTTCAGTAGTCCCGATGTTCCGTGTCATGACCATCCTGTAATAGAAAGATAAACGGTTGATTTCTATGTCCAAAATAATAAGTAAACCTACTAAATAAGTATAACCAAACTTAGTAATAACAACCATAACCATTTCCCACAGATCTTATGTTGTGATGAGTTTTCCTTAGTTTTATCAAGTCCCTAATAGCACTCTATAGTCTAAGTACTATTAGGATGAGACCTGCATGGGCCACCACTAAAAACATGTCACGACCCGCTCCCGAATAATCGAATACGAGACGGACATGCCCAGCCTATGATGGAAGACGCAACGTAGTAAGCTGTAAACATCTAAGGAAAACTCCAAGTACAATCATGAAAGTAAAACATCACAGCATCTAAACATCCCAGAGAATCACTACACTACTAGTCATTATACATCTTTAAAAGAAATAATTACCGGAGACAAATCCAGTAACAGAAATCCTCACAATATAATATCCACTATAAAGAATCTACTATACAAATCTAAGAAAGTAAACTAGTGGTAAGTCACTTCAGCCCTAAGTCATGAGGGGTCATCCTGCTCAGCTATAGCTTGGGCTCTGGCCCATAAAGGTTGGACAAGATCCTCAAGTTCGCCTGTAACATATCCAGTCAAGAGCGAGCAAAGTACAATCTACGATAATGAAACAAGTACACATGATGAATAAGTAAAGTACAAGAGAACATGATGAACATAAAAAGTAAATGCATAATATGAACCTAAACATGGATATGTAAACAAGAAATCCTGACATTGTGATCTGTTTTGAAATAAATACTAAAATATGTGACCGGTTGGGGGTAGCACATGAGTAAGCGCAAGTAATGGTACGGCTTAGAGTCCCACATACACGATTTGAGACTTAAGCTTTTATGCAATGTTCTAGGCTGGGCTTTGGTCATATATATGTAGTATTTTCTTTCCCCAGATACAAGTAAAGGACATGGATTAGAGCACAAGACCATGTCGTGTAACAATGTATCCAATATGAAAAAGAACATGACATGAAGTAAACGAGACAAAATCATATAAAGCACTAGCCTTGCTCGGAAAGATCGAAAATAAGGAAGTAGAAATCTCCAAGTACTCCTAGAATAAATTAGGAGTTGAATTAGATTCAATAATACTAACTAGATATGCTAGCTAAATATTTATTTACAACTATAACTAACTATTACTATAGAATAATATTTGTTTGTTATAATAATTTATAACTATACTCATCTCTTAGCTAGCTATAGAATAAATGTATATTAGACATATTTACAAATTATCTATATAGGGCAACTTAATATTACAAAATTATTAAGACGAATACTGGCAGTTGACCATTTATCAATATATAGACTAACTCTCACTAGCTAACAACACTTACTAACTCTATATCACCACGACGGATAACTCGTCTACTTTAGGCCCGACCCACCATTTCACAAACTCAACTTAAGTTTAGCAATTTAAAAAACTACACAGCTATTTCTCAAGCCCTCAGAGGCCCAACATATATAACCTAGACCTACATAACTTGATTGCTACTACCAAAATACCACCACAATTGAATAATATTGTTCCCTCCCCCATGCATTAGTCCCAACTAAGAACTCAATGTCAGTCAAGCTCTTGCAGATAAACACATCACAGAGCTTCGAATCTTAGTCTACACAACATTTCCTGCTCTAACATATGCAGCTCAAGTGCACATTCGCGCCAATCTTCCACTTCAGTCCCAGTCCAAACACAACTCAAAATCTTTATAATTTCATACATTATAAAATCCTACAAAACTAAATTCCATAAATCCTTACAGATTTGCACTCAGCGCAATCAAGCTCAGAAATATTACAAAGCCCCCAAACAGGATACACAACCAAGCCCATGAAACCCCATACAACTTTAACTCATCAAAATTGAAGCTAAACTAAGCTTCAGTGAACAACATCCAGGACTCTGCAAGTCCTTAAGCCTTTCTTCCCTCTGTGCCATAGCTGCGTTTGAATCCAGCCTGATCCCCTGAACATGACACCCACCCGTACAGTGCTGGATGCAAACAACTGACTCTCTGCATTCGACCACATCTATACTTCTATTTCAATCAACTCCTCTGGACATGACAACCCCTTCAGCTGGACACGAACTAACCGTGCTCGATACCCCCATCAATCCCAGTACACACTACATGTTCTTTAACATCAAAGGAGTGGGATGATACTTGAGTGAAGCCAATCCGAACACAAAAGTTTGTGTCTGATCCAATCTGCATGCATCCAGACAAAATCAAGACATGTTTGGAACATTACAACAATAGTTGGGTGCAATTCAGCTTGAAATCAATTAGAGCCGTTTGAATTTTGAAGGACAGATTCCTGATTCTAAATCAAATGACAAATGATCACTTGGACCAGGTCAAAGACCAATAAGAATCAAATCAAATCAATTCGAATTTGCAATTTACTATATCCAAGAACCCGTGCCTTAATCAACTGATTTTTTGAGGCTGGGACAATGAGAGGTTGAGGACGACACTCGTCGCCAATAAGATTTGGATTAGTCAAATGGTGCAAAGAGGAATCCATAATTTAATCGAACCTTCAGTTTGAAAACTTTGATTACACTTATAAAGTGTCATAATTTTGACTACACTTATTAGATGTCCTTGAAGGATGTTTAGATGACACCAATTAATAAAGTGTCATTACTTTTTATTACACAACATTCAACAAGTGTCGTCATAAAGAAATTACATGATACTTTTGTAGTGTCGTTGAAAGAAAAAATATTTGTATGATACCCCTCTTGACAGCACCAAAAATGTGCCATGGAAAGTCATTAACGACACTTTTTCGGTGTCGTTAAAACTCTTTTTTGTTGTAGTGTCACCTCGATCGTCCATCGAATGGATCGGTGAATTTATGGTGAGGAACTCGAACATATCCGGAAGAGAAAACAACGTACCGCGATTTGGTTTGTCGATCTCTAGAGGAAAGGACTGGACAATTTTGTCCTCAAATCAGATCCAATCTTCACAAATCAAGGTACATATCAAAAAAAATAGCTAGCCGAACGGTTATTCTCAAGGAAAAAATCAAGAAACTCACTCCAATTGATGTCGTCGGAGCGAATTGGCGAGCTCGCGATGGAAGAAGATCGTCGAGGAGGAAGAAGACCGATGTCGGAAGAAGAACGACAGGTCTGATAGAGAATTCGATCTGGTCGCCATCGTCGGAGGGCTGACCTCCTAGCTACCAACGTTCGAGGGGTCGGAACCTTAGCCGCCGCAGTGGTGGCAGACCACCGCTACCGCCATCGCCATTTGAAATTTAGGTCTAGGGTTTGAGCTCGGATTGGGGAAAAAGGAAGGAGAAGGAGTTTCTCTGCTCTCTGATTTCACTAACAGAGAAAAAATGAGGGAAAAGAGAATATGAGACTTTATATAGGGTCTGGAGTCAGTTAGTTTACTTGGAGAATAGGAATGTAATTGAAGGGAAATAGAAATTTGAGGCCCTCTCTCAATAGAGTAACATTCAAAAATGGTGTTTGAGAAAATAGAAATTAACCACAAAAATTATATTAGTACAAGACAAACATCCTTATATAGCGTTATTAGAAAACCTATCTTATTTAAAACCTTAGTTAACATTATTAGAGATGAAAACTATACCAAATAATTATAACAAATATTTCTAAAATTTCAAAATATTATAAAAATCAGTAAACTTTATTAATTTAGGAAAAGTGGGGTTACAGTTCTCCCAAGTACATAAGATAGGTTGACGAGTTCATAAACCAACTTTTCTATGCCCACTCTGTCCAGGAGCATAAGAAAGGAAAGGAGGTCATACATCATTCTGTTGATTTGTGTGATATGCTTCGGCACAAACGCAAGTCAATGGAGATGTCATCAAACACGGTTTGCTCCTCAAAAAATTCTTGTGCAAAAATTGTTATCAACAGTTGCTGTTTAAAGACAGTTGATCAACAAGCTAGGCGATCTGTCTTCCAAAGATTACAACCAAATCTGTCGGATTAGTCGTGTCTTGGACAAAAACTTTCTTATAATGAAGATGAGTTATGTGGCCTCGGTCTATGCAACATTTAGTCAAGGAGATGATCAGGAACCTTCATCCTCTCCATCTAGAGGAGGTCGAAGAGCCCTTTCACTCGAAGGTATTTATCAAGGAACTCGTTCCCGATCCAGACATTCTTCTTTACATACTTCTCCATTCGGAAGTCCATATAAAACATCTGTGTATGTAGCGTGTAATGAAGAAGGAGGTAGTAGCGATCGATAGAGAATTGATGATCTCGAGAATATGCTACAAAATGTTATGACGATGATGAAGTAGATACAGACAACAATGAATATGCAAACAGTCATGCATCAATCTCATCCGTCAACTCAACCTCCTGCCAATTAAGATACAATTTGGGTGTATTTGAATCCTAATACACCACCAATAGTTGGAAATGTTCCTATGTCAGTAACACAACATGCACAATCGACTCTCATACAATCCAACTATCCATATCAGCCAATTGATACTTTAGAAGCTATTCAAGACATAACGCTCAATTAGATGATATGACTTCAAAGAAGGAACTCCATCAAATAGAAATGTCGTGCCCTGATTCTTCAGAATGGGATGATATGGTTTGTCCTCAAAAGTACAAACCCAATTCACTGATTCCTTATGACGGAACAGGCTCACCCAGACAACATTTGACATACTTTTACTCCCAGACCGTTCGTAAAAAGAATGATGCACTGCGATTTAAATTGTTTATCGGTACCTTGAAGGGAGTAGCCTTTGAATGGTTTTGTAATCTATCTAATGAATGTATTAAAACATTCAAAGACTTGGAGAAATTATTTCTTACTAGATTCTACGAGGGGACAGGTGATGTCTCCATGTCGAAGCTTATTGCAACAAAGCAGGATAATAAAGAGGCAGCTCGTGATTTTATTGAACGGTTCAGGAGACTAGCAATGAGATTGCACCCTGGGTAATTTCTTACCCATAGTCAGATTTTGGATTAGGCCTGGAGACTATATAATTGGCCAGCTTTCATCGCTGCTGCCGAGAAGGCTGAAGAATCCGTCCAGGTTTTGAATTTGATTGGATTGAAGCCACCAGAAGTTAAAGGGAAACACCCCAAGAATAATAATACTTTTGGGAAAACAATAAAAAGAAGGAGTCCTTTACGGTGGATGTTTTTGCAGCTGGTTCCCAACCCAAACAAAAATCTCCAATTGCTCTGAGGCCTAAGCCACACTATACATTCAAAGAAGCCCTCACACTGGACAACTTTTATGTACTCATGAAGGGTAACAAGTTACAATTGCCTCCCCTTCGAAAAGCAAAGGAAGTAGGGCAGACCAATGATCCAAATATTGTTTCTATCATCAGCATATACATCACCCTACGAAGGAGTGCTATATTTTGATGAAACATATCCAATAATTACTCAATTCTAAGGCCATCATATTGCATACAGATGAGAAATGGGTTTCTACAAATCTTATGTCCTTCCAGTTTGGGGATCTTCGTGTAATTGAAGCTCAAGATGGTGTCACACCGATACTAAAGGCAGCGTTACAAGTCATAAATCTTCCCTCGGTTTGTGACCAAACAACCAGACTCGTACCACTCACTACTCAGCACGGTAAGGTTATGTGGATCCATCCTGACCTTCTCCAAGATATGGATTCAAAATCTATATCTTCTACCTCCAAATTTCAAGGAAAAAAGAAGAAGAGTAAGCCATGTAACATGGTTAATGAAGCTCTAGTCGGGGTGACTAGGTCCGAAAAATCATACTTACGGTCTTCAATCAAGAGGAAGATGATAATCCTCTTCCTGTAGTCCCCCCTTCTAATCTACCGGCTACTCCGGCCCCATTTGACTCAAGTCCATCAAAGCGGACTCCAGAGAAAAAAGAAAACAAGAAGAAGTGAGGTTTGACAAGTCTTTGAAGAAATTTAATCTTCTTAGACTCGACAAGCCCTCTAATTTTGACATATTGGCATAGCTTACCAATAATCCAGCTCGATTATCCATATTTGAGCTGCTCCGTCTCTTCAAAGATACAAGGTACGCATTGAGTGAGGCATTGCATGCAGACGCATATTTATTATAAATAGTGGAACCCGACGATAATCTTGTGGCTTGTCCTAATTGTCATAGTGTGCCAGAAAAGATTCCCAACATCATCTTTGTGACGCCCCTGTCCTAAAATATATAGGACTAGGTACGTAGACATGCTAGCCGTATAATAATATACGTAAGCTGTAAAATGCAGTAAACCATGACAACTAATCTCACCCACAAAATAAAGATAAAGCTTTTATAACATAAAGTAAGAATTTGTCTTTGTACATGTAGTTGGGCGGAGACAAATCCACTACCAACTATTTTAAATGGGAGAGAAATATGCAAGAAAAGAACTTGTACAAAAGTAGCAAGACGAACCAAGAGCAATCATTTCGAAGGAATGGAGAAGATTACGACCTTGGCTAGAACATCTGCAAAAAGTCAAAAAGCACACACCTAGAGAGATCACCAGGTCCTCAGAGGGACGTAACAAGATACATAAAGAATATGTCATAATAAACTGAATATAAAATATGTCACAAATCACAGTAAAAATAATAGTCCAATTCATAACACGACCCAATATCCCATCCTCGAAACAGTAGACTACCCCTACAACCAAACAAGGATAAGGGTGTAATGCCCTAGTCCCAAAATGCTTAGGACTAAGCACGTAGACATGCCAGCTATATACATACGAAGTATACTCTAATGTATGGAATCCTCGTATGTATACATATGTTAAAATATAGTAAAGCATGATAACTAAATCTCATCCGCAGAAATAAAGAATAATAATATAATCACTATAAATTTGTTATTTGCATATGTAGTTGGATGGAGACAAATCCACTACCAACTAATTTAATGAGAGAAAATATACAAGAAAATGACGATAAAGATGGCAAGATGAACCAAGAGCAATCATCTTCGAAGGAATGGAGAGGATCACGGCCTTGGCTAGAACACCTGTAAAAAGTCACAAATGACACACCTGGAGAGATCACTAGGTCCTCAGAGGTCATAACAAGATACATAAAGAACATGCCATATAATCTGTGATATAAAATAAATAAAAGAAAAGGTGCATGCCATAGGGTGCCTACCAGTTCTACAGTGATAATGCAGTTAAGAGCAAACCTTCAACGCATGGGCACTCTGGCTACAAGTACAGGAAACTCAGGTATGGTCCCACCAGGATACTAGGGACCTCAAAGCATAAAATTCTCAAATGTCAGAGGCCGGCAGGATCAGTAATAGGAAAGTGCATACGTGGCCTATACATTAAGGAACTGTTCTCCCCAACCAATGCCTAGTAGGGTCACATCCATGTCCTATAGGAACCTCTATAACTACCAATTCTACTATCATGCAATTCTATTGGCAGTTACTCCTAAACGTCGTACGTCTTGAACGTATCGGTGGCCGACCGACTATGCGAGTACGTATCCTACATGTGACTCACAACTCGTGATAATCATGTGTCAAGGCCGTATGAGGTATACCAATAGCTCATGTTAACTATGTGGTCACTATGCTAAGTCAATGCAAGAGAAGTAAACAAAAGCAATAAAACGACTGATAGAGTCGCTTGCACCCAAGTGCGACTTGGACGCACAGTGATATAAAACATAGAACAAATATATAAACTAAAAATAAATGACAAAAAAATAAAGTAAAGTAATCACAGAGTAAGGTGGCAAAGTATCTTAACTGGAGGTGCGGGAATGGCAACTCCAAGCAATCAACCACGTCAGCAATAAATATCAAAATCCACGAATGGCTCCGGATGCTGAAACAAACATCAAGAACGTTCCTGGTGTAAAGATATATCTAGGAAATATTTATCCAAAGTCTAATTCTGGAACAGGGGCAAAATCATAATTTTGGGTCAAAACGATGTCCGCCGTTGGACCCTTTTGCACCAAAATGCGTGCCAGTATCTACGCTCTCTAAAGTCATCAAACTACATATTTACGGGTCTGGTTTGAGGAGACAAACTCAACCGCATGTCCAAAGTTAGATTTTGGCGGGCCATGTACAATTTCGCCCGTTGGATCGGGTCGAGGGCCCACCAAATAGGCATTCCGGTCGACCTTCTCAGAATCGGACCAAACTTGGCACATAGGACCAGAATTTTGAAACGGTCCTATTGGCACATATTTCTTTTCGACGACGACGAACATACACAAAGTTATGGCCAAGTTTGAAAAAGGTCAATATGGGGGTATCTCGACGGATATGCACTGATTTTGTCGCGCACAGGCAACGATATCGAGTTCTGTCAGTTCCTACATGTCGTAACATCCATACACGCCTTTTTATGCATATAATATGTGACCACGTCGTTCGATTTATCGGGACACACACCGTATCCGAAAAATTTCTAAAACTTTTATAGTTTTAAAACTGGTTTTTCTTGATTTTTAACATCAAATAAATTTGATCATACTTAACAAAATCAGGAACTATAAGAAAGGTTTTAAAGTGCTATATGTTGTCTACCAGGATATTTAAGCAAAATTCTGAATCTCGCGATATGTTGGTCGTAAGGGGCCTTCAAACATGGGTGTTTAAGGTTCGAGAATCTGCCGTTACGATAGGATTTTTCCTAAACTTTTGGGATTTCTTACGAGACATTCGGGCAAACTAAAGTAATTATATTTACTGGGTTTGACAATGGTCCTAGGCTATCTATAAAAGTTTATAGATCAAAAATCGATCGAGTAGAGAAGAGAACTCGGGTCAGAAAATTGTGTACCTTGCTGTATTGAGAACAGAGTATCTCTGTTCAACGATGGTTTGTAGAGGTGTTGTCACTCCCACTTTTCTAGATTAGGGGTATTTTATTCATTGTGTGATAATTTGAATTTTGGTTATTTTATTATTAAATTGATTGGTGTTTGGTTTGGAGTAGTGCTTTTGGTAGTAGCGGATAGTTTAACCATAGTCAACCTTGATTAGAAGACTAACCATGTGATTAGAATCCTATTTAGCTAATTATATTTTAATTTAGATCATTAGTCCTAATTAGGAAACAAATTTAATGTATTTTTAGGCTATTTTTAACATGATGCTTTTTGGCCTTTTGCTAATGGGCTTCATGTGGACTTTAATTGCATGGTGGCCCATAGCAAACCCTAACCTAACCCTAGCTAACCCCTGGCCGACCACAAAGTGTAGCCCCCCTCTTGGAGTTATATGCTTGTAGCCGTCAAGTTTCTCAAAACCCTATAAACTCCCTTCTCCTAAAAGTCCACTTTTCTCAATTCTCATCCAAATCCATCCAAACAAATACGTTGCGATCATTGGAAGGAAAGAAACTTTCTAGAGACTTGCTAGCAAGGAATCGGAGGGTTGGACCGGAGGAAATCGGTGCCAACACGTTTGGAGGCTCATTTATTGAGATATTGACTCTCATAGGTAAACCCCTCTAAACACCTGTAAATTCTAATTTTTCTTCGTAGGTGCATCCATCTAGGTACCCCGGACCTGTACATATGTTTGGTAGGATTTGTAGCCGTTTGATAGGCGTATCGAACGCGCGTCGGTGTATTAACACGTGTTCGACGAAATGTCGCTTAGAATCGAAAGTTTGTATTTTCGATTCTGTTTTCATGAATTTGTTGTTGCGTATATTTGAAACAACTTTCGTGAAGACGGATCTCGTTATGGCACATTTTTTGTGTCCAAATCGGACACGGACACGCGTGCACGAGGCCCGTGCACAGCCCCGTGCCTGTCCTGCTATTGAGTATCATAACTCGATGCATAGGACACGGTTTCGCATGAAATTTATTGGACACATGGGGGCAACCTCTACCCACGTGCTCCTAAAATTTGCAACATTTCGTGGGGCGTGCATAGAGAAATCCAACCGCACTTGTCGGCTGGACTGTGCGCACGTACGGAAATCATCGCTGACACGGCCTTCGTTCGCGAATGCAAAGCGACAAGGACTCATTCCAGGAGCATGGACCCGAATGCCTAGACCTAGACTACCCAGGGACCTAACCACGTGATACGACATGGCTCGTGTCGCGAGCTATGGGGCTCGACACGCGCCCACGAGGCCACAGCGCGCGCACAACCGCACGGATACGCATGGACATGACGTGGTGATGTGTCAGTATGGTGTACACTAGAACTAGACCCCGCCTAGCCACGTACACAAGCACGAGGCTCCTCGTGTTGCGTGTGGCATTCTATTAGCGCGACACGTGCCCACGAGCACGTTTCTATTCATACGCATTCGTGCCCATGCGATATGCATGACGGAACACGATACGGACATGGGTTCGACCCTGTGAGTACCGAGCATGTCACACAGTGTATACCTTTGTGTTTGCCATGTTTCACGAGTTCTAGTTGCGTATTGTGGATTTCGGGTATCGAGTTGTAATTGTGTTTTCGGTTGAGTTTTTTTAATTGATTTTTGATTGAGATGGAAATTTCTGACTTTTAACTCAGATTTTGAGTTTTGAGTTAGGTTTAGTTTAGATTCTGAATGGTATTTATAGTTCGACTATGTTTACATTCATCTATATATAATCTATATGTTATTATATTTTTCCTCTTTGTATTATATATATATATATATATATATATATATATATATATATTTTATTGTATTATATATATATATATATTTTATATATATATATATATATATATATAAAAATATAAAATATATATAATATATATATATATATATATATATTATATATATATATATATATATATATATGAAGAAAAAAAAAAAATATATATATATATATATATATTAATATATATATATTTATATATAATATATATATATATATATATATATATAATATATATATATATATATTTATATATATATATATATATATATATATATATATATATATATATATATAGGCCTATATATGTATTTGGTTCAGATTTTGAGTTTAGGTCTGAAATTGAGTTGTATCTCAGTTTTCCTGAGATGGAACATGGGTGGGTTTACATGTTACTCGGGGTTGGAATTGGGCTTGTGATAGTTGTATATATAGTTCTATACATAAATAGTTAGAGTATATATTAGAGTATATATAGTGTAGATATATATAATGTATGTGAAAGTTGTTCTCAGGTTTTAGCCCTATACCAGCAGCCCCAACCAGCCACAACAGCCCTCACACACACACACACTCTCATCCCCCTTTCCATTATACCTATGTATATGTGTATGTGTATATCTATATATTTTTTGTGTATGTGTATATATATATATATATATATATATCTATATATATATATATATTTATATATATATATATATATATATATTTTATATATAGTGTCCACTTCTTATTGGAGCATGGAGGCTTGCCTCCATGAGGCTCGAGCCCGTGCCACTGCGTCAGGATGCCTCGCCATTTATTTATATGTGTGTGTGGTGTGTGTGTGTGTGTGTGTGTGTGTGTGTGTGTGTGATTTTGCTATTAGATATAGCCCATGGATTAGTGAGTCAGTTTAGAAAAAAAACCAATAAGCCTAACTTGGCATAGTTGACTGACAAGTTGACCAAGTTGACAAAAGTCAACATTGAGTCAAACTTGACCAAAATGGACTTGAAATGATGAGATAACTTAAGTTTGACCTAAACTTGGGATAATAGACTAGTTGACTTAGGTTTGACCTAATTTGACTAGAATGGTTGACCAGAGTTGACCAAGGGTTGACTTTGACCTAGAAGGACCTAGAATCTTGTAGAATGCATTGTAGATTACTTTTGTTTCATTTTAAACACTTTGTAACCTATGGTTGCTCTAAATAGAACTCAGATACTCTAGTTCGGACTCATATTCTTATCAGACATTTGGAATATCAGGTGAGTACATTCTCTGACAATTTCATAATTGCTAGGAATTATATTCTTGTTATAGACTAATTTACTTGATGCTGACACGATGTTATCACGGATTAGTACTATATGGATCTTTACATGCGATGTTATCCCCCTCGGGTGCATCGAATACATCATATCATGTGCTTTTCACGAACATCATGTATTCCATGGACTCTTATTATTCATGTACACTCATGTGCTCTCATGTACTCTCATGATCGCATGAGCTTCATGTATAAAACTTTATGTAATAACAAAACATGTATAGTTCCTTGTGTATTGATTGGGGTACGTGGGAGTAGAAGTAGTCATGTAAACAATTTCAAAGTAGTGTAATCATGTATAAACTCTGTAGTATAATCATGTATAAACTCAAGCCGTTCACATAACTATCTTATACTCTAAATCACATAGTCACTTAATGTTCTCTATTATCATATATAGATAGCTTTTGTTTATTAGATTCTCTCATTCTCTATGTTATTTCTTACATCGTTTCACATCTTTTTCTATCGTATGCTTTTATTTTCTGTCATGATATGAACTGTGTGAGATGTATTGTACTCATTCCCATCCTGGTTGACTGTTAAAAATATTACAGGTGATGAGAAGTTCTGCCCTACCTATTATGGCACTGGTTTAGATGACACCGGTAACACGGACCCTCAGCAGGATCCAACAGTTGCTAAGGACTTGCCCATTGTCTAGTTTAGACTTCTAGATTAGTTTCTTTGTTTAGATGTTTGCCCTTGAGATGTACTTCAGTTATTTGGATTTTGATGTTGTTTAAACATCCAAACTTTTAACTTTTAGTTATAGTTCTCTATTGAGATTTTATTCATCTTTTATTCCTTTATCCATCTTAGATTCTGTGATTGAGTTGTACCTTTTATGTTGTCCTCCTTTTGGAGAGTATATCATTGTACAGGTATAGTTATATTGTTAGATGTTGTGACCTAGGACACGTTTCTACCGCCGACACTGCGGCGTAGGCTGGATGTACCCACTTCTCGTGCCCTTACACTAGGTGTGGGTCGTGACACGTTTTTAAGGTACTCAATCACATTAAAAAAACTCTTATCTAATTCTTGCTACAAATTGCCTTCTTTTGAAATAACTGTCCTCATTTGATTATATCGCTTCCTTCTCAGTAATTGATTCTTTGTTTGATCTGTCTTCAGGATGGTGGAGACACGATCGCATCACTCTGGCCTAAGGGATACCACTGAGAGGTCTGCCACTTCTCGCCCGACTCAGCAGGATCCTGGGACCGTAGCACCTCTCATACCTGCTTAGGTGGGAGCGTCCACAACTTTTGGGGGTGCTCCTCCACCGGTTCCGAGGACTACCCCAGGGATTCAGGGGATGCTACCGCCACCGTCTCATAGTACAATTGATATGGCACAGTTTCTTTCCTTCTTCCAGCAGATAATGGAGGCTCAGCGGGCCAGTCGGAGGATATGAGGCAGGGTATTGACAACGCCCATCAGCTAGCCATGGTAGCAGTGGAGAAGGTGACTGCCCAGCCGCTGGGAGGGTAGATACAGCTATACCAGCCAAAGACCCCGGGCATTTAGGACTTTCAGAAGATGCGGCCGCGAGACTTCAAGGGTACTGAGGGTATCCTATATGCGGACGACTGGATCGAGCATATAGAAGAGATCTTTCGCCTCGCGGAGATACTAGCTAGACTTCAGATAGAGGCAGTGGATAGCCAGATACAGGACCTTGCCCGCACATGGTACCAGACCGACCTTAGGGTTGGTACACGGGGCAGACATAGGAGGCTTTCAAGAAGCTCTTCAAGGAGAAGTTCTTCCCCGACACAGCACTTGGCACCTTGGAGATGCAGTTCGAGAACCTGGTTCAAGGGAACCAGACAGTGGAGGAGTACGTCGGAGAGTTCTGTCGCATGGGCAGATTCGTTGAGGGCCTTAGCGAGACGGCAAAGGCTAAGAGGTTCAAGAAGGGCTTGGTCAAGGAAGTCAAGTCCTTGACCAAGAGTGACAGAAATGATACCTTTGAGGAGATTCTGTCGTGAGCTGTGGCTGTGGAGGACGACCTCGAACTGAAGCTGAAAAGAGGTCGTGATTCACATGAAGCTGACAACAGTGGAGGCCCGGCCAAGAGGCCCCATTTTTAGCAGCAACATCAGCAGAAGCCGTTCCAGCAACAGCAGTTCCAGAGTCAGGGTCGTGCGTCTTTTAGCAGAGGCATATATAGCAGGCACCTAGACAGTAGCAAGTTAATATTTGCACCTTCTACAAGAAGTCAGGGCATGGGTGGAACGACTGTAGAAAGAGGCTAGGCAAGTGCCTACTTTGTGGTTCAGTGGAGCACCAGTTGAGGGACTATCCCATGTCTTCGGGACGTACAGCTCAGGAAGCAGGTGCCAAGGCTCCGGCAGGTCAGTAGAAGGGACCATTGCAGACTCAGCAGCAGAAGTTTATCGGGCAGCAGCAGACCAGAGGAGGTCAGCAGGCGAGCTTTTGCCATGTCAGCTGAGGATGCAGAGGTAGTAGAAGATCTGATTGCAGGTTCTGTTCTTCTCGACTCTTTTCCCGCATTTGCTTTGTTTGATTCGGGTGCTTCCTATAGCTTTGTGTCTGTATCATTTGCTATTAGACACCATCTTTCTTCTGAATCGTTGCCTTGGACTTGTAAGATCACGACTGGGGGTGGTATCATCCTCGTCACTGATATTTGTAAGGATCAAAAGTAGTATTTGAGGCCGAGAACTGGATGTGAGTCTGCTCGTAATGCCATTACCGAACTACACTTTTATTCTTCGGATAGATTGGTTGAGCAGACACTATACCAGTATAGATTGTCGTGGTAGTAGAGTTCTTTTCAGAGTGCCAGGAGTGCCAGAGTTCGAGTTCACTAGACGGGAGGCGGAGGAGAACAGCGGAGTCTTCTGCGAAGTTTCAGTAGAGGAGCAGAGCATGCTACATCCATTGATAGCTGAGTTCATAGATGTATTTTCTGTGGAGTTGCCAGGGTTACCTCCAGACAGAGATGTGGAGTTCTCTATATATTTGGTGCCCGGCGTAGAGCCGATATCTCAGCACGTCTATAGAGTGAACAACAGCGAGCTGGTGGAGTTAAAGAAGCAGATGGATGAGTTGCAGGACAAAGGTTTCATCTGATCGAGTTCTTTACCGTAGGATGCAACGGTACTCTTTGTACCAAAGAAGGATGGGTCGGTACGGATGTGTATCGACTACAGGGCTCTCAACAGCCTCACGATCAAGAACAAGTACCCGTAATCGAGGATCGATGATCTGTTCGATCAGTTAAGCAGAGCGAAGGTATTTTCCAAAATTGATCAGAGGTCAGGTTCCATCAAGTGAAGGTAAAGAAGGAGGACATTCCGAAAACAGCATTCAGGACACGGTATGACAGTTTGAGTTCATAGTGATGTCGTTTGGGTTAACTAATGCCCCGACGATGTTCATAAACCTAATGAACAAGGTGTTCCACAGTACTTAGACAAGTTCGTGGTGGTGTTCATCAACGACATCTTGGTGTACTCGAAGACCCCGGAGGAGCATAAGGAGCACTTGAGAGTATTGTTGGAGACTCTCAGGAAGGAGAAGCTTTATGGCAAGCTCTGGAAGTGTGAGTTCTTCCTGGATCGAGTTGGTTTCCTAGGTCATGTTGTGACCGGGGACGGGATCTCAGTCGACCCGAAGAAGATCATAGCAGTTGAGGCGTGGACAGCACCGAGTTCAGTTGCGGAGATCAGGAGCTTCCTAGATTGGCTGGCTACAACAGGAGGTTCGTTCAGGATTTCTTCTGTATTACAGAACCGTTGACTAGGCTGACCTGGAAGGACGCAGAGTTTATCTGGTCAAAGGAGTGTCAGGTCGCTTTTGATGAGTTGAAGAGCGGCTGATAACAACCCCGATTCTGACATTGCCATTCGGATCAGGCAGGTTACTATCTACAGTGACATCTCAGGGAAGGGTCTGGGTTGTGTCTTGCAGCAGCATGGGAAGGTGATTTCCTATACACCCAGGCAATTACGTCCGCATGAGAAGAACTACCCTACCTATGACTTGGAGTTGGCGGCAGTTATCTTTGCTCTAAAGTTGTAGAAGTACTATCTATACGGAGACCGTATGGAGATCGTCACAGACGACAAGAGCTTGAAGTATGTGTTTACACAGAAGGAGCTCAACATAAGGCGGAGGAGATGGTTGGAGTTGATGAAGGACTTCGACATTTCGTTGCAGTATCATCCATGGAAGGCCAACGTGGTTGCCGATGCCTTCAGTAGGTATCCAGTGGCCATGTGTTTGATGGTAGATCGTCACTTGTAAACAGATCTGGAGAGACTCAGGATCGAGGTGATAGTATCGGGAGTTGAGATGCAGATGTGGGGACTGCAGATTCAGTCGGACTTGATGGAGAGGATTCAGTCGACTCAGTTCGACGATATTGCTCTGCGGTGTATTCGAGAGCAGGTTCTAGAAGGACTTGTGGATGATTTTGTTATTGCATAGGATGGCGCATTGTGGCATGGTTCCAGACTGTGTGTGCCTAGTGGAGACCTTCGGGAGCAGGTTATGTAGGAGGCACACCGTTCTTAGTACTATGTGCATCCAGATGCCAACAAGATGTATAGGGATCTGAAGGAGCAAGTATAGTGGTATGGGATGAAGCGGGAGGTAGCACGCTTTGTAGCCAGATAATTAGTCTGTCTGCAGGTTAAGGCAGAGAGGCAGAGGCCAGAAGGACGGTTACAACCATTACCTATTCCAGAGTGGAAGTGGGAGCACACTACGATGGATTTTGTTTCAGGATTGCCACGTACACCAGGAGGAAAAGACGCGATTTGGGTCATCATAGACATGTTGACCAAATCAACCCATTTCTTGCTAAGTGGGTTTGTCTACAAAGAATGTAGCAGAGATATACATGCGTAAGATTGTCAGACTTTATGGAGTTCGTGAGCATTGTCTAAGATCGAGATAGTAGCTTTATTTTCTATTTCTGGCAGAGGTCTGTATACTAGTTTGGGCACTCAGCTTAAGTTTAGTACTTTATACCACCATCAGACGGACGGACAGTCAGAGAGGACTATTCAGACACTCGAGGACATGTGGACTTCTGCTCTGGATTTTGGAAGTTCTTGGGAGGATCATTTGCATTTGGTGGAGTTTGAATATAACAACAGTTTCTAGGCAAGCATTGTGATGTCACCATTCGAGGCATTATACGGGCGTAGATGTCGTACTCCATTGTCTTGGGATGATGTTGGAGAGCGCGCTTTATTGGGACCTGAGATGGTTATTAACGCAGCTTAGAAGGTGTAGCTCATCAGAGATCGGCTTCGCGTGGCGCCGGATAGACAGCGACATTGGGCTGATAGCCACCGAAGACCTTTGGAGTTTGAGGTACAGCTTAGACTTAGGATTAGTATTTTGTTTGTTTTGTGATTTTGTTTGATCATATGAATGTATAATTAAGTTGAGACCATGTTGTGCTAGGTTGGAGATCTGGTGTTCCTGTGGATAT
The DNA here is from genome assembly GCA_029216955.1 of Iris pallida. Lineage (NCBI taxonomy): Eukaryota > Viridiplantae > Streptophyta > Magnoliopsida > Asparagales > Iridaceae > Iris > Iris pallida. The sequence continues at coordinate 12,224,942 of JANAVB010009599.1, forward strand.
CTCTGACACGAGGCACTATTAGCTTCGGTGGAGGTGGAAAGCTTAGCCCGCACTTATTGGACTTTCGTTATCAACGAAAGAGTCGATGATGTGTCATACAGACTGGACTCGCCACCTGCATTAGAGGGAGTCCACAACGTATTTCACGTATCGTAGTTGAGACGGTATGTGGCAGATCTCAGCCATGTACTAGATCATTCCGAGATTGAGGTGAGCCCTACTCTTAGTTATCCATAACAGCCTGTGGACATTCTGGATCGACAAAAGAAGGTAGTGAGGAACCAGCGATACCCTTGGTTCGCGTCGCATGGAGGCATCACTCTCTAGGTGATTCTACCTGGGAGAGGAGGATGAGATGCACGAACAATACCCTTATCTTTTTCAGTCTTGAGGTATGATTTTTCTATCCTTCTCATCTGTTCAGTTTTGTCTTTAATTTCGAGGACAAAATTATTTTAAGGTGGGTAGATTTGTCACTCCCACTTTTCTAGATTAGGGGTATTTTAGTCATTATGTGATAATTAGAATTTTGATTTTATATTAAATTGATTGGTGTTTGGTTTGGAGTAGTGCTTTTGGTAGTAGAAGATGGTTTAACCTTAGTCAAACTTGAGTAGAAGTCTAACCATGTGATTAGAATCCTATTTAGCTAATTAGATTTTAATTTAGATCATTAATCCTAATTAGGAAACAAATTTAATGCATTTTTAGGCTATTTTTAACATGAATTTTTGGCCTTTTGCTAATGGGCTTCATGTGAACTTTAATTGCATGGTGTCCAATAGCAAACCCAAACATAACCATAGCTAACCCTTGGCCGGTCGCAAACAGCAGCCCCCCCTCTTGGAGTTTTATGTTTGTAGCCGTCAAGTTTCTCAAAACCCTAGAAACTTCCTTCTCCTCCAAAAGTCCACTTTTCTCAATTCTCATCTAAATCAACCCAAATGAAGTGAGTTGCGATCGTTGGGAGGAGAGGAACTTGCTAGAGACTTGCTAGCAAGGAATCGGAGGCGTTGGACTGGAGAAAATTGGCGTCGACGTGTTTGGAGGCTTATTTCACTGAGATATTGACTCTCAATAGGTAAACCCATCTAAACTCCTAAATTCTGATTTTTTTTTCGTAGATGCATCCATCTAGGTACCCCAACCTATACATGTAGTTTGATAGGATTTCGTCACCGTTTGATAGGCGTATCGAACGCGTGTCGGTGTATTGGAACATGTGTTCGATGAAATGTCGCTTAGAATCAAAAGTTTATATTTTTCGATTCTATTTTCATGAATTTGCTGTTGTGTATATTTGAAACAACTTTTGTAAAGTCGAATCTCGTTTGGCACATTTTCGTTGACACGCGTGTACGAGGACCGTGCACTGCCCCGTACGTGTCCTGCAGTTCGAGTGTCCATGTACAGGACACGGTTTGCATGAAATTTTTTGGACACATGGGGGCAACCTTTGCCCACGTGCTCCTAAAATTTCACAGAATTTCGTGAAACGTGCACGGAGAAATCTAAACCACTGGTCGGCTAGACTGTACGCGCACGAGAAACCGCCGCTGACACGACCATCGTTTGCGGACACGACGTGACGAGGACTCGTTCCAGGAGCACGAATAAAGCCCTAGACCTAGGCTACCCAGGGACCTGACCACGTGACAGGAAGTAGCTTATGTCACGAGCTGCGGGGATCGACACGCGCCCAAGAGGTTGCGCACGCGCACAGCTGCACGGATACACGTGTCCTACGATACGTGGACACGATATGGTGACGTGTCAGTATGGTGTACACTTAGACCTAGACCCCACCTATCTATGTTCACGAGCAGAGGCTCCTCATGTTGCGTATGGCATTCTATTGAGAGCGGCACGTGCCCACGAGCACGTTTCTATTCACACACGTACGTGCCCGTGCGAAACGCACTGATGGGACACCATACGGACACAGGTTCGACCCTGTGAGTACCCGAGCATGTCATACATGTGTATACCTTCGTGTTTGCCAACTTTTACGAGTTCTAGTTGCGTATTCTGGATTTTGGGTATCGAGTTGGAATTGTGTTTTCGGTTGAGTTGTTTTTGAATTGACTTTTGATTGAGATAGAAATTTTGGAGTTTTAACTCAGATTCTGAGTTTTGAGTTAGGTTTAGTTTAGATTCTGAATGATATTTATAGTTAGACTATGTTTATATTAATCTATATATAACCTATATGTTATATATATATATATTTTCCTCTTTGTGTGTGTGTGTGGTGTATATATATATTTATATATATATATATATATAATTAATATATTATAATTTATATATAAATGTCTCGGTTGGCTAGCAGCTCCTCCTTCCTGGGGAGCCCTTAGGGTCTCCCCAGCCCATTCCCCTCATCGCCGGCGTCCGATGGCGCAACCCTGGCCAGCCGACTGCCTGACCATGGTTAGCCACCCCCCCTCCTCCTCTCCTTCTTCCCCCCCTATCACTGCTCTTCCTCCGTCATTCCCCTCCCCTTCCGGTAGCCTGGTTCCCCCGTCTGCTCACCCCGGGGACTACGACCTCCTCCACCCCCTTTCTCACCGTCACCCGCCCTCTCCTCTTCCTTCGAGCAGTCACCTCCCATTGTCCCGCCCCTATGTCCCGGAGGTACCCCGGCCGCCCCCCTTGGGCCGGGCACTCTCAGGGGTTCGGCCCTCTCTTGCCGCCATCCCTCTTCTTTCAATTTTCGAATGGCTCAGCCTCACCCCTCGGGTTGGGAGCCCACCTGCGGTGCAGGCCTCGGGCTTCCTCCGCTTGGCCTCTCGAATTCGCTGCTAGCAGCGATCCATTCGAGGGGGCCCACATCTTCATTCTTAGCTCGTGCATAATGCACCATTTTACGCGACATCCATAGGTGGGTCCCACCTTCCCCCTTTCACAGTGCGTAGTGGCGGCAATCCCTGGGGTTTTTATGCAGAGCAGCCTGGGCCCCACGTGATCCCGCGCTCCCACGTGCCATCCAGCGGCCCAGCGTATTCCTTCCCCCTGCGTATTCCTTCACCCCTCTCCTCTCCCATTCAGGAGGGCCCCCTCTCTATCCTGACCTCTACGGATATTCTCCACCTGCCGCCTACCATGAGCTCTACGCAGCTCCATCCAATATCCTCCCATTCACCCCCCTGGCCCTTACCCTCCCCATCCTCCAACTGCATCCTCCCTCGACCCCCTAGCCCCCGGCCCCCCTTCGGTCCCCAGCTCTTCTCCAGGGTCCTCTTCTCTGCCGTACCTCACCGCCTCCCTTGAGCTCCCCGCAGCTCCATCCAGCAGCCTCCCTGCTGCTTCCACCGTCAACCCCTTGCCCCCGGCCCCCACTCGGCCCCCGGCTCAGTCCCTGGGCCCTCAATTCAGTTGCCCCTCGACTCATTGGCTTCTGCGGTCTACCCCACCGCTCCTCCTGCGGTCCTCTCTCCCGGGCCAGGGGTCTCATCCGCGGAGGTCCCGGCGCTCACCCCCTTCCTCTTAGGTTGCTTTTGGAGTGCTAGAGGCGTCGCCCCCTGTGGGCGGGGCGGTTCCCAACCCGTCCTTATCCTCTTGTGCGGTAGGCCCCTCTGCCCTCACCCCCCGCCCCGGGCCGATCCCACCATTGATTGCTCCTCCTCCTTCTTGTGGAGCATCCAGCTTTTATCATCTGGTCCCCCCCCGCCGTCCTACGCCGACAAGCTGCGCCCGGACTTAGCCTTATCAAAGGGTCTCCTTTTCCCAGACATCAACCTCTCGGACATTGTGTACTCCCATGAGGCCCCAGTGCCTTCGATCCCTTTCTCCAACTTGGAATTGTCCTCGCTATCGACCTCCTTCCCCCACACTTTTATCCTCAAATTTTGACTGGCTGTCCCAAACTCCCCAGAATGCAGGAGACGATAGCTAGTTGGAGACTCTCAGCGGAATACCGTGTGGCTCCCCTTGATCCCAAACATATTCTTCTCCACCTATCATCCGATTTAGACCATAGGATCGTATGGTCCAAAGGCACTTGCAGGATTGATTCCCACCAGATGAAGGTCATCAAGTGGTCAGCAGGCTTTAGCACCAAACAAGACTCAGCGAAGGTCGCCGCCTGGGTCACCCTGCCTAATCTACATCTTATCTACTTTATCCCAGCGGCTCTCAAGCGTATTGCCAACTCCTTCAAAACTTATGTGGCCTCAGCCCCTAAGACCAGCAACCTCACAAAGGCTCACTATGCCAAAATCTGTATAGAACTCGACCTCACATCCGAACTACCAATTTTATCGCTATTGAGCTGGGCAACCAGACCCACACCCAACAAATCCTCTACGACAACCATATTTTGTTCTGTAACCACTACCATTTAAGAGGTCACCTCCAAAGCACTGCCACCATTTATCTAGAGCTAAAGAAGAAAACTGCCTGGAAAGACAATGTGCCAACAGAGGAGAGGACACCCATGCCACCCCTTCTACCACGCCCGAACTCGCACACTCGATTCGGCTCCAGTGACGGCAAAATAGATAAGAGCGAACCCCACAGCACAGCTTCGATCCCCTTCAACGCTCAAGCTATCACCCTATCTAACCAATTCGACGCCCTAGATTCGGGGGACATGGAACCACTGTTGGAGACAGCCTCCCCACTAGCCGACCGTGCCTACCGAGATTTACCCAACCCGGAAAACGTAGAAGCGTTCACCGACTCCAGCGATACAGATCAACAACACACCACCGAAGACTCTATTGTAGAAGCTCTAGCAATGCTAGGGCCAGACCAAGTTCGGAGAGGACTATAGGTCCAAGCTGCGGATTTTCCTCTCCAGCAAACCATTCTTCTTGAGAGTACCAGTGACTCCATAGTTATCCTCCAGAGAATCATATCCTGGACTCCGTCGAAGAATCGATTGGTCTGCCTCAGACCCTCCGGAGCAATCATGTAACGATCATCCCACCTCGACTGAGGTAGGACCATCAACCTCGAGCGGAGCCAATGTCAACCAAGGACCCACCGAAACCACAACCATCTAAACCAGATCCGCCGTCAAGCGGAACAAACCCCTCCCACAATGCCCTTAATGCTTAACATTTTATCCTGGAATGTTCGGGGTCTGGCGAACAAAACTACATTAAGGAGAATAACCAGTCTTCAGAAAATCCACAAGATCGACATCCTCATTATTCTTGAACCCAAAATCCTACCCAAAAGATTAAAATCTATCCAGCTGCAGCTGGGCCTCTATTGGCCATAGCTGGCAGACACGACATTTGGATCCTCTGCTCGAAGGACGTCAAACTTGGAGTCATCCAGGACTGGAGTCATCCAGGACTTCCGGCAGGCCCTCTCCTGTTGGTTTGAACACCCAAGACTTCCAGATCGTGCCATCCTATCAGCGATCCATGGCAGTTATGATATTGCTGAGAGGAAACAACTCTGGAACAACCTCCTTGACATCCTTCTCCACCACACCAACTCCCCTTGGCTTTGCATTGGTGACTTTAATGCGATTACCTGCAGTGCAGAGAAAATCGGAGGCTGTCCCCCTTCCGTTCCGGCCATGCAAGACTTCAACAACTTTATCTTCAATGCTCATTTAGCCTCTCTCCAGTTCACCGGCAATGCCTTCACCTGGTAACATGCAGGAAGGTGACCATCGTCAATACTCCAAGCTGGACATGGCCCTCACGAACGACTTCTGGCACGGAATGGGGATCACTACCGACCTGTCACATCTCAACTCCTCAGAATCAGACCACGCACTACTGCTGGTTAAAATTAAAAATAATACTAACTCATCCAAAAAGAACTTCCAATTCCTAGACTTATGGACCGAGCACCCCCAATTCTTGGGCATCGTTGCGGAAGCGTGGAATCGTGAGGACTCTCCTAATCCCCTCTCCTAAGGCTACGAGGAAAGCCTTGTCCAATTGGAGCAAACTTTTCTACGGGAACATCTTTCAAGCCGTTCGATTGCAGAGGATGACGTCACCCGAGCCGAAGCCATGGTCATCACGACCACTCCTTAGCGGCCAGGAGAGCCCTCAATCTCACCAAGGCTATGCTTAAATTCAGGCTCAAAGTGGAGACCGATTTCTGGAAGCAGAAAGCGAGATTGAAATGGGACAACGAGGGGGATAAAATTTAAAGTATTTTCATGCCTGCGTTAACGGACACAGACAGAAGCCATCAATACATCGTACTGCTGATGACAACGGAAACATCATTACCGACCAAAAGAGTATCCAAGAGGCTGCCACGAATTCTATTCCAAATTATTCTCCAAAGAGACTGTCCCAAAGATAGAGCCTTCTACACCAAATCCCCCTCCTCATTAACGAAATCGACAACGCCCAGTTGGAACGTCCACCTATGGCCCTGGAAGTTAAAGATGCTGTGTGGGCTCTGAACGAGCACAGTGTACCAGGCCTGTACGGCTTTTTGGGGGTATTCTTTCGCACATGCTGGATATTATCAAGCAAGACATCACCGAAGCGGCTATCGCTTTATTCGAAGGGGCTATATACCCCAAAGCCATCTCTAGTGCCAACCTGATCCTTATCCCGAAAAAAGATAACCCGGAGTCCTTTCGTGACTTTCGCCCCATCAGTCTTTGTAACTTCACCAACAAGATCATCTCCAAGATTATCGCAACCAGAATGGCAGGAATTCTCCCCAAGATCATTTCGAAAGAGCAAAGCGGGTTTGTTCGCGGGAGGAACATCCAGGACAATATTATGCTGGCCCAAGAGTTAATTACCTGCTTAAATTTCCAATTAGATGGGGCAACATAGCTGTCAAAATCGACATGGAGAAAGCTTACGACAGACTGGATTGGCAATTCATGATCTGAGTTTTCAGAGCTTTCGGATTCTCGGAAGCTTGGACCAACATCGTGTGGAGATCCATCAGCAACTCATTGTTCTCTACGGTCATCAACAGCCACGCTGAGGGGTTCTTCAAATCTCATCGTGGGGTTAGACAGGACGACCCTCTATCTTCCGCTGTCTTCATCATAGCAGCTGACCCCCTGAGTAGGACCAACAACATGACCAACACCCCGAACTTCCAGCACTATCACACATCCAGCGGTTGCCCTATCATCACCCATCTGGCCTTCACAGACGATTTACTCATGTTCTCCTCCGGGATGAAAGAGCGGTGGCAGTAGTTCATAACACCCTGCAAAGGTACTCTAAATGCTTCGACCAGAAGATCAATCATTCTAAGAGCGTTATCTATACGCACCACAACACGATAGAGAGCACATAATTAATCTCTCCAACTTAACATCCTTTTTCGTTGCTCATCCTCCGTTCAACTATTTCGGTTGCCCTCTTGTGTACGAAAAATCCAACGCTGGCATCTTTGAGAACTTGACCACTAGAATCAGGAAGAAACTTGAAGGGTGGCATAATGCCACCTTATCCAAGGTGACAAGATGATCCTCATCAATCACGTGCTCACTTGCATCTCCATCCATACTCTAGCCGCATGCTTGCCGCCTAAGAAGGTTCCTTCTTCGATCGAACATATCATTTACAATTTCTTCTGGGGGCATAGCAACGGCCTAGATAAGCATCACTGGGCTAGCTGGGAATCCCTGGTTCACCCTACTGGGGAAGGGGGTCTGGGATTCACCAAACTCACTCACATCGTTAATGCTTTCTCGATAAATTGTGGTGGAAAGTACGCACGAGCAACAACTTATGGAGCAGGTTTGTGAAGGCCAGGTACTTCAAACACATCCACCCTTCAATGGCAATATCCAACTGCAGATCCTCAGCGGCTTGGCGATGCATCCTTATCGGTCGTGACCTTATCGAGCCTGTGATGAGACTCCAACTGGGTACGAGCGAGTCGAACCCATTCCTGGAGAGATGGGTTGGGGATAGCATGATTTTGAGTCTCACCGAGACCCCAAGAGACAGTAGGATTAGAGACTTGTGGAAACCCATTACTGACGACTGGAACTGGGACCAGATTCGTGAATGGTCAGGTAACGAAATAGCGGACAGCATCCAAGCGAGCGGTTTACGCATCAGTAGGGAGGTCGATGCACTGAGATGGACGCTAGAGGCATCGGGGGCATTTTCGGTAATGTCGTAAGAATCGCTGTCCGGGGAACCGACAGTCGTTCCACCCTATTATGCACTATTGGTAAACCTGCACCCAAGAAGTGGTCTTTCCTTATGTAGAGAGTCATTAGAAAGAAATTACCTACAGATGACATCCTCAACACTATCGGATCAGCTTAGCATCAGCATGCACTTGCTGCTATGAGCGTCAGATGGAGACTATCGACCACATCTTTTGTCAGGAGAGCCTGCCAGGCAGTATATGGAGAACCCTTAACCAGCAATTAAGTATCGAGCTGGGTGGTGGACGCTTCCACGATCTAGCGGCTTCCTGGGTTTCAGCCTCCCATGGCCACCAGATCGTCGCAGCGGCCGCTACGTGGGCAATTTGAAAGAATCGCAACAAGGCGAGATACGAAGGTCACCAATACACAGTCGACCAGCTCATTCGGGAAGTCTTCTGCCAATACCGTAAGCGGAGCACTATGTGCTCCACAGTCCGAGAGCATTATGGTTAGTGATTAACCCCTAGCTCTCGGGGCGTCTCGTCTCTCCCCCTCTTCCTTCGTTTTGGTGGTATTCATGTATAGGCTTCAGCATTTTGCGCCTTGTATACGTGTTTAGGCTTGGTTTTTGAGCCGTCTTTAATAAATCGAGGGGGTTCTTCTTAAATATAATATTATATATATTATATATATATATATATATATATATAGCATATAAATATAGGCCTATATATGTATTGGTTCAGATTTTTGAGTTTAGGTCTGAAATTGAGTTGTATCTCAGTTTTCCTGAGATGGAACATAGGGTGGGTTTACATGGTACTTGGGGTTGGAATTGGGTTTGTGAAAGTTGTATATATAGTCCTATACATAAATAGTTAGAGTATATATTAGAGTATATATATAGTGTAGATATATATAATGTATGTTCAAGTTGTTCCCAGCAGTTTGCCCTATACCAGTAGCCCCAACCAGCCACAGCAGCCCTCACACAACACACACACTCTCTTGTTTGCCATTGATTGTAAAAGTGCAGAACAATTTATAGGAGGACTGAACTTAGACTCATAATACAACTCGCTCGTACAAAGAAAGCCTAGGAATGAAAATCTAGGTACAA